>CM051622.1:21449595-22649595 GCA_028020825.1 Podargus strigoides
AGCCGTGAACTTCAGTTTGCTCATTTTCCTTGAACGTGACAACCCCTTCCTTCAGCCCGGAGGAGCCGCCCGGGCTCTGCCGAACCCCCCGGGTCTGCTCCGGCCTTCGGGGCGGCGCGTCCCGTCGGGCACAACCCAGAGACCTTCGTACCGCACACAAACACCCACCCGCTCGCTCCTCTCTGGTAATATCAGAGGAGAGAAAAGTTCATTTGGCTAATTTAACTCCCCCTCCCCTCCTTTCTTTTTTTCACCCCCTTTTTTTTTTTTTTTTCGGTCATTAAATCTGCACCTGCAATGTCAGGGGGTCAGCAGATAATAAAATGTGGCACCTTTGAAACTGTTCAGCCACGTGAAAACCGCTGTAATTGATCAGATTAATTCCATGAAGCACAAATTATAGGCACAACTGGGTGGGGGCCGAGGGGGGAACGGAGGCAGGCCGTGGGGCGGGGGCAGCGAGAGACTCTGCTCAGGGAAGCTGCAACCCATCTGAGTATTTAGTTATTTGCGGGCCTGGTTTTTTCTCCTTTTTTCTGGGGGGTGGGGGTGCGGGGGGGAGCGGGGGGGTGTCTCCTAGCCCAGCACTGAACAAGCGCTTCTATCAGACACCCGCACAAACACACGGAGCCTCCAGCCATTGTAAGCTTTTTTGACCTGATAAATGCGCTTGGCTGGCATCAAATAGTCCAGCTTTGACCGTTCCCATTTAAATATGTGAATTAGTCATGAAGCATGACACAGCTTGGTGAACTTGCTAAATTGCTGGACTCTATAGGAGCAAGTGGGGGGACGGGGCGGCAGAGAAAACCATTCAGCCTCCTGCCTTAGGCGGAGAGGTGAAGGCCGCAGGGCAGGGCCGGGACTGCAGAGCTGGTCCCATCCTGACCGCGGGGCCCTCCCCCCAGGCCCTCCCCGTGCCCCGAGGGCAGCATGGCCCGAGGGCTGGCCGGGCTGTGCCCCCGGGAGCGCCCGCGATCGGGCTGGTCTCAGGGGCTGCTTCCCTGGGGGAGGGTTCGGCCGCGTCTCCCTCCGTCGAGGCTCCTTAGGCAGGGCCGGGGGTGCCCTCACACAGACACCCCCCCACACCCGGCAGAACGGAGACGTGGCACACAGACCAGAAAGGGAAGCGGGGTGAGGGGGTGTGGTGGGGGGTAAGTAGCACAGAGACGGAGGGGGAGGTGATGAAGGCGTCCCGAAAGAGCGATGGCGGCGCTCGTGGGATGAGGTCCTTCCGCAGAGCCGCCGGCACTACTTCCCGAGCAGGCTTCGCCCGCCCGACGGCCGTGCAAGCCCCCTCCCCTGGCGGCGATGCCCGTTCCGCTGCGCACCCACCCGCCCGGCCCGCCCCGTCGGGCACGGCACCGCACCCCACCGCCAAACGTGGGACCGCAGCGCCCCCTGGCGGCCGTGGGTGGCGGTGAGGGGGGTAGGGGTGCAGCAGAGCGCCGGCAGCCCCCGGGCGGCTGTCTGTATCAGCGGCCGAACACGCCGGGCACCCGCGCTGCGGGTGTCCAGCACCGACAGCGTGCGGGCCGCGGCTGTCGGGGGTCTGCTCCCTGCCGGCTGAGCGGGGGAAAAACAGAAATTGCAAATGCCATTCTCCTTCCAGAGGATTCTCCGAGATAGGGTACTGCGATGTGAAACACGGTGTTCTTCCTTCTGAAGTTGAGCGGAAGAGCTTCCCCATCACGTTGCTCACTGGCAGTGTAGCAAGATGTGTAGGTAAGAAGGTAACGCTTTTCACACGAGATCACAGAATCACGGAATAGCCTTGGTTGGAAAAGACCTCTAAGGTCATCCAGTGCAACCATTAACCCAGCACTGCCAATTCGCCACTAAACCATGTCCCTCAGCACCTCATCTACACGTTTCTTAAATACCTTCAAGGATGGGGACTCCACCACTGCCCTGGGCAGCCTGTGCCAATGCCTGACAACCCTTTCAGTGAAGAAATTTTTCCTAATGTCCAATCTAAACCTCCTCTGGCAGCCTAGTAGGATCCATTACTTCTCATTTCTTCAGCGTGCACAGAAAAAGTCTCTGGAGCACTTAGGCATGTTAAGCATTGCTACTTAAATCCTGCTGAAACCTGGGTTAAGCATGATCCTAAAAGCAGCCTTAAATAATGCCATGCTTAAGGCAAGCATGATACTGCAGCTGAGAATTGCTAACTGCTGCTGAACCACCATCCCACTTATCCTTAAAACCAGTAACCCTCCGGGGCTGGGTAGCTGATCAAACATAAGCCCTATCAAAAACACGTTAAAGAGCTATCTAGAGTTCTGTTACTGACTTGTAAACTACTGACAAAGCATGGAAGGATGTTAAGGGGCAATGGGACCCGGGGTGATTAATCCTGAAGTAAGAAAGGTGTGAACAGGGCATAGCCAAGCACACATAATGACTCTGGATAAGGAAACCACATACCTGTATGCCCGTAAAGGGAAGCTGATTCAAGAGAGAGAGACTATCAATATTAATCTGACATCAAGTCTTCAAAGATAAAACAGCTTCAGGATGATACAAAGTTTTTCAGACAAACTTGGCCCTGGCCACATTCAGCAGGATGAATAAGAAATGTGCTGCTTTCTACAGCATCTGATTGAAAATAAGGCTGGAAATGGTGGGACAATATTTTAGAGTAAAGCCAAAACCAAAACTAAACTAATATGCTGCAGATTTGTTGTGCTTTGTTGTTGTTCCAAAGTTGTTTAGCCTATTTAAACTCAATTAAAGAAATAGGGCCAGTGTCCAGGCAAACATATTTGGAAATGAAATGTCAATACATGGTCTGTAAAATGTTCAAATTTAGGTTGGGGGAGAGGGGAGGCTGAATTATCATCCGAATGTGACCGGAACTTGACAACTAGAAGGGTGTTTTGGGCACACCTAGGAACTATGGTTATTTTGCCCTTCTACTGACATAAACTTTTGAAAAATCCTAAAAATGAGCTGAGAAGTGACCCTACTGAAGGCTTACTGCAATGGATTCACAAAAGCTCCTGCTGATCCCTGTGGAACTTTTCCCTCTGGACTCCTGCTAACATGCTGGGAGAAGGAGGAAGGTTCCCCTTATTCCAAGTGTTTGCTTACTTCAGAGGACAGCACATCCTAATTTCCCATGGCTTGTGTCAGGCTGTTGCCACATCCCCTGGACTGTGTCCCTACAGTGGACGGATGGCGTTTGCCTGTTGGCTGATGGCATGGAACCCCTCTTGGGCACACTCAGCATGTGGAGGAAGGGATGATTTGCCACTCCTTGCCTCACAGAGCCCATGCCATGCCATGGGTTTCTGAGGCTCCACGTTCTCATCTCCTTCCCTCCCATACACCCCATGCCCATATCAGGCATTGCAGTAGGTTCCCTGTTCCACTCAAAAGGTTTTCCCTCCTCCTTCACAAAGCAGCCCTCAGGAACTGTCCCAGCAGCTGAGCACGTCTTGAACTTGACGCAGCTTTTACCTCTGCCACAACCAAAGCCATCTCCGGTACAGTGTGGGAAGGGCCAACTGGACCTGTGGTTCTTGGAGCTAGGACCTCTCTGAAGATGCCTGAGAAGACCATTACCTTCTCTCAAGCTGCTAGGTCATATGTTCAAGTTTTCCTCCTTGGAAACTTAAGGAACATATAGGCATTCCTTAAAAAAAACCCAACAACCCCCCAAAACCCACAACAACCCCCCCCGAAATTCCAGTTGGATGACCTGAGCCAGAGTCACAGTTCATAGCACAGACTGGTGGTGACCCTGTAGCCATTGTCAAGACACTAGGGTTAACATGTTCCCTATGCAGCACCTTTTAACCCAGTGGTATCCAAATTTTGTTGATCAAACACCCCATCAGTAAAAAATTTTAGAGCATGCACTCACAATCTCTGTATATTTACTAATGAATTATGTACAGTGCTAATATTTTACATACATTATAAAATATACACAAAAATAGAGATTAAAAAATATGAGATAAAGATGAAATAAACTTTATTCTTAAAATTTTATTTTGTTTTAATTTGTTTTATTTTATTTTATTTTATTTTATTTTATTTTATTTTATTTTATTTTATTTTATTTTATTTTATTTTATTTTATTTTATTTTATTTTATTTTATTTTATGTATTAATGGTACAAAAAGCCTTTTCTTCCCACACTCCGAGTGCACACACCCCACTTTGGGGACCACCACTTTAGCCTGTTGCATGTGTCTGACAGCAGCACCAGTGACCCTGATGGTGATAGTGGAATTTGGGTTTGGTGATCATGTGAAATAAAGATCCATCAATCCCATATCCCTTTAGATATGTTTTCCTGAGAGGGTTTACAGCCAGTTGACTCAGTTAGGATTCAATAGATCATAGAGCAAAGCATGATCCCTGTTTGTGGTGGTGGTAATTTATGTATTCATTGGTGACAGGACAGACTCCCAGGCTCTCCTCCTCCCGTACTGGATGTTCTAGCAAACAACAGGTCCACAAGGGTCACAGTGTCGTCCTGAGGTGATTACTCTGCCTATGTCAAGAACCAAAAAATCAGATGCCCAATCCATCAGTAAGGCCATTGCTGCCAGGGATGGCTCCCTAACCTCAGGGAACGGAAGTGTTCATAATTTGAACAACTAACTCCCTCTCTGAGTCCATTTAGTCCCTGTTATTTCCCAACTGGTGACTCACAGAAAACGACATCAAAGTAATGAAGCACCAGTTGGCTCCAGAGGTGAATTAGGAAATGGCAGCAGTGGTGCAGGAACTGTCATTTCTTGTGTTACTGAGGAGGGTACAAACCCAAAGAATGCTTCACTGTTGTGAAAACAGCCTGGAATTTACAGAGATGTCAAGAAATTGCAAAGATCAAGCAAAAAAATCAGCACAACTTGGTATTGGAATGGAGGAAGTTACCTCGGCAGTGGGGGGGCGATGGAGGGTACTTCTCTGATACATGAACAGTGAACAGCAGGGCCTGGGAGCCTCTTCCACCTGCTAGTGGGCATGGGATGCATTTCCAACTGCTCAGGTTTTCTAGATCAGGAGAAAGTTTTAAGCAATTATCACAGCGTGTTTGGAAGTACGAGATTCTGGGATGGAACAGGTACACGTGGACTTATGAGCTTTGGCAAATGAAGCAGTAGTGGAGATGTGGAGGAAATCTGCAAGCCTAGGTAACAGCGTGCTACCTCCAGAGACTTCAGAGCACCAGTTATCATCACCAGAGGATTTGGAATTATATGGTACAGAAATTCCATGTTTTTACAATTGTCATTGTTATAGTTCACTAGCAAAGGAAGTTGTAGGCAACCATTCCTTTAAAGGGTTCTGTTTTATAGGTTAGGAGGCCCTTAGAAGTTTGCTGATCTGTCAGGAGTGTATCCTAGCACTGTCACTGACTGTGCCTTCTTACCGTCTGTCTTCCCTTCAGCTGGAGGACACATTGATGTAGTGGATAAGAGTTTGCTCCTGAACCTCAAATGGTCCAACTCCCCCCTTGACATACAAGTGTAAATACCCTCTGAAGTTGGGTTTCCATTTGGATTATGGACTGTGGATGCAATGATGAAATAATAATGATGCTCTAGAGGACTTCCCATGCTTCCACACACTGTATTGGCCTCATCTTCCAGGCTATGTTAAATCACTGTCTGCAAAACATGTCCCCTCTTCGATCTTGCCCAAGGCAAGGTCAGTGATGCATGACTGAAATTATTCCCAAATAAAGGGTTTGTCCCCTGACTTGCAGCCACCTGCACTGGTTAAGGCTGCAGCACACTCCCTGGTAGTTTCATTCTGTGCCAGCTAGCCTGGACATGGTTCAGCAGTAGCACAGAACTGTACCCAGTACATGCTGTGGATGAACCACCTACTCTGGGGTGGAAAAGTGTTTAGTTGTATGGATGTGAGCAGCACCTGGCCACTTACGCCCAGGCCAGAGAACCTGATTTGATTTACTGGTATAGATGTCACCTACAAGACCTGGTTAACACTGGAATATTCAGAGGAAATCTGTCAAGACTGTGGTAAAGCAGGATTGCAAATTAATAGAGCAATACTCTATGTTTAAGTCATCTAAGAATGAAGGCTTGTCCCACCTCAGTGTGTTTCTCCTCCTAACTATATGTCCCATCCAACATGAGTGAGAAGACTTACTAATTATGCTATGGATGCTGAGTCAAACACACTCCAACATAAGTCAGTGGAAATGTTCACGTATTACTGAGGAGGAGTGAAGGCTGCAGCAGCCAGCCTAGAAGAAAACAAAGGGACCACCCAGTACAAATCTCACCAAAGCCTTCAGATGTGGATTGCACACCAAAAAAAGACATCTGAGGCTATATTCAATACAGATCAAATAACAAAACCTTAGATGCCTTTTCTTGGTTGAATCCACCTGGCCTGGTAAATATACTCTCCGATGTATGCAGTATCACCTGGGCACCAAATGATTTATTGTCCCTCGGTTTTCATTTATAAAACTGACAAAGTCTGGGCTGATAAATACTGATATATGTTGAATTCAACCAGCTTATGATAAAAGTTGCTTGTCAAGTGGCGACAGCTGGACGCCTCAGTAAACACGCCATGTAGCTACCTTCACCCCTGAGGAATGTTAATTGCCATTTGATATAATAAAGCATGTTTAAGGTCCAAAGGAAAGAGGCAAGGATACATAATGCTACCAGACATAATGTCTATCACTTAAAAGTTACTACCAAGTAGGAAAACAGCTAATACCAGTTTCAGCCAACCCTGCCAGGGCAGTGATGACAGTTGTGAATAGATGTGAGATAATTACAACCATGACGCTTCCAGATTTACAGTACAACATTGCTGAAGTGTCACCCAGATGGCTATGGAAGGAAAAACCACCTCACGGGCAGGGGAGGTCAGTACTGCATTGTACCATTAAGTTCCTCTGGATATGTCTGTGCTGGCAGGCAGAGCACAGGCCAAAGCAAAGCCTGGAGCCTGGTTTGAACTGTGGCTCACAGACAGTGCATCCCCATCCCCGGTCCTGGATTTGCTCCCTGAATCCAGCCACTGAATGACTCCATCAGCCCTTGGTGCTCTTGAGGTTGGTCCAAGTTGCGGGCACAAGTGCTCTTAGGTCCATGCTGAGAGACAACAGGAATCTGAGCTTTCTCCTTGTATTACTCCACATGTCACCACACATTTGTACCTGACACAGGCTTTACTCCAAACAGGTTGGGCTTGGGGCAAGCTGAAGCTTGTGAGTGGACTTGGGTCCATACCCAAGTGCCAAGGGAGCAATGTCATGTGCTGTGACTAGGAAAATGCCTAGAGCTTTGGGGCACCAAAAGCCATTTCAAACATGGTACAGAAGTATGAAGAAGGGCTTATGTTCAGGAAAGATTCTCCATTTCTTCCCAAGGTTTCCACCAGGCTAATTAAAGATGTTGTCTCTCCTACAAAATTTGTCCCATTTACAATACTGGGCCTTTGGGTTTATACAGCATTAAGAGCAAAAGGACACTGGAAGCCTTCACTGTAATACAAGTCATAAAATAGTAACATACAAAAACATGATGTTGGCATTTTCAGCTCTGGAAGAGGTTCACAGCAGGATTTATGGCCCTTCCTCACACAGGATAGCAGCTATTTTATGATTCAGTAGTTCTGTCAGAGCTCTAATACGAGGGCTGTCATTGATCTAAAACAAGCCTTTGCACTACCACCCCATGGCAATCTGGTTGCTGTGACCATCCTGGATATACTTTTTACTAGGCTGCAGGAAGGATAGGAACTGTAGACTGTAGTATACAAAAGTCATCTTTATATGAACAGGACATGGTAACAACTGAAGTATTTCAGAGGCAGTGGGGAAAGCACTTAGTTGCCTAAATCTTAATTCCCAGGGCCATCTTAGATGTCTAAGATATCCAAGACATCCACATGTGGATAGTGAAGGTAACATAGGTGCTATGGGAGATTGCCCCTTGCAAAGCGACTGGAGACCAGACAGAATATCTCAGAGTAGCCCACACAACACGTATGTTTGGGCAACTGAATCTCAGGCAGCCCATTCTGTATTCTCAAGTATTGCTTTGTTCTTGTCCATGCAGCTGCAAGAAGATACCCTCTCCAAAGAGCTGTTCCCATCCCCTCACAAGGGTGCAATTGAAGCCAGAGCCCTGGCAGCCTGGAGGGTTTCAGTGGGTGCTGGGTTTGGGAAGGGTTTTTCAGCCAGAAGACAGACTATGCTAACCCTTGCTGAAAGGTCCTCCGGAGCATGGTGGCCTGACTCAGGAGTGCTCATTTGCCCTCTGGAGCGATCTTGTCTGCCATTTGTTTAATAAAAGATTCTTGAGTGGTTTTCTTCTAGTGATGTTATGCAGAGGTTAAACATGCTCCACACACGTAGGGAAGGGACAAGTTTGTCTGGACTTTACTGAAGAAATTGTATCGAATCCTGAGGGTGGATGTCACATCCTTTCCCCATTGCCAAACTGCCAAGAAGTTCTGCTTAATGTTTGTGGTTGTCTCCCTGGCAGGACCACCATGTTATTATCATGCAACCTGTAGTGGCTTAGAGGACAAGCATCTGCAAACTTTTGGGGGCCACTAGTGATGTTTTGGGTCTCTGGCACAGTGGGAATAACCAACAGTCTGATGGTTTCTCTAACCTGAACCCTCTCTCCACAAAATCCCTCTGAACGTGAGACAGCTCTTTAGGTAAATGTGTCTATTTGCACAGTGCAGAAGAGCTATGAGGAGACAAGCAGAGCAGTGTCTCCTTTCAGCTTCTGTAAGATCACATATGTAAAACTCCTGGGATGCACTACTAGAATCAGTCACTAGGCAAGAAAAGCAGTGGGAGTGGGAGCTCATATCTTTATTAATTTTCCATAGACACAAGATGAGTTGGCAACCCCATAAATTTAGGGATGACTTGGAGTTTGGAGCAGGCAGTGTCAAACATGACCTACTGGTGTTGGAGAACACTGTGATTAGTAAGCCATCATCCAATCAAACAATGAACTTCAGTCATATGAATGAGGATCAGAATGGCTGTAAAACCCAGCATCAAGGTTATCATGAAGGGCTAGCTTCGTTATCTCATCAGCTCTCTTAGGAGAGCATTTGATATCTTCTAGTGAGGTCATTTCTTCTGGAGGAAAATAAAACAGAAAGCACTCATTTCAGAATGCAGAATTTAGGTTGAAAAGTTACAAAAGCTCAGTCCTCCCACAGCAGGACCTGTTTGATATGGATGCTGGAAAATGTGTGACCGTTATGACTTGACCTGTGCTTCACATCAGGCCAAGCTTTCAGGTAACAGTGGATGTTTTGAGACCTTGCCCTCTTTGCTGGGAGTCTTTTGCCTGCTGCTGCAGAGTCCTGCAGCCCTCCAGCTGAGGTCAGGCCCTGGTGTCATGCCACCTTATGTCATTGCCTTTTCTTTCCCCCTCAAAGCACTCATTGTCATCATGGGGCTGCAGTACACAACACCATGTAACAAGTCAATTCGGGGAGAAACCCTCATGGAGAGAGGTCCAGCAAAAATGTGCCTTCATTAACCATCTAGTCACAGCCCTATGCTGCTACTTGCTGGGTGGCTTTTGCCTGGATTAAGGACTCTACTGTTTCAGTAGAAGCCACCATCTTGTCAGTACTTTTGAAGACAATAATGTGTCGTGAAATGACCTCATGCAGAGAAGAGGTCTGAGCTGACAGGAGCATTGAGGTAGCCCCTGCTCAGATAGACACCACTCCAGGTGCCAAAGCCACCCAGCACCCTGGTGTCTCTTTGTTACAGTATGAGAAAAGCACTGCATGCCTCAGATACAGTCAAGAGGCTGGTGAACAGCCATTGCACTGCAGGTTTTCAACTGGAAATGTGAGTCCAGGATCTTCACCTCAAGAAATCATTTTGAGCCCCTGGCCTGCTTCTTTTTGCACAGGTGGTGGAAATAGTTCTCAGCTTGATCAGAAAAACAACAAAGACAGATCAAACAAATCTCATAGTAGGAAACAGCGGGAGTTTCATATCACATTACTCCAGGTGTCTACAAGACCTGAGTCTGGTGTCCCAGGCTCTTGGTACAATATCAGGAACTGCATTTCTTGTGGCTATCTCTTTCTGTTGACACTGAAGAAAACCTGGGAAGGCTGGATTGTGGACAACTTCTGGCCAGATAAATCCGAAGAGATTTAACTAGATAGATTGTACTATATCTACTTTCTGGGACATACAGCAGCAGCTAGATGTATGGGATATGAGGCAGATAGGTAGACAGGTAAGTACTTCAATATCCTATTTACCTGTCTTATTGTTTAGCTATTTAAATATATGTGTATATATACACACACACATACACACAAATGTATATATATATGCCAGTGATGTGATTATCTGTTATACAAATACATATGTTGTTGGTATAGCTCATTCCTAAGGATGCTGCAGAAAAGAGCTTAAGCAATGTTCCGCTCAAGGTATCTGGCAGGAAGGAAAGCTCATTCCTGCTTGTTTCTGGCTTGTGGTTTCTCTCCTGCCAGGAACACGTGGGTGAATCTGTCCTTTGAGATGTGCAGTGGCTGGTGGCTGCCTGGCCAATGCAGAAGGACAGAGGCAAGGTCTAGGAGGAGGCACAAGGCATGTCATCCCTGATCTGTCATCCCGTAAGGCAGAAGCACTCCTGGCATGGTGAAGACACCCACTGCATGTGGTGGTTTCTGTGCATTGCCCAGCTGTGGACAGATGTTTAGGTGCCAGACAGCTAGTGCAGACATGTGATTGTGTTATTCAGAAGCATCCTGGAGCACGGGAATAGCTTCCCACACAGTGGTGACAGAAATCAAAGTAGCTGAGAAGCTGCTATCATCTGGGAGCTGGCTGTCCCAGGCTGCTCCAGATCAATAGCCACTTGGTGTGATATCAGCTGTGAGCTCTGAGGATAGGGATGTTTGCCATGTAACAAATAGAGTCATTTACTCAGGGGCAGTGACCTAAGCGAGGGTCTGAAAGAGCAGCTGGTTTTCACAGAACAGGCTGCAGAGAGGCTGTAGGCATCCCCTGTAGCAGGCAAACACATCCCTTGCAAGGGGCATCCTCCTCCAAGCCTCAGTGGGTCATGAAGTGATGCTTGTGGCAAACTTGTGGGACAGGCACATGCTACAGAGGTCTTGTCTGACCTTACTCCAAACACATAAATGTTCTCTAAAACGAGCTGAGCTCAGCTTTAGTTTGTGAGACCCCTTTTCGCCTCCATGGGCTGAATGCATGGCAATGATACCCTGACCACAGAGCAGCTAACAAGCAGATCTTTAGTGGAGATTTAACACATGCCAACAGCAAGATGGTAGGACATTTGTCCAGTGGGTGCCAGGAGGATGCTGCCTTCAGATGGCAGAGAGGCTCGTGCTGGCTGGCTGTGCGTGGCGTGACCTCTTCAAGGAGCAGACAGGAGTTTTGCTTGGTTCGTCCAACATCATGCCGAGGGGCCGGCATGGCTCAGGCTCCAGGTACAGTCCTGGGTGTCTGTGGGGTGGAAAGCAGGTGAGCAAGGGACATGAGAGCAGCCTGATACACCCACATATGTGCCTCACCCAGGCGTGAAGAGCAGGAAACAAGAGAATATGCACCTTGCACGTCATGCTCATATCAGGCTATTGCTGTGATAATGGCAGTGTTTAGAAATGGATTAAGGGCTTTGGGCACAACTTCCCGCCTCTTCCTTCTCTCCAAGCACCGAAGCACGAGCGTGCTGTCTGTGCCTCTTCATTAGCAGATAATACAAAGTTAACACAACAAGACACATAGGCAGGATTTCACCCACATAACGACAGATGCCCAAGCCTGAGTTAGTTCTTCCCTCTGTGGCGGGTGAAGACTCTTGTGATAAACATGTTATGCTCATCTGCCTGCTGCCCATATCGAGCCAGTGATTAGCAGAGGCCCTTTGCCTTCCCTGAGCATAGTTTGGATGGTGTCTCTGAGGGACTTGGCTGGCTGCCTGGTCCTGCCCAACAGGGAAAAACATGTGGCTTTGTGGTCTGCAGCTGGCGGCCCCCAGAGCCAAGACCTGCTGCACCCACCAAGGGAGGACAAAAACCTTTGCAGGCATACACAGGTGCTGTCAAGACAGGGACATGGGGGCAGAGGGACCTGTGCTGTGCGAGGGCCTGGTTTGAGAGAGGTGGCTGAGGCGGGGAGCAGCACATGGTTGCAGGTGCAAGCCACTGGACTGCAAGAGGGAGAATGGGCACTTTTGCTTTGCTGAATATGAATTTAGATCCTTCTTCCCCTTGGGCTCACAGCATCTAAGTCTACCTAGATAAAAAAGGCATGAAGAGCTTGGGTGAAACAACAGGGAAGGGCACTGAGGGTGTTTGCAGTGTGGCCTCATTTCCAGAAGATATTGTTTCCTTCAACATCCTTTGCACTGCCTCTGCTCGGCTCCCACGAGGGCACTGGAGCCCCGTGGCTCCACATCATGGCTCCAGAGGAAGAGGAAATCCTTAGAGCTATTTCCATATCCACCCAGAGCTAATGCTTCATCTTGGGAAAAGTGTTCAATCTATCTAGGCTTTGAAAACACAGTGATATCAAATCTGAATTTAAAACAATTTATGCATAGGCCATCATGACATTTTAATGGGGAAAAAATACACAGTCGTTTCAAGCTTGAAGAGTCTAAGTAGTATGGTTTTGTATAAATGGCTGATATGTTATTTGTTTATTGGGCAATCTACTTTTTTATATTGTTTGTCAGGCTATATAATTTTAGGTGAAAGCTTTTTAGCATGCTGTGACTGCCAGAAGAACTTCCTTTATATGCAGGTTTCTGCTCCAATGTGCATAGAAAATAGACCACTAATTGCCTTCTTACCCCCTCCTGTACTGTTAACCAGAACCTGGCTACTCCATAAATTAGACAACTGTATTAATGATTCTGCTGCACAAATGAGTTGAGCACTAAAGCAGTTGATTTCATTTGAGGTTCACAAGAGGATCATTTAGTTTAAGAGGCTGATTTTAGCAACTGTAGCACTCATTCATTCAATTAGAGGTTTTCTAACCACAGTGGGCCCAGAGGGCAGTGATCTGTTCATGGGACACCAGCCAAGGATGGGAGATCTGGAGTCTTTCACTGGGGCAGTTATTTCTTGAGGCAGGTGCCTTCCTTTCCCTGAGCTTCTGTCTGCCTTGGTTTGCTCTGGGTCTTTGGACTGTGCATTACTCTGAGAGGAGGTTGTCTCCTAGGTGGAGCTGATGTTAGGACCACATGGCCCCAGTGGCTGTGGGGCTTCTGAAAGCTTCTTTTCTGAATCATGATGTCTCACTTCCTTTGGTTGCTATGTTGAAGTTACACTCACCAAGGTTTCTGCAATGCCGTGTGGATTTTATTGACTGTGAAAAACGGTTGCAGATGTAATATACGAGAACAGCCTTAAATCCAAAGATCTAATAATCATGCTTGGCTTAGACCCCCAGTGGCTAGGTGAAGTCCACTAAGTGGAATTTTAAAGATTAAAATGCAGCGGAGCCTCTCACTGCTGGCTCAAGTGTTATTCCATTCCTTGACAGCACAGATACCACCTGTGTCAAGAGCCAAGAGTGGGACAGCCCAGGAGTTTTACAAATCCAGATGGACTGAGAGTAACTGGACTGGAATTTCTTCTTCCATCTGTCTTTCCATATTACTCCAGCTCAACCACCTTACAACCCCATCGCAAGCACTTCTGTGCTCACCAGGCGCCTTTAGGCTCTCTACCTGCCCTTCCAAGGACTGAACACCCAGTGCATTCCTTACTGGCCTGGAGACACTCTTCCCATTCAACTCTCCCTGAAGAGACAAGACCAATTAGTCTTCTAAATCACACCCAGTGTTTTCTGACTGCAGGTTTTTAAAGCCTTCTGTTATTCCTAGGGCTTGGACCAAACACTGAGTTAATGATTACTGGGTGGAGTTTCACTGATTATTTTGAGGAGACAGCCTTTTCCAGCCTTCTGGACACCTGAAGCAGGACATTTAATCAATGTCTTTGTCCTTGTCAGCTGGTGCATTAAGTCAGGTGGTGTTTAGGTACATAAAATTATTTCAAGCACTGACAATGTGCTTCCCAGCGTGCAGGTAAGGAGCAATAAAACCTACATGCAACGTTAAGGAAAATCTTGCAGAGCTCGCAGTTAAATGCGCAAATTTATACCCATTATGCGTGTACAGCTTGTCATAGCTCCATAAAGACATGGATTTTTTTTCTGGTCTGCTGTGTAAGTGTGGGTTTAAATCACAGATTTTCAAACTTGAGCTGAACTTCACTTGTAAATGTAATACAGACATAAACATACAAATACTGAACAGAAATAATATACAAAGACAAGGAAACAAATATATTAAGAAGGAGCAGGGAAATACTAGATGGAAATAAAATTAAGAAGTTTATGATGGAGAAAGAGAAAGTGAAAGAGAAAGCAAGTGAAAGAGAAAGTGGGGAGAAGGAAGGCACAAATGCAAGACAAGGCGCAAGAAAGGTGAGCTGAAGAGCAAAGTGGAACAGAGGAGTGTTGCAGATAAGTGGAAATATTTGAGGCTACATGAATCCTTAACAAGATCAAATTATACTTGAAACATCTTATTATAGATAAATAAGCAAGATAATAGAAGTTATACTGCACAATAAACATTTAGATTATCTTATATACACAAGGAAAACAATGTATGTTGCAGCTGAGCAAATGAGCAAGCCATATTATTTAATTGGTTCTGCTTACTTTCATGCTCGTTTATTATCTGTGAGAAAATTCTAGTTTCTTTTCCTTCATTTGTTAAAATATGAGAGGCCCTAAAAAGTTTTCAGAGGGCAGATGTCTCTTAATTTAAAAGTATTTATTTATTTACATTTTAAAAATTCAACCTATGCTAATAACTGATTGGACATGTAAGCTGTAGATATATTTCTCTTCCCTTGTTGGATGATCATAAGAATCAGGCCCATTGCAGTGCATTACACAGGCAAAGAAATATGAGCAGGGAAGTTGACTGAACAGCTTCAACTGGTGCCACTGTCTGCATACTCTGTGAGATGGCATTTTGTCTCCTGCCCTCCTCCTCTTCCTTCTCATGACTCCTCTCACTTACAGCATGTTATAGACGAAGCCAAATTAAACTAATTCTGTACTTCTTCTACTTTCCCTCCTGAGGTGTTCGAGTCCAAGATTTATTCACTGCAGATAGTGTTACACCCCTGAGGATGGGGGGTGGATTTCCTTGTGAGCTCCTTCCTAGTGCTTCCCTCTGTGTGTCTGAGAGGTTCACAGCACCTCCAGGGCTGATGTGGTATCAGTTTACTGAGGGGAGCATGAAATCTGGTACCCTGATTTTTAAATGGATTTCAATGATTCAATAGCAAGCATATAGATCCCTTCTGAAATCCACATTAGATCAAGAAGGATTAAGTTTAAAAGTCTCCACTAATTCTTAGTGCCCAGTTAAAGTGCTCAGAAGTGCTACTGGACCCACCAACTCAGAAAAATCCAATGTGGACAGCACTGGAGGGGATCAGAACACTTCTAGAGCCCAGTGTTCACACTGGGTGTTCACAAGCAGACTTGGAGTTTTCACAATCAAAAGCTTCCCCATCTCCTGGGACTACCTCAGGCTGCTGCAAACCAGACACCCAGAAAAGCAAGGTGTTTGCAGCTGGAAATCCTTTCTGTGAAGTTGAACACGAGATCCATCAAGGTTACATTAGCTGCCTTTGGTCAGACTTGCTGGAGTACCTGGTGGTGCAGCCCAGGTCCTGCTTCCCATCCGGGCCAAGAGCTGGTGAGAGCATACCCTCCTCTCCTGGCTCCTACTCCCACATTTCTCCCAGTGGGCAGGGACAGGGGAAGAGAAAAAGGTCAGCCTGGTGCATTCCCAGATCTCATCCAGAGCTGAGCTAGAAGCACACCCAAACTTAGATCTTCAAACTCTTTGCTCTGAAGGGTGAGGTTCTTATGTGTACTCTGCACAGATCACTTTCCTCTTCCACGCTGGTCAGGGCTGGAGTATGGGACGTTAGGAATATCTCCCCTCTTTTCAGCTCCAGGGCTCGATAGCATGACTGCACTGCAGTGAGCTCTCATTCCGTCCTGAGGCCCAGGGCTGGGATGCACTCACTGCAGGAAGAATTTGCAAAGGGCTTTGCTGCTACATTTTAAGACATATCTGTGGAGCCTGTGTGACGTGCAGCAGTTCAGAGTTTGACTAAATGTAGGCAGCTTTGCACAGAGATTGGTCTGGAGAGATGTTAGTGTGGGACAACATCCCAGCAGGATTTCTCACATACTTAAATCCAGTGAAGAAACACAGGAGCAAAGAAAACAGGGCACGAAAATGCTGTGTGGGATTGATGTCTCTGAATGTCAGCTATTTCAGTCCTCTACTCCAGTTTGGGATCAGCCACATGTACATAGCTCTTGGTTTCAGAGACTCGCAGAGGCACTGACTCCACACCCTCCCCAACAGCCACTGTTTCCCAGCTTCACTTTCATACCGCTCCAAACAATTTTAAGGAAAGTTTCCCCACGTGTTTGGTGGGAGGTGGAGATACAGAATGGAAAATTTCAGCCCAAATGGTTGAAGTCCTGCAAAGTTGCAATGGACAAACAAGAGGGGAGGGCCATGGTGAGAACTGCCAGGTGCCACCTGCGTGGCCAGGCTCTGGCTGAGCCCAAAACCTGCCCTGCCCCAAAGAGCCTGGGGTCTATGGGAAAAATCAAGCACACAAGGGCTGTGAGGAGGAACTCTTTCTGGCTTATAGTCCTGCTCTGAATTCTTCTATCTGTAGATATATAGATATATATATAGGGATAGATGGATAGATAGATAGATAGATAGACAGATAGATAGATAGATAGATAGATAGATAGATAGATAGATAGATAGATAGATAGATAGATAGATAACAAATTGTTTTCTTCTCCTTTCTAGTGTAATAAACATGAAGTGGAAAATAGAAAGTCGTGTGGGGCAGACAACTGTTTTCAGTGCAAAGGTTCATAGTATTTTAAAGTAATTCTTCAACTCTTCTTACAAAGCAATGAAATTTTTCTTCCCTGGTGGTGGGCAATATTCCTACAAGAAAATGCAAATATGAATATCCGAGGCAGGGGGGGTGGAAATAAAATGCATAGAATAGAAAGTGTGAAAAGAGACTACACATACAAGATCCTCTCCTACTCTCATCCTTTCCCACGTATTTCCCAGACAAGGTCTTATTCAAAATGGCTTACGTAAATGTGTCTTCAAGCAGTTCAAGATGTGGCCCACACATACAGTGCAAAGAAGCTGTTGTGTGGTGGTAAGAGCAAACTGAAGCTACCGTGCGCGAATGCCGAATCGCTCAGAGACGAAAAAAGCTCCTTGTCAAAAAAAGAAGCTGATGAACCAGTGTTACTTTAAGGCAGGTGGAATGGTTTGTGCTCTTGTTTTTATCGTTAGTGCTAAGAGGGAAAGACAGCTTTGTTTTCACATGGTTATTGATTATTAACCAGCTTTGTGAAAGGTTACCTTTCAGCCAGATACAGCCGCGGCGGGGGGTTAAAAATCAATCCCTGGGAAAGCTCTGTTTCCCAGTCAACTTTTCCTTCTCCACTGCTGGCCCTTCTCACGGATACAGCTTCTCTGTGCTGATTTGAGCACGACTGGGAGAGAAAAAGAGATTGTTTTTACTGTGTTCCACTCACCTTCAATACTTCTGTCTAAATGTGGATTGCAAAAAAGTGGTTGAGCACTCAGAAGTCATTGAATATTATGCAGATATAGAAAATCAAACCGAATTACTGTAAGGAAGTGTGACTGAATTGCAATCTTTACTATTTTATACTCTAGTTAGACAGTCAGGGAGGTGGGAGAAATGATGAAACTACCATTGGTCATGACAGGAAAGGGAACTAATTGAGTAGGGGTTTACAAATGACTTGCATTGAAAGGCAAACAAAATGCTCCTGCCACCTTTCCTAGGGAAAAAAAAAAAAAAATACTGTGTCCAGATGGTTTTACATTTCACTGATCTCAGCAGTCTGCAGTGATGTCTGTCAGACACTACTGGGGAAGAAGTGGGCAAAACTTTCAAAATACAGTGACTCGAATTAGGTTTCTGAATTAACCGTTCAAGGTGAGATCATTGAAAATGCCACTGAATTTCGAGAGGCATGTTGTATATGTTGGCATACATTTTGAAACCACATAGATACCACATTAGGTGGGTGGTTTGGCTTTCCACAGCACTAGGCACTCAGCTATGTTTATATTATATTGTAAAGTTTTAGGCATCATGTAATATGGAATAAGAGTTAACATGCATACAACCTCTTCTCTGTCAGGCAAACACCAAGCTAGAGGAATATGATCAGGTCTTAACAAGTCCTTAAAACATACTTGAATCTAATATGGAAATTCAAGTATTGCAGTGGGGGTTTTGTGTGATCTTAACTGTAGGATGGCAACAGCTGGGTACCTGGAACATTTGTTACCGATACTCAAATATCTGCACTTGTGTTGAGGATAACTATAACCTGCCTGTTCTACTTATTATTGCTGCTATCACCATCATCCTTCAGTTACTGACTTATGGATTCATTTTTGTTTAATCTTGTAGAACTGTATATAAGGATTTACCTTCTAAGTAGATTCTCACAGTGACTTTAATGAGAGCATTGAGTACTCCAGAAAAGTCACCTCTTTGCATGGTTATCTATAGACTGAGGATGGCCAATTTTCATGTCACTCCAAGTCTGCCAAACCACAGACTTGAAGAGTCAGGGCAAGGGAACTCCCCAGCTGGGAGATGCCAGTGTCTGTGCAGGGGTCCCTGGGCTCACTGGTAAAAGTGTTCAGGTGCTGTTGGCCTCATAGAGTCCACGTACGAGCTAAAGAGGCCATGCTACACCTTCTAATTTCTTGCATCGTGCCTACCCATCTCAAGGCTCTTTTGGTTAGAGAATTAGGACTGAGTAAATGCAGGCAGGTGCAATGTCAGCAAAGGGTGGCAGTGCTTCACACAGTGGCACTTAATACGGGGAACACTTTGCCACAAAATGGTGGGAAGTGAAATGTTTACATAAGGTTTCAGGCGAAGCCTAAAATTCGGAGGAATCAACTCAGGACCATAAAACCCGCACAGCTCAGGAAATGCCTAGAGAAGAAAATTCTGGGAGCCTGGGAGATCTGGTGCACCCTGCTGCGACTGCCTGAGGTGATGTGTATGGACATAATTTAGGGAGAGGATATGGGGTTACTGGACTTTGCCTTGAGTCAGCTCAGCAGTGTCTGCAGAGCCTGGACCTGAGGTGAGCCTCCACCTGTCTGCTTCCTCCACCACCCATTTCCCACACCAAGTGGCCACTGGAGTGGGACCCACTTATAGCTCAGAGGTGTCACCTCGGCACCCACAGATGTGGAGGAGCTCTTCAGCCAGATCTCAGTGACTGCACCCCAGGAGGAGGAGGCAGCCAGCAGTGATCCCTGGGCTGAGGCTCTGGACAGGCTCAGCTCCGCTCCCTATGGACCCCCGGCTGCCGGCCACCACTGAGCCCCGGGTCTGGCTGGGGTGCCCAGTGCCGGGGTACCCAGCAGGGCCCTTTTCCTGCACGGCAGCTCACTGCCTTGCTGTTAGCACAGCAAAGTGTGCCCTTATCGCCTGCTCACGCAGGCAGAATGAAAGAGAATTAGCTCTAAATTATACAAAATTCATTTGCTTTGGAGGGGGAAGTGTTTGCTCTATTTAGAAACGTTCGTTATAGAGAGAGGACCGCATTAAGACACCGGGTAATGGTCCTCCCTGGAGATGAATCAATTTGCTCTGAGTTTTATGGCCTCGCGGTTGTTTGTCCACACCGGTTCCTCGTGGAAAACTCGGAGCCGTAAATGCTCCGGGGAGCAGATCTCTGGGGGCCTCCCAGCACGCAGGCCCCACTAAGAGGCTGGGGTCGGTGCACAGGGAGTCTCCGCATCCAAGGACACCCGTGCCTGTGAGCGACCTCAGGGGAGGCACCGTGGGCATCGGGGTGCTGAGTAAGGAGGGGACCACCGCTAAGGGAGCTCGCCTGACGCAGCGCATCCCCTCGGCGGCACACCCTGGGCTGCGTCCCCCTGTCAGGGGCATGCCGGTGGGTGGAGAGGGGGGGCTTCAGGCCGGGGGGAGCGCGACCAGCAGCCATGTCTATCGGTAATTCCCGCTAATAAAATACTTTTTCACTATCCGCACTGTAATTGGTTTACAGCCTTTTTTGTTTATTTATCCATAAGAGCTGCTGTTAAATGGCTTGGGAAAGCAATCGCTTAATGGCTCAATATTGAATCAAAGGCTCAGTGTGCTTTCTCAGAGACGGGGGACTCGCGTGGGCTCAGAGCGGAAACTCATTTTAAGTGTAATGGGCGGGGGGGGTTTCTGACCGCACGGAACCGGACGGGAGGAAGGTACCGGGACGCTCCTGCCCCGGCTGCTCGGCAGAGGCAGCGCCACCGGCCGAGCCGTGCCGGGCTTAGCCGAGCCGAGTCGAGCTGCCCGTACCCGGGCGCTGTTCCCCACGACCGCCCAAGACGGAGCAGCGGGTGCGCGCTCCGACGGCGGTGGCCGGAGCCCCAGTACCGGGTGTCCCGGTCCCCGCCGGGGGAAGAGGCGGTGAGTAGAGTCGTGCCTGCCCGCGGGATGGCGAGAGCGGTGGCCGGGCCGAGCGCACGGAGGCAGGGAAGTGATCTTTGTCCCTTTCGGTGGCTCTCCGCCTCCTCATAGCCGCGTCACCAAGTCAACCGGCACCGGCTCGGAGCAGATTATCTCCGAGGGTCAACACATTGCGGCCCAAGCCGCGGGAAGACTCTCAAATTTGCCCCTTGGGCAAACAATCCGCTGCCTATCGCTCGCTCTGGTGATAGCATTGTGGTCCCCGCCGGCCGCATCCCCCGGGGCAGGGCGGGGGCGGGCAGCGAGCGGTCCTTGGCCTCCTCCCCGGATCCCGGCATACGGCTGCCCCCGAGGGAGCGACCCCTCGGGCACCCTGCCAGTTCCCGGACACTCGCTCCCGCATCCCTGGCCAGGGTGCTCCAGCAGCCAGAAGTCCCCGAGAGCCAAACAGGACACAGTACCCACCCGGATCCCTGAAGGTTTTCCTCTCCGGGCCGAGCCTGGGGGGACTGGGGGATGAGCAGCCCCTGGGGAAGCGGGGCGGGAGCGGGTGGGTTTAGGGGCCATCCCTCCCGGAGCGCCCCGCACGTCGGGGCAATCCCCCCCGCTTCTCCCCGGTTCCACCAGTCCCTCGCCGCGGAGCTCCGAGCCCCAAAGCGGGGTCGAAGGGTCCTGGGTGCTACCCGGGTATGGGGAAGGGGGTTGAGGGACCGGGGCAACCGCAGGTGGCCTCTTATGGGTCGCGCCCCGCCCCGTCGAGCTGCGGGAGGGCTCACGTGGGGGCAGCGGCGCCTATGGGGAGGCAGCGGGAGCCGCGCAGGGCGGCGGGGCCCGACGGGGCGGCGAGCTGTCAAAGAGGCATCCCGGCCGCCGGGAGCGGGAGCAGCCCTATGTGTCCCTAAGCTGCGAGACACCCCCGCCCCCCCAGCCGGCCCCACTCGCCATGAACACCGAGGAGCAGTATTTCGCCTCGGCGCAGCTCTACAAGGAGTCGTGTGCATTTCAGCGAGCCCAGGCGCAGGACTACAACCCCAGCCCCCCCGCCTGCCTGTACATGGGCCGGCAGCAGCAGGCGCCTTTCCCCAGCGCCCTGGGGGCTCTCGAGCAAGGCAGTCCGCCAGACATTTCACCTTACGAGGTGCCCCCCATCACAGAGGATGCCGGGGTCTCTCACCTTCATCATCACCACCATCACCCTCATCTTCCTCCTCCCCACCAGGACGCGCTGCCTTTCGCAGACGGGGCGGACACAGGGGCGATAGAGGAGCCCCGAGTACAGGTGCCTTTCGCCTGGATGAAGTCCACCAAATCGCACGCCTGGAAGGGACAGTGGACCGGTAAGCCCCGTCGTCTCCCGCTGCCGCTGCCCCTCCGCTTCTCTCCTTCTCGGCGGGCAGGAACACTCTCCTGCACCGGCCCTGCGCCCGCCGCTCGGGGGTAATGCGGAGAGGTCCTGGAGAGTCCCTTCCCCGGGGCGACCCTTCACCCCTGCCGGCCCCCGAACCCCCAACTGCTGTGGGGCTGAACGCCGGGGTGGGAGCAGGCCCTCCGCTCCGCGCCGGCGGGCTCGCCGCGCCCCGCGCTGCCTAAACCTTCAGCAATTATTAACGAATTTTTTTTCACCAATTAACTAATTGTCGCCAAGTCTGAGCGACCTGCAAAACGAGACCTGGGCGCTGCCGCCCCACCGGGCAGGGGGACTCCGCGGTGCGGCCGCTCTGCGGGCGCGGTGGGCTCCGTGCGGGGGCCGGGGGCACGCAGGGAGAGCCCGGGGGGACGCGCAGGCAGGGTCCCCTGCGAGGACCGTGCAGCCGCGGAGCAGCCCCCAAAAGCCCCGGGCAATGAGGACTGCTGCCGGGCGGCGGAGCCCACCTCTCCTCCCGGTCCTCCTGTCCCACCGCTCCCGCTTCCCGGGCGCTTTTAACTGCAATTGCACCTCTCCGAGTGAGCACCCAGGGCGGGGGAAACAATGCACAAACGCCACAGAGCTGCCAGCCAGGGGGAGAAACTCTATCGGGACAGAAAGTTCCGCTGCCCAACAATATTTCTGTCTCTGCCCGCACAATGTTATCGTGTCCTGCGCCTTTGTCACGCCTCTACGGCAAATATTATATTAATGGCTTTGTTCAAATAGACAGTTGGAAAAAAAGGGCTGGAATATTGAAATCACCGTTAAAATGGTTTGGGAATTGCATGGGGCAGACCCAGGGGGGTGCCCGGGCCCCAGGGTTGGCGCATCCGCCGGGCAGGGGAGAGCAGCGCTGCCCCACGCCACCGACTCGGTGGCAGAGATTGTGCCGGGGAGGGGGGAGAAAACCTGATCGTTCTCCTGGTGCTGGGTGAATTTGGAGGAAGAGAAAAAAAATAAAAATGGGGGAGGGGGGGAATTTAAAAAAAATAAAATAAAAAAAAGGGGGAAAAAAAAAACCAAACCGCAGCCAAACTCTCAAACTACTTTTCTTTTTTTTCTTTTTTTCTCCTGTACCTGAGGAATGACAAAAGCCCCAATAAAACAAATCTTTTCCCGTAAAAGCCGACAGCTCTTCCCTACTCTTCCCAGCCCACCCGGGGAGTCCAGGCCCGGGCTGTGCCGTGCGTGGGATGTGGGATGTGTGTGCAAACACGCACACGCACACGCACGGCGGTTCCGATGCCGGGCGTTATGCCGGGCACCTACACAGCGCTCGGAGCCAACCCCCGGTACATTTGCACGGTATATGTTGCAAACTACATATCCTATATATAGGATATATTATTTACTGAAACCTTGGGATCGAGGTCCGTGGGAGCTTTGCGTTGTGATCGTGGTGGAAGGGCGCACAGAGAGGCCGCGACCACTTGTTTATATGTATAACATTTTACTTATATACTTGTAGTTTTAATATATTTTTAATATCTATATATACTAGCGCATAGGTTTATATGCATAGGTTTGTATTTATGAGCATTATTTATATAAAATCACGGGACCAGGAGCCCGCGTAGCTCCCTGTTGAAATGGCAGTCCCGACCTGGCGGTCCGAACCCCTGTGCCCTACCGATGACATCCCACCAAAAGCGCTCCCGGCCGGGCTCCCGGCGCTGGCAGTGCGTGTTGGTGTACACGCACGGCGCCTCTCTGCCGCCGCCGGTACCGCCCTGCCCAGCGCCCACGCTGGACGGCGGCGACCGCGCTGGCAATGGCGATGCCGGGAAGGACAGATCCCAGGTTTCACCATCCCGGAGAGACGGAGGGGCTGCGGTCCCGCTCCCGGTCCCGCTCCGACCGTGGTCCCACTCCCGGCCCCGCGGCCGCCCAGCTGCCTCCTGCGGGGGTCACGGCGGCTGGTAAAGGGCCGGGGCCTCCGTAGGCCCGGGGCTGCTGGGGGACAATAACCCGGGAGAATTTCCGCGCCCCTCAATCTCCTCTTCCGTGAAATTTCTCCCCACTTTTTGGCGGCTTATGCAAAGAACGGAGGCCCCATCCACGGCCCCGTGGCGGAGAGCCGCCTGCCTGCCACCCCCCCGGGACCCCACGGCCACCGCCGGCCGGCCTGGCGGGATGGCTTCTCCTCCGGCCCGGAGGGGGAGGTGACAGACTTTATTTCTTTTTAATTTTTTATCAATATATTTTGTTTGGTTGCTTGTGCGTGTGGGTTTTTGCTTGCTCGTTGGTTTCTTTTTTAATTACTTGTTTTTTTCCCTTTTGGTTTGGCTTGGTTTGCGGTTTGGGGGATTTCCTTCATTTTTCTTTTTCTTTTTCTTTTTCTTTTTCTTTTTCTTTTTCTTTTTCTTTTTCTTTTTCTTTTTCTTTTTATTTTTATTTTTATTTTTATTTTTATTTTTATTTTTATTTTTATTTTTATTTTTATTTTTATTTATCTTTCTTTTTATACATTTTTTTTCTTTTTCTTTTATTTTTTTTTTTCTTTTTCCGTTCCTTTTTCTCTCTTCGCAAATCTCAGCAGTTGCCAGGCACGAAGGACCCACTTCGGAGCTTTCAGCGACACGCAAACGGTGGCACTTGGACGTCTCTTCAGGGACGGCATTTCCCTGAAACCCTTGACAAAATCATTGTTAAAAAAAAATTTAAATTATTATAGAACATAGCAGCAGCAGTCCTGAGAGCCGCCACCAGCACCGCTTAGCTGTGCCCGGCCAGGGGGCTCCGCAAAGCTGTCCCCTCACCCCGCCGGCTTCCCCCCGCGTGTCTCGGGCCGCGCAGGGCTGCGGGGCCGTGACGTCCCTGACTCTCGCTTCTTTCCAGGGGGGTCCTACGTGGTGGAGCAGGAGGAGAACAAGCGGACGAGGACTGCGTACACCCGGGCGCAGCTGCTGGAGCTGGAGAAGGAGTTTCTCTTCAACAAGTACATCTCCAGGCCGCGGCGCGTCGAGCTGGCTGTCATGTTGAACTTGACCGAGAGGCACATCAAGATCTGGTTCCAGAACCGGCGGATGAAGTGGAAGAAGGAAGAGGACAAAAAGCGAGGGGCGGCCAACAGCAATGACCCCGAGCAGGACTGCGTGGTGTCCTCCGGGGAGCTGCAGGGCAAGGAGGATCTCCAGCCGTGCACCCCCGGGAACCTGCCATCGGGGGCCTCCAGAGACCTGCTTGCCCCCAGCCTCGCCCCCAGAAGGCAGCAAGACTCTCGGTGAGGCGCGGGGAGCCCCGGGCCGGGGAAGTGGATGGGGCCGGGGAGAGGACTGGGAGGCAGGACCCCCGCTGTTCCCCCTTGCCCGCCCGCCCCCGGGGAGGCTCGGTGCCTCCACTCCGAAAGTTCCGTCCTACAAAAATTCAATTAAAGGTGTCTGGTTGTAGCAAAGTGAGGCTCGCTGTGTGCCGCGGGGATGGCGGCCAGCTCGGCCCCGCTCTCTCCGAGCACCCCGCGCCGCAGCGGACCCTCCGGGACAGCTTCCCGCCCTCCCCGGGGAAGGTGGATCTCGGTGACGGTGTATGCAACGCTGGGTGTAAGGAGCGGTCTGGAAACCGGAGGAGAAGCGAGAGCAGGCCGCCTTACCGCGGACGGCTGCCCGGTTGGGGCACGGGTCCCTCCGTGGACGCAGAGTAGAGCAACCCAGACCTTCCCGGGGCTGGTATCCCGCTGTCCCCGTCCCTTCCAGAGGCCCCGGGGCATCGGCTTTATCGAGGAACCCCCCAGGATTATTATTCACTTCTTCGGAAATTGGAACCTGGTTTGTTTCGTTTTCTTTTGCCCTTGGGGGAAAAAAAAAAAGGAAAAAAAAAGGGAAGCCAAGAAAGAGCCCCCGTGTCCGGCCGGCAGGATTTATCTCCCCCGATGACCGGCTCCCGATGACCGGTACAGGTCATCCCTCCTCCGGGCTCCGCCAGCGGCTGCGGGAGACGTTGCGCTGCGGGGTGCGGGGCTCCGCGGCCGTCGGGGCTCTGCGGGGCGCGCTGCGCTTCCTTCCCCGAGGGGTCGGTGCAGTCCCGGGGGGATGCGGCAGAGAATCCGCAGGTGATCTCCGGCCAGGGAGTAGAGGCAGATCGGACTGCGAGCCGCGAGTGGAACGTGTCTGGGGGGACAGGGCTGGTCCCAGGGACATTTTCCTCTCCTTCTCTTCCACCTCTCCCACAAGCTCGGACTCTGCCTTGCCGAGAAGCAGCCCCCTGCAGCACCAGCTCCCGGCCCAGTGTGGCTCTCCGCAGGTTTTTTCTCTGCGGACCTGGCTTTGCATCCCGGCGGGGGCTCAGGATCCGCTGCCTCCCGGAGCGCCGCCGGGTGCCGTTGCCTTTTTTCAGGTGTCCCGAAATTCGGGACGAATTCGGCCGCCCCCAGCCAGCCTGCCTTCCCTTCAGCCGTATATTGCCAGAAAGATCTTCCCCATCATGACAACAGCGGGAAGAGGCAACTTGTATAAAATAAACGAATTGTTTCAGAGACTGCCTGCAACAGCGTCGGAAATTCAACTAAGCGGGGAAAAAAACCCACCCGAAGTCGAAAAAGCAAATAGCGGCAGGAAGAAAGCAGGAGCTGCCCCGCTTTGCTGGGCGTCTCTGTCCGCTCTCCTCGACGAGGAGGCTCCAGACCTGCCCCCGGCAGCACCAACCCCTCGAGCATCCCTCGGGGACCGCCACCGGGCTGCGAGGACGGGAGTGCCCCAGGAGGAGGAGGGCCTGTCCCACCCTGGCAAGAGGATGTTCCCAGTCCCACGGCTGACAGCGAGGGGGAGAGGAAGCAGCTTGCCACAGCTCTTTCGTTTTTTTTTTCATCTTGCATGACACTTTTAGCAACAAAGAGGAGACTTGAGCTGAATGTGTAATTCGCCTATTGCTTTTCTTTCCTCTGGAGGCATTAAGATGTGTGTGCAAACAGGGACATTTCTGGTCACTTTTCCTGCCAGTTGCCTGAGAAAGATTGTCATTCGAGTCTATCTATCCTTGTTCATCAAAACTCAGACGAGTGAGAACTTTACAAATGACTATATGAGCAAAATTCAAATAAAGCTGTTCTGCTTAAGAGCAAAGCACCGTATTAATTAAAGTAATATTTCTCAAACTTTTTTTTTGATCATAAAGCCATTTTTAAACCTCAGCATTTCCAGTCACTATGTATTACCATCAACTGGAAACACACAATGGAAGAATTTCCACGTACCATTTACAACGTCTGGCACTAAAATTGAAATCCAGGATCTGCTATAAAAATAGATGTAGCTGCAAAAAAAGAAATCTGTCACGCAAAATACCAGATTTTCTGCCAAGATTCGTACAACGCATTACCCTGGGTAAACAGCACACAGAGTGCCTGAAATTTTGACTGTCTTTTCTCTGGCATAACACATTCAGCTCTGATTTTCTCTGTGCACTGCTGTAAAAACAGAGGAGTTGCAGAACTGATGTGAATTATTTGACCGCGGTGCCGAAGTACTTTTATGAGTGGAAGTAGAATCAGACCTGCATGATTTAGTTTTAATGAATAAAGCCTTTTTCTTTAAAGGATTGATTTCGTTTATGGGTTTAGTACTTTTAAAAAATACATAGTTATATTTCTTGCAACTGCATCGATGGAATAATTAGCACTGAGTGAATCAAAACATCTCGGAGACCTTGCAGAGGTAAAGGTTTATGGTAACCTTCACCCAGCAGAGCAGCCAGCACTGCACTGCACTGGGGAAAGGCAAGGCTGACATGGGGAATCATAAGGCTGCTGCAGTTCTTGTGCTGTGTCATCTCACCAAGAACAGTTGTCCAGACATACCCATTTTTCACAGGAGACACCATCCCTTATGAAAGACTTCATAATTTATACTATGAAATAGTTCATAATTTATATTTATTCTCCTTTAATCCTAGGATAGGGTTTCCAGAAGACATTCTAAAAATCCTGACTTTTAAAATTAGGCAAGAGATGAAAAGCATGACATGTCTTTTTATTTCCTTCTCGGGCAATAGTCAAGTCCTTTGGACATGGGCAGGAGAGGTATGTCCCCAAGAACCATATGTATTCAGTGTATTCATTTTAAAGAAAAGCTGAGCAAGATTCAGGGTGTTTTTCTCCTCCCTGGATGCACCTGGCACAGGCATCCATAGCACCGGGAACTATGGAGACAGCAGTCCTACCTATGTTTTCAGGGGAGGACAGTGAGGCTGCAGGTCTTGATGCAGCTTTGCACAGGTAATATTTTACTGTCCCTGCTTTGCTCAGATACATCCCCCAATACCACAGCGAAAGCTTTCTTCTTCGCCTCTGCTCTACTGAGATATTGACTGTTGTTACATGAAGCACCACAAGGCAGGGGATATTTCATGCCCTCTTCTTTCTCCAAGCTGGACTGAGCATCTAATGTGAACAGCACACAGGTAGGCAAACCCTGCCAGGAGCTCGGGGCTGCTGTCACACACAGGCCAGATCCTGCCACACAGTGAGTGTTGGTTTACTGCCATCTGAGAAGCCACATCCAACAGCCCTCGTTGGGGCTTTGCTACCACCATGCTTGGGCTGAGGCTGAGGGAAGGGAAACAGGATCTCACCAACCTCCCATGCTAACCCCTGCTTTACTTCCCACATACAGGACCACGTCCCTGACTCTGCACCAATGGCCGTACGAAAGGTAGGATAGGGATACTGTGCTTGTCTCACCAATACAAACCCATACATTTGCCTGAAAATCCCTCCATGTATGAATAGTTATACCCATAAATCAATTCTGACAGCAATGATTTAACCTAAGGTGTGAAAGTCTTTCCAGTCCAACACTGAAGCCTGCTACCTCCCACGCTGCAATCGTTGCTGCTGTCATGACCACAGCTGAGAAGAGATGTTGCAGGCTGAGAGAAGAAACATTGCTCCAAAAGGCTTCAGTGCTTTGAAGTACAACCAGGGATAGGATGCCAGCCCTACAATGACCACAAAAGCAGGGACCGTTGAGCTGGGCAAGGCACCTCACAACCTGGCCTCCACATGGGACACAGTTGGCTGGGAGTTAAGTGTTGTGTTTTGAGGCTTACTTTGGGAGTAGAAAGAAATGTCATTGGGCTCCCACCACTCCTGAGAGCTTGCAGTGTTGTTCTTATGAGAGGTTTTCACATAAATGTAGTCAACCCATACACACACCCATGCACACACACAGCTTCCAATAAACTGTGACTCCAAAAGGTAGTTCCCTCCCTGCATTCTTCTACCCCAGACAGGGATAAGAATGACCAGATCTTCATGGGTATTTTTATAGCAGTCAGGAATGTGCCTATTTTAGCATCTAGGGAGGACAATGAAATGTGGGAACACTGCAGTACCCATGTTAGCACTGAATACTACCTACTTTCATTTACCCAGAACTGCCTCATGATCTTGTCCCACTGGCTTCCCGCACTCTGTACCATATCTTACCATGCACCTTGCCGCCACAGCGTGCTTAGGATTCAAGATTAAAACATATTTAGAAGGCATGGAATGCAGAGGGTAGCATGGTTTGTGTCTCCACTTGCAGGGCTAGACTTGGTAGTGAGTGAATAATGGAAAAGAGTTGTCTCTATGAACGACTGGTAGCATGCTGGTGTTTTGTCTGAGCAGAGGCAGTACTTACCATTGTATATTTAGCTGTACCTGTTTTGGACATTCCCTGCAGATCTCGAAGCAAAGCAGAGGCAGTCAGGGATTAGTGACTTCACTGGCATAAGAAGAAGCCAGAACTGGGAAAGGGAGCTCCCCTTGGAGAGAACAGAGGGCACCCATAGCCCACGCCAGGAGACCAAGTTGTCTCAGGACCAAGGTGGAGTTAGGGGAGGGATAGCAGGTCCTGGGCTGTGCAGAGACCTGTGTTTGAACACCACTTCCCTGGGCCCAAACCCTTCTCCACAGAAAAGCAAACAGTTACCTGCTGGGAGCCTTAGCTGGGTGCGGCATCGTAGGGCTCCAGAGTCATGTTTCGAACACAACCCCTCCTGGAGAGGGGATTGTACCTCACTGCAAGGAGCAGCAGTGAAGCAGCCTCCTTGCATCCCAGCTTTTAACTACGCTTCAGCACAACTACTCAGGTCCCTCTGATTTAAAATACGTGTCTTTCATTCCCTGCAGAGCTTCCAGCAGTGAGAGCTGCTCCGTCATCTGGTATTCCCTCTCTCCTTTTCCACTGCTAACCCCTTGTTCATGAGTCAGTATTTGGCTAAGGGTGAGACTGCATGAGGTGACACTGCTCAAGATAAGCTGGCAGAATAGAAAGTCCTTTATTTTTTCAGTCTGCCCTGTAAACTGAATTTTTATCCCAAGAATGAAAATTGCCAAAAAGGGGGACAAGGAGGAACCTTCTCTGCTTTGAAGGCATCAAATTCTTTACCCTGAAATGAACATGGTAAAACTAGTAGTTAAAGTCACAGCTAGTTCCTGGAGTTGTGATAGAAAACCTGCTCACAGCTTCACTTTCTGCTGCCACATCTTCGATGGTTTGGTCATATTCATTCCATAGAGCTTCTTAGTGAGACAGTTTCACTTCAAACAGGAAAAGGTGCATCTGCAGGCAGGTGTGCAGGACAGCATTTTGAACTGTGCATGACATTAGCTGGAGGTGAAGGCAGTGAAAAGGACCATAATGTGTACACCTGCATGACGCTTACTTGGGAATTAAGGGGATTCGTTAGGAGCATCCCCAGAAAGAGCAAAAAGAATAAAACTGGAGCCACTGAAGTTTCTACTCCATCTCTCTGCCCAAAGCAGGATCACTCCAGACATATTGCTCTGTTCTCTTCACGAAGACTCACAAAAGTGCAGGTTTCCCAAATTTCCTCTGTTCTAGTGCATCAGTATTCCTACCATGGGTGTATTTTCCCAGCATCCAACCAGTCTTACCTGTGGCAGTTATGGCAGTTATATATATGGTTTCTTGTTCTGTGGACAAGGAGATGACAGTACATTTCCCTTCTTCTTGTAACAGCCTCCCAAGAAGACAAAGGACAAGATTTTGAGAAGAAAAAGAGATTTATAAGCAACTTCTGGCATCTAAAATCTTGTTAGAGACTTACTAGAGGCGTTGGCAAGAGCAGTTTTGCCAGAGCTCAAAAAGCAGTAGCTGGAAAGAGTGGACCTGCGAGATAAGTACAGGAACAGCAGACCAAGTAGTGATGGAAGGCAACACCACCAGTGAGTGGACAGGCAGAAGGACAAGTTGGCACTGAAAGCAGGAGGGGTCAGGAGAGAGGCAAGTGAAGGCAGAAGTGGTTTGGTTTGTTATAGGGAGAAGCCAGAGGGAGGCATTAATGGAGAAGGGTGAAGAAAAAGGTAACTGATGTAGTGCCAAGACCTCAGCAGCTACAGGATTATGATTCCAATGAGCTCACTAGCTGGGAATGCCGTTTCACTTCTAGGGAACAAGTCATGATACAGAAACCAGGTGCTTTGTGTGTTTTACTTAGCTGTTAATTGCAGCATGCACCTTTCCTGCAGAAGCTTAGTTCCTGCTTGTGATGTGCTGGAGTCTGCTCAGCTGCCTTCACATTGCTCCTGGTCCATACACTAAGGGAAATTGTTTGGATTCCAGCAGAGATTTAAATTTCTTGCAGTTTCTCTGCACTAGTGTTTATTTACTGTTAGATATGGGTTTTTTTTCCAGCTGTCCCTGGTCAGTACAGAACAGGTGCACACAGTCCAGCTCACCCAGGGCTCTAAACAAAGCTATTTTTGGCAAAACATCTCATAGAGCCGCCTCACAGTTTCTGGGGGAAATCACCCCAGTTGGTTTAGATGCAGACACTGGAAATTGTCAGGAAAACTGCAGATGTGGGAGATAAAAATGCATTTGAGCTGGCAGAATTATGACCTGCTCCAGCAAAGTCCCATCTGCTCCTATGCCTGCTTTTATCCCCTCCCCTCAACTTGGCCCTGAGAAGTGAGGTAAGTCACACACTAGCACAGCTCATGGAAGATGTGAAAAATCCTGCCCTTCCAGTGGAGTCCCAGCAATGAGATGACAGTGTCATAGAATCATAGAATCACAGAATAAATATGGTTGGAAGGGACCTCCAGGGTCATCAAGTCCAACCTTTATCCCATCCTATTCCTAACCATTAGACCACTAGACCATGGCCTCAAGTGCCTCATCAACCCCTTTTTTGAACACCCCCAGGGACGGCGACTCCACCACCTCCCTGGGCAGTCTGTTCCAATGTCTAACCACCCTCTCAGTAAAGAACTTCTTCCTAATATCCATTCTAAACTTCCCCTGACGCAACTTGAGGCCATTTCCTCTCGCCCTATCATTAGTAATTTGGGAGAAGAGACCAACACCAGCCTCACTACAACCTCCTTTTAGGTAGTTGTAGAGGGCAATGAGGTCTCCTCTCAGTCCCCTCCAAACTAGACAACCCCAGTTCCTTCAGCTGGTCTCATGAGGCCTGTTTTCCAGACCCAGCCTGGCTCTGTGACTGGTTATAGAGCCTGAAGTAGGGAGATGGAGGAGAATGCATCAGGAGTTAAAAGTCAGCCAGGGAGAGAGCAACTGGAGAGACAGCACTTCCCTCCATGGCACAGAGAAGGAGCTGGGGCCTGAAGCCAGCAGAATGGCAGAGAGGAAGAGCAGAGGCACAATTTGCTTTCAAGCCCCCTCTCTCCTTCAGGGCTACATGGAATGAAGCATGGGGCAGAAAGCAATGATGCAGATGGAGTAACTGTCAGGGAAGGGCAGAGTTGGGGAGCACCATAAGTGAGAGGAACCAGAAAGCCATCACATCCCAGTCTGAGGGTGCAAGTGGCATGCCACATAAATCCGAAGTGCCAGTGCTCCCTCTCTGCCTGCTGTTCTGTAGCAAACAGAAGCAGCTGGATGAGACAGCTCAGCTCACCAATTTGACAAAATACTCATCATCCTGCAAAAAGTGCCATCTTTTTTATTTTTGGAAACAACTCGCCTTGCACTTGTATCTGCACTAGCTTTGACACAACGCAGGAGCTGAGTGCACCTGCAGGATCTGGGGGCCAGGCAAAGGCAGGCAGGGAGGGAGAGGACAGCAACCCATAGGGCCATAGGTGCAGCACAGCCACTGGAAGAGTGGGGAGAGGGCGTAAAACCTGTGGAAGGTGATTTTACCTTATAGCTTGTGAAGTGCTTGAAGGACACCTCTCTTCCTCTAACCCCTCCTAACTGCGAGTGCTGGATGTCAGTCATGCTTCTGGCCCTGATAGACTTCTGCCTAGGGTTGAACCCATAAGAGAGAACAGGAGACCGGTGAAAGCCTCAGGTATCTTCCACCCTCCTTGTGGAAAGGGAGACCAGGGAAGTGGGATGTTCACTGTACAGCCTTGAGTTTCCTCCACTGGTGCAGTCTCTACATGGGGATCCTGAGGGAGGAAAAAGTTGCAACTGCAGCACTTGGGAGTGGGTCTCAAGCCCATGTGTGTGGGAAGAAACTGAAGGCTGCTCAGACAAGCTCAGTCCTTGCAAGTCCTATTTTCCAAGCATTAGTGTATATAACCATAATGCTGCACTTCTGACCTTTCTTTTTATATTCAGCTTTAAAAAGAACCATAGGGCTTATCTTGTATTGCAGAGCCCTGTGGGGTAAAAAAAAAAAAAAGGAAAAAAATACGGTATTTGTCTTAGGCGCTTATATTTAAATTTTGCCATAAGAGCAGACTGAGAGAAAATACAGTGAGCTTTAGAAACAAGGGCACAGCTGCAAAGAGGAGAGGAGAGAGCTGTTCTTCACCCACTGTGGGAGGGCTGCAACAATAAGAGGAAATGTGGATGGAGCAGATGCCTTGGGGCCCTTCCTAACAGTGAGAAAAGTGAGGAACAGTGAGAAGAGCCAGAAGAAATTGCCTGGAGAGGCTGTAGGAGTCTCTCCACGAGACAGCTTGAGGAGCAGGTCAGGTGCAGCCCTGTCAGCATTGCCATGACTACAGTCAGAGTAACCGAGGAGAAGGATGAGGTGAGCCCTTGAAAATGCTCCAGCTCTATTTTTTAGGAGTCCCCTTGCCATCACCTTCATCTCTCCTCACCAGTGCTGTCCTGTTTGAAAGTGGGGGCACTTACTTAGGGCATGAACCAGCTGGATGCTCTCCTCGCTGACCACCTCCTGCCTTATTCAACTTTCTTGCCTTGCTGAAGTTTCCTTTTGAGGCTCAAGCCATCTTAGCTCTTGGCCATCTTTAAGTCCCTGTTGACACTCCAGAGGATACTCTCCTTTGTCAGAAATCTCCCCATCTTCTGTCATGGGGACCCTGACAGAAGGACAACAGTCCCTGCTCCTTCCCAATATGTTGCCTGAAGCCACCATTCAGCCAGTGTAGAGAGGCGTCCTGAGTCCAGTGAGACTAAGGGAAATGTGATGAAAGAGAGCCTTCAGGCAGGCAGAGACTGTTCCAAGAGAGGGCATGGAAGAGGCGCAAAGCCAAGAGCCAGCAAAGGAGATCTAGGCCATGGTCCAAAGCTGACTGCAGCCAACAGGGCTGATTTGAATGGGCTTTGGATCAGACTCTTGGCGAGCAGCTGTGAATGAGGATAGCAGGGGTGTAACGTGTGCGATCTGAGGCCAGAAAAGTGAGGAGGAGGGGTTTGTTCAGCTCTTCAAGCATGGTTTATGTAGGACATATAATGTCTTTCTTTAGTGTCACCAGGGCTCTCCAGATGGTTCCAAAGACGTTTGCAGGTTCTGCTCCATGGGGTTGTGTTTTACATGACAGCAATGGCTGATGTCTTGGATTGCAGAAGCAGTGATTATTTGAAGAAAGTAAAACAAGTGCAGAGGGAGGAGGACAAGTGGACCTGTACTGTGCTGCCCAGTGCTGCTGTGCTGCTTGGTGGGAAATGGGTACGGAGTGGTTTCAAACCTCCTCATGCTGATCCCGAGTGGCACAAGCCCCGGGAAGGGAGGTCTGCCCGCCGAGGTCACCCCTCTTCAGAGGGCAATGATGCAGCCCCGAGGAGGCACTGCGTTTCTCGCTGCCAGCTGTAGTTTCTGCTATTCGCCTTTTCGGGCGAGATGCTGATGACGGTAACGGGATGGAATATGTTGGGTCTGGCAGGACGCAACCGGAGCCGGGTGAAATCCCCTTATGGGAAACGCCTCCGGCTTCGCTGCTGCACCCGGCGGGTCCGGGTCAGTGCGGAGGAAAGGCCGCAGGGCCGGGGCAGGGAGCTGCCGGCGAGGCCGCTGGGGGCTGCTGCCGACCCTCCGCCACCCGCCTTCCCCGGTCCCGCTCCGGCCCGGCCCCGCCGCACTGCGCCTCCCGTGGCGACACTGCCACCTGCCGGCCGCCACCCGACAGCGCAGCCCCGACAGCAGCGCCCGCGCGGGACGGGACGGGAGAAGGCACGGCTCACTCGCGGGTCCCGAGCGGGGAACGGCCGCGCTGCGCCGCCTGTAACGAGGGATCCCGGACAGCCCGTCTGCCTGTCCGGTCTGTCTTTTCTTTTCTTTTCTTTTCTTTTCTTTTCTTTTCTTTTCTTTTCTTTTCTTTTCTTTTCTTTCTTTTCTTTTCTTTTCTTTTCTTTTCTTTTCTTTTCTTTTCTTTTCTTTTCTTTTCTTTTCTTTTCTTTTCTTTTCTTTTCTTTTCTTTTCTTTTCTTTTCTTTTCTTTTCTCTTTTCTCTTCTCTTTTCTTTTCTCTTTTCTTTTCTTTTCTTTTCTTTTCTTTTCTTTTCTTTTCTTTTCTTTTCTTTTCTTTTCTTTTCTTTTCTTTTCTTTTCTTTTCTTTTTTCTTTTCTTTTCTTTTCTTTTCTTTTCTTTTCTTTTCTTTTCTTTTCTTTTCTTTTCTTTTCTTTTCTTTTCTTTTCTTTTCTTTTCTTTTCTTTTCTTTTCTTTTCTTTTCTTTTCTTTTCTTTTCTTTTCTTTTCTTTTCTTTTCTTTTCTTTTCTTTTCTTTTCTTTTTCTTTTTCTTCCCTTCCCTTCCCTTCCCTTCCCTTCCCTTCCCTTCCCTTCCCTTCCCTTCCCTTCCCTTCCCTTCCCTTCCCTTCCCTTCCCTTCCCTTCCCTTCCCTTCCCTTCCCTTCCCTTCCCTTCCCTTCCTCTCTTTCCTCTTTCCTTCCTCTCTTTCCTTCCTTTTCTTTCTTTTCACTCATATCCCCTTAACTTCCACACAGCACCCACCCACTACAGCAGAACCATAGTGTCTCTCCAGCTGGAGAAGAGAAGGGGGCAGGTGAAGAGCAGAGCGGAGGAGGGCTGGGCAACGCAGGCAGTGAGCAGGAGGTACTGGCTGAGCAGCTGAGCAGCACAAGGAGGAACGGGGCCCATAGATGGATTCTGCTGCAGACTGGGAGTGACACAGCCCAGCTGTTGTCCCAGACCTTCCTAATGCAAAAAATACACCCTCATGGAGCATGTCCAAAGCCCATTCCAGCCTGGCAGCACAGAAGTGCTGCAGTGTGAACAGTCTGGGCTGACTTGTTGGCTGTACCCAAGCCATGTCTTGGGAAGAGCTCCTTGCTTGTACTCTCAAACCATACCCAGGAGTTCCTTGAGCAATCAATAGTTGGCCCAAGCCAAGAGCTGGCTGTGGCCCATGCTAACCATTTATTAACCCAGATGACTGAGCTGCAGTGCCCAGAAATACTCCCTGTCACTTTTTAATTTATTAGGACAGATACAGGAATCCAGCCTGACCTTTGCTTCTGTGGCTCATCAAGTCAGCATCTTGACAGTAGCAAAGAAAATTTGTCTTCTAAGCAGGTTCAGGACGACTTTAGAAGACTTCCATTAGAGTGAAGAGATGCCACTATATTGAGGTTGACTTTATGAGACAAGTACTCTGCTCTAGGTTTTTGATGCTGCAGGGTGCCAGAGCAGTGAGCAGCTGGGAGCCACTCAGAGAGTCTCTAAACCAGGACTGACTTGAATTTGAACAGCATTGCTGTAGGGGTCTGAGTGTGTGCTGATCTGGGAGAAAACAGTCTTATGTGTTCCCTAAAACAATGTACAGAGAGCGCGATGTTCTCAAAGGAAAAATATACTGCACGAGATTAAACATCAGGACTGTTTCTTGAAACATTTATAGCCAGATAAAAGCACACTACTGATTTCTCCAGCATGAATCATCGGTTTGTGCTGACGTGCTCCTAACAGTTCACACCAGCCCTTGCTCTGCCCTGGGCTGGGAGGAAGGGACCTGTGGGCTGGGCGGGCTGGGTGACCCGGAAGGGAGTGAGGAAGGGAGTGGCATGCTGGCACCTTGACAGACACGGCTGGAAAAGAGCAGAGGGTCGTGGGGTGTCACTCTTTCCTCTGGGCTCTTTTTTGTGGGCTCTGCAAGCCACCGAGGTGCATTTACTTATGTCCCTCTCAGCAGGATCTCCCTTTGCTGTGGACCTCAGGGCAGGTCACAGACTGGTCTGGGCTTCTGTCTGACCACAGGAACCTCAAGGAGCAAAGGTAGCTGCCAGGTTGGGTGAGTGGCACTGCTACCTGTATTGGCTAAGCCTGGACTCCCTCTTGGTGGGTAGGCAACAGGTACCACTGAGGAAAGGGGAGCTGGGCATGCCCCTGTCCCCAGGGGCACTCAGCACTGCAGACCCAGCTCTTCCCCTTTCTGTAGCAGAAATGTGCTCACTCCTTATATCTGAGACAAGAAAAATCCTTCTTGCCTTTCTCATTCTGCACTTGTATTTTGCTATCTCATGCGTAAGGGTCCGGCACCAGGATACCCATGTGATGGCAGCTTCCAGGCCATGGAGGATGTAGGATCACTTTCCTAGACCAAGAGGGGAAGAAGGTGGGCTTTCATGTGCCCACGATAGGACACCTGGGGAGGGATGTGCATGGGAGGAGGTTGAATCCCCCCAGCCCCTGGACCACCATATACTTTGCTGGGGCTGCTGAGACCTCATGTGTCAGCCCGGGCTGCCCCTGCTGGGGCAGCTGCTTTTGTTGAACCCGTGTTGAGGCTGTTTTCCTGCCCCAGATGAGGAGCATGCGCCCACAGGCAGAGAGATAACGTAGGGCATGTTTTACCTGCATGAGCCGTCGGCAGAAGCCAAGCCTCCAAGGGTGGAAAACACCTTTGGAGCCACAATGGGAGCTTGGCGAGGGAGTGACTGAGAATGAAAGATCCAAAGCACTCTCTGGCTTTGGAAGAGCAGGGTATCGATACTGGGAACAGAAAAAGGATCGTGTTTCTTGATTGAAGTCCTGGAGGAAGCAATATGCTTCTGATAAGAGAAAGCTGAGTTTTCTTCTGAGTCACTACATTCCTGGGAGTCGTTGCGCAAGATGTTTTTAGAGACCCCTTTTCAGCTCACTGTGGTTACCTCTACATCTCTAGATGCATATAAGAATCTTGATGAAGATCAAAGAAGTAAAAAATGAACATTATTGTCACAGAAACAATATACTGCACTGACTATATATGAAAATGAGTGGTTTGATTTTTTTTTCTATTATTGCAATCTATGATTCATAAAGCAATAATATTTTTATTTTAAACTAGAATAAAAATTCTTTGGTATTACTGACAGCAGGTGAGTCTCACTAAAGAGAATGTAAATTCCCTCTCATGTTCTTAAATTTTACAAATAACAAAAAAAAAAATCTCTAGATTAGGTGAAGACTGGAATTTCCCTAAAATGTAATTGAAAGCTTGGGTTATCTTTAAAGAAACCTCAATAACTAATTGCTACATGGCTCTCTATATCACTTCTGAAAATCTCCATGAGAGGGAATTGGCTCATTTTCAAACTGTGGGAAAAGGAAGAAAAATCTTGGGTGCTAGTGCCTTTTGACTCCTGCTTGATTTAGAAGCTTAAATGCCCTTTGAAGTCTTAAAAGACCTCTGGTGTTCATGTCTTACCTGTCATTCACCCAAGATGCCTAAATACAGAATTGTGGTCTTGAAAATCCTGAGACCCACCTGATCATGGAGGATCACGCCCCTAGTTTCCAACATTTAAGTTTTGCAGCAGGACATTCTCCAAGGCCTTGCTTACTAGCAAGCCATTGTCAGAAGCCCTAACTGGCTTTTCTGCTGTCTCTCAGGGAGGCAAGGGACCAAGCAAGTCTTGTAGCCCTGAGAGATTTTTCTGTTTCCATGGTCAGTCCATGGCATGGAAAAATTAGACCACAAGCAAACTCGGTTTCCAGGGCTGAAAGCTTGTCTTGTTTGCCCACAGACGAAGGGACATTCTGCAGCAAAAAGCATCCCTTTCCAAAGAATGCCAGAGATAAGGCAGCTTTTCTCTTACAAAGGTCTTTGGCTCTATGCAAGTTATCTGAAGGATTGGGCTATGACTCTGTGGAAGGCAACAAGGCATGTCAAGGGAACAGGATCTGACTCAAAAACAAAACTACATGAGCTTGCAACAGCTGCCAAAAAATACCTGGCTGACTAAGGGGAGAAGAATGCTGAGAGCAGCAAAGGTCCATGTACTCTGTTTGGCTTGTTCTCTTCTATTGGAAGAGTGCTATAAGAAGTGCTTTCTTTCCAATCCTGCCTGTTATAGCTGGGTGCAGGAGTGCTTGGAAGCAGATAATGAATCCAGATGTTATATTTGGCCTCTGTCTTCTTGTCTTCATTTCAGCTCAAGTGCTAGGGATCAGCAGGTTCAAAATGAAGTTTAAACTAAAGGAAGGTAGATTCAGACTAGATAAAAAGAAGAATTTTTTTACGATGAGAGTGGTGAAACACCGGCACAGGTTGCCCAGGGAGGTGGTAGATGCCCCATCCCTGGATACATTCAAGGTCAGGTTGGATGAGGCTCTGAGCAACCTCATCTAGTTGAAGATGTCCCTGCCCACTGCAGGGAGGGTGGACTAAATGATCTTTAAAGGTCACTTCCAACCCAAACCAGTCTATGATTCTATGATTTTGTGATTTTATGAAGCATACAAGACCTTGGAATTGAATCAAAACCTCTACCTTGACCAATAGGTTAGATATTACATTAGATAGATTATCTAGTACAGATAGATAGATTACGTCAGATATTCTGCTATAATTAGAGGACATTAGGAACAAGAGGAAATTTATTCCTGTTACCTGCCGTCTTGCTAACAATTAATTGGACTGGGGCCACAGATGCTGGATGTCACAGATCTGTAACTAGATAACCATGTGAACATGAAATGAGAATCCTCTATGAGTTTTCTTCCTCTCTTTTCCTGTATTTCCCATACTTTGAAAGCATCTGCAGGGAGATCCAGTGAGTGTAATCCCAAACTAGATGATACTTCCATTTCAAAATACAGGGCTAGAAAGAGATTCCCATGTCTCTGACTCTAGTCTCCTGGCAACAAACTATTTATTTTAGCAAATAGCTCAAATTTTTCCCATCCCTTTGCAAGCAAGTGTCTGTCCCCCTTTTTCAAGGAAGGTAAGTTTGACTTCTGAAAGAGCTAAAAACTGAGAATAGTATCAGGGGCATTGTAGAAGCTATTATTTAGAAGTAACTGCCTGTGATCACCTGAGTCACAGCGTGGAAGAACATACAGCTCCTCATCACCAGCGAGGAGAGGGGCAACATCCTGCCTCACCAAGGATTAACTGGCCCCAGTCCAATTAATCACTGGCAAGATGGCAGGTAACAGGAATAATTTTCCTCTTGTTTCTAATTGCCTCTAATTACAATAATATCTAACATAACACAATATCTAATGCAATCTATCTATCTGTAATAGATAATTTGTCTACTTCTGGAGAGCTCTGTGAGGCGTGAAAACACCCATGGGTTGGGTGGGGAGTCACCACAACAAGCTCACCTCTTCCAAACAGTGCTTCTGGTTCAACATCATGGTCCAGCCACTGGACTGATCCAGGTGCCTGTAAATATCCCCCAAATAAACAAGATATCCAGTTCGTGCCCTTTTACTGCTCTTTATGGTACATGAGGAACATAAAGGAAGCCGGAAGGTTGCTGGTTTATTTGTTTGGGGATGGGAGGGGGGAAGTGTTTGGAATTGGGTGTGGATATAATTTTCTTGGTAGGTTCCTTTTTACACCAAGAAATTAAAGTTCTACATCGCCATCATCAAGAATTTGAGGAGAGCTCAGAAAGTGAACCATCGCTAGCAAAGAGGGGAAGAGATCTGTAATGGGGATGTTTAAAATGTGTTGTGCTTGTTTATATGTCTCTAATTTTGGAGACATGAAACCTTTGTGGATATCAAGCAGTTCACCTCAAGGCAGGCAATGCTCTTTCTCAAAAGTCCTACAGGTGAGCGATGGAAATCCTGATACCTTCAGCATTAAAGACAACCAGGAGCACACTGCTGAAGGGTTACGGCAACTGTCCCAAATGTTGCCATGCCAAGGCTGATGCTGGGAACAGCTGCATGCCACCATTGTGGTGGGGAGCCCTGGCTCCTGTGCCACCTTAGCCCCATGGACATGGAGAAATGCCAACAAAACCACGCCAAGCAGCACCTCTTGCACCCCTGTATTCTTTGTGATTAACTTACTTATTGATGGTCTTTCATAGCTTCGTGGTCATCTTTTTTCGGGCTGCCATTAATTATTCCTGGAAGCAAATAAAAGGGCCCACCGATATCTCTCTCTCCCTCTTGCTGCAGCCAGCTTTTCCTTAGGGAGAAAAAACTTGTGCTCGTTTGCAGTGGGACAATGCCGACTTTTGAACCTCTAACCACTAAACAAACAAACCTTGCGCTCTGCTCCACAATCCAAACAGGGTTTATTGACAGGCGTATCGCAGCAACGCGTAGCAACTCCAGCAGCAGCCGGGCTGGAGATCAATGCTGCGGGGGTGGCCCGGGTGCCAGAGGGCATCCTTGAAGGCATGGCACCGCCTGCAGCTCCTTGCGCCCTGGCTGCTGGTACGGTCACTGCCCCCAGCAGCCCTTGTGCCCTCTTGGGGAGAGCATAGATGAAGGCGTGGGTCATGGTGTCTACAAAGCCCTTTTAACTTGGCCGTAGCTGGCACAACTGCTCTGGTTTAGGCTGGTGATGCAGAGCCAAGCCCCTTAGTTCGGGTGTCACTCAGTTTTAGGTGTCCCCAGGGCAGCAGCTCCTCCAGAAAGATCCAAGGACCCTTTAGGGGCAAAGAAGGATGGATCTGGCTCCTGTCTCCCTCTGGTCCAGAGCAAACCGTGGACATTGGACCCAGAAGGATGTGGTGTGTGTCAAGCCCACATGCAATAAGCATAACTGCCTGGGTGCTGCACCCATGTCTTCTGGCCAGACCTGCTTCAAAGACTACGCATGAGTCAGAAAATCAAGCAGGTCCCCTGCACTGAAGGATCTGCCTCCCACCATAGTCTTCCTCCAGGGGCAGAAGACCGGTATCAGGTTTGCACAGCCACACACCTGCTGTCAGCCTCCAGCCAGCACCCACCCCCTGGCCCAGCAAGCTATGGAGCTGAGTGCAGCCAAAACGCAGCACAGAGGCTTTGGGGCTGGTGCTCAATAGTTCCCCGAGCTCTCCCAGGCAGAAACTGCTACCTTGTCATGGGGCCAGACCCCATGGACAATCCTCCCCATGCAGTTCTGCAGATCTTGCTGGACTTTGACTTTGGCTTTCATCGAAAAGGTGAGAACAGGGTCAGCAAGGGGAAAAACACAGTGTGCCACAGAAGGCAAAACGAATATTTTAAATAAACCCGATGAGAAAAAAGGAAGAACACAGGCCCAAATGCTGGAGAAGTCAGAAACTCACATGATATGTTTGGGGCTGGACAGTGCTCCCATCCCTGCTGAGGCCCAGGCCCACATGAGCTGTCCCACACCCAGGCCAGGCACTGGCTGCAGCACGGCCACCCCAGCCCACCAGGATGGCCTCACTTCTCACTGGGTTTCTCCCACCTGTAGGAAGGACACACAGCAAAGGACCAGGTTGATTTGGCCAGGTCAGCCGAACTTCTTGTTTTCATCTCTGGTTAGGTGAGTTGTCTGGCATCTCTGTCCTGGTCCCCACCATCTAAACAGAAATGGGCCACAGCCTGTGCAAGGTGGGCTCTGGTACAGCACTGGGCTCTTTTGAGGGTTTCTGCTCCTAGTGGGGCTGCGATGAACCTATGTAAAGCTGGTAAAACCAAGGAGACTTTGAAATACTAACTGGAAAAAAAATAAAATCCAAATAAGCCAAAAATTGTAAAGAGGCAGAAAACAGCACATAATTTAACTGATGGGACATTCCAAAATGGCACCAGACACTGGTGCAGTACTCGGCACACAGAAGTAAGGCTCCCCACTCACTCCAGCGTGACAGGACACATTTTTCAGAGGAGATTTCATTCTTCCAATTTCTCTGCACTGCAGCTAATAAATCCGGCTGGATGACTCTCAGCACCAGATTTATGGACTCTTTTACAAGTGTCTAACATAAAGCAATTCACTTCTGAACGTTTAAACAGTGTCTTATCTTGTCCGCTCTGGCCCTTAGGGCAGGATGAACATTTTGTATATTTATGGTTACAAGAAAAAAAAATAAAATAAAATATAAAATAAAAAAAAATGTGCTTTAATATTTTTTTTCTTGTTAAAATTCATCGTTAGCCCAACAACATTGCTAAGGTCTTTCGGACCGATCCCTGAGATTCACCGGGGGCAGACTAGCAGACAGTGCCCCCTTTTTATCTAATAAACTCCAGGGTAAAAAACCCCACCCAAACAATAATAATAATAATAATAATTAACAAAGCGATGGCCACGCTTCCCCCGGACGACGAGACACATCCACTGTACATCTGTACACACGGCCGGCCCCGCGGGGCGGTGTAGTGCATAGGCGGGGGGGGCCGCTCCCACCGTGTCCCCCCCGGCCCCGGCCCGGCCCGCCGCGCCCGCCAGCAGTCCCTGCGCCGCGTTCCCCCGCCGCTGTCACTGGGGGGCGGCGGGACCCAGCCCAGCGGCGGCCGCGCCCCCCGCGGAACCCTGCAGCGAGGCGCCGGGGCTGAGCGGCTCCGCACCCCCGGGCTGTGCCTGCTGTAGCTTCTTCTTGTTGATCTTCCTCTCCTTCGCTCGCCTGTTCTGGAACCAGATTTTCACCTGCCGGGGGGTGAGAAAGAGGGGAGTGAGATGGGTTGTTCCCCGCGGCCGTCCTCCTCCGGTGCTGGGGGGGCCGCGCAAAGGAAGCGCATCCTTGCCCCGCGCATCTCGGTCCCCCGCATCCCGGCCACAGGTGGAGGGCGTGGGGAAGGCCACTTGTCGGACAGACCTGCCTCTCGGACAGCCCCAGGTTGGAGGCCAGCTCCGCTTTCCTCCTGATGGTGATGTAGCGGCTGTAGTGAAACTCCTTCTCCAGCTCCAGCCGCTGGTGGTCGGTGTACACGACGCGGTATTTGTCTTTCGTCCGGGTTTTAACTGCAGAGAATAAAGCCAGGATTGGGAAAGCCGAAGCCCACGGGCCTGGGGGGAGCATGGGTCCCCTCCCGGGGGGAGCAGAGAGGGCGGGATCAGGCCCTGCTCGCCTCTCCTGCCCGGGGCTTTACTGAGCACAGCGAGCAGAGGAGAGAGGAGCAGTTCCGCAGGCCCTTGGGGACACGGGGCAGAACCCCCAGGCATGGCAGCGGTGAGGACAAGCCAAGAGCGGGCTCTCGGCCCCCGCTACTCCCTCCAGCCCCGCAGCACGCCCGTGTGTGGCGCTTGGGACACCTCGGTTGTGCACTTGCTGGTGGCTTTCGGTTTTGTTTTGCCTTCCCTACCGAGGGCAAACTTTTTTACGAAGAGAAGGGAAAAGGAAAAGGAAGAAAAGCCAGGTTCGGGGCACGTCGGCTTCGATTCTAAACGAGAAGCACCGACCTAAGCGCGGAGAATCGGGAGCGGCCCTCGGAGGCCCCCGGGGACCCGGCCCGCTCCCCTCACTTCTCCCCCGGCGTCGGGGCAGCGACTAAAGCGACTTCTCGGTGACTCTGGAAGTGCGACGTTCAACTTTAGCGCTCAAAACCCCCCCCATACAAAAACCCAAACCGAAAAACCCAACCCCACGAGATCCGAGGGCGAGTGCCAGCGAGCGGCTGGCGAGTGAGCATCGCCCCGGCCGCTGACCTCCTTTCTGCCGCGGGTTTCCTGTGTAACTGGTTGCTACTCCCCCCGTTCCCTAGGGAGCCGAGGCGGGGAGTCTCTGCCCCCAAGGTGCTTAATGGCTGGCAGGCTGACTTTGTTCAGGTAAACTCTCAGCAAACCACAACAAAAGCACCCTGTAAAGATACAAGCCTGATCAGAGAAAACTCCCCAGAGCCAGTGAATAGGGAACACAGTCCCAAACAATGCAGGACAAGGAGATCTTATCAAAGAAAAACCCTTCTCAAAGCCTTAATGACAGCCACATTCTGTTTGAATTACCACTACTGAGCAAATGGCGGCAGGCGCTTTCATCCCCCCAGCCCCGCGCATTAACATAAGCGCTGGCTCCAAAGGCAGAATTTGAATGGAGACAAGGGACCGGCCACCACCGCACAAGCCCAAACTGTGGGAACATCGCGGGCTGCTGTGGGAAGCGCGACGGGCCCGGGAGAGCTCCACCGCCACCGCCACCCGGGGCGCCACTGGTGCCAGCGGCCCTCACCGGGGTACCGGGGCTTCCTCGAGGCGCAGCGGCACCCCCAGCCCACGCCACCGGGGAGTCCCCGCCGGCCCTGCCGTCCGTCGCTCAGGGCAAGGGATGAGGGAGGATGGCCAGAAATCGTTATTTACTGTAATACTCGTCACCTTTTTTTTTTTTCCCCCCAATCACTATATATAAATATTTTTAAAACATTAAAAAAAAAAAAAAGGAGAACTATAAGCAAAGAGCCGTGGAGGGACGCGCGTCTCCCCGGGCGGACGCAGGGGGGATAAAACAGAGGGTCTGCGGTATTAACATCACAAGAGAGCGGGGCGCCGGCCGCGGCCTGACCCGTGCGTCCCGCCGCCGGGGGACCGGGGCCGGGGGGTCACACCCTCGCACCTCCCGGCCCGGTAGGGAGCACAGCCCGCTGCGGGCAGCCGCCGCCGCCGCTCGGGAGGCCCGGCCTCATCGAGACATTAATGAAGGGCAGTGACTCAGAAACAACTGCGGAGCGACACCGGCCGATGATTTATATGACTATAATTGGTTATAAAAATCTTCTAAGTGGCTGTAAGCGGAGGAGCGGAGCAGCAGGGGAAGAGCGAGCGTTCCCTCGGGATCCCGGGCCGTCCCTCCCCGCCCCGCCGGAGCGCACCACGGAGCACCGGGGCGGCAGCGGCTGCTCCCCCCCGGAGAGCGGGGCTCCGCGGCGGGGCCGTTCAGCCGCTGCCGGCAGCCCCCCTGCTTCGGCGGAGCGGCCCTGCAGCCGGGCTGTGTCGGGGCGCTCTGCCTGCCCGGCGTGCGGCGCCCCGGCGGGACTGCCCCCCTCCCGCAGCCCCCCCGCCCGCCCTTACCCTGGCTGCTGAGCGGGGGCTGCGCCGGCTTCCTCATCCACTCGCAGAGGCCACGGCGCTGCCCGCCGGGGGACAGCGGCTCGGGGGCGGCGGCGTTGGCGGCGTTGAGGGGCTGCATGGCCCCGGCGGAGCAGTGGGGCGCGGGGCCGGCGTGGTGATGGGCGTGCGGGGGCGGGTGGTGGTGGTGGTGGTGGTAGTCGGCAGGGCTGTAGGCCATGGCGGCGGCGGGGGAGCCCCCGTTGAGGCCGTGGACGGCGCCGGCGGCCGGCGGCGCCCCTTGGCCGTAGGCGCCCCAGTCGTCGCGGAGCTGGGCGGCGTAGGGCGCGGGCCAGGCCGGGCCGGGGGACTGGGCGCTCTCCAGGTTCACATGGTACCCGCCGTACTCCGCGTACTGCGGAGCGCCCACGAAGTTCTGCGCCGCCAGGTTGAGCCCCCCCGAGTGTCGCACCGGGCCGGGGTACATGGGCCCGTCCTTCTCCAGGAGGTAACTCACGTACATGCTGGCGGGGCCCCGGCGGCCGCTCTCCGCATGCTGCGCGGGGCTGTGGCAGCGGCGCTCCTCTGCCCGGGGCCGGGCGGGCTGCCCGGGGCGGGGGGGGAGGCGGAGGGGCCGTGGCCCCGCGCTGAGCTCCGCGCTCCGCGCTCCCGGTCCGAACCCAATGGCCGGCAGCACCTACATGATTAACGATTGTTTACAAGGCTCTATTAGTAATGGCCCAGACACACCAAAGGCAGGTGACGTGGGGAGGCGCTGGGTATATAGCTACTACCCCTAAAAGACGATTTGCATTTAAAAAGATAAGGAGAGGGCAGCGACCTGATCACAGCTAAATATTCAAGCCTTTATTGTTTAAGAGCTTCCTCCTTCCATTGCAACCTGGTGCACTTTAACCTCCAATCACAGGTTCAAAGGATGAAATCAAGAGACTTGCAAAAGACAGCGAGGGAGATCTAAGGGCGAGGGTGGGAATATGGGAACGGTGTACCGAGGCCGATCCGCGGGCAGCACTTTAACCAGCTCTTCTCCGTGCTTGAGGCTGGGGCGGGGGGGGGGAAAGAAGGGGCGGAGGAGGAGGGAGTTTTGATTAAAAATCCACAAAGCCATTTTGTCGTGATTGTTTTAAGCAACAAACCCTACCGCGACGGCCTACTGCTTTTTTCCTAACGCGCTTCCCAACCGCTCCTGCATCCACTCGGTCACGGGCGATGAAGGAGAGGTAAGAGGAGAAATCCCCCCCTCCGAGGGCGCTGCCTCCTCCCCCCGGCCTGTGCCCGCAGACCTTCGAAGCCAGGCCGCCTTCCCGTCCCAGCCGGGGCCCCGGGGCCGGGACGGACGAGGGTTAGGGCTGCCTTCACGTAAAACACCCGCTGCCCTTGTACCCTCCGCTGGAGCGAGGCATGAGCATCCCTCCGACCGCAGGGTGAGGGGCAACCCACGGAGGGACCCATCCGCCTCTGCCTGGAGCCCCCGGGGGCCCATTCCCTCACTGTGGCGACTTGTCCCTCCACGCACACAGGCGTTTTGCCACCCGACGCCTTGGAAACCAGCTGGAAATGCTGGCCCTGGCAGAGCGGCTGCGGGGCGAGCGGCCGCCGGCTCCTCCGGCCCCCGGTAGCCCCCTTTGAAGAGGCGAGCCCCTCTCACCTTCCCCCCGCCGCTTTTATGCTTTAACTTTTCACCCTGAGCGGGGACAATGCCAGACGACGTTTGCATATTCGCATCTTTTCCCATGACACAGCGAGGAAACCTTTTCACCCGCCGAGAAAAATGGATGGGGACGGGACCGTCCCCCCGTTTTCCCAGGACGGTTCGCCGGGGCGGCACAGCACTGGCTCTCCCCGACGGCTCTCACGGGCGCTTGTGGGGGGTACGGCCGAGTCCTGCCGGGGGTCCCCCACGGGCCCTCAGCTATCTCTGCTCCGTGTGCATCGCTTCCACGGAAGAGACCACGGGCGGCCCTCTCGGAAGATCCGTGGGTGCCCCGGCTGCCAGCGCAGCCCCCCCTGCACACAGTCGGTAATGCTGTGCCTGCGCCCACACCGTCACTTGTTCGCAGATTGTCGCTGAGGGCCGCGGTTGCGACCCGACGGTAACAACAGCCCAACAGCAGGGATGCGAGGACTCCAGCCAGCCGCCTTCTCCAGAGGGGATTTCTCTCTCTGCTGCCCATTCCCACCATCACGGCTTCCCCTCGCCCCGCCGGTGCGGGAACGGGGAGAGGGAGCGGGGCTTGCAGCCCCCAGCACTCTCCGTCTGCCGCAGGAGACTGAAATGTCACTCTGGAACAGAAATGCTGCGTCCCTTCAAGTGTAATCGCCTCTCCCGATAAGCACCGACACAGCCGATCTATGCGGATGTGAATTTGATGATGCCATTAACTGAGGAAGGGACCATTAAAATGACAAAACTCTGGACATATTGTACTAAAACGCACCAAACCCCCTGACAAACCCCGAACCAGGCCGGTTCGGTGTCCAGGGCTCCATCCGTGCAATCCCCGGCAGGCAGGTGACAGCGCTTCGGGGTGAGACCCGACGCCAGCCCGAGCCGGCGGGGCCGATGGCCGCGGGGATGGATGAGAGCCCCGGGGCTGGGGCGGAGGAATTGGGCAAGGCTCCGGGGGCAGCACCGCGCACCGCTCCGCTCTCCTCGCTTTGCCTTTGCCCGTCGGAGAGCGTTCCAGCTGCCCCCTAACACGGGAAGAACCGGGGAGCTCCGGAGCATCCCCCGCTGCACAGCCACCTCCCGCTCCCGGCCCGCGGCAGCGACCTGCCCGGTTGCGGGGCAGGGGACGCTCTGCCCCTGCGACCCTCTCAAAATAAGAGAGTTCCCGAGCCACGCACACACCGAGCCCCCTGCCTGCGGGCCGGGCGGGCTTCCTTTCGTTGCGACTGGGGCAGGATTTGCCTCCCCTGGGGAGATGGGTTTTCTCTCTCAGCTGGGTTTCCCCCTTTTCTCCCTGCGACCAAGGCGGGAGCTTTCCCCAGCCTCCCTGGCAGCTGCCCGCTCCTTCCCTGCCTCGGCCCAGAGCCGCAGCCCCGGGAGAGGGGCGGGGACCTCGGCCCCGGACCCCGAGAGAGGAGCGCGGGCGAGTCTCTCATCTCTTCCTCTTTGCTTCCTTCGTTTTAATTTTTTTTTCCCTGTTTCGTTAGATCCCGAACCGGGAAACAGACCCAACGCCTGTCAAGCTGACCAGCGCCTCACCGTTTGCAGGGAAACATATTTTGCAGGGAATTCTTTTCGCCCGTCCATCCCGATCCCTGTAATTTCACCGAAGGACTGTTCCACTCGGGGCTCCGGCCCGGGCAGGCACCGGGCTCCCCGCTTCTTCCTTCAGCCCCAACCCTACTTCTTGAGCTGAAATAATTATTTCCGAGGGGATTTGCCTGCCCCGGGGAGAGTCGGGTCAGCGGCATGATTCCATGAGCAGCGCTGGGGGCAGAGCGCTGCCCCCTGCCCGCACTGCCCGCACTGCCCGCTGCTGGACCCCATGGAGGCGGCGGACGCTGCCTGGCTCTGGAGCGGACACCTCACCTCCGACCCTGGCGCTCATCATCGCCTCGGGCCCCGGGGCTGGGGTAGACTAGGGCAGACTGGGGCAGGCAGCACAGCCCGGGGACAGCCGCCCCGTCCCGGAGACCCCTCCGTAATCCCCGGGAAGGGCTGAGTGCCCCCGCGATCCCTCCTCCACCGACTGCTCCCCGCTCGCCGGAACCTTCCTGGGATGCGGATTCTTCTTTATTCCTACTAGTTTTCGGTTTTAAAGAATTTATTTTTCTCTCACTTAGGAGAAGCTCGGGGTGGGGTGTGGGGGATTCTCCCCTCTGCCCCCATCTTAACGACACAGAACGGGGAGCTTTGTTTGCAAGGCTGAAAAAAAAAAAAAAAGCCTGCTTGAAAGCCCTTTGGTGGCCGAGGAGAGAGAAGGGAAGGAGGAATCGTATGTTGGTTAGTCCGACCTGTGGAATTTATGACTCCCCCTAAGCACAGACATGATAAGGACTCAGAAAACATCTTGGATCTTTTCAAGCCAGCAGCCCCCGAGGCTTTGATGTAGATTACGTTGCAGAATAACCCAATACTTTTATCGTGGGGTTGATACTCGACGTGTTTAAGCACATGCCTGTAGGAGCGGGTGAGATGCTAAAGGCTCGCTCCCGAGCGGATCCGCGTTGCTGGGAAGGAAGCAGAGAGATGGGGGAGGGGGGCGGCATCTTGTGCCAGGCTGGGATCCCGCCGCCCTGCGAGCCCCGGCATCCGCCGGGAAACGCGAACCTGAGGAGACAAGGGGGAACAGCCCCCACAACTGATGCACCCAGAGGCTTCGTGCAGCCACAGGCCGGTGGGGTGTCCCCAGCCGCTCGCGCCAGTGGCCAGATCCTCCCGGAGAGTGGTTCGGCTGATCCCCGTCGGCTCCCTGGCCCTGTTTACATGGGCTGGGCACTTCTCTGCTCCCTTACTGGGAGCACCTCCCTTACTGGTGCACCGCCACCGAAGCCCCCTCGGAACACCTCTGCTGGCCGGTGAAATCCAGTCGTGGCTGGATTTTATTATTTTATTTTATTTTATGTTATTTTATTTTATTTTATTTTATTTTATTTTATTTTATTTTATTTTATTTTATTTTATTTTATTTTATTTTATTTTATTTTATTTTATTTTATTTTATTTTATTTTATTTTTATTCCTTCCCCTTGCCATGTAAAAAAATAAAGTAAAAATAATAAAACCCCTCGACCGCCTTTCCTGGTTGTTCCCGGTCCCTGCTGCCGTGTTCCCGTGGTCAGGGAAGGCCGGGGCCCGATCCGGTCATGGGAGCCGTGAGTCACCGTCTGCGGGGCCCCGACGGCGCGGTCTCGGCCACGGCGGGCAGTGTTCGGGATGGCGGGGGCCTCGCTCCCGAGGAGGGAGCCCAGGGATTGGCTGTTATTCCCTCCCCGGCCCCCAAGGACACCCCCCTCCCCGTATGGATGCTCCCTGGAGCACGCAGGGCCGCGGTTATCTTCCCCGGGGATGCGGTGGGAGTGCCGTACTCCCCAGCTGCACGCTTTCGGCTTTGCAGCGAGGTAGAGCCGAGCTGGGCTGGGGACCCGAGACGGGGGGTCCCCCCTCAGCCCCCGAAACCCTGCCCAGAGTTGTGCTGCTCCCAGCAAAACTATAAGGCATGGCCCAGTTGGCAGGATGGTGCTGCTAAGGTGCGTGTTGCCTCCCACGCCAAGCGAAACATCAAATTCCAGCTGCAAAATGGTTTGCACAGGTTTGCCCCCAGCAAGCCCCCGGGCTGTCCCCTCCATGCCCCAGTGGCAGCATAAAGGCTGGTGTCGTCCTTGCCTTCCTCGCTGATTCATTTCCTACATCTCCCAGCTTTGAAATGTAACCTTGGTGGGGAGTCGATGCACGCCCCGTGGCCGTGTTGTCCCACATGTATTGGCAGCACTACTCCTGCCGCTTTGTCCCCTCCAAGGGCCTCTCGTGGCAAGACACTATGGGGTGACTGCCCCATTCCACTGTCTCCCTCGGGCCGTGTTTCACAGCGGGTCCAATCCGGCAAACCTGTTCACTCAGCAAAGGCACGGGGTGGCTCTGGCCCACGTAGACAGCTTGTTGTTTGTGAGGTCGAAGGTTTCAAAGGCCGTAACTGCACACAGAGCCCTGCAGGGCTGTGGTGTTCTGTGGATAACATTTTGTGCTAGGCAATGTGTGAGTCCAAGGCAGGGAGGTGCCAAGCACTCAGCAGGCTGAGGCTCCCATATGGGACCTTTATTTATTCTGGGGCTGTAAGAGGGCTGGAGACTCTTCTTCCTCCATGAGCAAACCTGTTCCCTCCAAAGCAAACAAAAATAACTCAGTTCTCTTGGCTCCGAGGAGAAACTTGTGCCTGACTGTTCTCCACCACCTCCCGTTTGCTCCCAGCTGCCGCCTTCTAATTCCTGGGAGGGAAGAGGAGTCTCGCTCCATTTTCTTCTGGTCTGAAAAGAGGCCCCAAAAGGAGTGGAAGGTAGGGCCAGGCCCAGATCTCAGGACCTGGCTCCTGGCTGTGGCCCACACTGCCATCCTCTGGCTGCTCCCTTCAACACTCAGCTCCTGAGGACCAGTGGCAGCTCTGCCTGCGTTTAGCTCCACAGCCCATCTTCACAACCCGGGACACCCCCAGCCTGCCTCCCATGGTGCAGGAAGCTTTTCCAGAGGACATCCCAGTCCACATCAGGTAGGTAGTAACTTCTCCAGGAGAAATACGGTGGAAACAAGATAGGTTCATAGTAATGGCTTTAAACTGGAAGAGGGTAGTTTTAGACCAGATATTAGGAAGAAATTCTTGACTGTGAGGGTGGTGAGACACTGGCACAGGTTGCCCAGGGAAGTTGTGGCTGCCCCCTCCCTGGCAGTGTTCAAGGCCAGGCTGGATGGGGCTTTGAGCAACCTGGTCTAATGGAGGTGTCCCTGCCCATGGCAGGGGGGTTGGAACGAGATGATCTTTGAATGGTTGGAAGGGACTTCCAACACGAACTGTTCTATGATTCTATGATTCTTTTTAGGATCTGAAGGGATGGCACTGGTGGGACTGGAGGGCTGTGATTAGAAGTAATGTCCAGGCTTTCTTCAGCTGAAAGACAGTGATGTCCCCACGGCATAGGGCACAGACGGAGGGGACCCCTAGTCCAGCCAGGAAGAGGCACCTCTGGGCACATGTGGGCAGCCACAGCTAAGTTCCAAAGCTTAGCTGCAGTGCAATGGATCGTGAGTGGGTGTAGGCAGCACATGGCAGGAGTGGGTCCCTGTCAGGATCTCCCATGGGTTTCCATCCCAACTAAGCAGTACCTAAATGAACGGAATTCCACCCCAGTCTGCATGTGCTTGTGCAGAGGTGGCCACAGAAGCACCACCACTTTTCCATGGTGAGCACCTTTCTCCAGAACACAGGTCTTCAAAAACCTTCCTCAGCAAAGGTTTGATCCATACCATACTCAATGCCCCAAGGGCCCACACTTCTGCCAGGAGTATTGCTCTATCAATTTTCCAGCACAGATGTAAAACCCCACATTTTAATGTGGGAGTGACCTGTAAGACAGAATCCCTGACCCGAGCAGTCCCCGTTTTATCTCATCTGCAGAAAGTATGTTGGGAAGCATGACTCCAGCTCAGGTGTCAGACAACCTGGCTGAAAGGCACTGCTGCCCCACCTCACCACAGCCCAGCACTTTGATGCTCACCAAGGGTGAGAAGGAGCTGGGCTTAGATCCCACCTCTTTCTGAAGTGATTTGTGGCCTCCTCAACAACAGGTCTGGGTGGGTCTTTTTGTGCCTTTTTTTAAAGCTGTTTTACTTTGCATGGCCTAATTAATTAGCCATTGATGGGAGAGAGAAGGAGGCAGGGGCTAGTGCAGCAGTGCAGGAAGAAGGAGCCCTGTGCCACTGGGTACCTCGTCTAGCTCAGTGTCCGGGAGAAGGGGGCTGAGATGTGGTGTGTCCACCTTCATGGAGAATGCCTGTATCTTCATCCTGCTTTGATTTCCTGCATCCCCCAAAATATTTCCCAGTGGAAGTGTGGACTCTTAAAAATGACATATCGGCAAATGGCTCTGTAGCAAATATGACCATGGATTTCTCCATTACCTTTCACAGATCTCTGTGAACATGTGGACTGAAAGGCAGTGGTAGCCTGCATGACACTTCTGCTCTCCTCTTCTGGTTCAACACATGATTAGCCCCAGCTTCTCCCAGAGGGACCTTAGAGACTCCATCCCAGATACCTCAAACCCGATGGTGAGACTTGTGTTGGAGAAGCACATCCAGTTTCTCTTGAGCTGGATGGAGAAGGGCGTCTATTTTTTTTTTAGTGCCTGCTGCCTGTGACACATGGGCATGGTTGGCTGGGCAAATGCACTGATGACGGAGGCTGACTGGTTCACATTGGTACCCGGCTCATCCCGTCAGCACTGCGAGGTCTGGGCTGTGGATTCCCTTTGGCAGTTGGATGCACTGAAACACAGCACCATCACCCCAGCCCTGCTCCCCCGGCTCTGTTGTACCTCTGGCCCAGACACCGCGGCTGGCCCAGGGCCTTTGCTAAGCACCAGCCCAGCTCCTCGCCCCCCTCCTTCCCCCGCTCCGGCCCCGAGCCACCCGACAGCCGGCGCAGCTGCCGGCCGGGTGCGCCGCACACCGCGGTGGCGGAGCTCCACCTAGTGCCGGCACGGACAGGGGGACGGGGACCGCGGGTCCCGGGCATCCCGCGGGGAGGTCTCCGCGGAACCGGGCTGCAAGCACCGCCGTGTGATTCGACAGGGATAAGGGAAAGAGAATTAGACCCGATTCCTCAACGCGGCTTGTCTTGCAGTTTGGCTTGTCAGATTTCTTCTTTCTTTCTGTTACCGCTAAGAAGGAGAGCGCAGTGTCCTTTGCCTGCCAGCATTTCTAACTGATCTCAACCCCTTCTGTCCCTCTTCTTCCCGGCTTGATGATTGCTGAATCTTTGTCAGTCTCTGCCTAATTTAATGCATCTAACTTACATTAATGGCATCTCTGCTGGAGGTCTTCAAACAAGTTAACTCTCCCTATTCCCTACAGGAGGAATTTAGCACTTTCTCCAGAGAACCTGCTCCTGGAGGGGTCTGTATCCTAACAAGAGAAAAGTGGGCACTCTCCTTCAAGAATCATGAAATTGCTCCTTAAACAGCAATGGCTGTGGCTCTGTACAAACATAAGGAATGGACCAGCACTTGGCTAAGTTGTGTTGGAAATATCCTGGAAAGGAAATGTGCTCCTAAAGGATATTATTTTTCACTGAGTACCTCCTATAGCTTTGTTCTATCTCTGCTGTGTGGAGAAGCAGATGCACAATCCTTCACATGTCCAGCCCTTACAGGAGTGTGTTTCCACTCATTGTACTTCCTCACAGGGTGCAGTTTTGCCTGAGCTGCTTTTCACATGTGCATCACAAGGAGTCTGTGTTAGCTCCAAGGTTCTCTATTTGCCTTTATATTCCTAAGTCTCAGCTCAGCAGTGATGATGGCGCCAGATGACCTCTGTCCATTTCTTTTTTCATCTTGTGGAAAAACATTTGACACAACCCCCTGCTTTAGCACATGGGATTTCTCTATGAGCCAAGTTCACATCTGCTTAACTTCCAGTGCCAGCTAGGCTTGGTTGCAATCAGTTCAGTGCTGAGCTCCTCTAGCCCTGAAGTCTGAAAACTCCTGTCTGCACAAGACACCCAACTCTCCTTTCTCAGCTGGCACAGGCTGTGTGTTAATGGTACTGAACTGTGACATCTTGTTGCTGAACACTTTGAAATTGTGTCATATGTTTAAAGTCATATATATTTTCCAGAAAATGCAATGTTAAAGTTTTATTTCTATCTTTGTATTTCCAAATTATTGTTCAGCATTTTATATCTGGTTAAAAAATCAATGATCACTTGCTAATTCAACAATGTTAACAAAAATATACAAATCATAATCACTGTATTACAACATTAATTATTTTCAGACAATGTTAGTAAAGAGCAGCTCAATGTATGTGATAGCATGTTCTATCCAATCAGTTATTCATTTATAACACCTGCCACTGGACATCCTAACTGCAATTAGCATCTTGTAAGAAGTAAAACAGAAGAAAATTATTAACCAGTATATTCTCATCTCGATTTACTGGAATGGAGACAAATGTATCCCATTAGTCATTATGAAAGCTGCATTTACAAATCCCCAAACTTCATCATGAAAATAATGTGTCTTTTTAGCTATATTAAAAAACTATTAAGCCTCTGGTTATTGTCCTGGGAGTCTGGGAGAAAGTCAAACAGATGTGCTCTCGTTTTATTGCAGCAGGGTTCATACACCCAGGCTGACTTCTGGGAAATGGGAGTGAATATTACACTCCTAAATTGCTACAGAAGGTAATTTCTTTAACATTAAACATTTTTATTTGATATTAAAACATACAAAGCGCAAAGAGCGGAATTAGCTATAACTCAGCAGAAGTGAGACTTCCAGTTGGAGAGTGCCACCTGGATTTTCTAGACTAGGGAGGCAGAAAATACACCTCTCCTGTTTGTTTTAGATGCTTATTTTAGGTAGAAAGGAATCACACACTGTAACTGCCCAGCTCTCAACAGCAGGTGCAGAATGTAGCCTGGATGACTAGAGACCACCTGAGTACCTCAAGCTGGATGAAATGAACTCACCTGAACTGGACACCTATTGGGAACTTCACAGCATTTGAGATGTTCAGGATAAGATGATCGTACACACTCGAATTTATAGTTCCTTGTAAAACAAGGCTGATTTTCCAACACTCACTGACATCTGGAGATGAAGATGTGAGTAGCACTTGTGGAAATCACACCAGTTCTCTTTAGATGCACAGTCTGTGCTTGCAAACATTGACTAAAAACTCATGGATTTTCTTGAGTTTGCTTGCAAGATGGCAAGAAGTCTGAATTCAATGCATTGATTAGACACTGTTTACATAAAACCAGGAAAAGAGATGTCCAGGTGTAGAGAGACAGCAAGAAGACCATTGTTTCTCTCTTGTGATAGATACGTTTGCTGAATTCAAAGAAATGAATTGTGTCTTCTCCTCCAAATAACATAATTATGGACTGGCCCATAAGAAATGTGAATAGAACAGCAGCTGGTAAAATTTTCTTTTCTTACTGGTGATACAAAACATTTGTGCTACACAGAGTTTATGAAAATACTGAGATCAAATCCAGAACCCAGATTATTTTTCAACCTGAGAGTCTTCATGCTGGAGCACAGTTGGGGATAGTAGAGATTCCTCATCCCTGCTTACATGTGGTTTAATTTTGATGCTGGAATTGTGTGTAGAAACATTTTTCTTCATATTCTGGTAAACCTAGAATTGGGATGAGGAAATAAAAAGTATCTTCTGTTATTACTTATTGTACTTGGAGAACTGCTTTTCTGCCTGTGAAGCAGCCACTTGTAAGGTACAGCCCACCTCCTCTTGGGGGAGAATCACACTCGGATCTGCCTGTTACTTCCCACTGACTCTAAAGGGAGTCCAGACAACTGCCTAAGTGAGATGGATCTTATCTAGCCATAAAGAGCTATGTTGAGGAAGGGCAAAGGATGTGGGTTTTTTTCTAGCTACAGTGCTTTGAAGCTGCTCATCACTTTGCCTCTATGCTCAGCAACTTCTGCCAAGCTAACAGGCTGCAGAGAGGCTCAAGGCTGCAAAGGCAAGAGTCATTTGTAACTCTCACATCCCAAAACATTTGCAAGGACACTGCACTGGGAAACAATGTCTAGCCCAGAGTGGATACTCAGGTAGGAATCGGTAGTTTTCAAAGGAATTGCTTATCCTCCTTGAGGAAGAGTTCGCAGTCTGGCAAGGATGGAATATGACTTCCTCAGATCCTGTTTATTATTTTGACCTTTGAGAATGACATACAGCCCTGCGTTTGTGAGGATGCAGCAGCACATACCAAAGGTGGCCCTGCCATGAGCTCCCTGGAGGGTGGCCTGGGTTCAGCTCCCCTCCTATGGCAACTATCAGCATCACCAAAGCCAGCTGCACTGGCTCCTGCACAAGGGAAACACATTCCCATAGCACAGGCTGAGAGACTTCAGCCTTCCAGAGTCCTGGTGCAGGCAATGGGAGGAAAGAAATCCTCATCAGGGAGATCAGGATTCCTTCTGATGGCAGAAGAAACTTCCCCAAATTCTTACATAGATCCCTGGGGAATAGCTCTATAACACAATGGCACACTTGAATAGAAACCAGAAGACTATTTCTCAGCTCATACACGGCTACAAAAAACCCCCAAATAAACCCATTTTTCTTCTTTCTGTGTTTACTTACTGCTCCTTCTGCCTCAGCCAGCTGACAGGCAAGAGAGGAGACCAACTGAGAGAAAGAGGGTCTTTTTCTGGAGTCAAGGGCCCAACAGGACTGCATCACACGATAGCTGCAGGAGTAAAGAGGTGACATAGAAAACATATTAGTTGCTGGAGTGTCTGTAAGTGACTACATGGAAGTGCAGAATTTGGATGGGAATCATGGGGCACCAGAATGCTTTTATCGAATGAGGCCAGATTTGAGTGTGTTTCATCAGTGGAAAAGATAGAGAAAGAGAAGGACAAAGGGTGAAATGAAGAATATGGCTTTACCAGCATCCTTAGTAAAATCCTCCTCATAGGACTGGGGGCAGGATTTCATCCTGGCTGGCACACACCAGCATGCTAACATATTTTCCAGCTTCTATACAGAAAGTGGTAGGAAGACAATTCCTGTCTGTCTCTGGGGCTGAACCTGCTTCTCGGGGACTCTGTAGTCTTGAGGGCACTTTTCACAGCAAATATTTTTATGTAATTTGTCATTGCAAAAATCTATCTGAAGTTTAAACACCACCCTAGAGATTTCACAGTTTTCTCAGGGACCAGTGCAGTGCCTATCTGATATAATCCTTTGCAAACTTACCAGGTTAATAGGTTCCCTGATATTTATAAGACCCACAATAATCTTTCATGTGTCAGTCTGTCAGATTCACCTGTACCTTCAATGCCATTACAGTCTTTAAATTGAGAGGATGAGAACAGTATAGTCACAGCAAGGTACTGAGTCTCTAGACCGTCTATGAAATGTCTGCCATAAGAGCTCAGACAGCCCAAAATCCTTCCCTTTCCTTCATGCTCCAGGCCTTGTAGCTCCCCATCAATTTCTCTTTTCTTGTTCCCTGGGATCCACCTTTAGACAAATCCAATCTAGGCACAGAAGCGCAGGATGAAAATCATGTGCTGAAAGCACAGGAATAGCTCCCACCAACTCTTCCTTAGCAGGCTTTTTCTCTAAGAGGATCCCTGCCCTTCTGGAACTGAATTAAACATGCTAAAGTTCAATTAAAAAAAACAACAAACCAGTTCAGAAAAAAATCTGAAGATTAACTAAAGATTTAGTTAATATCCAAAATGAATATGGTATATAATTGGTTTTGCAAAAAGAAAATAAAAATAAAAAAAAAAATCTGTGATCTGAGAACAAGAAGCTCCCTGGGAAAAGAAAGCACAATTAAATTAAGATAATAAATTAGTCCTTTCAAGCACACATAACCTTTAGTGTTGATTATTTCTGTTTTAGGACAAAACCTATATGATCAAGCAGCCTTTTTCAGAATTAGAGGAAGATGTCGCCTTTTGCAACTTTTTTTTGACCAAGGTCAGTGTACAATAACTAAAAGGTCATACAAACAGTGACCTAGTACACAGAAATTCGGATGCTGTGCATCACTCAGAAAATACACTTACACATCTTTTCTGGCATAATATGGTCGGTCCATTTTAAATCCGCTTTGTATTAATTTGTAGAAGTTTGTATCAACCTGAATACCGGGGTAGGGATTTACACCTGTGGAAAATATTGAAGAATACATGTTAATTTAGAAATCATCAAAACCAAGCAGTGCTCTTTTGTTACGTTACAGAACATACCCAAAGAGAATATTTCCCACAGTAATATTCCATAAGACCAGACATCACTCTTCATTGTGTACGTCATCTCAAATAAGCTTTCAGGAGCCATCCACTTAACTGGTAAACGAGCCTGTATAGAGAAGGAGAAAGGAGACCAAGTCATGCTGTGACACAGACCTTCTAGATAACTCACTATAGTTCTCATTGCTTGAGTAGGACCAATTCATATTTGCTATGTGGAAAACTGGGCCTCTGTTAGTAGTCCTTTTAAATTTCCCTTATAGAGAGAAACAGGCACTTCTAAGAAGCCAATTCATCTCATCCATTTTAGATGAGCTCAGCCTTGGAAGAGCCTTCTTCTCTCCTCCAACTTCCAGAGTGAGTAGCTCAGATGGAGACGTCTACCCTGTACTTCTTCACATAGCTGGAGGATCTGGTGTAGCCCACACGTATGCTATTGTCTCTATACTATTATTGTCCATAACAGTAAACAATTACCAGCACTTCCATCAATGGATTTCCATGTGCTTTAGAAACGACATGGGTATCATCTCATTTACAGTGCTATCACTAGCTTGATTTGTTTAATTATAAGGGCAGGTAAAAGTGAGATTTCTGCACTGTCTGTTTGGATATGTATAAAGCTAACAAGGCATTTGAAAATGCAAGGCTTCACTTTCTAAGTTCCTTATTGTGCTTACAAGAGGATGAAAAATAGAGAGCATTCAGGAACTTACATTGCCCCTGACAATGTAGTTGGAGTCATTCACTACATCTCTGGCAAGGCCAAAGTCACATATTTTCACCAGTTTTCCATGGGTCACTAGTACATTTCGGGCAGCGAGGTCTCTGTGAATGCACTTAGAAGGAAAGGAAGGGTTAACACTCTGCAGTATTTGGTATCAGAAGGAGATAATTCCATTGTCTCACACAGAGCTCTCTGAATTGGTGCCTCCTTCCACTTAAACAGTTGGGAAAACGAGCAAGCTGGGTAGTCCTTGGTTGCTTGTGACAAGGGAACAGGGCCAGAGCAGGCAGAAGTGTGCAGCCACTTCTTACTCAGGGTCATGCCCAAAACTGCAATCCAATCTTTGCTGTAACGCTGTGGAAGGAGAGGTATAGTTCAAGCCTGCCACTGTGTGGCTCTGCTCTTCAGTCTGCCTTGTAGGGACTGACCTTTTTTTATCATCTTTTCTATCTAAATTATTTGCTACCTTTCACCATACCGATTTGGACTCAAGGAACTCCATTCCTTTGGCAACTTGATAAGAGAAGCAAAGAAGGTCTTCAAAAGTGAGCACATTAAAATCATCTTCTTCATCCATCTGTCTGCTTGCATGCTTAATTTTATCTGTAAAAAATTACCAGGAGTATGAGTTTTCCATGGGCTTCCTCACTCTCTGATCGATTCTACTGACTGTTATAAGGATATTTATGCGCTTCTACCAAGAACAACATCACAAAGAGCAGCCAACTTTTGCAACCTTTTCTCAGACACAAAATAAAGGAAAAAGTATCTTCATACTCAAATACTATGTATAGCATGACAAGAAACATAAGTCTCTGGTCTTAAGTGTTGTTGAATCCTTCTTCAGCAAAATTTCTGCCAGGAGGGAAGAGAGACGTATGATAGAAAGGGGCCTCCTTTGTCACTGAATCTAGTCTAGTTGGATCAATAATATAATGAATACAGTAATAACAGAATTACTAGAGATAAAAGCAATAGAACCTCTTACCTTCCTCAGAATACAACACAATCCCATTTGATCCAGATGTCACATTCATGTTTTGACTTGTTTGTGTGATTTCAAATTCGTCCTCTCTGCATGGAGTTGTATTCACACCGTACCTCAGATGAGTTCCCTTCCTGGAGTGGATGACATATTTTCAAAGGTTACACACAGTGGATCACAATCTTCTACACATACAGTCTTCTTCAGCAAAAAAGTATGATCAGTTATTGCTATTAAAGATCTGGGCGCAGACACGAATCTTCTCAAAACTGGAAAGAGAAACAAGAAAGTGCTTGCCTTTTGCAGTCCAGTGCAAAGAACATCATAAGGAGAATTAAATCTCAGTTACTCCCAAGGCCTCGCTTATTAAAGTATATGAAGGCACATTCTCAAGAATTCAATAATTTCACCAGCTTGCAGGACAGCTGAGAACGCAGCTTAAAAAGAGACAGTAGCTTTATAAAGTATTAAACTGTTGCTGAATGCTTTACCTGGAATTTTGGTCCAAATGGATATTGTGGTAAAAGCTGAAGTTGTGCTGTTTAAAAATATCTGTCAGTGTCCAGTGAAACTTTTCTCTCTTGCTCCTTAAATAGTTTAGAAGGTCACCATAGCAACAGTATTCAAATATCAAGTAGATTGGTCCTGAAATAGTTGGAAATGTAAATGCCTCCTGCTATCTATAGCACTCTCCTCATTAAAGCCCTAATGATGCCACATCTTCTCCCAGGACTAATCTGTATTAAACGTCCCAAGCATCTTCCCAGGTATATGACCTGTACTCATGGGCAGGTAATGTCTCCTGACTGTAATTACTGACTGTAATGTCCCTTTGGAAAGTCTGTGTGGCTGATTATTCCCTGTGGTGTGTCTCCCAAAATGGACTGCAAATCCCTATGAAGGCACAAAGATCCTTCCACATACCAATGGCACAGGGGAGGACAGCACAGGCTATAAAGATGCAACATACTGTCTAAACCACAGATGCTTCAAGCAAAGCATAATCCTTGCTAATTATCTTGATGGTATGAATTAGTGTCCTTTTACCTATGGCCTTTCATTAATCTGCACTACCTTCGTGCTCTAGAAATACCCTTTTTTTCCCCATGAAGGCCACCTGCAACCCAGATGTGCTTGCTGAGAGGACCTATAGGATGTCTGAGTGGAGCACTGGTCAGGCCACTTTCTCAAGAAAGGAAAAATACCTCCAATTCCTGGCCAGGCAGGCTCAGAGAAAAGCTGTGACAAGCCAGCAGGAGCAGAGTGAATGGCCCAGGGAGAGCTTGGGGTGGTCCCATATCACCCCTGCAAAGTCTTACACTGGCATCACCACTTCTGCCTCAGAAAGAATGAATATGAATTTGTGGACATTTCTGCCAGAAGGACCCTGCCAAGCAAAGTATGGCACACTGGAAGAAAGTCTGTAAAGTCTCTAAGAGGATGGATGTGAAACTCAAGAGCCATGTAAATGCTTCTGAACACACCGCTTGAGTAAGGCTGGAAGTGTCCCTGCCCTACCCAGCCAGACTAGGTAGGTCTTCCCTGCAGCTCTCCTGCCTACACCATCACATCTTGCCAAATTTTCCAGAAGAAAGTGGCAGCCTGTATAGTTTCAAATCAGCTAATGCTATCAACAATAATCTCTTGCTTTCCTCTTATGCCTCAAATATCTTTGCACGACACTATTGTCGATGCAAACTGGGAAACAAGAGTTAACTGTTATCTTTGGTCTTTCTGACTTAAACATCTGTGGCAGAAAATCTGTCAAGGTTTTCAGTGGCAAGTGCTACAATTTATGATATGAGTAAACACTGGGTAAACCCCTGCCCTTTTCCTCGAGATGATGTGATGGTCAGTGTCTCTCTACCTACTCCTGTTCACTGCTGGACTGCCCAGAGAGGAAGCTCTTGGGACACGAATACATGTTGCCTCAATAATATCACCAGTCACACAATAAATAATTAGTGATAATATCTTGCCACTTTTATCTTAGCCCATCTTTGCTTAGTTCTTCCATCTTGTTATCTCTCTTTTCATTATTCACTTCTCTGCTCTTCTTTATTCCCTCTGCTCTTTTCCAGTTGTTTTTCTTTCCTTTTTGGCCATAGGTAATTTTTCTACTTCTTTCCACAACTTCATTGTTTGGTGAACAACATAATATAAAAAAATAAAAATTTTTCATTTTTTTTATGTGAACAGAATCACGTGCATACAAAAGTATCTTACACCAGGTAAGTTTTTCCTTTCCACTTAATAAACTGGCCTATATCAGTGCCATCACCACCGTAACAGGAAAATCTCTTCTGTAGAAGGGCTGTTGTATCACTACGTGCAAGTACAATTAAAAAGGATCCATTTCTGTACACATGCATGGCCTTAACTTTGCTTTAATTTCATCTTCATCTTATTTTGGGCCAGCACAGAACAGCAAAATTGGTTGGGCAAAGACAGGATTCAGGGATGAAGAGAGGAACAGTAACCTGAGGAATAGGTGATTAATTATGGCTTGGATGTTTTTAATATTGCTTTCAATGATCCATTTTTGATACTTCTTTTCTGTTCAGGAGTCTTCATTAGTCTGGAGGTTTTAATTGGTACCTTTCCACAATTGCAAGTTACCTGACACTGTACAAGCTCCTAGTAGGTTCACAATATTTTCATGACTTCCAATATGAGTCATCATTTTCAGCTCAGACATTAGAGCATCTTCTTCTGAAGCATCAGCTTTTTCTGTAAAAGTAGTAATACAGATTTGGAAATGCCCAGCAAAGAAATAAAAATGTAAACAGTTATGATGCTTTGTCACATGCAAGTCTTCATTTCAAATTTATTGGACTGACAGTATATTTGGGAACATCCTAAGAAATCATTGTACAGTATAAAAAGATTTAGCTAAAGGTGGAAAATAAATGTGTGTGTGAACGTGGATCATTTCCAAGCATTTACTACTACTTGGGAAAGCAGTCATAAAATGTTAATATTTGTCATTCTTGGTTTGGTAAAGGAATGTTAAGCAGTATGTTAAGGTGTTCACAAGCACAGAAAAAATGGCAATCAACCCTGTTGGAGAGAAATGCTAAGAGAAAAAAATGTTTTAACCTCCATACAGCACATGTTGCAATCTAACAGCTAAGAAAGCCACCCTGTGTTTCAGCAATAGCTTTAGGCTTGTTTTTCAGCAAGCATTTGGTCCTCATGATCTCAGTGCACTTGAGACATGAACCAAAATGATCAAGATGAACTTCCATGAAGACAATTGAAAAGGAGTGGACCAAGGAAGCATAAAGCTGATCCACATGTGCAAATAGGGGATGGAGAGCTGGATGGCAGAGCTGGCAGGAAAGGACTGTGGTGGGCACACAGGTGACCAGGGTGCTGCTGCTGCTGCCAACATGAAACTCATCCCACGATGTGTCAACAGGGTTGTGGTACTTGGGACCAGGTGAGGCAGCCTTCCTCCTCTGCCTGCTGCTGGGGAGGCTTACTTCTGGACATTGCTTTTATGAGGGGTCAAGACAGTCTGGAGAGAGGCCAGAGCAAAGCAGCAAGGAGGATTAGAGGTTTAAGAAGCCTGACCCATAAGGAAGGATGGAATGAAATTGCTTTGTGTAATCAAGAAGAAAATACTACAAGAAGATGTGCTGGAAGTTTTGCAAAGAAGCTAGCTCAGATGCAGGAGTTGAAGGGAGTGCAACAGCTAGACAGCACAAGAAAAAGGGACCTTACTCCAAAGTTCACAGAGTCACCATTGTGATCAGCAGGCTAATCTGCACTGTGAATTTGCATTCATCCTCGTTAGAGCAGAGCAGCTCCATCCTTCCCCACACAATGCAGATCTATGGTGTGTAGGACAAAATGCCACATGCTGCAGGAAGAAGGCACTTCAGCAATACCTTTCCAAACTGAAACAGGATTTTGAAAGCATTTTGAAACCAAGCATTTGTGAGCTGGAGCTGCTAAAAGTCTGTATATAAAGGGATTCCTTCCGACACCACTTCTGCTTTGGAGCCACCAGAATACATCACTGCTTGCGAAAGGCACCCAGAGCTTATCATACCTTTTAGCATTTTGACTGCGACCTGGACAGAATCTTCTGCATTGCTAATTCCATAAGCTGTTGCATTCACCACTTTCCCAAAAGCCCCAGAACCGAGGACCTGTCCTACAAGACACAATATGCTAATATTATTTGCAGCTGGTACAGCACAGGCTGCTACTCCAGCACTGTGATTTGCCTTGTGGACTGCTCACCAAATTCCAGATTTTCCCTGGGAAATTCCCATTTGAGATCATATTCGAATTCTCTGAAGTCGATGTAGATGTACTCGTTATCCGATGGGCCTATAATCTGTATCATTTGCAACTGGCTTTCATACCTAAATTGCTTTGGAAGAAAAAAAATATCTGAATAAGTCTAAGAGAAGAAGAAACAGCCTGGTAGGAATAAAAGAAGAAGGGGCAGGTATTTATATTTGGGTTTACCTTTTTGTATTTATGAAAAATGAATATAAACAAAAAAGCGATCAATAGGAGGAAAAATCCAACAGAGACAAAGAATGCAGCATTGTCCGGGGAGGAAGAAACAGCTCCTGCAACTTTAAGAGATACATATTACTACCAGCTGAATCAGAGCTTGTGTGTACAGCTAAAGATGCAAGGAAAGCCCACAGTGGCTTGGTCAGTTCTGCCAGTTTGCAGTCCTCTCACACCTGAGCCTCTGCCCAGGGAATGAGATAGGGGCACATGCAAAGCAAGGAGCCAGGCAGGAGGTGTTAAGTGCTGAGTAATTCTGACACCTGTTTTAATTTCAAAAAAATGCTACACCATTTAATAAATCTAAGTGCATGGAGGTGTTGGTGTGATCCATGGACTGGACTTTGTGAGTATAAACAGGAATAAGTGATTCCTTTTGTCATCACATCTTCCTCCTCTCACCCTGTGCCTTCCCCCAAGCAATATCTGTTAGGTACTGAAGCAGCAGTTACCAGTGAATGGAGTGCACACTGGCTGCTTGGAGTGGATGGACTGTACACAACCTGCTCGGAGCATTGCTCTGCTGCTCAGCCAGGAACTCTCTTAACAAGTCAAGGCCATACTACAAGGTATCAGTAGGTAACTGTTACATGGGACCTGTCCTGATATTCTGGTAGTTTCTAAGAGTGTAAGTATTATGCTTTCTTTCTATTGTAATTTCAACATAAATGCTCAAACTCTATCAGTGGTCACAGCTTCTACCAGCTGTAGTCAAAAGCACCAAAGAACTTGTTTATGACAAAGGGAATTGCTTTACTGCAAATATCTGGGTGCTTCGAAACACTTCCCAGGTGTCACAGCATCTTCCCTGTAATTGAAATATTTTGCCCTACAGGATGTGTGGTGTTACAAGTATAAAGTGTATGGGTAAATAATCATATTGATTTTCTTTTTCAACAAGTAAAGAAATTCTCATGTCCCCTACAAGAAGAGAGACAGTACAGTGGTTCCCAAACCAGGCCTTAGCCTTCTGCCACCTGCCTACAGCAGTTTAAGAGTGCCTCTCCTCCAGTACGTGTTCCTGCTTCCCAGACAGGGACTGGCCCTAGAGTGGGTCTGTTGGCTCAGTCATGCTCTTGCCCAGACATGCAATAACCTCCATGGGGTGAGGAGAGCTCCCATGGGCATATCTGGCAGCACCACAGTGACGTCGGGAGGAAGAAGAGCCAACACCTGCCACCAGCTACCAAAGTGGTTCAGCTCTTCCCAAAGTTGATACCTCCAGGTTTCAGCTATAGATTACTGAAAGGAAATAAAAAAGCAGACCTCAACATTGCCATGGGTCCATCCTGCACCTCCTATTAATGTGAAATTTCTGCGCATTTTAATGAGGCAGGCCCCCGCTTTGGGACCAGAGAAAAGAGACACGTGTCTCCCATTCACCCATCATTTCCCACACTGTATACACACAGCACTTGTGTTTTACCTGCAATGCCATTGCATGGTCAACCATTTAGTCAGATAACAAAAGCTGTAAGTTCTACCATGCTAGCTTTAATTGAGAAAACCTGTGCTTAGGGTACCTGGCAGGTTAATGAAACTCTTTTGGCAGGCTGAACCGGCAGAATTGTTTGCACAGCACTCAACAGAGAAAGTGGTTGTTGTCTCCTTTATGTCTAAAGTACTGCTTGAAATCCATGACCTCAGGGATCTCCTCTCTGGCAAGAAGTTCTGAATCCCCTCAGTGATTTCTTCTGTACAGCTGAAAAAAAGACCACTTCTGATTTTTGTTGCACAGTGGCATTTTCCAAAGGAGAAGGTGGGATGTTTCAAAATATGTCTTATGTCTGTTTTGGAAGGAAGGGAGGAAGGGAGGAATAGGTGGTCTTATTTTTCATTTGTTACTGTTAGAGTGAGGCTTCACAGCAGTTCCCAGTCTCATTTTTTAAAGTGATGAACATGGCAAGGTCAGTGGGAGTTGAACTGGGCTCCCTACCTCCTACACTGGGCTCACTCCCACTCTCCACGACTGCCCTGGTAGAGTACCTGCACCCTCTGACCTTTCAGGACCTCCACCAATTTCACAGCCGACATGACCTCCCCCATGGCATTTATTCCCACTGGTTTCACCTCTACCTCAAATGCTCAAACCACTGAGCTGCCACTACGACAATAAATACAAAATAAACCCACAGTAAAAGTTCTAACTCCTTTCCCTGAAGGTATGTGATTTCAACCACGTTTCTCTCACTCAAGACAGAGAGCATCCATACCGTATTAATGACTTATTTAAGACCTGATGTGCAGAAAGAGGGGACATTATACTCAGGGGAACGGAAGCCCACACAGAGATCATTTTGACTTTTAGCTTTTCTATCATTTATCAACTTACTGCCTAATTTACTGTCCGCATAAATAAATGAGGAGGTAAGTAAATAAATAAAATTTATTCAGCTCTACACATAGTACTAGCTTCTACATGTGGAAGTTCCCAAGAAAAGAAATGTCACAGCATTTTATTTCCAGAAAGCTGTTTTAAGGAGTATTTTAGACTCACTAGGTGGCTGTTTTCTTTCCTGTTCCATTTCTGCACAAGCAGATTGATGTTAGGAAGCCTTTTCAGAGGTATGGATGAGAAAATGGTCTAGATATTTTTTTTTGTATCTAGTTAAAATACTTAGAGCTTTATCCACAGTTTTCCAAAAGATAATTTGTCCTGGTACTCTTCTGCACCATGGGATTATTAGTTTTTTGGCATATCTAAAGTAAAAACTGCAGAGTACATAAAACAGCTCAAAGCTGTTTCAGCATCTCTTGAAATTTTAGAGCCTGACTCATTGCCCTAAATAAATAGAGGAAATGGAAACACTCTCACTAACTTTACTGGCAACACTCTCACTGACTTTACTGGCTTTGGTAACAGGTCATCGTAACAGCTGTACTAACCAAAGCTTGACCAATTAATCAAGCCCATATTAACCAATGCAGTCTCTGAATGCCCTCTAAGTTTGACAGGCCAAGAGAAAAACTTAGATTGGACTTTGTAACTGCCTAACTGTTGATATAAACTCAGTAGGGTTTATTTCACTGTAAAGAGCCTGAGATACAGATCTTTATAGGCTTCATTTGATGCCAATAAAAAAATTGAAACCTCTCCCTAGTTTTGGTGATCTGGTTCCCCTGGAGTGAGACACCATGTCCCTCCTTGTACAAATGGTCAAGGGTGCATTTTACACTTAGTTTCTTACAGGCCAGTCTTCATTTAACCAAAGATAGATCAGATATGGGATATGTTTGCAACGAATCAAAAAGAGAGAAAATGATTTACTTGGATGAGTTCAGATTGGGACAGTTTCTCCAAACCAAGGATGAGGCAGGGTAACTCTCAGCAATGCAGGAGATCTGCTTGAACAACAACTTCATCATTACTTCAGGCTTTCCTACAACAAGATAACACAAGGCAATCTCTGTCAGCACTTCAGTGACCAAAACTTCTACATTTACGTGGCAATGCTACATCTGCCGAGAACACTATACGCTTCTGTGTTTTCAAAATAACCCACCCGCATGCCACTGTGAGAGCTGGGTGCAGCCCTCAGTCCTCCCTCTTTCTCCAGCCTTGGTTCTGTGGGATGGCAGTGTGGGCAAGGCAAGGGGAGCAGCCACTTCTCTGTACAGGCATAATCAGACCAGAACACTGGCAGAGCTCAAACTAGAAGTCTTGACTTCTGCTTTTCTGGCTCACAGCAAGCAGTTGGCACTAGGACTCCACTGACACCCCAGTTCTGGGTGTCCAGCTCATACGAAATGTGCACAGAGGATCCTTGTACAAATAATATATAATAAATAATGACCCCTAACCTAGAGCAAGGGTGAAAAGCTGCAGTTGCATGGCAGAACTGAGATAACCGAGAGCACCAGGCAAGACTGTGCATGTGTACGAGTCATGGTCAGGGGTGTAGGAGGCAGTGCAGCCCTAACGTCTGTCACACACCAAAGGGTTTCCAGATGAACTGCATTAACTCACAAATGCCATTAGGAAAAAAATGACATAAACATGAAGAGAAAGCTAACACCGAATGAGGATAAGTGCTCCCTCTCACTGTGTATCTCATGTGGTCTCTACAGCAGTCACATATTTCTGGCTCTGTAGAGTTAGAATACAGTCACTGTATTTTACAGAGCTCCTAGGCTTTGTGGTTTTCATAAGAAGTATTACTTTTCTCAGTATATGACTAATTTCTCATGTTCTGTCCCCTCTGTTTATGGCAGACTAAAGGGAAGAGAAAAGAAATAATAAGTTTCTCCTCTTTCCTCTGTTCTCCATCCCTGACCAACATAAGAAACATGACCCACAAGGAGCTGGTATCCTTCTCTGATCCAGTGCCTGGATTTCAGTAGTGCAACACAGTGTGAAAAGAATAATATTTTTGTCTTGTGCTCCTCCATTTTTAACAATAAATCTATGTAAATGAAATGGGGAATACCAAGGGAAAAGCAACATATTAGCTTCATTTAGTGGCAAAATCCCAGACTTTGCCAAATCTTCACAGGGATTGTTTCCTCACTTACTTCTCACGTACAGAGTGAATTTTTTTGTCATGACTGTATCATCATTTTCAGCGTAAAATACATATATCCCAGACTGGTGCTGATGGTTGCAGAACTTTGATGAAATGCTGTGGAGCAAAGAAAAGACAGGAAAAGGACAAAAAAAATGACCTGAAAAAGATTTTAAATGCAGTCAAGACTCATATATATGTCTGAAACAATTCAACATCTTCTAGTGAGGAAACCAGACTAAATTATTTTTCGTTAGAGAATATGAACCCCATAATACAACTGTTTTGGTAGGAGGATATTTTTTTCCTGCAGGATTGATTTCATTCTGCAATTTTCCTCATAGTTGCTGGAGAGCACCTGGCCTGTCAGGCTGTGATTTTGCTACCAATCCACTGGAAGACAAAGTATATAACACATCCTGACACAGATGCTAAGACCAGCAAAGGATGAAACTCTCTACTCTCCAAAGGATTTTGATGGGAGTTTCTAGTTGATATGATATTATTATTAAGTATTAGGTATTAGGAAATAACAATAAGACAGGTAGCATCACATGAGATAAACCTCTCTGAATTGAAAGATCTGATGGAAACTCAGAAATTAGATCATCACTGGAAGTTCAATGTCAATGAGAGAAAGCACCAACCATCAAGATATTTCTGCAGGAGGAAGGGCAGCCTTCTATTAATCCCGAAGGCCTTTGGCCCAAGGGATGGCAGCAAACCAAGACCCAAAGTATGCAGGAAACAGCTTGTGACAATGGAAATGGTAAGGGAGGGATCTACCAAGTCCCTGGGCAGGATCTAACAATGGAGGACTACAGAGGCTTAAAAATTCCTGCACAACTGACCTGTAGGATCACTGGTTTATGAAACATAGGAGGAGGTGGGGAGAAGGGAATATATTATCATACAGAGATGGCATCCTATTTCTGCCCTTTTTACTAGGTTATTGTCAGAACAATTGTATTTAAATGGCAGCTACTGCAGTTCGCCAATGTTAGAAGAGCGTTTTTAGGTTTAGTTGCTGGCATTTTGGGGGCAAATGTTTTGGCTGATTGCTCAAGGATAACCGGGTAGGAGGCCCTCAACTCAATTTTAGTGGTAAAGGCAAGCAGGCATATCAGGGAGTTTGAAGCAGGCAGAAAAAAAGTCAGCCCATACCAGCAATTTGCAAAATAAGAGAGAGCAGTAATGAGCTTGAAATCTAGAGAACTAAAACCAGGGTATTTCTCATTAAACAAGACAAATGACCTAAGTATCACATTGCAATTCTAAACCAGGAAAACTCACATTGAAGTCACTGGCAATTTTGCCTTCTGACCAAGGCAACACATCCCTACAGTTATTGATTTTTGAATGTATTCATCTGAAATGGCCTTAAAGACAACCCTGAACTCAATGACTCTTTGAAATCAGACCCCTTCTAAGCTGCCTCTAAATGGATACTGAAGGCAGTCATTGGTTGCTTTTGAAATCCTAGGTCTGAAGGATTAAATCCTAATGAAATGATGAGAAAGTAATTGAAAAAGAGTGTCTTTGATACCTGAAAATATAAGGGGATGTGAAATAAATACTATAAATTTAACAGAGGTCATTCCGTGTATGAAAACGCATTTGCTTTTAGGAGGGAAGTGAAAATCAGTAGTGTGCTAAAACAGAGAGACAACAAAAGCAAACAGAAAATGGAAATTCTGAAGGAATCTCTGAAAATATGTAAGGGCACTGACAGGAGAGACGAATCCTTGCGACTTAAAATTAAAAGCTGAAGAAGGGGACAGAGTTAATTAATAAAATTTAATATGGTCCATAACCAGGAGGAACAATTTGATAAGGAAATGGCAGAAATCAAAAAAAAAGAAAAACAGGAAATGAAAAAGGATATGAAAGGAATAAAGTAGAAGTGTTGGGAGATGGAATTACACAGAAGACAACTGAAATATGCAAAGTTGGGCTCACAATACATTAAAGTATGTGATGACCTTTTTTGTTTTGTTTCGAGAAACCTTCTGCTTTAAAATCACATTGAAATCTGTGGTGTTACAGATTGTAGGTAGATTCTCCTGACCTCTCTACCTCTTGCTGCTTTTGGGGACTTCAAACTGAATGAAATATCTATCCCTACTGTTTTTCCTCAGGTCAGATGTGTCTAGCCAATGCTAGTATTCAAGCAACACTGGATAGCTGTGGGAGATGTTTGTACACAAGAATGTACCTGCCAGATGAAATCATCAAATTCATGTATTTTCCCCTCAATTATATTTTTTCCACAAAATAAATAAAACGATAAATGCAAAGTGTAATTCCTTAAAATGAACATTAAAAAAAATAATGTATTTAACCCACAGTGCAGTTAGATAGATGGCTGAATTATCTGTTTGACGCTGCCTGCAGACCAAGCTCCAGTGATGCCTGGGGCAGTGAGGCATGGCTATGGCCGTGGCTATGGCCGTGGCCATGGCCGTGGATGGCACAGGGCCAGCTGTGGCCAAGCTAGCTTGGGATGTGCTGCTCCAGGGACACAGGCTGGACTTTCCCCCACCCGGCAGGTGGTGATCAGCACTCAGCAATGGCCACTTCTGTGCTGCAAAGGCTATCTGAAGTGACTCATAAATCCCAGGTCACAGCAGCTGCACCTTACCGATTAATGAGGGTTACCTTAGCTATTTCAAGAGTTCTCTAAATTGTTATTGTTGGCCCAGTCCATAGTACCTTCCTCTTATCTGGATTGAATTTACACCAGCTGTCAATCATCCAAGCAAAACTGACTCCTGCTCTTACAAGCAGTGAGAAGAGGTCCATACCAGTTGCAAAGCAAATCAGCTCAACTCGGCATTATCAGCTGGAGGGAGATACCTATGGGACAAGGATGAGCAAATGCTTATGGCCATCCCCTGAGACCTCATTTCCAAAATCAGTCTTGACCACAAAGAACAGATCTGTGTAGCCCATGTCAGGCTTTGCAGATTAGCCACCAACACCTGCCCAAGGCTATCAAAGTTTGCTGACAGCCTTCACTTTATCAGCTGGGACAGAGTTCCTGTGGCCATTGCCAAGAGATGACAATTTACTAATCTAAACTGAGCTATCTCTGAACCTTGTCAAGGTCTGATTCCAATATACCATCTGATGCAGATGAAAAGATCAGTCTGTTACAAAGATGACTTGACAAGCTGGTGGATAAAATGAAGTGTACCGAAATACTAAGGAAAGAAATCATAAGAAATGTAATCGAGGCTGTGACAGTTTTATGCAGGTGCTAAGACAGGTTTTAAGAATATGAGAAGAAATAAGTGCAGTCTCATTAATTCCTGCCTAGATCATAGAATGGTTTGGGGTTGGAAGGGACCTCAAAGATCATCTAGTTCCAAACCCCCTGCCATGGTCCTGCTTGGTTTTAAAGCTAAAACTTCAAAAAAGCAGTTTGGCTTTATTTTCATGGAGGTGAATAAGAGCTGTTACCTTGAAAGCCATGGGACTACTCTGAAAGAAACTCTGAAGGAAATTAGATAATGTTATCAAGAAATTAGAAAGTCTAGGGAATGGAGAAAACATTAACCTTAAACAGGATTCATGCCAAAACTTCATTGTAGGAAATAACAGAAAAGGTAGATAACTAACAGGTTTATTCAAAACATGTTTTGCAGCAGCAGAAGAATACATGACCTGGGTAATGAGCAGAACAGTATGTTTCTGTGTCACAGGCAGAGTCAAAAAGATCTAACGGCAGCCTGGGAAACAACAGTACATGGATTTGATTTGAGCAGTTTGAAAGACACTGGGAACATCATCAAGAACAGGCTGTGCTGCCATCCAGTGTGACCCGGACAGGCTGGAGAGCTGGGCAGGGAGAAACTTAATGAAATTCAATAAGAGCAACTGTAGAGTCCTGCATCTGGGGAAGAACAACCCCATGGATCAGTACAGGCTGGGGGCTGAGCTGCTGGAGAGCAGCTCTGGGGAAAAGGACCTGGCAGTCCTGGTAGACAACAGGCTGACCATGAGCCAGTAATGTGCCCTCGGGGCCAAGAAGGTCAATGGTGTCCTGGGGTGCATTAAGAGGAGCGTGGCCAGCAGGTCAAGGGAGGTTCTCCTCCCCCTCTACTCTGCCCTGGTGAGGCCTCATCTGGAGTACTGTGTCCAGTTCTGGGCTCCCCAGTTCAAGAGAGACATGGAGCTACTGGAAAGAGTCCAGCACAGGGCCACCAAGATGATGAAGGGACTGGAGCATCTCCCATATGAGGAGAGGCTGAGGGAACTGGGTCTGTTTAGCTTGGAGAAGAGGAGGCTGAGGGGGGATCCATTAATGCTTATGAATATCTCAAGGGCAGGTGTCAGGAAGATGGGGCCAGACTCTTCTCGGTGGTGTCCAGTGACAGGACAAGGGGCAATGGGCACAAACTGGAACACAGGAGGTTCAGTCTTAACATAAGAAAACACTTCTTTACTGTGAGGGTAACAGAGCGCTGGAACAGGCTGCCCAGAGAGGTTGTGGAGTCTTCATCTCTGGAGACATTTAAAACCTGTCTGGAAGTGTTCCTGTGTGATCTACTCTAGGACCCTGCTCTAGCAGGGGGGTTGGACTGGATGATCTTTGGAGGTCCCTTCCAAGCCCTACCATTCTGTGATTCTGTGACAAAAGGGGAACATGTAGAACTTGTGATCCAGTATAAAAACTGCAACAGATCTGTAACTAAGAAATTATGTCAGAGGGAAAGGGAATGGCAAAGTGCATATAACTAAAGGGTTGCTAGATGCACAACTAAAGAAAGCATTTATTATAACATAAAGTGATTCTGTAAGTTATCTACATGAACTGCTGTTGAAAGTCAAAATAATGTTTGAGTGCCTTTTGTTAACACGGCTTCATCACGTGGCCCATCAACATTTTAAAAACACAGAGAGAGTACAAAACATGGACAGTAAGCAGTTCAAATAGGATATAAAGAGGAAACATGATTATACCAAATCATTCCAGAATATTCAAGTACCTGCGTCCATCCACACTGTAACTTTGTTTACATGGAAATGCTTTTTGGGAGAATAGCCACATGCATCTAACTGGTGGATATGCTGTGAAGTTAACTTCGAAGCAAAACTCTTCCTCACCAATTTCAAAATTTTCTTTAGAGTCGGTTATATTTATAAATCCCTTCTCTGAAAAAAAAAAAAAAAAAGACATTACAAAATCTGGTCTACTTAATGAAGGAATATTGATATCTGTATGTTTGTTGTTTTGGTTATCACAAGCAAAAAAAAGAACCATGCTACATCACAAAAGACATCCTGTTAATCAAAATAAGATAATGCTTCAAAATAGTGTTGAAATGATGTCATTATGTTCAGCTGCAGACAAATGATCTGAGCCTGCTGAAGTTACATATTTGGTCAGACCAGAGCCCTTCCAAAATGGTCCAGCATTTCTCCCCCATCCGCCTTACGAAGCCACAGGGCCAACAATGACATTATTTATTTAGTTTGGTTTAGGTATGTGTTCCAGGTGTTAACAGCTGCATGTCCTGGCTTTCCTCTAACAGGGAACAAAACCAGGTGGCACCACTAGCATAATCAGATGTTGATAGTCAGTTTCTCCTTCCCTGAAATGAGCTGAAGATTTTGCAAATGAGTCTTGTAGCTGCTTTATTTCTCCATCTAAATTAGACATTTTATGCAAGACAACACCAACATGAAAAAGCATTTTGAAGATGTGCATGAACTGTGAGCCTGCTAATGTGGCATAAGTTTCACCTAATGGAGCTGTCTGAAGTTCAGTGACCCACCTAAGATACTTGTTCGGACCTCTGATAAACTCAGTGGAATGAGACAGGCATGCCCAGGTATATCCCATTCTAAACCAGAAGAAAACAAAGATGTACTGAACTGCTTCTGGAAATACCTGCTTCTTGACACTGACTGCTGAAGGAATCAAAGTCATTGCTGGGGCTAGATGTCTCATGAAGTGAAATGGATCTCACCCAAAGAGACTGGACAGCAGACACGTGGGAGGAGGCTGTCCTAAAGGCATCAGTGGGGCTAGGATCAGCTTTGTAAAAATCACAGAATCATATACATTGGAAGAGATGTCTGGAGATCAGAGCAGGTCCAGCTAGATGAGGTTGCTCAGGGACACGTCTAGCTGAGTTTAAGTATCTCCAAGGAAGTAGACTCTACAACCTCTGGGAAACTTGTGCCAGTGTTTAATCAGCCGCATGGTGAAAAATTGCACTGCAGAAATATTGCTGGACTGTGTTTTCCCTTTTGAGTGTTTTTCTTCTGATTGTAACCCTATATTGGTATCTTTTATCTCTGTTTAACTTAGTGGTTTAAAAAATACTACCTGGAAGCTCCCCTAAAAAACACAACAATTTCAGTATTTTAAACCAAGAAGCAATTCTTTTCATGACTGTTCTACTTTTTTATATTAAAGGCTTATTTGTTTTATAAATTGGACCTTCATATTTTGAATGATCTTTTGGATCTCATCCTTCCGGACAGAAGGTGATCTCTGTGTGTACTGTTAACAACGCAACCAGCCAAGAGCAAAGGCTTTCTTCAGAGTGCGCAGAGGGACCTTGAAGCCGAGTATGCCATTTCTCTGGAAAAGACCTAAAAAAGTAGTTTCTTTCTTGAAGAAGAATGAAAATAGCACATTATTGCTTGGTTTATCTTTTTTTTTTGGCAGGTTTAAGTGTATTTCTGCCAGAGAAACAGTGAACATGATTATTCAGTAATGACAGAGAGGTGAGAAAATATTCTTGAGACTGGAATCAAAGCTCTCATGTCTCTGTATTTATGTATTTATTTATTTGTTGCTTTAAATCTAACCTGTGTTGCAAAATAGCTTGCATATTCCTGAGTCAAGACTGTGTAGTGATAAAAGTTCTTTATTCAACACTGGTGGAAACAGCACCAGCACTGTAGAGCCTTGCAGCTGCAATTGTTGGCATGATCTCTGTTGTGCTTTAAAGTGGCCTAACCACCCTGCCTGACCTGACCACCTACACAAGATGGGATAAGTCGGTGAAGTATCAATTAGCAAAGAGCAAACCAGAGCTGTGTGGTTGTGAGGCGTTATTAGAGATTAGAAGACTACCCACCGATGTAGTTATGCTAGCCAGGCTCCCCAGGTGATATAGTTATGTGCCAACCAAATCAGTTTTCTCTTGATTTAGTTACATCAGGACCATTCCCAGTGTAGCTATAGGTGCTGACCCATGCACAGTGATGATTCAAAGGCAGGACACTGATCATTTCAGAAACTGCTACCTTCTGAATGGACAACTGAGTGAAATATGTATCTATATCACTGCTAAAATTGCACCTGGGATGCTAGCACTAATTCACACCTGCAATGATTGTCATTAATATGTTAGGCTAAAAGCTGAGGTGGATCAGAAGCACAGGATGTCCCCATATAACTCTGGAGAGAGAAGCACATCTGTGAGGAAGGTATGACAACATCCCCCCCACTTGAATCCACCATGTAAGTAGATGAATAGATTTTTTCATCAGCAAAGCTAATGAGCCCTCAGAAGTTTTGTTGGCGTAAGACATAAGGAGGGTATAGGCAATCATTGTAGCTCGGTGTACCCCAGTCAAAAGATACCCCACTCAGAAATACAGCCTTCCAGGGGCAGTGACTCAGATATCCCCTCCTAATGTGACACATATTCACACCTGATAGTTTATGGATCCAAGCCACTATTTCTGAACTGGCCACAAGTACTGAGAAAGAAGAGGACCTTGCCCTACCTCTGTACTACTCCCTCACCCCTATCTTCCTATTTACTAAGAAGATGTGTGTAGAAAAAATGCCCAGGTATCATACTCAGGTATTGTAAATGATGCCAGAACTACCTGCTCAGTGATAGGCAGAAGCTGAAAAGAGGATATTGCACTGGGAAAATAATTTCTGAAGAGACTGGGGTAATTATTCTCACTTCCTACCATTCCTAGCCTAGGTGTTGCCAACTCTGAGAGCAACTACATCTAAGGCATCTAAGGCCAAATGTGAGGTAAGGGCTTCAGAGAGCCTTGTTCACAGAGCAACAGACTACAACTCCAGGCACAGCAGTCAGAAAGCTACTCCCAGTGCCTACTCCAGCAGCACAGTCCTAACTACCCCTTCCCTTTTTATGCCTTATTTCCAGACTTATGCCTATTTGTATATTATTTTCATCAGAGAAAAAAGGGTTTGCAGTTGAGGCTCTTTTGGAATAACTTTAACACCACTGGCTTTTAAAGCAAGAGGTTGCTTAAATAGAATGAGGTTTCCTTTGGTATGCTTTCACTTTTTAAAATTTTCAGGCCTTGTGTAGCTTGGTGTTAGGAGGATGGTTCCCTTCAGTGTCTGGAAAGCAGGAGACATGCAGAACAACCAACGCTGGAGTAGTTGTTTCTCTAGCTTCAGGTTTTCCTTCAGATCCATCACAGTGGCAGCACCTCTTCTGCATGGCAGTTTGCAAGCTCTCTCAGCACTCACTATTCATTATCTCTCTCCATTAACACAGAAGTTTTATTTTCTTTTCTGCTACCAGTTCCACAGGTTTTGGAGCTAAAATACTTCCCCAGATTTACTTACCCATTAAAAAAATGGCAAACTCAAATGGCCACTTGTCAGTCACTCCCTTGCCACAAGAGGAAACGGTCATTTCTCATTTGTTCTTGGTTTTGAGTGGGAGAGCCCACCAGCAAGAAACTTCCAACAGTTTGATTCCTTCCTAGGGGACCCAGCTCAGGCCTGGTACAGTTTTTCTATCTGTTTTTTTTTCTGTATAAGAGCAAGGAGAACCAGAAAGCCCAAGGCATAGCCCCCTGGGGACCCTATAGCTCTGTATTTCCACAAAAAGCTGCTATGCACCACACTGGCTGAAAGTCTCCTACAATAACATGAGATGAATCCCAGCCTCTGTTTCTAAAGATACCATTGAAACAATTATGTAAACTAGGTCTCTAAACAGTGCCATTTCACTTCACTTCTAAAAGCACTGTCTTTTAATGGAAATTATTTGAAAAGCAATACAAAGAAAAGATGGATTATCTTCAGGTACCAGAACGACCCAGTTCAGATTAATCCCTTGGCTCTCCTGGACTGCCAGTAAGTGCAAACAGGCTTTCTCCTTAGAAAAGGAACTATAGACATTCACTGCATACCTGTAAGCAAAGAACTGCCACAAAGAAAACAAAGCAAAACAACCGAGGGACAAAACTAACAGTGGGGGTTGGAATTACCTAAAACTGTAACCAAAACAGTTTGATTTGGATGAACCGTAGAAGAACAGGTATAATATCCACTATCACTTCTTCCTGCTGCTGCAGCAAATGCATACTGGATCCGAATTGCCGAGTGATCTGTTTGATATTCTAATCCTTCAAACCGACGGTCCTAGTTTTCAACAGAGATTCCCATTTAGTTGGTTGATAGTGCCCAATATTACCTATTTTAAAATATGCCCTTGTCTTCTTACCTGCTCAACTTCTTTGTTTTTAAAAGATAATTTTATTCTGAATTTATAACTATGGTAAACAGCTCTGCATCTTATCAGCAATGGTTCCCCAACTTTAAGAAGTAATTCAGGTAAAGGTGCTGACTGTCTTCCATTTAAATCTACAAAATCAAAACATAGTCACTGAAACAACTGTCACTTTGCCTGGAAAAATGCTGTTAGACATACATTTTTTCTTCTAATGCTGTATAGACATCCATTATTATATTGTAATGATAATTAGTCAATTTGATGGATTTAGATGTCTCAAACTAAATTTCATCATAATTTACAAGATATTTATAGGGCACAGTTCAGCACAGAGTTTAGCTCAGGTCAGGTTTATCTAAAAAACAAAACTAACTTGAATTTATATATTAATTTATAATTATTTATGAATGTATATATTTGAGAACACTTTGAAGAGCATGTCCCTGCAACACAGTCCTAAAAGTATGAAGAAGAATAGATGTTTAGTAAATGTAGAAAGGAAAGATATTTTTTTACAGAGACCACAAAAGAGCTATTAGAATTCAGGGTTTAAACATGAGACAGAGCAGTCATATTCACTGTTAGATTTGTTCCAGTGATTACAAACAAGTAGCTTAGCCCAGAAAGCGTACTCAGATGAGTAGTGCAACTAACTTCAGCGGCAGCATATAGCTCACAAGCAAATAAACTTAGAGGGAAGTTACCTATTGTAAAGAGGCTGGTGCATTCTCTGCCCAGGTCATTAACTGCGCAGCACCATATATAAGTTTGAAAGAATTCATGTTGCACCTTCTGTATGCCATCTATTTCCCCAGTTTCTTCATGCATTTTATCAGGGCAACTGCAATTACAAGCACAATTATTCATTGACTCATTTGATTAAGCTCAAGCAAATAAATCTGATAAATTTCCAAACCATGAGAATATGCAAACAATAGTGGGAAAACTGGATATTACATAGCTGAATAAAAAGGAACTAGGAAAGGTAAAGATAAGAAAATAAAAATGTCACAGTTTAGGCAGAAATACAAGCTGAAATGACCTAAATGAGCTCATAGACAGGTAATGTTGTGACTAATATCTGGCCAAGAGTGAAATCATAGAGGCTGAGCTTTCACACCACATCTCTGAACTCCTGGTGGTGGGAGCTGATGCAAACCCAAAGGCGGTTATAAGATCCAGACCCCAAGCTGCCATGCTGCAGAGAAAGGCATTATTCCCAATGTTAATAGAATCAACTTTGTATGTAAATAGAATGGAAAAAAAGCCAAAATATTTAGTTCATAAAATTATGATTCCTTATAATATCTTCCCAGCTCTAATGCATTCACATTTGAAAAAAAAAAAAAAAACAAACCAAAAAAAACCTAGAGGCAAGCAAGATACTTTTGATTTGCTCTGGTGACATCAAAATACTAGAATCTGGAATAACATTTCCTAAGCCAAGAGATGAAAGTTTCCAAAAGGGCAGAACAGCCAAAATGTCTAAGAAAAATGTGCTGCAGCACTCCAAAAGTAAATCATGCAGACACAGGTTTTCAGCCAGCATGTGGGTGTGCAACTCAGCAGAGCCTGTCTCCAAAAATTCTGACCAAAAGCTCTTCTTCAGTTATCTCCCCAGCTCGCTAGGCACACGAGGTAGTACAAAGCCTCCCCCTAGTTCTTCAAAAGATGGTAAACTTCCAGTCTAGAGATTCAACATTCATATAAACCTACATCATACCTTTTTTCAGGTGTTTTACAAAATATCCACTCCACAGATGGCTGGGGGTAGCTCTCAGATATGCACTCAATAGCATCCAATTTTTCCCTTTTCCTGAAATAGGGTTTGCTTGGTTTATCTGTTTAAAATCACACAAATATTTAGAAATACTGACATAATTCTGAAACAGTGTTTTGCTTGTTTCATAGCACATGAAGTTACAGAGCTGCAATTTGTTTCAGGAGGTTTCACCACTGACAGAACAGAACATGGTTCTGCCCTAGGGATATTGTGGGTTGGTCTCACGAACTTTTCAGCCTTGGTTGCTAAATGCACAGCTTCCCTGGTATCAAAAGCCTGCCTCTATATACCAGAGGATAATCCTGAGACCGATACTGAAAGACGTTAATTTGCTGTGGTTGCTATTCATTTCACTGGGCAGGAGCACAGATACCTTTAGAAATCACATCCAAAGCCTGTGGCCTTCGGTGGAGTATCTGTTGAGACTACAAAGCATCTACACAAAATGGGATCGTTGCATACTACTCAGTCAGATCAGATACAGAAAAACAACAGGTGATAATGACTTCTGATAAGCAGTAGACTTCTCCATCCTATACCTGTAACCCAGGGGGAAAATATTCCTAGACAACTCCCAGTCTCCTTAACCTGTCAGGCACAGGCTCAGACTAAGCACAAAAAGTTATTGTATTAAAACTGCTGAAGATTTGAATCAAAATGAAAAGCACTGAGTCTGCTTTTAGGTCATCTTACAATGAAATTATAGCTTCCACACAGAAAAGTGACATTTTCTTTAAAGTCACACTTCCATTGCCTGCAAGGTGACATATTAAGGTGAAACTAATACTTCTGGTTAATTTCTTTCTTCATTTATCTCTTATAAGCTGGGCCTAGAAGGTTTTTTTTGCCTATAGAGATTCACATCTCAGTTGAAGGGTTCACATCCAGCCTGGGGGATTTTATGAGCACTGTAATTATGATATTAGATTCACAGGAGCACAGAGAATGCAATCCAAGCAATTGATATAGAAAAGATGTTTATCAAGACTATTTCAAACTACTCTTGCTTGCACATATAATAACATCTTTTACCTCTAAACTCTAATTGATAGAGTACAGAAGGTAATTTTTAATTGAAGATTTAATACCCTGTCCCCTCAAAGAAGCTGTTAAAATTATAACTGAGATATGCAATAGGCCTTCAAATAAAACAAGGAGACTGGAGGTAACACTTCTGACACCTGAGAGAAAAAAAGCAAACAGAAGAAATACTTTAAAAACAAATAAAGAAGGAAAAAAAAATGTTGATTAGTCACAGTTTATTAAAAGCAAGGAAAAGTAATTTTGTGTGTTATTAAAACGGTCTCTAGAAGGGTTTGGTCCTAACTTTGCCAGTCTTAGATGTTTGGATTGATGTTTTGCTTTCTTTTCTTATCTTTAAATTTGGCCCATTCCAGACAAAATAATACAGCATTTCTCTTCTGTTAAAAAAAAAAAATCATGTCAACATAGATCTTTTTTTTTTCAGATGTTCTGGGACACCCTTACTTAGAAACAGAAGCTTGAACTTTGTAGCGGCAGTTGCCTCTGCATCAGAGATGTCTCTTGTGTGGTCCTTGAGAAAATTCAATCAAATCTGCTCCCACTGTGAGCCTTTCAAAAAGTCATGCCTCACATGTGCTCTATCATGAGCATTTACCAGGGGTTAAAATCTCAGCTTCTTGGGCACCCATGTGCTGAGCAGCTTCAGTATGCACGTGTTTTACCCTAAAACCTAATAAACAAACAAAGGTTGGCACAGAAAAGAGGACCTTGTCTTTCCCCTTCCCTCAGTGGAGCCTCTTGCTGCCCACAGAACTGCGAAAGGAAAAGCTATGTTTGAAGGGAAGAGACCCAGCGGCAGGCACAGCCGGAGAAGTGGGAGTCGGACAAGGTGTGACTTTGGAGCGCCAGACACCAGAATATAAAAGGGATGTCCTGATCTGGTCCAGATAACAGCCCAGCTGGCAACACAGAGAATAAATAGGTTAAGATGCAAGCAAACAAATGTAGCCAATGAGCTTTGAAAGCACACAAAAGCCACCCTCGATTTGTTCCTCTTGACACAGAGGGGAATCTCTCAAAGGGAGAAGAGGGGCTGCCACATATTTACATCTTTATTTGTTCATTTGCATGGTTTATTGACTAGCGAAGCTGACTCTCATACAGTCTGTGGTTTTGACTTCAGTCTCTGAAGACAGCCTCAATTCATATGCAAATCTAGGAAGATGCTTAAAATGCAGCATGCCAGAGCTTCATTGCTTGAACTTGAGTCTCTCCCCTTGAAACTACTGATGGAGTCACCCCTTTCATCTGAGATATACTTACTTCGAATAAGAACAGGTACAACTACTGTGTAATTTCCAGTTTTACTTATGACTGAGAGGGTGTATTTTCCAGCTTGTGTTTCTTTTATTTGGGAAAAAGCCAAGGACGTAACATATCTACAAAACAGAAAATAAAATTGTATTTGTTATCTAGAAGGTGATATGCAGTAGACACAATAAAATGTTAGCTCTTTAGCTCTTGCAAAAACCCTTCAGAGATACTAGTATTCATTATTTACATAGCACCCTTCAACCTGAAGTGTTTTCATCATGTATCTTCCTTCACAAGCAGCATGTAGAAACTTACAACCATAGGTACACAAGCACATGCTTAACACCACACATTGGTAAGGATGGACTTTGTGAGCTTAGGACAGCTGGGGAGGTCCACATGGAAATGCCTTACCAACACTCCCATCCCACATGTTTTGCAGGAGGAGGCAATGATCCAGCTTCAGGTTCCAGCCCAGGTTTGGCTGTGAGAATGAGGGTACTGTTGCTGGTGCTCTTCCTGATCTGCAGAGTGACCCTAACAAGTCACATATTTCTCTATGCCTCCATGACTATAAGATTACGTATTTGCCTCATAAGAATGCTACAAAGCTCAAATTGATCAATGTCAGAAAGTCCCTGGAGCATGATGCTATACAAATTAAAAGAATGAGCTGATTTCAAACTATTCTTAGCTTTAAGATGCGTATGTGTATGTGTGTCTAAATGACAATCAGCAAAGAGCTGCCAGGTGACAACAGTTAAGAAAGATTAGAAGATCTGAAAAGATAATGCATAGCACGAAATTAAACACAAACACAGACACAGAAAATATTCCGTTTTCATCCTAAAAGACATGACCGTACATCCCTTGACTTACCGATTCTCTGAGTCCAATGAAGGTTTACAAGCTTTGCTCTCTTTAAAGAACCAAAAGCATGAAATGATCTCTGAAAAGTTCATTATCACTCTTAATTCGGTATCTTCAAACACATTGACTTCCACATTTTTAGTTGGTTCATAGATGTTCTCTGTTCCTTGAGAATTCAAATAACATCCAAGATCTTCCAAAATGTTAAAAATCTGCAATGCAAGAGGACAGATGCTTATGTATTTATTAGCAATTAGCTTTACTTGCTTTTTTTGCATTCAAATATCTTTTAATGATGCTCTTCTGGAAAAGCTTTCATTAATTAATAATGCCTTGTAATGCCCAAATATGAATACAGATTACACTGAAATAACACCTTCACCATACTTCATTTTGTTTGGTTTTGGTATTTGTTTTCCATTTGTACTGTCAAACTGATGAATAAATATGTTGAATTCTGCTGCGTGAGGAAACGCTATAGGATTGCTGTTGAATTAGTTAATTCTATTCTCTAAGCAGACATCACAGAACAATTTTAGCCAGAAATAGGCTAATTTCCCTTAGTGATATAGGCTATTCTTTATTCTCATTTTTGTTTCCTTTGATGTAGAATCATAAGAAGACAGAGAACTATAATACAGCCTTTCTGTTTGCGACCTCAAGGCAGGGCCAGAATGTTTTGGTTTTTTTTAGCGTCCCACTGCTTGTAATTGCAGCATCTGGCTGGACTGCTTGTCAGCTCCTTGGGGGCTTTATCAGTTAGAGAACATTTGGGCTGGATGTGTTCACACTTTTCATTTCCTCACTATTGCATACAGCTAAAGCAGAATTGCAAACAGAAAGAGAATATTACACAGTTGTTCTGAAAGCCACCGATGGGTTAATGAGTCTCTAAGCCTAGGAGTAGCAAAAGGTGGCAAGTAAATAGCTGCATCTGAAGAGTAGCTCTAAACGTCTCCCGTACTCTGGTGGATGAAATTTATACAGTGTAAGTTTATGAAAGGACAGAATTCCTTGCATTGTCTGCCCCACATTGTGCTTGGCCAGCTGGTTCTTCTTGTTCCTTGCTCCTTCTTTCTACCCTCCCTTGATTTGAGAAGTATCTAGAGATAACAGTCATATCCTGCTTTGTCTGATACAAGGACATATATATATAAGGTATACCTTAATTTGTTACCTGCATTATTGATTTATTTGTTCAGGAATGAAAAAGACTTCATAAGGCTGTCTTGAAACAAGAATCCACAGGAAATATTTTAATTGTAGGTCTCAGCTTCTTTATAATTTAGTTGCACCACCTCTGCCATTTCAAGACTTGGAGTCAGAAGAAAAAAATTTCATATTTGATTCCCTATCCAGCTTTGGTGTCTTAGTCAAAGTTTAGACCAGGCAGGGATTTATGGGCTTTGGTGGTGGGAACAGAGGACAGAACAGCTTCCCCATCAGTCCCCGCAGCCGTGGCACACACACACCATAGCAGGTGTTCAGCTGTGGCTGTGTCTGGCCACTAGTTTACATCACAGTTGTGTCAATCCCCTTAAGGGCACATAGATTTTTACACTGATATAGTTCCAGCCATATCCAGCAATACTGAGGCATGCTGACGTGAGACAGCATCAAAGCTGCAATTCAAAAAACACAGTTTTAGAGAAAACTAGTGCTTATTTATTTATAGTTTCAAGGTATGAATTGCGATATGTATTTCCCTCTAACTTTCTGTAGTCATATTTGGCCTAATCCTAGTTATTTTGACTTTGACATCCCCACAGCCTAAAGGTTTAGGGTGTTGTAAGCTTCTGGGAAGGTATTTCTGGAATGGACCGGAATATTTTATAAGCAACTCGTTCTCTGTTAGATTACCTTAGGAGATACCAATGCCCCTGGTGCTCCTGAACCTTCAGCCTTCTGGCTGATAAACACACATGTAATCTCAGATGTATTTTGATTCATTGCAGAAGTGAAAGTAACTGCTGTCAGAGCAAGAACTGTAAAACAGAAATAGAAAACAATTGTAATCATGTCTATCTCTGTGGTCAGGGATCCTAATTTTAATAAAAATAAAATACATCAAAACTGTAGGATGATTACATCTTTTTTAATAAAAGGCAAAAGGAATATGCAGATATATTGTGTGCATTTGCAAACTCTGCATTTGTGTATTGGAAGTGGGTGAAAGCACTATTCAGAGAAACCTTCAAAAGTACAGATACATCACACATTATAAGCATGTCCCATAATACTGCAGAAAATGTCTAAAGACAAAAGCCTCTATGTTGTTATAGAGGCTCTTTTAGAAACCACGTTACAAAATAGCTTATTTCTGCATCACTGTTTCTGAAATGGTACTGCAGCATTAAACCCTGCAGCCACAGGCCAGCATTTGCCCATCGTGAGCCAGAGGATGATCATGCACCATCCCCTCCCATTGGCACTAGGGAGATGTCCAGGTCAGAAACGCTCTCCAAGCACCCCTCTCTCCTGCCCAGAGCAGTAGTAAAGTCCTCCAACCTGCCTTCAGAGCCCACACTCAGCTGACCCAAGGACCCAAGATCTACTCTTCCCTTTCCCTCTTGCGCTCTTTCCCCTCCAGGAAGCAAACAAGGCAGCAATTCCCACTCCTTTGAGGAAAGCCGATGCAGAAAGTGGAGGGCAAGGAAGAGTAAGCCCATGGCTTTCTCCTGCTCTCTCCCTTCTTCATACCTCCCTGGCTCTGTCATGACCCAGGAGCCTACAGAGCCAGTGCAGCTCACTTGCCATCTCCTAGCCCTGGCAGGAAGAGCAAATGTCATTCTCCTTATGCGTAAAGAGCAGTGTGGGAAAGTTTCTAGGGCCTCAAGGCATCAGCTCTCCGGAATGCTTCATATGAGCCTTTCTGCAGGGACTGCAGCTTGAAAAGTCACCTTTTAGCCTTAAAGGATACAGTAACCATGCCCCCACAATTGCACATAAACAGGAAAAACAGAAGTAAGGGTGCACAACTGGCTGAGTGAAATGTGTCTGGTTTCCACTAAGTCTCAGCCAGACCTCAACAGTACAGTTGCAGAGGCTCACAAAGTAGACAAGGCAGGAACTCAAAATGAGATTTATTGTAATCAAAATTATTTAGCACTCTGACAAACATTAGTAAACTACATGTTCAGATGCCAGGTGGGACTCATACTACGCAGTCCACTTAAGAATTCCTAAATTTTCATGATCAGTCCTTAGAATGATGACACAAAATGTGCAATCACTCATCTAATGAGTCAAGGGCTCTCAACCTCGAGGAGTTATCTTGGGCAGCATCCTGATCCAAGGGAAGAGTCCCCGACCGCAGACCTGCTGCTTCGAGGAGGAGCGACTCAATTTGCCCTCCAGTGGGGCTCCATTTATATGCTAGTCGAATCTGATCTGAGGTCAGCTATTATTTGCTGAAGGGCCAATCTTCCTGTGACTGTACCTGGCAAGAGCTGCCATAAGGGTGTGAAAAGCAAGGAAAGCAGGTGAAAAGTAAGGACATGAAAGAATCAGGTTTCAATGGTTGCAAAGCCCCGGTCTTTGTCAGGGTAGGTGCACCTGCCACAAGTACAAATAAGCACTGAATCATCAAATAACATCTCTTTCCTGATGACCTGGAAAATTTCTGCCCTTGAGTCTTGTTTTTGTATTTGTTTCCACCACCCCTGCCCTGCTCAGCTCCTGGGATGACTGGACATTAAACAAGGTGCAGAGTTGAAAGGAGGGAAACAGGTAAATATATCAGGAAGCGCGTGAAGGATGAAAGCAATGAGACTGTCCCTGCAGGTGATGGAAAGAGCAAAACTAGAAGAAGGAAGAAGTGCATAAGAGTTGCTGCCATGTATTCTTTGACATTTCTGCCTTCTGGAGCTGCCTGACCTCTAAGCTGCAACACTTTGACAACCCCTTCTCAGCCCTCTTGCCAAATGTGGATTAAGACTGAGTCCTCATTCAGGCACCTAACACACACTTCATTTTGGGTGGAGACACGTATCTCCCTCCATTGGCTACAAAGATAATGTTGGCACTTCTTGAGACAGTGTGTGCCAGAGGGTAGCTGAAAGGCAGGTATGCAGTAGGTATCTATAACAAACACACTAAATTCCTCCCCATTGATTCAACCCAGGTTCTCAGCCCTCCCACTAGCCTTTCACCAAGTCCTTCTCTGCTCAGCTTTTTGCACTTCTGTTGGTTTGTTGGCCACTTTACCTTTCGCTTCCAAACCAGAGACCATCTGACAGGCTCACAGCCAGGGATGGAAACTCACCCGCATCCGTTGATTTTCGAGACACACCATCTGAAACCACCTGAAAATATGACCTCAAAAGATCAACTCATTTGGCCTGTTGAGCATTCCCTTGCTTCAGCTTTCTGATCTGCAAATAGTTTCAGCTTCTGAACGTACAAGCTGAGCCATTTATCCCTGGCTTTACCTCACTTTGCTCACATCGCCTCGTTAGCAGGATGCCTAATGCTGAAGCTGGAAAGGGAAAGATGTATTTAAATGTCAACAGGGAAAAGATTTGCAGCAGTTAAGCAGAAACAGACAGATGTAGCAACTAGACTGTGAGCGAGACATGCAAACAAGGTGTCTGATGAACTGGAACTGCATCTGTAAAGGACAGTATGTGGGAGTATATGCTGGAAGAAGGAGTAGTGAGCACCCTGACACTCCCATGTATAGGAAACATTGGGCCTCCTAGTTCTGTTAACTGCTAGAGCTTATCACTACCATTCTCTGCTTTTATTCCTATGAAATGCAGGAAAGTTTTTAGGGTAAGGAAGGATATTTTGAATTTGAGGTGATTCCAGCTGCTTTACAGTGAGAAAAAATGAGTGATGTGCCAGTCAGAAGTATTTACATGAGATGAGGAGGGGTGGCCTAAACTTATGTAGGTCTTTGAGAAATACATTACATCGACAAAATAGAAAATGAGAGCAAGAATGAGCCTTTCAGCAGAAGCAGAACTGACAAAAGAAATAGTGGAAAAATGGCAATGCTCTGATTCACTGTCTTGATCTTTCAGCTGCTGGCTGGCCTGTTCAGAGACTGCTGTTGTGGTCTGCATGTCAGTCATCCTCCTGAAAGCCCAAAGTAAGAACTGCAGAGACTGAAAGCATTGGGTAAGGAATATCAAATATGTAGTGTGCATAATCATATTGTGTACTGCTGAACTGTAGTGAGGCTGGAATGAAAATAAATTGCTGCCTCTGAACAATGTTTCTTTATGCCTGCTTTCCATCTTCATTATCATTTAATAGATTATACAAAAATAAATGCAGTAGGAGCAATCTTGTTCTCACTGAAGTCAGAAACCTCTAGTTGCCATAAACTGATTCAGGATTTCATCAAGATGTGTAGGCACATCCACGGGAAAATGCCTGTACAAGTCAAAAAGCAGACTTAGATGTAACAATGCTGAGATGAAAGGCCTGAATCTACTGGAGAGATACCAAACCAAGAAGCTATGTTTAAGCTATTTCATCTATCAGATGGTTAGTCTGATGGAACTGCTTATGAAATTTTATTTTCAAATGGGGAACGACTAAAGTAGCCTTTGGAAAACTAGGAAAGCCACTCCAAAATATGTTGAAACTCTGGGTTTATCAGAAAGAGAAGACCTGTGAAGCACGGAGAGAAAACCTTTCTCTTCACACCAAGGGATGCATCTTGTGTTTGTGTTCAGCTCAGGGTGCTTAGTATTTTAAATAGCAGTCAGACCCTTCCTAGGCATAGAACAATCATCCACTCTGCTTTGCAGCTCAGGAGACTTACATAGTGCAAACTATATTTTGTGTCTTATTTGGCTTCTCACTCTTTTCTCTAACTGAGACGCTCTGGATCAACTTTCCAAAATATTCTTCATGATTAGGGAAGGTAGAAGGACCCTTTTTACCCATGAAAGCAACAGTTCTCCCAGTCATGTGCTACCAGAAACATAAGCTCTCAAAAAAATATACCAAGAATCTGTAAAAGTGATGACATGCATGAGTCTAATATTCATGCACTAATCCTGAAAACCCCACACCTTTGCCTGTAGTTGTCTTTTTCTCAAGTCACTCCCAAAGTGGTGGATCCTAAAGAAAGAATTTTACTCAATACAAATATGCCAAAAATCAGAAGGAGGCAGGACATGCTGCAAGAGCTGATCTTAAATGAATTCCTAGTGTTTACCCATACCTTATTTCTCTCTCATTAAACTTAACTTTTCTTCTTCCTCATCTTTTAGAACACCTTCCTTCCTTGGTGTCTTTTAGAACACCTTCCTTCCTTGGTGTCTTCACCTTTCAGCTTAAATAACTCCCAGCTTACAAAACCCTGCAACCTGTGAGTTCGTTTTCACATGATGATGGGGTCAGAGGTGTTGCTCCATGTTGCAGAATAAAAACCATGTTAGAACAAGGTTTAACAAACAAGGTGGGTGACAAAATGTTTCTGTTGCAGCTTATGCTAATTGTGAGTAGCTGTTGTAACACTGGATGGGGTATGTCTAGGTCAGGACCAGTCATTTATCTGGTCTTACTGGTTAATTACAACAAACATCACATGAACTGATTTAATTATTTACAATCATGCTCAAGCATGATTGAGATTTGAGATGGAAAAAAGAGACTATGGAGTATAGTAGCCCTTCAGGAGGGCTTAGTGGAAGGGAACAGAGAATCTCTACACTTGAATCACTGACCAGGAAAGCAGTGAGAAGAGGGGAGCAGGGGAGGCTGTGTGGTTTCGGAAAGTCCTTAATTGCATACTGAGTCAAAAACTAACAATGAGAAACAACACTGATATTATACTGTGCCCTGGAATGCTGCTGTCACCTGCCAGTCTTGTTTGCCATGGCCAGCAACCCTCCTCGGCACTTGCTAGGAATTATTTTTCGACCTGGATTCACTCCCCCCTCCCTTTTGCCACCTGAAGCCATTCAGGCTATGGCATTACACGCTGTTTCTTCTGGGAGCTCTTGTGCCTGAGAGAGAAGTCTCCAACTGCGAACACCAATGTGCTGTCGGGGAGCCCTGGAGCGTCTGACGGTGCGGTGCTCCCCAGAGCTGGTATTAGGTAGCAGGGGCAGAGCTGAATATACACTTGGCCCTTGGCATTGCAGCGTTACTTTCCTGACTGGTAACTAACTCCACCAGTTTGGCTCCTGTTTGCTTATGAAGGAGCTGTCCTGCATTTTTTATTCTTAGGAAATGAAATGTGAAACAAAAAATCCTTGTAAATTCTTTCATACATTGATTAAATCATTGATGACAGATAAGTGATTTCTTTTTCTTCTCTTCCACAGGGTCTCCAGCAAACATTTTCTGATTTTCTGCTAAAAGACAGAAAGCTTAAAAATACTGCCCCTTTCTGGGGAGATCCCATGACTATCCTTGCATGGCTCAGAGACGATTCTGCCTCAGTTCTTTCATTTTGGGAAAAAAAAAAAAGAAAAAAAGAATTTTTTGCACAAGAACAATTCATGCATATACAGTAAAAACTACATCTTCAAGGAGGTTGTGCCCCTATTTATTATAGTGGTCTCAAAAGTGTTTCTTCCGAAGCGACATTAAACCAGAACTTGTCGCAGTGAATAACTATTTCTAATTCACCCAGTGCAAGTCCCAGCAAAGGGTCCTGCTGCCTGCCTAAGAATTTCACTTCCCTAGTCCTTCCAAATTTAATCTATGCCTGAATCTAAAAGCTCTACTTTCAATGTATGAGAAAGAAAGAAGTTGTTTGCTCAATCTGCCTCAGGAACATCACTGCCAAGACTCGCCTACTCCAACAGTGTTTGCCATGTGCAGCAGGGAAGACTCTGTCCACAAATTAATTTTCTATATTTTTCATTTTGCTCATCTTTTCCTCAACCTTCCATTTTCTGGTCCCAGATGAAAACAGCTGCAAGAAATTTACTTTTTCACATTTTTTTTGTATATCTTATGACTTGGCCATCATTTCCAAGTCTCTGTTTTGTTATGTCCTAACATATTTTTGGTACAGATTTCAGCAAACTTCATCTTTTGGATAAAATTGTCTTTCAATGCTTGTACCTTTCTTCTTACAGGAAGACAGTCAGCAGCTCTGCCTACAGCTCAATGCAGCCAGCTTATAAATTACGCAGAGATTTTAAGACAGAATAATTGAGATGGCTGAAGATTTCAAATCAGGAATCACACTGGGGATGTATTTTACACTCCTCTGTCAGAGAATCAAACAAAACCTCCTCCAACAGAACAGGTATCTGGGAGTCAGGAGAGCTACTCCTGCTTTTTTTACTGATTACTTACAGAAATGTTTGCTTCAGTGCCTTCTGTAGTAAAAATAAGCTAATGACAACACAAAGCGCAGGCACATTCTTCACGTTACTATTACATATCCAACTTCACAGACTACTTTTGCTATTGACTTTATTGCAGACTGATAGTCAAATCATACTCTGTGATATATATTGTGATTTCAGCATTCATTTAAACCAGGACAAATAACAATCCAATTTCACGTATTTATATATTTCTATAATTTTTCCAACTTTCTAATCATATACCTGAGTACATGAGACCTGCTGTTTCTTCAGGAATGAGTTGCTGTTAGTGAGGGGTTGTGTGTGTTTATGAGCAGCCTAACCTCTAGCTGTTGCAGGCTTCTTTGCTAAATATGAACTGGCCAAGCACTGTGTTCCTCCTTAATTTATAAATTCACTTTGAAACCACCTTTTTGAGTTCTCAAGTCTCTGCCAGTAACTCATGGGGTTTATCTGAAAAAAAGAAAAAATTATCTCCTTAGCAAGATGCAAATGCTGAAGGCTGAAGAAAGCAAGACATTAAGCTTTGTTTTATCTCTCTGTCCTGCCTCTTCTGTTTTTTGTTTACCTGGGCTTGGGTGAGGAAGGACTGCAGGGTTGTATTCAAACCCTTATTTGCCTCTCACATCACTAAGATAACTTTCCATGTACCTTCCCTGTGAGTCCGAGATAGACACTGCTCAAACAGCCGAACTGTTATTTTGCTTGTTATTATTTTGTCTGCTTTGCATGGGACTTGCTGAATGAATGACAGCCCTTCCACAGGTCTCCTGGACCGTGATCCCATGGTGACTTCTCTGCTTGGGCTGGTACTCAGAGGGAGCTCACCAAAACTCTTGCTGCTCTACCTGCAGTTTGTGCCATTTCAGCCACTTGTGATCCAGTTTACAAAGAGTAACTGGGACTGCTCAGGACAACAACTTTTTGGGGAAGTGGCTAAAACGTGGCAGTGAACCTCAGCTACCATGGCAACCTCCCTTTCTGAGGAAGAGCCTACATTGTGGCTGGTTCTTCTTCTGCTTATGGACATCTTCTGTCCTTTCAGGGGAGCTCCTTGACTCCCACATCACCCAGACATTTCTACCTCACTAAGTATGGTGAACATTGGTACCCTGGGCTGCATTAGGGGTATTGCCAGCAGGTTGAGATCCTTCCTCTCTGCTCAGCACTGGTGAGGCCACACCTGGAGTGCTGTATCCAGTTCTGGGCTCCTCAGTAAAAGAGAGACATTGACATAATAGAGAGAGTCCAATGAAGAGCCACTAAAATGACTAAGAGACTGGAACATTTATCTTATGGGGAAAGGCTGAGATGGGACAGTTCAGCCTGCAGAAGTAAAGGCTCAGGCAGATCTTCTAAATGTGTACAAATACCTGAAGGGAGGGTGCAAAGAGGATGGAGCCAGGCTCTTTTCAGTGGTGCCCAATGACAGGACCAGAGGCAACGGGCACAAATTTTTTCACTGTGTGGGTGACAGAGCACTGCCACAAGTTGCCCAGAATGGTGGTGGTCGGCATCCTCAGAGATATTCAAATGCAACCTGGACAGGGTCCTGGGCAGGATCAGGGCTCTAGGTGGCTCTGCTTGAGCAAGGAGGTTGGACCAGATGACCTCCAGAGGTCTCTTCCCACCTCAACCACCCTGTGATTCTGTGAACAAAGGGCTAATTCTGAGGGTTAGAGAAGCACTGGTGTGATGCCACCACAGAAGTCTCTGACTAACCAGTGTCATTGGGCTATCCTTGTTCTTGACTGGCCCCTAGAGGATGTTTGCTCACGGTGATGGCACGTTTGTGCCATTAAAAAGCTGGAACAGGCAACTCTGAAGCAAAGCAAACAGGTACGTCTCATCTAATGATATTGGTAAGCTCTGTGTTTAAGTACTCCAGTCTCATTACCTGACACACTCCAGCACTTCTACCGACATAAGTGGAATTACTAACTTCTTGCAAGCAAGGGCTACTTTACTAAAGTACCTAAAGGTAAAGGTATGAGATTCCTGGCACCTCATCAACAAGGAGAAAAGGATCTGCCTGAAAGAGAAATGAAAACAGAAGACAGCAGATAATGAAATGATACTACTTGTCATCCTAGTATTGTAAAATGTCAATTTAAATTAAAACAATGGTTTCCACAACTGACTATAGTATATTGCCCTTCCTTTTGTGGTGGTTTAGGCCCGCTGGGACTCGAGACCACGTTGCTGCTGTCCCTCCCCCACCCTCGGACAGGGACGGGACAGGGAGTAAAATACAAACCCTGGGGTTGAGATAAGGAAGATGTAATACAACAGTGTAACAACAACAATAACAGTGATAACAATGTACAGAACAAGAGCTGTACCACACGGACACAGCACGAGGGACAGACCCGGACAAAAGCCGCTCCTGCACTGCCCATGCCCGGGCACCCGGACATGACGTCACATGGGATGGAATAGCCCGGCTGTAGCTCCCTCCTGACTGCTGGGAAAATTAACCTATCCTAGCCGAACCAGGACACTTTCCTGGAAAAGGGGGCAATGAGGGAACACAGAAGTCCTGAATTATGTCTGGGGGAAGGATGGACAGAGAGAGGGACAGTGGGAGAGAATGGTTTTGCTACAAAAGTTGAAAAGACAAAAATGAATCCAAGGTATTTGATAGAAATGTTAGTTGGTATTTGGTACTAAATTTGGTAAAAATGAACAAAGAATAAACACTAGTTGTTCTTATTTATATCATTATGAGGTTAGGGTTAAAAAACAATTGCAACTCCCAAGCAGTTGTACAAATGTAAAATCCAACACACTCCTTAAAGAGCAAGTTGTAACAATAAAACACTTTTCAAACCAGACTCTGTGTCTTACGCATTAGAAATCTTATCTACACAATTAAGCCTAGACTACAAAGAAGGGAGTAAATAATGTCTTACTTTTACAACAGTAACAGAGCTGAATATCCAGGAGATAAGCTAGCTTTTCTGTCTGTTTACCCTGCTCAGTTATTTTCAGCAGTTTTTAAGGAAACACCTCAGAAAAATTAGGGAGCCATTCCTTCCTTTTAATGAGAAATAGGCATACAACCTTTATCCAGCTATCTCTCTAGCTTTGTTATCATCTTATTTCTCATGAAATGTAGAGAAGAAAAGATGAGTCTATCCTTCAAACACACCAGCAGGTTTTAGGGTATTACCTGTGTTTGAAGGATTACAGATTCCTTAAGGAAGCACTTTGCATCACGTTTCAGTTTAGAGTCCTATAGCATCTTCTTAAATGTATTTCTATTAATAGCAATAGGGTTAAGCCAGATGGGAAATAAGGTCTTCCCGCCCATTTGAGAAATGCTGCTGTTTGTTGGCTTTGGACTTTTTGTCCTCACTTTCCTTCTTAAGTATGGAATCACGGGGATTAAACAACCCTTGTCCGTTTCTAGAGCTACAATAAAAAAATGAAATTGCTTTCTGCCTTCCTTGGTCATCCACTCCTGCTCTTCAACATTTTTTCTTTGTAAATGTTTTACTCTCCATTTCATTCCCACTGATGTTTGCTGCACTTTTTCATCCCTGCCTTTTGCAGCGAACATCACCATGAAGATTTGCAGAGCATCTAAGTCAACCCAATGACCCCAAATACCTTCCCAGCTAACAGTGCAGAATCTTAAACCTGGGTGAGTTTATGTCAGGAAGTTCCAGATCTTTTGAAAGATACATTTTCTGAAAGCCATCAACAAGATGTGCTCTATGCTATATTATTTTGGGGTCATTATAGGAAGGGCTCTTGAAGGAGATGCTGCAGAAGGACAGGATGCCCACAGCTCTACTCCACTGACAAACTTGCCGCTGCTGAGCAGTCACAGCAGCAGGCACCCGCGCACCTCTGGGCAGAGACGGAGTGGCCCTGGGAGCCGGGCTGTGCTCTGGGCATCTGCCAGCTTCCCAGTAGCTTGAAATAGAGGCAACCTGTGGAATTTTCCAGAGAAAAGGGAGAAAAAGCAAATGGGGCTAAACCTCAAAAGAAATAAAACACCCAAAGTTTTAAGTTGCATTTACTTCCATTGGAAAATAACCCTTTTCCTGCACAATCCTTTCATCTTCAGGAATCTTCACTTCAGAAGTGATACCTTATCTTCTGATCCATGAAATACATGGTGACGGATGACCACAAAAATATGTTCTACTAGGCATGACTGTTTCCCTGAGTAAGCAAACCATGTACTGGCCTTAACCAGCATTATCAGCCAGCTTACACCCAGGCTTTTGCATGTTTTGGGAAAGAGACTGTAGTCAGGATCAAACTTGATTCCCCTCGGGGTGCTCATTGATTTCACCTTCCTGCCAGTGGCAGGGCTTGGTGCCTGAACTTGCTCTGGAATGTTTGTCAGCTGGCTTGTCAGAGAGAAACTGGTATTGCTGGGAGATGGACGGATCCTGCAGATGACTGGATCCCAAGCATTTCTGGGGTTCTCCTTAAAAAGCAGAAGCATGTTGGCCCATCTCATATTTTCCTGATTCTCTGCCACAGGAATGTAATGGACACCTGTGTGCTCTGTGAGGGGCTTTTCAACAGTATTGTCCTATAGTTTTTGTGCAATCAGACACACCACAACCTAATCCAGAGATTGTGAGGGCCTGAGTTTGCAGTCCTTGCTCATATAAAATTTCCTCTCATTTGCCAGCCACAGGGAGATCTCAGTCAGCATCTAACAGCTTCATTTCTTTCAAGTGCCCTGAAACTGTGGGTGCAACAAATATAAAGGGAGCAGGAGTGATTCTTAATGGAAAACTTCCCCTGATGAGAAAGGTCACCGAAAGTCTCTGTTCATCAAAAAATTCTCCAATTTGTAAAACACGAAACTATACTACTGCCTCAGTTCCCAGGCCCCATCCACCCTCCCCCCTCATCCACTACAGCAAGACTAACTGTACGCTAGATAATGTTCTCTTTAACCACAAGCTCTTGCTTAGAATGACCAGAAGAAGTTAAGAAGATGAGAAACTGGAATAGTGCTTTTAATGTATATAGTTATATTTACATATATATTGTATTGTATATATTGTTTTCTAAAGTTCTTGGGATTACATTTCTTGCTTCTGGGGAACATTTATTTCCAGCAAATAACACAGGCAAGATGCTGTTCTTTCCTGCAACTTTTGCCTATAATTTAAAGACAGACATGGTGCCTGAAGTCTACAGATACTGTGGAGATTCTCCTCTAGGTGTTATTATCATTTAGCTTTTCTTTACTGGTTAAGTGTTGCAGTTTCTGATGATTCTGGTTCCTCATCTGGACACCGCCTGTGTGTCTGCACAATTTGTTACTAGGTCTTATCTCTAGACAACAGATAGATTCTTTAAGGGAATACACATATTTTTAAGAAATTACATATAATTCATTAAACATTTGACATTTTTTACATCAAAATTGCTTTTAAGGAGTGATCTGCTAGAGCAAGATGTATGGAGCTAGCAGTTCTCAGGATTTCTGCTGTCAGCTATGCCTCTGATCCTTCAAATCCTAGCCAGTTTGTATGTCCAAAAGCATTTTCTTTTTTTCCCCTGTATCAGCTGGCCCTACAAGAAGTAACACTGCCTCCCTATATACCTCACCTTGACTTAATAGTATCTCAACAGAAAGACCAACAGTCGTCCTGGAGGATAATCATGCTTTGTGGCTCCCCTACCTTTTGCTCTCTCTTTGCAGAACTGTCTCGTAGCCACGCTGAAATCTATCCCTCACAGGGGCCTTTGGGCACCATCACATCCCAGATGCTAATAATTTTTATTTACTTTGTTACACAGCCTGCAAGGCTAGCAAAGCTCAGTCAAGAAGAAAACACAGAAATCCCTCTTTGACAGGGTTTGCTTAGTAGGAGTATCAGCAGTCATGCAAAGCAGTAGATCATAAAATACTCATTTTCATTTTTACTCCACCTTCTCTTCAAATAGCTCACTTAGACTTTCAACCATGAATGAATAATATCCAACAATTGCTCTTTGAAGTAAATATTATTATCCCTGTATATGGAGCTGAAAATGGACCGCAGATTGTTAAATAACTTTCACAGGCATGCATAAAACCAGCGTCAATCAGATAAAAACACACTTTCTTTTTGTTTCAGTCCTGGATTTAGAATCAGCAAGACCATGTTTGATAGGAGCAAGCCATTTATTTTAGAGCTAGAGAAAAATAGTTTCAGGCATTTGATATGGAAGCAAATGTTACTTCCTTTTATCTTAACAGTTAAATGTTGGGAAGATTTTCAGTAGAGGAAATGGAGCTTTAAAATCCAAAACTCTTCACTCTAACAAAGCAATGGCAGTTTCTAAACATTAATATCATGCCTTCTTCTGTTTAGATCATTGAACAACAACAACAAAGCCTGGTAAGATACTGATGCATCGTTATATATCACTCTAACAAGGTATCTGATTCACAGATTATTTACCTGGAAAATTGCAGATAGACTGTGCAAATTGATCAGGTCAAGTTAGCATTAACACCAGGAAACACATTTACATCAGGAGAGAAATAAAAAAATCAGTATATTTAAATACTTTTTGCCTTGAGCATGAAATGTATCAGGTGCAGTGAGAGCAAAAGCCCGGCTGGGCTGGGAGAAACCAGGGTGATGGGAGGGAGAAGGGCATCCCCAGAAGAAAGGTGGTACAGAAAATAAAGGATGTGGGAGAAAATGAATGGGTAAGAAGTCAAAGGAGAAAGAAAGGAAAGATGTGAAGGGATGCAGTGAGAGCCTGGGAAATGGAGAGAAAAGGGTCAGAGGAGCGGTGCGAGGAGGTCTTACCTGCCAGCCAAAAGGGGGTCCCAGCGTGGTGGCCATGGGGGCAGCCTGCTGCCATGGCTGGTGATGCCCTGCACTTCCCAGCCTGGCGAGTGAAACCGAGCCACGCAGGTGGTTGCCTTAAGGGTGCACGTCACTGCCCACAGTGAAACCACTTCTTCAAAAGTGAGCACCCGAGACCTGAGCCTGAAGGAAATGGCTGTGGGACAGGGAGAAGAGGGGCCTCTCTCAGGGTCGGGGAGTGTCTTCCTTCTGTTGGAGGATGCCTCTGCCAAGCTGAGCAGCTGCCGCCGCTCCGGCTGCTCTGTGCTTGCCCGGTTCTTTAGCCCTTTGCCCACACTTCTACAAAAATGTATTTTCTTGGGTAAATTCAGTGCAGCTGACTTTTTGCTGCCTCACCTCAGTTCCTATTTTTGAAGCAGTTATAGTTTCTGCTTTCATGCACTGTGTAATTTCTCTGGGTACCGATGAGGGGAAGAGCAAGCCAAGCTGAGGAGGCAGGTTCAAACAAAAAAATCCAAACGAAGTTTGCGCGATGCCGCAGGAATACCCTGCCGCATCTGCTGTCGTGGGCCAAAGGAGGTTTCCTGCGCTGGGTGATGCTCAGCCTGCTGGTGACAGAGGACCTGCTGCGGTCACCCTGAGAGCTGGGGGGCAGCCACACGGATGGGCAGCGGGTTTGCGGCACAGAGCTGTTTACTCGAGGGGGAACAGGGAACTAGTGCTGTTCGCAGGAAGGCTCAAACCGAGCTACAGCTGCTCTGAAGCTGTTTCGCAGATGACTTGTCTAAGGGATAAAAATAAAGGCCTCCTGGCTTGCCCGGAGACACGAGCCTCTAGGGACACGGTCCATCTGCCCCCAACCTGCCCCCGCTCGCTGCCTCCTCGAAGCACTCCAGGACCTGCTCCTCATTGTCTTCCGGTCACTGGTGTGCAGAGGGCAGAACTAGCCAGCCCATGGCTGAAGTTGCTTGCCCCAGCGAGGCCCTCGGGCTTGTACCAGGATAGGACACCACAGAGGGGCAGGCAGATCTCCCCAGCTTCCACAGCTCAGGCAGAAAGTGGATCCAGTTCTATGGGATAAGCTGGACCATATCCCCCAGGACATGCTGAGAGACTGTTATTGTGCATTCACCTGTTATATTTTTACTTGCTAGGGACTAAGCATCCATTCTGCAATTCTGCAGAACCTGGATAAAAAGAATCCCTAAGCAAATAAATTCAATGTCAGTAATGTGTTATCAGAAATCTGCCAGAGGTAATATCTAGATTTTTAAATTTTTTATTGATACCTAGTAAATAGCTTCTTTTTCATTAGGGAAGATTAAATAAAAATGTAGATGGACCAGAACTAGACAGATATACCATAGGTAAAAGAAGCCACAGAAAATGTCCCAAGGATAACTGCAGGGGCAATGGGGAAAACGACATTAAGGCCAACAGTGTCAGCAAAGATGAGTGCATAACTGCTCACAAAACTGCCTTAGAAATACAGACTGAGGCAATAGCATTGTACTCTAGAAGACAAGTTTGTAAGTGATGCGGTGCAAAGGAAGGAGCTGAAATTATATGAAAACTAGGGAGGTATAGATTTGCATGAATGCAAAAACTGGGAAAGGAAGTGTAGGATTCCACAGACCTTAAAGAACTCATTGCAAACAGGGAAATGCCATGCTGGTAACAAGCTTTCCTGGTTTGCATGTTGCCTTTTTTTATCCATAGCCCTCACTGGTACACAGTCCCAGCATGAATGAGGTTGGAAGGCACCTCTGGAGATGCCCTAGCCCAGCCCCGTGTTCAAAGCACTATCAGCTAGCACAGGTTGTCCCAGACCACATCAGTAGGGTTTTAAATCTCTCCAAGGATTTAAACCTGGTCTAGTAGAAGGTGTCCCTGCTCACAGCAGGGGTTATAGAACTAGATGGTCTTCAAAGTCCTGTCCAACTTAAATCATTACATGATGCTGAAACTTCCAGAAATCTACCCCAGTCACTTACTGCTCATAGACAGTCTGGTGGCATGGCAATGACCTATCTGAACACCTGTGTACATACTAAAAGAGTAGATGCTTGTCCTTTGAGTCCTTTGATTTAAAATTGCAAGTGAGCAAAGTGTTTTGTTTTCTCTTCCACCTGATCCATTCAGCACTGGAAGCTGCTGGGATTTCATCGAAGATATTTTGACTTTTTGTAGTTCAGACAAGGAAAAACTAACATTAACTTTCTTAATCATTAGTAGAAGAATCTGTTGCTGGTGATTCAGCTGATCTGGTATCAGAAGTCTTAAATGCACATGAGATGTTTTCAGCTTAAAAGCTTCTGTGAAACATGCCATCAGCTACGACAGTTCATATCCACTGGATGAAGCCAAAATAAATATGTAAAATCTTGCATATTAACTTATTCCTGAAGATGCTGGAGGTGGAGGGAGTTCAACACGTGTCATACCCATGTAGACGACAGTAAAGCATTCGTCTGAGTGAGTAGGGCTTTTTTCTCTGTGGAAGAACGACTTCAGTTATCAAGTATTTTATCCAAGTTATGTCACATCATGGTTGGCCTTCACTGCAACAGATAGATAAAGCCAGCTCCAATGGGAGTAGTCACTTGGTAAGAAACTATCTCGCTAAACCATATGACTGAATTACCAGCAAGGTGAAACTAGACCTACATTTTACTGCTAATACTAATATGAACTTTAGCCTAGGGCTAGACACTCCCACCTCATACATTATTAACATCAGTGTTAGCATACATCATTAACATAGATGTTAGTAGGAGCACTTCACGGTCAACTCCTAACTTGCTACCTGATTTGAATTCAAAACTTCACCAAGCTGGAATGAATTTCTTTTTGCATGTGAATGGGAGTCTGGTTAAGAGCAACATCTGGTCTACTCCAGATACTGTTAGTAAAGACAACTGCCTAGTTAGGGACCCATGGGCATTGCCTCAGCAAGTTGGTCCATTCAATCCAGTATTCTGATTGCCATATTAAGTCACTCTCAAACACTTCAAAGGAAGATTTAAAAAACTGATTTTGTGGAATAATCTCCTCAAGAGTGGCAATTTCCCTTTGACTTCAGACAGCAGTTAGTGTATATCCTGAACTATCAGGCTTTATTACTCTTCCTTCAAAAAATAAATTAACAAATGCTAAACTCTTGTCTAATATTACTGTGGACTCTGAACATAATCATATTTTTGTATATCTTGCTAACTTTTTTCTTAGTGATATATTATAATGATGGACTTTAAAAGTTACATTCAGATTACATGAAAACTTTTTTTAGAAGTATTTCCTTTGATCTGTTTCAATAATATTAAGCAAGACTAGTTTCGTAAGTACTGATAATATCCTTTAATAGAACAGCTGGTACTATTGAAAAAAAGTGTCCAGGCACTACTTTTTTGAACTACTTGGTTTAACAAGATTCCTACCTATTAAAAAAATCATAGGTACAGTAACTCTATCCCTCAAAAATTGTTGTTACTCATTTGCATTATCTGATGCCAGCTTGCACTTCAGGATGTTTCCACATGATCTACTAAACATGTTAATTTTGGGTCAACACAAAGAGAAACTGTCACTCTCAATAGCAGACACAGCTTCCTCAGCACTGGTTCAAATGTTAGGGGAGAGCTATTTGGCACTTGCAACCTGATTTGGCTGGAGGAAAGAGCTCTTGGCAGGACTTTCCTTCCCAAGGATTTCCTTTTTTCTCTCCCCTCCCTCTTATTTTTCATCTCATAATGTTTGGTTCTGCCTTTCTGTCAGAGCTCATAGAACCTCTTGTCATTTGGCTATGGCTGCATGTGTACATACAGGAGTATTTCCCCACTTCTGGGTCGAAAAGCATACCACAGTTATGACTTGACTACAAAGTGGGACGAGACCCAAGGGTATCTATCTGTTTCATCTTTCTCCCTGGATCTCATACAAAGTAGATCTGGGTACGTGCCCAGGAGAGGAGTGGCAGCATTCTCCATACAGGTGCCAACTTCAATTAACAGGGGACCTAGTTTTGTGGTGAACAAAAAAAAAAAAAGATAACATCATCAATCACTATCCTGCAGGAATGTCCAGTAGATCTCCGTGCACTGCACAACACAGTGGAGCAAATTCAAGCGGATAGCTTGAATGGCCGGCAGAACTCCTTGGCGCTCTGGCTGACTGGCAGGAACAGGCAATAAGAATAAAATTCTGGAGGGGACACATAGTTCTGACTGATGAGAAAGTGTCAGGCTCCCATATGGACACTCAGTAGCTGCAGGTCAGTCTTCAGGCCAAGTCCTTATATATATAGTTAACAGAAACGAAGAGACAAGAGAGGTGAGAGTTTGCCAGAGCCACAAAAAGAGGCTCATGCTATCTTGAGCCTCTTCCTATTATTGGCTCTGTTCTGCTGGCCAAGAGGATGTAGAAAAGATGAGGGATGCTTCCAAGCTGATTTGGTGCTCAGGTACAGCACTTACACTGACTTTGGTGATGGAGAACCTAACCACCCTTGGCACAATACTGCATCTCTCAGTGCTATCTGGGCACTCTGGCTGGCAGGATCACGCATGACTGCCTAGTCCACTATCTCAGCTCTTCCTGCATCCAGTGGGAATGTTTTCAACCCGAGCTACAGCATGCAGACAGAAAAAACGTGGGTCATGTATACACAAGCCCACTTGTGTCCTTGTTCCTAACCTCACTGTGTATATATAATATTAGACATATGCATGGATCAGCAAAAGAACTGTGGGAAAAGCAGATTCACAAGGTTGAAAACACAGGTTAGAATACACTTGAGTGATGGGAGTGGTTACACAATTGAAGTCTTTGCTTGGAAGAATTCACGTTCAACCAGTTTACCCAGAAAAGGCATTTCCCTATGTTTATTATGAAATCTCTTGTAAGATAACTTGGTATCATTAAATCCATAGCACTAAAGCTCTGGATAAAAGATCCACATAGCTTGGGAAAGCTCTTGGCGATATTTTTATTCTCCTTTTATTAACATCTTCCTGCAGCCCCTTCCAACTTCCTCACATGCACGTGTAACTTGTCCACTCAGTCTGACCTTTCTGGAGGGAAGGGACATTTTTCCAGGGGACATCAATACCTGGAATAAGGGTGATGAATAGACTGTTGATAACCTGACTTCAGCAGAAGGTGGTACTGGGTTTCTCACTTCCCCCACACCTGGTGTTACCTCAACACAACATCTTCTACCTCCCATTCCCCTCTATGAACCCATGCACCCTAAAGGCCCCATCTGCCTGAGACCTCTGCCCTGTGCTGGCATCTTCCTAGGACATGGATGAGCAGGATAAAGGGAGAGAAAGCAACACACTCCCAGTCTCTCCCTTTCTCCACTGCAGCAGCTGAGGGAAGTTTCACCTGCAGGCACCCCTATGTATCTGCAACAGCTCACAGTACAAGGATGTCCATGGTTTCAGTCTTCAGAGGAATAACAGTAATGTCAGGGGGCTGAGTGATTCACAGCACTGTGGGCACCTCAGCTAAAGCTGCTGGGACCATCTCTGTAGCTGTGCTCAACTCTAGTTTTCTAGCAAACCTTTTTTCGCAGAGCAACTACCTTTTTTCCTCAGCTGGTTCATAACCTTGGAGAAGCCACGCTTCTGATTGCAAAAATGGTGATCTAGATTTCAGTTTAAGGCATGCTTACTTCTTATTATCTGAGAAAGAAAGATTTTTATTTGTTCCAATGTGACATTTAAAAGCTCAACTCATTTTTTAAAATTTTTGTTTGCACAAACTGTCAAAGCATCTTGGAAGCAGGCCCTGATTTTCTTTTTGGCTGTAGTAAAAGAAGACTATGATAGACAAAAAGCAATCTTCATACTACAGTAAATGTTCTTCTTACCAAAATAATGTCACGTGTGCTTTAACATATGATGACTTTTCCACTCTATACATAACTTCAGTCATTGCACCACAAACTATGCCAACAATTTGACTGAGGAAAATTAAATAAATAATAATAATCTTTAGTGGCTTAGCAAGCGAGTCACTGAAAATTCACATAACAATCTCCAGTCTCAGGGGAAAACCCTTCAAGCATCCCCCTAAAAACCGCCAGCCCCCTGATTCGACTGCTGGAGGGGGAGAACCCCTCCGGCTGCGTCCTCGTCGTTCCAGCAGGCAGGGAGGAGCGGACGGGCTCCGCGCGTTGTTCGGCAGGACAGAGGTACATCCCCTCCCTGGGGAAAGTCGGCTGAGACCCTGCTGGGACCGCCGGTACCCCGACCTCCGCCCGCGGGGGAAAGGCCTGGCAAGCAGCGCCGGAGCCGAGCGGCCCGGCCGCGCGCTCTGTCCGGGCCCGGCCCAAGGGCACGTGCGGCAGGCAGCGGGCCGCCTGCACCTGCCGCTTGCCCCCGTGAAACGGGCAACAACGCCCGCAGACCGCGGCCCGCCGAACGGCCGGCTGCCGCCGCACAGAACGATTAACGCCCGCCCGTGCGAGCCCAGCCGAGCCGGCTGAGCAGTCAGCTCGCTCCGCTCCGCGCCGGCCCCCGGCCTCCCTCACCCCGCCGGACACCGCGCTTGGCCGCCTAAGGTGCTCCCTGAGGTACCGCGGCTCCCGCCCGCAGCAGCCCGGCCCGACGTGCGGCGCGGCCCGGCACGGCTCGGCCGGTCCCGGCGGTGCTACCCAGCATGCCCCGCGCCGGCGCAGGCGCGCCCGTGCGGCCGCTCAGGAAGAGGAAAATGGCATAAACAACCCCGAGCGCCGGGACCACTGAGGAGGCGCCGCCGCCCCCGCCGCGGGCCGCGCGGCCCCTTTAAGAGGCGCGGAGTCGCCCCCTCCTCCCCCTTCCGGAGCCGGAGCCCGGGGTGACGGCGGTTCCCGCGCCCCCTCCCCCTCCCCGCCCCCTCTCGCCCGCCCTCCTTCCCCATGGTGCCGACCCCGGCGGCGGCGGCGGGGCGGTTGCCATGAACAGCAGCGGCCTGCCCTGCTCGTCGCCGTCGCCGGTGGTGGGGCCGCCGCCGCCAGTGGCGGCGGGGGTCGGTGTGGCGGGGTCGGCGGCCGGCGGGGCGGGGGCCGGCTGTGGCGGCGGCGCCGTGAAGCTGAAGTTCTGCCGGTACTACGCCAAGGACAAGACCTGCTTCTACGGCGAGGAGTGCCAGTTCCTGCATGAGGAGCCCGGCGCCGCCCCCGCCGGCCCGGGGCCCACCGCCCCCCTCGGCGGGCTCCCGCTCGGCATCCCCCCGGCCGCCGCCGCCGGCGGGCCTGGCTACCCGCCGCACGGGGCCAGCCCGGGCCCGGCGGCGGCGGCGGTGGTGGGGCCTAAGAAAGCCGAGCTGGGGGCGGGAGGCGGCGGCGGCGGCGGGGGGCTGGATGGCCCGCGGCTGTCGAGTGAGTGCGGCGGGGCGGCCCAGGGGTGGGGCGGGGGCGCTGCTGGGAGTGGGGCGGCGGGGGGCGGGCGGTGCGTTGTTCCTGCGCCCTGGCACGCTGTGGTACTACCGGAAACAAATAACAGCCATGGTGGCGGGGGGTCCCCGGGCCGGGCTCCCCGCTGCCGCGTCCCCGGGTCCGGCCGCTGCTGGGCGCCGTGGTGGTGCCGGGCGCGCGGGACAGGGGCTGCGCCGTCCCCCTGAGCCGCGCAGAGGGGACCCGGCCGGTGCTGATGGGAGGGAGCGGCAGGTGTGTGCGGGAAGGGGCTCCCCCCGGCTGGCTCTGGGGGGCACCCAGGCAGGTGCCCAGCGGTCACTTAGTGCTGGGCTCGCTGCGAGTTCGCTGGACCTGCCTGCCCGGAGTGAGGCCGGGAGGAGGTGGTAGCGGGAGGCAGTGCTTTCCGGAGTAGCACCCCTGGATGGGCTCCTCCAGACATCCTGCGCTCAGCTTTTGGAAGTTTTAAACATTTCAGCTGAAATACTACATTAAGAAAAACTGGATATACCTTTATGTATCTGTGTTATCTGCTCCTGTGAGCAGAAATTGCTTCTACATGTTTTTTTCTTCAGCCTTCATATGCAGCCCCCTCTCAGATGGTGAGGGTTTGGATTGCCTGTATCCCCTGCAGAGCAGTGTTGCTGTTAGTGGTCGGTCACGCATCTTCCTAATGTGGGGTCTGATGGTTAGATAGTGTTTGTATTTCTTTACATTAGAAGGCTCTACTAAGTGGTCACGACTATATTTTTTTCTGAAATTAAGATGTGACCATGCTGAATGTCCCGCATGTAGGTTTTTAGTGCTTGATAAGTGTTTTGGGAACCTGCAACTGCTGTTTTGCCAGCTGTGGTGAGCTTGTGCCACTGAGCAGTATTGTATGTGTAGTTGGTAGCTTGTCGGTATCTTATGTTAACACAGCACTGTCATGTCTTCCCTTTCAGGAGGAGCCTGTAATATAAAATTGCTTAATGCTTTCTATTAAAAGACACTATTTTCAGATTTTGATCATTTTGTCAAACTTCAGTTGTTCAGGCTGAAGTATTTCTTGCCTTTATTTTTTTTTATTGTACAGGTAGAAATGTCTTGGAGAGATTCAGCAGTGATAAGCTGATCTTTGCTCATTTTTCTTGTGGATGGAAAATACGCTTTTTTTCCCTATGCGAAACGAAATCACTAAAATCTATTAAACTAGGAGATTCATGCTTGGGGAGGGAATACATGATTTGGCATGGGGGTAAAAGCTCCTATATGAAGGCTGTTCTTGTAAGAAAGAGTTCCAAAATTCACCCAAGTTCTAAATCTAAGCAAAACCTCAGAATTTGTGCTCCGAAGTTGATACTGCTGAGCAGTTAAATTATTTTAAAAACTTGCTTTGGTTGAATGTGTCAGAGGTTTAAAACTACATAATGCTCTCTGCAGTTGCACCTGTTGTGAGGAGTGAGGGCACCAAGAATGGATGAACCCACTCCAGTGTTATCAGTGATTACCTGCTGGAAAAGCCACCTCACTTGTAGTTGTAGGAGGCAAAAGCCTGGACTAGTAGAAGATGATATTACAGGAAGAAGACTTATCTAGGAAAAAAGAGTAAGGAAAGGAAGGAGAGAAAACTTAAACTTGAAGAGCCAGGGAGTGGACCCAGTCTGACTTCTGAGCTTTGTTGCTCAGAAACAAATACGGAGAATAGTTGTTCAGAGTCTGGAGTTGGTCTGTGTAGGTATCGACAAGCTAATATATAAAATCCTTACCTTGCCTCTGAGCCGTGGTGTTAACAGAATGATTTCCCAATGGATGGAATGAAAGTTTCATTTCTGTGGATGTAGGAAGTAACATACAAAGTTGTGTGAAACAATAAAGTTCTGAGGTTTAGAACATGACATTGGGAATTAACAAAGATCACCTGCCTGTACAGTCTCACCAACTCTTTCCTAATTCAGAAGTATTTGGTAGTCTTCAGTTACGTAGCTATAGATGCTGTCTTCTCTTCTGCTTTCTTTGCTGGACCCCAGCCTCATTCAGTGCACAGAGCAGATAATGCTCATTGACTAATTAACTGTGTAGTCCTATTTATTGTTAAAAGTGGGTCAGTGCCTCATTCTAACATGTGTGTTACTCTAATCCTGCTTTGAGTACAGGATTAATTTACTTATAGGTTTTTCTGTGGTAATCACAAAGGCTCCCCAAATATCAACTTATTTTCACAACATAGGTGATAGGAGTGTTGGGTGCTAAGGAGAAGATGAGCAATGAAAATACAAGAAATACTCCAGTGCAGGAGTATTTCAATATGAGGGTAGGAAGTGATGTGTACAGGTGACATCCTTAGAACTTACCGGGAGAAGTTTCTTGCACGATGTGTGGTTAAGCTATTCTGTGCCATAGATGTTTTGGATCCTAATGTGGATTCCAAAAGTGATCAGATATTCTTGGAAGAAAACTCTGCTTGAGATTATTAAATGTGAAAAAATCATCTCTGAATCAGACTTGTCTTCCCCTACACATGGCTGAGAGCCTGCTGGGAAATCCTGCATCATTCTTATGCTTTTGTCCACGTACCCACTGCTGTCCAGTGTCAGAGATGAGGTAGTGGGCTAAATGTGGCTTTGGCCTGACTGTGTGGCTTTTTATGTTCTTGGGATATGAGACCGACCATGCTGATGAGCTCTGCCCACTCTCAGAAGCTGGCAGTGCTGCTTCCAAACTACTTGATGTTTGGAGCACGTGTTCAAAGCACCATTCCTGTGAGTGCTCAGCCTTCTGTGTGGTTCACCTTCTGTATGTAAGGTGGCCAGATGACTGCCTACAAAATAGGAAACATAGTTGTTATAGCCTGTCTGAAGTTTGATTTTTAAAATTAAAAAAAAAAAATCCTTTTCCCAGTGGACCTCTGTGAAGAAGAAAAAGGAGAAGAACAAAATACAAAAAAAGTGTTCTCTGGACTTGATAGTTGCCAACATCTGCACACGGTGCTTTTCTAGTAGACTTATGTCCAATGTGTCAGCCCAGTGAGCAGCTGTGGCAGTAGTACCTAATCTGAGGAGGCTGTAGAAAGAGCAGAAGTGGGGAAATGACTGTTGCTTAGTATTTAGGAGAAAAGATAGGATTGAATAGTAGGGTTTTAAGGAGCAGCCTGGGGAAGGATGGGAAGGGGGCATAGAGGCATGAAAAATTTCTTCTGTTGGATCTGCTCTCTGTTCTCTCTGTCACTTTCCAACTTGTGTAAGAAGCAAACGGGCAGTCTGCTTTGCTGCATGCCGCTGGCTCATTCCTAGGCCACTGTCCCTTGACACTGTGAGGGAGTGTCTAGAGAAAAATGTCATCATGGTATTAAAATGTATCATGTCTGTACATAAGTTGGACAAGTTAAAGTTGCAACTTTAGGGCAACTGCAATTGTATTTGTTACCTTTTGAGTAGTTAACAGATGTAATATTCTTTTGTATGTAGACCTCGTACTGTATATTAATAGATAGGAGCTGAAGTGTGGCTCTAAACATTTTCTAAGTTCCACCCTGCTTTTTGCGATAAAGTACATGACACATAGCACTCACTCTTTCAACTTGTATTTGATTCCTATAAATACACCGAAAACACAGAGCTAGAAGTTCCAGGTGGTACCTAGACCCAGCAGCAGCATCGGTGGGTGGGTGCTGCTGTCTGCACAGCTGCCAGCGGAGGAGCTGGCCACAGCAGCAGTGCTGTTGCTTCTGCTGCTGCTGCCGCCTGAGATCCCCATGCCAGAGCTTAGTTCACCCTCCTCATGAGACATTTTCATCTGGTTCTCTACCAGAAAGCCTTTCTCCAAGTCCTCTTAGGAAATCTGTAGTGGAGATATAGGCCTGTGTTTCTGCGAGGTGCCCATGAGCACCTGACTCTGTTTCTCCACGGCTGCTGAGAAAGCCTGTCTGTGAACTGACTTTGTAGCCAGCCTGTGAGAAGGTGGAAAGGGGCATCGAGGCCTGGGTTGTGCTGGGTTAGCATCATAAAAGTGTTACGGCTGTTTTTGCAGCTCACCACCCACATGTTATGTGTCTGGCCATGGCAGTAGTGGATAGTGGCCACTGCTGTAGCAACTTGATATGCAGTTGCTTGGTGGCTAAATTAGTGAGCATTACAGTTTAGGTTTTGTGAAATCCATACATCACTAGGCTTGGAGTAGGAAGACCTATACATTTGTATATTTTCTGCTTTTTAAAAGGTGCTTAGGTCTTTACTAGTCCTTTCCTTTTTAAACAAAATAAAGCAGTGGATGTAGAAAAAATTGAAAGATAAGCTATTCAGCAAAACAGATACTAAAGGTAATCTCTTGGATTACACTTCTTAATGCAATGAAACAATGGTGAGGATTATTCTAGATACGGATTTTTCTTATCTCTGGTAGCATTGCAGTATTTGCAGCTTGAAGTATTTGGAAACAGACAGTTATCTGAAACTTTTAAATATAAATATAGTTGTGGTATGTCACATACTGGTCACTTTTCCCTGGGTTTATTTCTTCTTTGCATGTATACAGAAAATAGGTATTATAGTAAAGCTGTGTTGAGAATTCTTTTTTCCAGACCTGTTTGTACCTTTTGCAAGTGATGCTGTATTAGTTATGTATACCTCACTTGTCTTTTGAGAAAGATGTTTCCTGTTTTAATTTTCCTGGTGCCTTTTTCAGGAGTTGATATATATGATACAGTTTTTATCTTGTTTTGCTCTGAATATTTTTAAGAAATGGGGAGACAATTCCGAGAATGGAAGAGACATTTGGAGACAGAGACAATTGAGGACTGAAGAATAAAAACAATAACCAGTTAGAGATGCATGGGAGAAAATGAAAATTACTGGTTTCACATAATCACTTTTTGCCTTGTATGTCAACTCCAGAAATCAGGAAATTATAGACATGGATTTTATTTCTGCTTTTATGTGTTTCATGTGGAAATGAAATGGGGAGGGAAGTTACTGGGGAGAGCTGAGGAAAGAGAAAGGAGGGAAGGAAAAAGTTTCCTGATCTGCAAAGGCATATGGGATTTTAAGCATATTTTAAGCAATTCTAGCATATGAAACTTAAAAAAACCCCAAACAAACCACTATTAATTAGCTTTGAAATGGATTGCATCTGTTTATATACTTTGTGGGTTTTCCTTATTGTATGGGAAATCACTCAAAGTCCAAATATTCCCCAGGAATTACAAATACCTGAGGAGTACTGGTCATTATTTGTTTCTGGTAGTACCCACCCTGTGTTGGGTATTGAGGAATGCAAGGGAAACACTGTTATTGCTGTAATTGTTTTTTCTGCTTCAAAGGCAAAGACGAAAGGGAGTGCTTGGGGGCGGGGGGATAGTTACATTATGGAGCAAACTCTATATACTGTATCTTTATGATTTGAAATTTTGATAATGTTTTTTAAGATACAGAGCAGCCCTGTTTAGTTTCTGTGTAGCAGGTATTAGATAACTGATTTTTTGTAGGTATCACTGTAGGAGTGGGCCTTCATGAAGGATTTGAATGCCCAGAAAATAGTGACCTTGGGGATCAGCCCAGAAAGAGTTCCATGTGTAAGGAACCACCTAGAAGCAAATTTATACTTCTGCGGGAAAAGTGGAAAAATGGTAAGTGAGGGTGGGGTATAAACACAGGCAGAAGCAGTTCTGTAGAACCTCAAAAGCAGAAAAAATAATCTTGGTTGTGAGGCAGCTGATGAAAAGGGGGTCAGTGGAGGGATTTAGATAGTAAGCTGATGTGGCTGATGTTTTCCTGATCTGAAGGAAAAATTTCACAATCTGCAAAGTTATATGGGATTTTAAGGGGCAATTTTAGCATATGAAACTTAAAAAAAACCCCAAACCACTATTAATTAGCTTTGAAATGGATTGCATCTGTTTATATACTTTGTGGGTTTTCCTTATTGTATGGGAAATCACTCAAAGTCCACATATTCCCCAGGAATTACAAATACCTGAGGAGTACTGGTCATTATTTGTTTCTGGCAGTACCCACCCTGTGTTGGGTATTGAGGAATGTAAAGGAAGCACTGTTATTGCTGTAATTGTTTTTTCTGCTTCAAAGGCAAAGACGAAAGGGAGTGCGTGGGGGCGGGGGGATAGTTACATTATGGAGCAAACTCTATATACTGTATCTTTATGATTTGAAATTTTGATAATGTTTTTTAAGATACAGAGCAGCCCTGTTTAGTTTCTGTGTAGCAGGTATTAGATAACTGATTTTTTGTAGGTATCACTGTAGGAGTGGGCCTTCATGAAGGATTTGAATGCCCAGAAAATAGTGACCTTGGGGATCAGCCCAGAAAGAGTTCCATGTGTAAGGAACCACCTAGAAGCAAATTTATACTTCTGCAGGAAAAGTGGAAAAATGGTAAGTGAGGGTGGGGTATAAACACAGGCAGAAGCAGTTCTGTAGAACCTCAAAAGCAGAAAAAAATAATCTTGGTTGTGAGGCAGCTGATGAAAAGGGGGTCAGTGGAGGGATTTAGATATAAGCTGATGTGACTGATGTTAGAATTCAAGTTAGAATGTCAATTCAATGTTAGAATTCAAGTTCCTCAGGGCTCCAAGGAGAGTGTGCAGCAAGCTCACCACCCTGGACTTCAGGAGGGCAGACTTTAACCTCTTCAGGGATCTGCTTAGTGGAGTACCATGGAATGAAGCCCTGATGGGCAGAGGGGCCCAAGAAAGCTGGTCCATATTCAAAGACCACCTCCTCCAAACCCAGGAACAATGTGTTCCAAAAAAAGTGGAAAGCAGGCAAGAATGCCAGGAGACCTGCGTGGATGAGCAAGAAGCTCCTGGACACACTTAAAGACAAGAAGATAACTTACAGAAAGTGGAAGAAAGGACAGGTAGAGTGGGAAGAATGCAAGGAAGTTGTCCGAGCAGCCGGGGATCGTGTTAGGAAAGCAAAAGCCCAGATAGAGTTAAATCTAGCCAGGGACATCAAGGAGAACAAGAAGAACTTTTATAGGCATCTAAGTGATAAAAAGGAAGGCTAGGTAAGATGTGGGCCCTCTCCGGAAGGGAACGTGAGAACTGGTCGCGAAGGATATGGAGAAGGCTGAGGTTCTCAGTGATTTCTTTGCCTCAGTCTTCACTGGCAAGGGCTCTAGCCACACTGCCCAAGTTGTAGAAGCTGAAGGCAAGAACTGGAGAGAAGGAAAATCTGCCCACTGTTAGTGAAGATCAGGTTTGAGACCATCTAAAGAACCTGAAGGTGTACAAGTCCATGGGGTCTGATGAGATCCATCCATGGGTCCTGAGGGAACTAGCAGATGAAGTTGCTAGACCACTTTCTGTCATATTTGAGAGGTCATGGCAGTCTGGTGAAGTGCCCACTGACTGGAAAAGGGGAAACATCACCTCCATTTTCAAAAAGGAAAAAAGGAAGACACGGGCAACTACAGACCGGTCAGTCTCACCTCTGTGCCTGGCAAGATCATGGAGCAGATCCTCCTGAAGGCTCTGCTACGACACATGGAAAATGTGGAGGTGATTGGTGGCAACCAGCATGGCTTCACCAAGGGAAAATCCTGCCTGACAAATCTGGTGGATTTCTATGATGGCGTAACAGCATCAATAGACAAGGGAAGAGCAACTGATGTCATCTACCTGGACTTGTGCAAGGCCTATGACACTGTCCCTCATGACATCCTGATCTCCAAGTTGGAAAGACATGGATTTGATGGATGGACCACCCGGTGGGTAAGGAATTGGCTGGAAGGTTGCACTCAAAGGGTTGTGGTCAGTGGCTCGATGTCCAGTGGAGACTGGTGACAAGTGGTGTCCCTCAGGGATCAGTACTGGGACTGGTGCTATTTAACATCTTTGTTGGTAATGTGGACAGTGGCATTGAGTGCACCCTCAGCAAGTTTGCCAACGACACCAAGCTGTGTGGTGTGGTGGACATGCTGGAGGGAAGGGATGCCATTCAGAGGGACCTTGACAGGCTAAAGTGGTGGACCCAGACCAACCTCATGAAGTTTAACAAGGCCAGGTGTAAGGTCCTGCACCTGAGTCAAGGCAATCCCAAGCACAGATACAGGCTGGGCAATGAGTGGATCAAGAACAGTCCTGGGGAGAAGGATTTGGGCATGTTGGTGAACAAGAAGATCAATATGAGCCAACAGTGTGTGCTTGCAGCCCAGAAAGCCAACCGTGTCCTGGGATGCATCAAAAGATGTGTGACCAGCAGGTCGAGGGAGGTGATTCTGCCCCTCTGCTCTGCGCTTGTGAGAATGGAATGCTGTGTCCAGCTCTGGAGCCCCCAACACAAGAAAGATATCAATCTGTTGGAGGGAGTCCAGAGGAGGGCCACTAAGATGGTCAGAGGGCTGGAACACCTCTCTCATGAGGACAGGCTGAGAGAGTTAGGCTTGTTCAGCCTGGAAAAGAGAAGGCTCTGGGGAGACCTCATAGCGGCCTTCCAGTACCTGAAGGGGGCCTTCAAGAAAGCTGGGGAGGGACTTTTTATAAGGGATTATAATGATAGGATGAGGGGTAATGGGTGGAAGCTGAGAGAGGGTAGATTTAGACTAGATACAAGGAAGAAATTCTTTACTGTGAGGGTGATGAGGCTGGCACAGGTTGCCTAAGGAAGTTGTGGATGCTCCATCCCTGGAAGTGTTCCAGGCCAGGTTGGATGGAGCCTTGAGCAACCTGGTCTAGTGTGAGGTGTCCCTGCCATGGCAGGGGGGTTGGAACTAGATGATCTTTGATGTCCCTTCCATATGTTTTCCTGATCTGTTGCTTTCTAGTAAAGCTGCCAGAAAAATGCTGTGGTGAATCACTGTGTATTGGAGATGAGTTGGAGTAGATCATGTTCTCTGTGTGTGTGTGTTTGTTCCATGAGTCTTTCAGGAGTTAATAAAGTTCTGATTATGTGATTGTTTTGTTTGATCTTCAAATACATTTTGTGCTTAGAGCTTACTTGTATTTTTTAATTTGCTTCCTAACATCCTTTTACTCCTGACCTTTTTTTTTTTTTTTTTTTTCATTTGAGAATAGATATGTAGAAACCAAGTACAGATACATAAAAGTGAGAGTAGACATATGAATTGTACAAGTTGTTGTCAGGTTCGTTATGTGATATGCAATCCCTGAGTCTGTGGGTAGGCTCCCTCAACTTCAGTTGGTCTAACTCTGGTGCAACTGGCAGGAAGACTTTTCCTTTGTTATGCATTCTCCCCCACTGTTGTGAAAAATGTCCTCATAATCTGTTTCGGTTATCTGCACACATTTCATACAGCGATTTATATTAAAAAAAAAAGTTGAGTTTTGGGTACAGGGAGGCTATTAAAAACAGAGCTTAAATGTGTACTTTGAAAAATGTAGTTTATTGAATAATTTGATGCAATGTATTAGGAATTGTGAAAGCTTTTGGAGAGGGTTAGCTCTGGAAGCTATGTTATTAAGTAATTGCATTACTTTGAATTGCTGTTTCTGATAACAGAGTAATTCTAATGACTCTTTTGAAAAAGTATCAATTTTAATTTGTATTATCGCTATGCTTTTGGACTTGGTCCATGATGAGGAGTCCTGCTGCTCTAGACTCTGTACAAAAATTTTTACAGAGAGAAAAAATGGCACCTATCCTCTTTTTCAGTCTTTATCAGATGTTTCTATGATATGTGAGATAAATTTAAAAAACAAAAGGCAGCCCAGCCATTTAGTATTATGGTAAAGATTGCTGTTTTCCTTTGCTTGCCCATGAATATCTCATCGCCTAGTGGGAGTGTTTGTAAATAAGGCAGCATTTCCCAAACTGTTTTGCTTCCTGCCTGCCTTTCAGCCAACTTGGTTCGTTTGTGCTGTCTGCCCTCTAACTGCACTCTCCGTCACGGCATCCTAACCCAGGCGTATGCTTTTACTTTTGCTCCTCATGCCTCGGGGTGTAGTACACTTTCTTTGTCTGTTGTCTCTATTTCAGTGATTCCATATTTGCCTTTCAAAGACATGGCATTAAATAAGGGAGGCATAAAAACATCGGCGAATCCACTTCCCTAGCAAGTTGCACAGTGGCACTGTAGAGGAAGCAACACTGAGATGCACGTGCTAGTATGTATAGTGCTTGTGAACTGTTAGAGGTGTACAAGTGAGGCTTGTACAGCTCAAGCACATCATTATTTCCTGATACAAATGTGTCGGTACGAAACAAAGTAGGACAAGCATAAGCTCCTCTGACACCTCTGCTTCTAGGAGACTGAAAGGACACAAGCCTTCAATGACTTGCCATAGATGAGTTTTGTATAAAAGTTTTATTGTTCTTGATATTAGGATTGGTATCTCTGTGTAAAATTCCACTGCAGATATTGCACAGTAGTTTTTACTGCTTTATATTTATCTGAGATAACACCTTGTCCTTTGTATGCACATGTATGCAATGAGCCTATGATTCAGTTTATCAAGCTGTGTGGAGGTCAAAAGTGTCTGCACTGTAGCAGTGCTAGTTTAAATCAAGATTACCTCTATATGAAAACTTTCCCAGCACAAAAATAATTGTAGTACAGTTTTTTGAGCAGTGATAATAGCAAAATGAATGATTTCAATCTATGTTTTATTACCCAAAATCTTAATTTTTTTGTTTTGAAAAATGTGTAAAAAAATCTCTTGTGATCTTACTTTAGCCCACTTAATTTTGGGGCAATATATCAAATTACTGTAAAGGATCCTCTTTTATATTAAGAACAGTTTCTGAGATGATCAGTGCTGACACTAAGTTCATGAAAGAAGCGATATAGGATATTACTGTATTTGTTTTACTGGTTAGTAAAATGTTAGAATGAAAATACCAGAAATGCCATCATTTCAGGTAGTGTTAGTAATAGTATTCAGATGGTGCCAGTATTAGACAAGATGAGCATTAAACTAAAACCAACTGAAACTCACAGATTCTGTTGAAGCATGTGAATTGAGTTCATCACAGTAGTACTCAAGCATTTAAGCTGTGATGAGATCCTTTGTTCCTAAAAAAAAGGTCTTTGTAATAAGCAAGGCAAAAATAACTATCTTTTTTTTTTCCCTTTGGTGCCTGCATCTGACGGGAAGCCTACTTTCTGTGGGAGAAGAATTATATAAGAAGATATTTATTTTTAATTGCAGTTGTCACATTAAGCTGCAGTGTTACTCACCAAGCAAAAACTTATTAGATAATGTGTGTGTGAAAGGTAGAAAACGTCTTCTGAATTTCTCAAGATGTTTTATTTAATTTCTTTCCAGAATTGCTGGGATGTAACTTCTGGTTTTAATATTGATGGAATTTAGAAATTTCTTCTTGTTTTCACTTATGTGCTTACATAACGTGTTAGCATTTTTTTCCCCACTGGATTCCTAGTTGTTCCCTCACACATCCATCTTTTCTTCTCAGAGCTGCTTAGTCAAACTTTCTACTTCTATAAGTAAGTTGTTTCTCTCCCAGGAAGAATCTGTTGAAAATGTAAAACTTCTATGTATGGACAGTACAGTTACAAAACAGAAAGGCATGTTCCTTTGACAAAAATAACCAGTTCAACAGTTCTCTAAAATTATTGTCTAAACTCACCTAAAGTTATAATAATTGTTTTAAAAGAGAACATGCATAAACCTCAGAAGAAGTTTTCTATTTGTCACTCTAATAGCACTATGTGCAGAGTGTTTGAAAGTGCATGCTCGCAATTGGTATGTAGGAAAGATCTGGACAAATGAATTGAATGCAGGGTCTGATGTAAATTAAAAACACAAGAGAGTAAAAGCTTTATAAGGACTAAGATCTTCTGTCTCCTTCCAGTTTGGACTTCTATATTTTTTTTTTTTAATACCACACTGCTTGTGTGGTGAAGTATACCCACCTCTGAAGACCTTCTCCTATGGATTCCTTAGATAAATCACTTTTCTCATGCTCTGAACTACTGTGGTCTTCCAGAAGCAAGTGATAATTTACGATTTGTCAAATGTTTGGCAGAAGAAGGATAAAAGCCTTCTCCTTCTCATGGAGAAGGCCAGGTGCCAAGTACAGTAAAACTGCCTTGACTGTTTAGGTATTTGCTGAGCTTTCATCACTGTAACAGCTGAATGCTCCTTCTTTGAATAGAAATGGAGTATGTAGTGAACACTTTTTTGGTTCTATAGGAAATGCAGGAATTATTCTTTTCTTTATAGATATGTAAGCTGCATTGTTTCTCTGTTAATGTTCTTGCTTGTTACTGTAGGGAAGTTAGTTTAAGGAAGCTAGTGCTGAGTTTTCTTTTGAAGGCAATAGTTATATGTACCACTGTAAGCGTTCTGTTATACAAATATGTGCTACTGTAAAGGCAATTGCCCTCTGCTCCACTGAACTTGCTTCTGAGGGTTTTCTTTTGATTGTTCCTGTGGAATATGTTTTCTTGTGGTCTTGGTCCCTCCACTAGAGGTATGTTTCTAGACCATTTGGAAAAGGACAATAGAAAGCCTCATAGCTGAAAGGCATCTTGAAATTGCTATGGTACCAGTGGAATTGAGTGGTATGAAGGTGGTTCAGCACTGGAGTACAGCGGTTTGTAGTAGCGGCACAAGAAGGGTGATTGGTATGGCCAAACCGTTGTGCTGTGGTAGAGAGATGGTCTTCATACAGCTAGATAACAGTGCTCTGGAGTAGCTTTTGCTATCTATCTGGAGCGCTCAGGTAGATGACAGTGTGCCAACAGAAAGCCTGAATTGTAGCTTTGAGCAGCTTTAAGTGGTTTGGTAGGCTGGTGTAGTGAAAGGCAGCAGTGTCAAACATTAACTTTGTGATTCCCAGCAGTGTCCTCAGCCTTGCTCAGCTGGTTGCTGCCTGAAGCCTGCTCCTGCTTGCAGCTTGAGCTGCCTGTTGCTGAGGATGCTTCAGCCAGACTAGGAGCAGGGAGCCTGGTGCTGTATTCATACCCCAGCAAGGCTATCTACACTGGCTCCAGTTTGGATCATGGGTGACTGGAGCTGTCCCAGCTGTCAGGAGTTATTGGAGGTCAGCTCTGGGGTTTCTTCACACCAAGGGGGCTCTTCACATGCCTTGTTGCTGAATGTGGCAAAACTTGCAAGCTTTCACTTGCCTCTTTCATGTTCTAAGGATTTTCTGCATTAACTGTATATATCCAACAGATATATACAGTACGTGGGTTCTCATGTTGACTCTAGCATAGTGATGAGTAGTGTGAGAAGCAGAAAGGATCGGCTATTCTTAATTCTTCCACAAAGATTGAAGGATTGATGAAGCTGATGGTGTAATCTGAGGGAGCCGCTTGCTAGTTTGTTAAAAATTGGGTAGAATCTGGAGTTTCTGACAGAAGTATAAGATGAAATAGTAGATATACTGCTGAAATTATGTAGTGTACCTTGAAATGACAGTTGTTCCTGGAAATTAAACAGTTTTTCTTGGTCTTTACAGTCAAGATGTAGCATAAAAACGGCAGCAGTTTTTGATAATGGCTGAAATGCAGGCAGAGAAAGCTATATTGGAAATGCATTTTTAAAATAAATATAAAACACAATATGAACTCTGAATAATTTATGGGCGAACTGGACTGAAACTACTCATAATTAAATATGGATTTTCTCTTTTGGTTTTCTTGTATGGACAAGTTGTAGTATTTTTCATGATGCCATAAAATGATTGTGTGAAAATGCTGACCTTCACAGTATGAGTTAGGGACTGTCTGTAGCAGGTAGGATGAGACAGTAATTGGTGTTACTGCAGACATTAATATTTTCACTGATACAGTAGCTCAACTGTAAAATACTTTTCCTAGGCTTTTGAGTGTAAGTTTCCCAAGTGAAGGCAAAAGAGGGACAGATATTTAAAAGACAAAGCAAGAAAACTTTTTCTTTTTTAGGGATGTAGCAAGAGGATCTGGAAGTTTCTGTGTGACTGCTCCTTATGAAGGACAGTGTAGGGCATGGATAGTGGAGAGAGTTTTATTTTCCGGTGTTCTTAGCTGACTTTTAAAACTTAAAAAAAATATTCATTAATAATTAGCATCTTTAAAGTTCCTTAGTTGTCTTCCTTAAACCTGCAGAGTATTAAAATAATATTTTAGATTTGGCAGAAATACTTTAAGGATCTTTTTTGCTTGCAAAGTGGATCTGTATTGCAACTGAAGTATTCAGGTTTTTTTTGATCCCTCTCCACATACAGCTCTTCATTCCAGGTGCTGGTGGTGTGACCCCCTGGTTGGCTGGTTCATAGAACTCCAGTCTCAGGCAGTGCAGCTGGGCAGTGTTTTCATCTCTCTGTAGTATGGATGCTGCTAGTCATACTCCTTTTCCAGCCCCTCCTATGATTTCATCTGGCTGTGCTTCGTTTGCTCTTTCCTGTGCCTACAGCATGGAAATAGCTTATCAGGTTATATAGTCTCTTTTGGAGGGAAAATTCCTGTTCTGATGAAATTTGAGGGGTTATAATCTACATTTCTTTAGCTCTGCCACAAAGTTGCATTTTATTTCCTTTGAGGATCAGAGTCAGGAAGTTGTTTCCGGGTGTCACCGCTGGCTGCGAGTCCTCCCAGAACTTCAAGTCGGATACTTGGGTACAGGATGTTCTTCTGAGTTGGATGTGTGCCTTCCTACCTTGGATCTACCAATTACTCATGCCTGTTGGCTTGCAGTGGCCTGGCCATACTGATTAGTGTCTTTATAATTTGCTGTGGGTGTTTTTGTGAAAGCTTAATTTGAACTGCAGCTTGTATTCCATTGTATTTTTTTTTCTTTTTTTTATCAAGGTAATACCTGCCTGAATGTTTTCTGTTGATTATGACTGCTTCTTGATTTTCTCAGTAGTCTCATAATATTGGATTCATTTATTTGTGGTTAAAGTACTGTGCTTGTACGTCAAGACCCTTGTTTCTAGACAGGAGATTAATTTCTTCTTACATCCTTCACATTTGCCTTCAGTCCAAAAGAGTTTTTTGGCCACATTTCATAAAATTGTTGCCAGTTTATGAAGTATGAGATAAAAATAGTTTTATGCTTTTAAAGAAGCTTTAAAAATGTTTGTGCTTTGTGTGAAAGGACTTGAGATACTTTTAAATGTACATTTTCCATGTGTTACCCTTTAAAAGAACCAGTACATCCAGTTAAAAGTCTACTTGACAGATAAATTTCCAAGATGGGTATGCAAGATTATAGGTTTTCTTAAAATAAGCTTTTCTAGGTGTTTTTAGTTGATTTGTTTTCTTTCTGATATCATTACTTTCCTTGTTATTCTCATTTATTCAAACTCCTTCTGTCAAAGCTTTTCACTTTTCTGCCTCTTTCTGCGTTTGTGCTATAACATCCTGCTGCATGTGCTGTCATTTAGCAACCTCTTTCATGAAGTTTCTTTTTCATTCTGTGCGCTAATGTTTTCAGTTGTTTTGCTGAGAAGATAGGTTTGAAATACAGCATTACCAAGCTTTTCCTATTCTACCCCCATGCCAAAAAAAAAAAAAAAAAAAAAAAAATTGTAAGAGGCATTAGCAAGTAAACCCATGGTACACTGAATTTTTTTCTGAAACATATTTCTTTTTTTCTTTTAGTTCCCGGGATAGATGTCCGTGGGTTAGCTGATGCTAGTCTCACAGATTCCTACTTTAGCACCAGCTTCATTGGCGTTAATGGATTTGGAGGTCCCGCTGAAACAAAGTATCCCATGATGCAGGTAATAGCAGTGAATCCTGTAGTGTTTTGTTAGTTCTGGCTGGCATTACACCTGGAAGGGGAAAACTGTTCAAGAGGCAGGAAAAATTGAACTATCTGGTATGTGTCATCTTATAGGGTATACAGAGTATATACTCACTCTAATCTTGCAAATGGAAATGAAACAGTATCATTGCTTTTAAATTAGTTCATTTTTATTGTTACTTATCTGAGCTGTTACATTGGGCCTTGCTGCATGTATTAACTCTGTGTTCCCAGACTTCTTTTTAGGCCCATAGCCTATTTTGATCACTTTTTACTAAATATATAAAAACTAGATTGTGAAACACTTCAAAGATCAAAAGTCACTGAAGCAAAATGAACTGTCAAACCTGTAAACTGCTAGACAAAAATGTCAGTAAACTGTTTCTGGTAGTGTTTAGTGATGTTGAATTCACATTTAAATATTCTGAAATGTTTCCTTGTATTTATAGTGTTCTGTAGATGTTGGCATAGGAACTCCCGTGAGGTGGAAGTTATTGTGTAGGTAGTAGTGTGCAAATTTACAGCAAAAGGCTGTCATATTTAAAACCTAAATGAGTATCTATTGAATTAACACATGAAGTGCTACAGTAACTCCCTCAAACTGTTGCTGTTTTCAGCTTTTTAAAAGTTGAAAAGAGGATGATCTCTCCTTGTACTCAAAGGTTTAACAAACCAATTTCTGGTAAATGAAAGGGAGCACAAGTGATACAGTTCGCACTGAGTCCTGACAACAACTCTCTTCTTTTATATCAAGGAAACTCTCCTTATGAGCTTACTTTGATCTCAGTTGTGGCAGTATTATGGATTGAAAAATAACTCAGCAAAAGGTGGGAAATAATTAGGTGTGTTCCCTTTTTTCTTTTTTTTTTTTTTTTTTTTACTGCATGTTTTCAAGAAGACTGGATTTTCTCATTCAACAGAATTGCAAAACTATGGACATGTTTATTACTGACAGTGCTGCATGATTTAAAACAAAAATTTTAACCTCTGATCTTGAAGTGTACTGTCAAAGCTGGAAGTTACAAATTTTGGTATCACTGATACCATCTAATTTTATCCTTTTAGCGCAAAGTCATTATGTTTTGCATCCTGAAACTGTATTCTACAGCAACTGGTGTTTTTTTTAATTAAAACTCTTTCTTCTGGAAAGACAATACGGCATGCATCTAACGTGAATGCTCATAGGATTTTCAAATACTTTACTAATGCCTGTGAGATTAGTCAAGGCATTGTGTTTCTCTTTGAGAAAAGGGAAAATATTGATGTGCCTCTTGCGCCCATTGGAGGCTAAGGAAAATTACTTCTGAAGAAGGATTTCATTAGTGTTGAGAAGGTGCTTACAGGCATTAAACTACAGTTTAAAAAGCATTCTTGTATTGATTTTTTTTTTTCTTTTTTACCCCCCTTTGAATCATGTAATTTAAGTTCTTGTTTGCATAGGTAAAGCTAGTAATGCTGTCTGTTTTGATTGTGTGTTAGCTCCTAAATTAAGTCCATACTGAAAAAGTTTAGCTACTTGGAATGCGGTTTTCTATGTCCTTCAGCCCTTTAGAGAACAAGGCGAGGGAAAAATCTTAGTGATTTTTTTTATTTCAAATAATACTAATGCTTTATGGTTTGGAACGGAGACTTTAAATCTGATAGATTGGTGGTTGTGTCAAGGATATACCTTCTGTTCTCTCTGAAAATTTGCCCAGATTTTGTCGCTTGATTAAAACCTTGCAAAACTTGTTTGTATAGACCCACTGGAGACTTTCTAGATGTTGGATAATTTCCCAAAGATGTAGTCTGCATTGGCATGTTCCAGCTTGAGTATATTTTTGCAGTTACAACTCTGGCCTAATCTAGGCCTTGCCTGAATGCTGAGTAGGAATGCTGATCTGCTTCATTTCCCTTTTTCTTTTTCTTCCACTTCAGACTGAAGCAACATGGAAGTAGACCTGTATTTAATGAGAAGAGCTACATCTGTGTTAATTGGAGGAGACGGGTGTATAAGGGTGGGGGGAAAAAGACTTATGCTGTGGGCTTAGAAACTGAGTTGAAGATAAGTGAATAAGGAACTAGGAAAGACTGAGCAAAGGGACTGAAGCTGAGAGGAGACATTGATGGGATACTCACAGAATGGGGACTGGAGTTGCACAAGTGAAACACACAGAAATTGAGACAAAGAAACAAGTTGGCATAATGCAAAGCTGGGGCAAAGTGGGACGGAGAGAACAAATCCATGTGCCTGTTTCTCTCCAGGTCCTTGAATCAATCCAAAGATACTGAAAATTTAGTGTTCTGATGTAGATGAAACATCAGAAGTCTTCTGTAAAACACCTCACTAGCCTCTCAGTTTTGCTTTTGCAAATGAAGACATCAGTTCTATGTATGAGTTACTTAGTCATCTCTGGTGAATCTATGCAGTTCACAAATACATGCATCATTGATGCAATAAGAGGAAACATTTTCAGCTTGTTTTAAACTGGGGAATTGCAAAAACCCATGCTGCTAGGAAAACACTAGTAAGATACAGTTAGTTGTTAAGAAATGTTAATTTAGGTTGCCAATACAGCCTTGAGGTTATGTATTGAGATATATTGCTCATAACATTGTATATTCTTTTCAGTGGGAAAATCATAAGTGGGTCTTACTCAGGACATAAGATGTACAGTGCATACATAATGAGTATCCATTTGATAGTTGATTGAGTGTTTATTTTACAGTTCCATGCCTTACACCTGCATGTTGTTCACATCCTTCTTGTGAAGACTGTTAGTTGGCAGTGTGCTTTCCTATGCAGGTTATGATTGTTGCATCCACGTCTGTGGAATGCTTTCCTTATGAAAGAAGAAAATAGTCTGCATTTTATAGAGGTATGGGAAGAAAAAGAATGGCAGTTAAACAAAAAAAAAACCCAACCCTCCAGCAGTGCTGGCAAACTAGAGATCCCAAAATTTTTCAGATTAACCTGTACAGCTGGAAGGTGAGGATTTGAGCTAGTGACTCCCTGTAGAAAGCAAGCTTGGTTCAGGTTGCTTAACTGGCCTCAATCTAGCAAAGGTAGTAACGGTGTCAGTCTCTTCTGGGTAACGCTTATTTTCTTTTACCATGAGATAATCTTTCTGCAGTCTGTGCTTTATTCACTAGATACCTTCCAACGTAGTCATAAGGAATTCAATAGATGAGTCTTCATGACTATCCCTAATGAATCTTGAGAATGTATTTGTCATGTGCAGCAAATAAAACTGAGATTTGTTGAGAAGAGTATGTGATTGTGTATGTTGGGGTTACTGTAATGCGTATATAATGAAGCTAAATTGCCTCAAGCAAAGCTATATCCAAATTTTGCAATCATCGTGTTTTTGTGTGCAGTGCGTAATCTGTGTTATGGTGTTAACTAAGCAGCAGAAGGAAGGAAAGTAGAAGTGAATTGTATCACAACGAATTGGGAAAATCTGCTGACTCAGATTTCATTTGTTTGTTGAACACTTTGTGAGATCTAGAGCATCTCATTGGGGTTAGGTGAGCAGTGAAGACACAGTTAATGGCACTGCTCAGTTTGCAGTGAAAAAGAGAGTACAAATCCTTGGTACAGTTCGGAAGAGGTAGGAATTTTGAAGTGGCCATGGCTCTAATTCTTCTTTTCTTCCTTTCTGAAAAATATCTCTTTGCCACATCCTTCCATTTCTCCTACCTCAGAAGTCTTTGCTGTTAGCCAACCTTTCATCACCCCTCATTGGCTTTTTCCACTGTTACTAACTAATTTTCTATTTGTTAATAGTCTCCTGACTTCATTGGTTTGCATCTTCCCATAATACAGTTGTTTCATATATCTTCCCTGAAACTGCATATGCTTTCATATACATGACATTAGCAGTATTCACTTCCATCTTATCAAAGTGTATATTTTCTGTTTTCCCCTTGTCTAACTAATAACAGAGCAGGCCTGTATAGCACATGGCCCAGAGGCTGCGTGCTGTCCTCAAAGCTGTTCTTTTTTTTTTTTTTTCTTTTTTTTTTTTTTTTGGCATAGCAGCAGCAGCCAAGAGACAGTCAGAGGTGTGGTTCAAGGAGCAGCTCGTTGCTCTTGGCTTTCCCAGCAGTGAGAAGGCAGGAGCTGGCTGTCCAGGATGCCTCTGATGCTTGGCTGTTTGCTCAGTCGATTTGCATGTGCCACTTGGCTGGCTTATATCTATGTTTCTCTGGCGTTAGTGCTGTCCCTTGACTAACCTGTGGCTTGATCAAAGATACAGGTGAAGTGGGAAGGAGCTTTAGCAGTATTATATTTGGATGGCAAAAGGATATGTGAATAATCTGGGGCAATTTACAGCAGGATGAGGCAGAGGAGTACCTTGATGTTTAAACTTTTAAAGTCGTATTACAATTGAGCAGTTTGGTTGTAAGAGCATAAAACAGTAGAAGGTGTCTTCATCTATGTTACTTCATAGAAATCCAGTTTTCCTTATTTTGGTAGGATGAGATTTATAACTACACAGCTTCTACAGGACTGCAGGTTATGTAGAAAGTAAGAATCAGTGTTTTAATTAATCATGCTAGTAAAAATAAAAAAAAAAGACCTAACAGTCTTCAGTATTAAAGTTGGCAAGGCCAAGCAGTGGGGAAGAATTGGTCTTGCTTGCTTTCACCATGATAATGTTGGTATACTAAGAGGTATACTAAGAGTTCTTCAAAAGCCTGAGAAGTAGAGGCCATACTTACTTCAAAGCCTTGCAGCTGAATAAACACAAAGACCTTTGTTCCCATTGCTGCATCTGCCAAGAGTTGAGTAATAAAACTCGCCTTATAGTACAGAAGCTTGTAAATGTTTTCAATTTTTAACTGTTGAGAACTGAGTGGAACTACAGACGTCCTATTTTAAATATAAAGTTATGCAGTTGTTTACATAATGCTTTCTGAAGAAATCCAGTTGCTTTAGTTCAAACAGTTGAGTGGGACATGCTGTAGATGGTGCCAAATATGCTAACTGTTGAAGACAAGTTTTGGATTGTTTAGAAAGGAAAGCAAAAGGTATCACCCTTTGTAGGTCACAGAATCTGACAACTAAATAATGATTTGTTTGGTTGTGACAGTCTCATTCTTTCGCAGAATGACTTCATTTATAGACCAATTAACATTATTATAAAAATTACAAAGAAATACCCTGACATATAGTTCTAGTAGAACATTATTAAGATGAAGAGGATAGCTTGTGGCATACTACAAAATGTTTTGAGATAGCATACTTAGCACAGGAATGAATCTGAGGAAAGTGTTTATTTTCTCATGGTTAGGGTGGGGAATGTGGAGACAGAGGGACCAAGCACCATGTCTTAGGTATTTTTTGGAGAAGAAAGCAAAAACCCTCATTTAAGATAAGTCTTGTACCATAAGCCATGTAAAATTAAATCTAATTGTGTGTGGCAAAGCTTTATTCATCTTCTATCTTGAGAATTTTTTAACTGTATGCTTTAGTGGAGAGAGATGAAAGCAAAGCAAACTTATCTTAAGTGCAGCTATAATTTTGGATTTTGCTACTGAATATTGAAGAGTGGAGGCAAGTGGTGTATACTTATAGAAGGTAGGAATGTTTCTTGTAAGACTTCTCTTCCTAGAATGCTGCACCAAGGAAGTATTGAAAAGAAGGTGAATGGTGTCCTCGGCTGCATTAAGTAAAGCATTGCTAACAGGTCAAGGATCCTTCCATTCTGCTCAGCACTGGCTAAGTCACACCTGGAGTGTTGGGGTTCTCAGTACACGAGGCATGGACATACTGGAGAGAGTCCAGCGAAGGGCCACAAAGATGACAAGGAGACTGGAGCATCTCTCCTGTGAGGAAAGACTGAGAGAGCTGGGACTGTTCAGGCTGGAGAAGAGAAGGCTAGGGGAATATCATCTAAGTACATACATACCTGGAGGGAGGTGCAAAGAGGGCAGAGCCAGGCTCTCTTCAGTGATGCCTGGTGACAGGACCAGCGGCAATGAAACACAGAAGGTTCCCTGTGAACATCAGGAAACACTCTTTCACCATGAGGGTGACCTGAGCACTGGCACAGGTTGCCCAGGGAAGTGATGGAGTCTCCATCCTTGGAGATATTCAAAAGCTGTCCTGGGCAACCAGCTCTAGGTGGCTTTGCTTGAGCTGGAGGGCTGGACCAGTTAGCCTCCAGAGGTCCCTTCCCACCTCAATCCATTGGTGAGTCTGTGAAAAGTATCTAATCCTCAAAACTATTATTAAATAGCAACCTAATATGGAAATTATTTTTAGAGTGAGGCTGTTGATCATCTGTCAGTGTTGTCTTAAATACTGTCTTTTTTAAAAGACCTTACCTTGCAGCACTTCTGAATAGGACACATTAGTATGCAGTAGGCTATCTTACGTCTAGGTAAGATAATGAATCATTTGGACAAAAGTTTCATGAGTTCCTTTGATTAATCCTGATGTTTGAAGGAAGAGTGAAAACTTCTGGATGAGCATATTCCCATCCTGTAACTTAATTACTTGAATATTCAGGAATTAACACAGTATTCTGAAAAACTTTTATTTCTCTTTTTTTTTTTTTTTTTTTTTTTCTTCTGTGAAATTGGAGCCTGCATTTTGTTACTGGTGGAAGGTTCAACAATGGAAAAACTTTAAGCTGAAGCCTCAGGTTAAATCCTTGGACAGGGATGAACGTGACAGTTTTGTTCTGCAGTAGCTTGCTTTTGAGATTTGAATGGAAACAACTTTTTAATTCCTTTAGAGGGAGAGGGGCAGGATGTATGCCAGTCAGCCAGGCTGAATTTTAACTAGTGCTTAAAGAACCTCAGTAAATTATAGCAATGGGCAGGCAAAGAAAAGGAGTTTATATGGAACTGAGTGACATTGGTGTGGCACTTGGTTAGGACAAAGTTGTCTTGCTATAGTAACTTCCATATGGTGGAAGTCATGATGTACTAAAAAAGTCTGAAGCTCTCATGCGCGTGCTTGCCTTGCCTGGCAGGCTTAATAGAAATGAATAGTTACTTTTTGTCTCCGTTAGTGGTTGCTTTTTGCCTTTCTGGGGCTTTCATCCTTTGGGCTTGAGGTTCTTGTGATTGCATTCTTCTTGAAATTGAATTTGTATGAAAAATAGTTCAACACCATTAGAAAAATGGCACAAGTGACAAATAGTACTTGTTTTTTTTAAGACTTTTTCAGCCTGACTTGTTAAAAATCAGGTACAGGAATAACCTTTATTAAGACTAAATGATTTTGGGTGTGGTAGAAATTTTAATGTTAAAACAGTTTAAAAATACTTTACTGATTACATGCAGGTCTTCTATGAATAACATTAAGGTAAGAAGCTTGTGCAATAAAAGTGAGCAAAATGAAAAATTCATGAAAGAGTGCTGTAGTGGAGGTTTTTAACCTCATTCAAGGTACAGTTTACAAGCAGTTGTTAAAGCAAGAGCTTAACCATGATCAGTGAGAGAAGCTTTGTTTTTTCAGAGTCTTGGTTCATTTAGAATACATTTGCATCTTTAACAAGACTTGACTTTGTAAAAGCACAGTTGATGTTCATAGGCCTTGTTTGCACTGTGCTTTCAGAATCCTGGACAGTATGTTCTGTTGCAATCTGTCTTGTGTGTGCTATATGTTTTTAGTGATCATATCAGCACTGATTTTCACCATTGCAGTCACCTATTCACATTGCAAGTTTGTTGATTGAATGTTTAACTCCTGTACTTGAAGATGTAAAATATTAATGGTATAAAAGTGCTTGCTTCCAAGCTTAAGCCATATGCTTAACCACCTTTGATACCAACCTAGATCTCAATATCATATTTATCCCCATTCTGACAGATTATTACCTTGTGCATTAAAATTATTATGAAAATCTGAGTGTTATAAATAGACATTAACACTATTTATTTCTACACCTGGGCAAATTTTGTGCAAGGTTCCCTTTAGTAAATTTCTTCCTAAACCACTTTTTTTTATAAGGATCAGTGTGGATGTATCAAACGCAAAGAAAAGATGCATAATAGGGATGCTTTTCAAATATTTGTGGAAAACTGTTTAGCTACTTTCCATTGCATAGTCAGGAAAGGAATATGACATAAGAATAGTTGAGCTACTATAATCCAGAAATTACTTTTTTTGATGTATTCTCATTTTGATGACAGTGGACAGTGTGATAAGCATCCCTGAACTTGGGCAAGATAGCTGTCTTTGTGTATCCCGAAGTGCTACCTTCTTTTGTAGCAATAAGTAAATTGTGTTTCCCTAAAGGCATCTCTTCTGTGTAAAGAATTGTTGATTGCTAACCTTTTATTGAGAGTTACATTGTGTCAGTTCAGTATACTTAGGAACACAAGACACTTGGCCTTGAAAGAATAAAAGAGCATACAGAAAACAGCTTTCTTCATTTAAGTTTTGAAAAAGTTGAAAGTTTACATAGTATTTACATGTGTACATACATTACACATACTGTCCTAGGACATCTGCATGTGCTATAGTTCTCTTCATATAGTACTAAGTACTTGTACTGAATGAAGAGTTGTATCAGAGAAGTCTGAATGATTGTAGAAAGCTTGCTGTAGCAATGGAGCACAGAAAATGGAAATAATACATGGGGGAATAAAGCATTGAGGGATTGAGTATGTTGTTAGGCAGGTAATGTTTGAAGATACCTGCTGAAGTACCCAAATTTTACCAAAACTTTCTTCAAGTTACTTTTCTAATAGTGCAGGCTATTTTATTTTTTTTTTATATAACTTGCTTTCTACATAAAAACTAGTTTACACAAACTGTGTTCTTTTAGATATAAGTGTTAAAAGCTGCAGCTTTTAGTGAAGTCAGTGGTAGGATGAAAACTGCAAATATTAAGAAACATGAATTGCAGTAGGTTTACAGTTGTACCATATTGGATGGCACTCTAGCTTCTGTTGGTTCTCCTCTGTTCTTACCAAATTTACTCTAGAATGTTGATCTTTTTGGTCAAGAATTAGATGAAATGGCATTGAAGTATAATGTAGTAAGCTTTGCCATCCATGTTGAGATTGGCTGTGGAAAAATGTAAGCATAAAGAGCAACTCCTGTGAACAGTTTTGAATCTTGGTGTGTGTCTAGATTATTAAGTTAAACATGCCTGCAAACTCCTTGATGCTTAGGGCCAGCTGGCACAAAATGGCCTGTTTATGCTGGTGTACGCTCACCCAGTAAAGCAGAGGCTGCATGCAAAGTGTCTATTTGAAGGGATCTCAAACCTTTTTGTTGGTGAATAGTGCCTGGAAATTGGCTGAGAGACTTCTAGTTGATGTAGGCCAAAAGCATGCCAGGGAATATTTTAACAAATTGCTGGTTGTCTCTTTCAGTGATGGAGAATACTTCCTGACCTTGGCTTGCTTTTCTTTTCACACTTTTTCTTCCTGTTGGGAGACTGGTCAAAGAAAGTAATAAGCAGGAGTAAGAAGAGACACTTTTAAACTTTTCTGTCAAAGCAGTGGTAGCTCTTAGAGCAGCACTAACTCAGTCCAGTTTGTTGCTAGCCCATATCTCTAGAGGAATGTAGGAGAAGCAGGTGGAGCCTAGGAGGAATGTTGAAAGGGTTTCAGATATCCTGGTGATTTACAAGAATCATGTGATTTTGCTGAAAAGTCTGAAAAGATTCTGTTGTTTTTAAAAAGAATCTATCAAATGCTATAGTAATTTGAGTATTTTTCATTGGAACAGTTTCAGGTTGTGATGATAGTGTATAATAAAGGGAGGAGTTGTTTCAGGAGTACAGTGTGAAAGAATGTTTAAAGGAGATAAGTAATTGGCTTATGTAACGTTTTGGCAAAGTACAGGGAGAGAACCATAGGTTTGGTAGACCCTCCCAGGTTAGAAGAAATTCACAAAGATAGTGTTCTGTTCTACTATGCAGTAAAATGCCTTCGCTTAGTCTTTTGTAGCATTATTTTACATGTATATGGAAATATGCTGGGATAAAGGTTGGACTTGATGACCCTGGAGGTCCCTTCCAGCCATAATTATTCTATGATTCTACCCTTCTGTCTTTTATTTTTGCAGAGGATGACAAATAGCAGCAGCTCCCCTAGCCTTCTCAATGACAGTGCCAAGCAGTATGCAGGCCATGGTAAGTACTTTTACAGTAATACATATAAAAGTATGTTTGGAAATTTAAGAGATTAACTTTTGCAAAACGGAGACTTGAGGGAAGTTTGTGGTTTGTTTTTTTTTTTTCCTCCTCTGATTTGGTTTGAGATGCAGTAGAACTTTACTTTTTAGCAGTAGTGTATTGTGTGATTACTTCTAATACAAAATTGAAGTGCTACTGAACTCATAAATTCTCAGCCTTCTCTTTGCTCCAATGGGGAAAACCTAAAAAAAGTCATTATTGGTCTTGTCATTTCAAGTGAAATGCTAGTTTGTATATCCACTATAAAGCACTGATAGCTCCGCAATAATATCCATTTTTATTGTGCTTTTCAGGTAAGTTATTGTGTGAAATGAATGTACAGGTTTTTATTCTTAAATTTATAGTGTATGGGTTTTGTGAAATGTCACATAACTGACTATTTTTAATAGCTATTAAGCCTTGTCCTGTAAGCAGTACTTTACCTTTTATAATTTTTTCCCTGCTATAGGGAACATGGTTTTCAACTGAACAAAATGTCTCGGTAGTACAGGCCTACATACCCACTAAGTTATTTTGGAGAGTATATTGTACTTCTGTAATGTGCTTTTCAAAATCACTGCAGATAATTTCAGCTGTAGCTGTCAAACTTAAGTTCTTAAAAGAAGAGGGTACTACTCCCTTTTGGCAAGGACATACATTTAAAATATATTTCTGCTCTGAAAATTGCCATGCAAATGATGTTCTGTAACTCCATTTGCATGTTTGGCCCTGCGGCTAGTCTACTTACTAGGGCTGTGATTTTTAAGCATGATAGTAACTACTGTAAAATTAACTTGCTTGAAAGTTGAAATTTGTGTGTTGGTTTTTTCTTTTTTCTTCCTCCTTGTTCATTTCCAGTATGTTTTGTGATTAATTCTGCTTCTTTTGTTCCACCAAACAATTAGCTATTCAAGGCAGTGGAGGTGTCCAATTTTAAATGCAGTCAGAGTTTGACTGTGACAGGCCAAATAGTGATGGTGATGCATGCAAAGGAGAGAAAGCAGACTGCCTTGGAAACCAGTTTAAATTGTTGTCTCAGATCTTTTTCTTCCCCCTCCTTCTGCCCTTCCCAAGCTGTGCTTCACTTGTAGAATTACCCTTTTAAGGAATATTGATTAATGTTGAACAAAGTATTTCATCAAAACACCAATGTTTACAGCTGGCAGTCATCTGCTAATTTGTCAGCTCCACCTATGCAGTTTGGAGTTTTAAGTTGCATCTGCAATTGTTATTCAGTTTTTGGTGTTTCAACTCTGAAAAGGATGCATAGGAACAAAGGAAAAGCAGTAAAAAGCTACTAACAGAATGTAGACTTTTGCTACCCTTAGTTCTAGTTTAAATCTGTGCAGAACTGTGACAGGACAAGTATGATCACATCATTATTTGTAAGACTGTGTTATACAGAAGATTATTAATTTCAGGTAACTGGAGGTGAAGGCTTCAAATATTGCACATTAAATGTCAATAGCAATTAAACTAAATTCTGCTAATGAGCACCGTTTCAATTGAGCCGTTGCACAGAATCTAAAATGCTGCAGTTTAGTAGTGTGATTGCTAAACTTAGTTTTGTCAGAAGGATTTTTTCGATACAGAAATAAGTTAAAAAATGTAATATTTCTTTCTAATATTAGAGATACATAACGTGTTATTTTACATTCTTTTTACAGATCCACTAACTTCACCAAATTCATCCTTGTTTAATGACTTTGCTGCCCTCAGCGTGTCTCAAAGGAGGAAGGTAGGCGACAACTAAATCTTAAGTAGTGTATTTGTATATGAGTTGACAGAGAAGAAGATATGGAGTAAAGTGAAATGCTAGGTGTAATAAGGATGATTCTTCTAATGTTGCTAGATTTATTTTAATATGTCACTGCTAATATTAATAAGATCTTACTACTTCATTTTTTCTACACCGAATCAGACTGCTGCTGCTATTAAGAAATATTCCAAGCACTTGTAAACTGAAGTTTGTAAGAATACTTTGAATATGAAAATTAGGACATAGCCCATTGAATTTGAAAACAGATTATTTTTATTGTAGTGAGGCACATGCCACCTGCAAGCCTTCATGGCAACAAGTTCTGAATACATTTCAAACTGAAATGAAATGCATTTAGTTTGAAAGACACTCTATGATATTGGGAACCTATGGATTTCCGCCCCCCCCCCCCCCCCCCCCCCCCCCGATCTATTTTGAGAAATCTTTCATTTGCTGTGGGCTAGACAGCATATTCAAACACCTTTGACCTGTGCCAAGACAGGTTGTGTTTTTTTTCCAATTGTACGTTTACAAACAGTGGCTGAAATAAGACAAAAGTCACACCGGAGTTCCATCTCATTTTTGTCAACTGTGGCTTATCAAAAAAGACATCATTTTGTCCCAACCAGTAATGAAATTTTACTTTCACTGATTTTCATGTTTTACTACTTATTAGCCACATGATCCTGAACTTTCTTATAGTTGACAATGCATTGTCCTTGAAGCAAGCTGTGTCAGCATGCTTGTGACTTTTCATAGAGCTTCATTTTTGTGTGGCAGTTGGGAGCTCTGTGTCATTCCTGCAGGTGAAGATGGAGCTTAAAGATAATTACCATAGTTGGCCCATCAGATTATTGTTCCTTGACATGAAATGCTATTGTAAAATGTTAATTTCCTAGTATTATGATGTATCTCCAAACTAGGTGGAATTTCTGAATTGCCCTTTTTCCTTAATGCCAGTGTAGTATACTGGAAATTGGATGTAAACAAATATAAATATATTGTTTATCCACTTACTGAGGTTACCTGTCAGCCTCACCTCTGTGTCTGGGAAGATCGCGGAACAGATCCTCCTAGAAGCTGTGCTACGGCACATGGAGGACAGGGAGGTTATTCAGGACAGCCAGCATGGCTTTACTAGGGGCAAGTCCTGCCTGACCAGCCTAGTGGCTTTCTACAATGGAGTGACTGCATGAGTAGACAAGGGAAGAGCTATGGATGTCATCTATCTGGACTTCTGCAAGGCCTTTGACACAGTCCCCCACAACATCCTTCTCTCTAAGTTGGAGAGATACGGATTTGATGGGTGGACTGTTCAGTGGATAAGGAATTGGCTGGATGGTCGCATCCAGAGGGTAGTAGTGAATGGCTCAATGTCCAGATGGAAGATGGTGACAAGTGGTGTCCCTCAGGGGTCTGTACTGGGACCAGTGCTGTTTAATATCTTCATTAATGATATTGACAGTGGGGTTGAGTGCACCCTCGTAAGTTAGCTGACTATACCAAGCTGGGTGGTGCAGTCAACATGCCGGAGGGATGGGATGCCATCCAGAGGGACCTGGACAAGCTGGAGAAGTGGGCCCAGGTGAACCTCATGAGGTTCAGTAAGACCAAGTGCAGGGTCCTGCACCTGGGTTGGGGCAGTTCTCGTTATCAGTGCAGGCTAGGAGATGATGTGCTGGAAAGCAGCCCTGAGGAAAAGGACTTGGGCGTAGTAGTGGATGAAAATCTGGACATGAGGCACTAATGTGCAGCTGCAGCTCAGAAGGCCAATCACATCCTGAGCTGCATCAAAAGAAGTGTGGCCAGCAGATTGAGAGAGGTGATTCTGCCCCTCTACTCTGCTCTGGTGAGACCTCACCTGGAATACTGCATCCAGCTTTGGAGCCCTCAACATAAGAAGGATGTGGACCCATTGGGGCGTGTCCAGAGGAGGGCCACAAAAATGATCAGAGGGCTGGAGCACCTCTCCTGTGAAGACAGGCTGAGAGAGTTGGGGTTGTTCAGTCTGGAGAAGGCTCCGTGGAGACCTTATAGCAACCTTCTAATACCCAGAAGGTGCCTCTAAGAAAGCAGGGGAGGGTCATGAGGGCGTGCAGCGATAGGATGAGGGGTGATGGCTTTAAACTAGAAAAGGATAGATTTAGGTTAGATGTAAGGAAAAAGTTTTTTAATGTGAGGGTGGTGGATCACTGGAACAGGTTGCCCAGGGAGGTAGTGGAGGCCCCATCCCTGGAGACATTCAAGGTCAGGCTTGATGGGACTCTGAGGAACCTGATCTAGTAAAGATGTCCCTGCTCACTGCAGGGGGGTTGGACTAGATGGCCCTTGAAGGTCCCTTCCAACCCAATACATTCCATGACTCTATGATTGTAAGAATGAAAATAAGCATACATTCTTTTTTAAGACAGTATGCAAGCACTATGTATATGTATATAAACCACATGGACCAAAAAAAATGAACTACCATACTGAAGTATTGCCAGAGTGATCACTGCTTCTAAAAATTATTTCAGAGTTAATTAAATAGTACAAAATGGAAACAAGCTAATTAATGTTTGAGTGTAAAGCTCAAAGCTCAAATCCGACTAGTGCAGAGTCTTTTCTGACTTGGTCCCTTTTTTCTGCAAGAAAAAATCAGCAAATTAAGCCACTTGCTGGTAAAATAGTATCAAGAGAAAGATTTGGACTTGGATTTTTTCTAATGAATATTTTGGACGTAACTGGCATTAATTGAAAGAGGTTTGTGTTTTGCTTTGCATATTAATAATTTATAGTTTATTATGACTACCATTTTGTAATGTATATTTGTACGAAAGTTTGTTAAATAATGTAATGGGGAAGTTTTCGTATTACTTGAGCTGTCTAAAGTGTAGGCATCCAGGCTCCCTCTATAGTCAGCAGAGAGAGATGAGCAGCTTAAAGAAACGTTTGTCTCGCATGGAGAAAAATATTTCTGGAAAGAATAGATGTCAGTGACTGCTTTAAGTGGATAAAAATTGATGGCTAAAGTTATGAAAAATTAACCACACTTTTGTGACTGACTGATTTATACTACCAGAGAGTACATTGCAAATAGTCATGGGTGCATTTTCTTAATATTCTTAGTATTTTTTGAGTACAATATTCAAATTGTATTAAGTGATTTCCTCAAAAGCACTGAGTGCTTGAGTGGCAGGTATTTAAAAACTTGTGTGATTTCCCCCCACACCAATAACTGGGCTGTGTTTAGAGCTTGAGCAGTGTTGATTTATCAGGCCAGTGCTTGATGCTTGCTGTGACACAAGACAGATAGCCTTCTAGAAGTGCATGCTTCTCTTCATTGACTCTAAAGGGAGCCTTGGTGACTAGCTCAAGTGTGGGTGTTTACAACATCTACTATTTGAAAAACTTTTCATTTTCTTGCTAAGAGCCCAGGGCTAAGGTTTTGTTTGTTCTGAACTAGCTGGCAAAACCAGCATTTCCTTCGTTTATCACTGACTTGGAGGACAGATATAATACAGTCTTGGTAAGTGAATAAAGAGCAATCACTTTCTTTTACAAATCAGAATTGTGATATTTTAAATATTTAGAACTATTAAGTTATTTGCAACTATGTAAAAACTGCATGTTTGTGCTGTGTAAAACCATGAATACTTTCTGCAGAAGCATGCAATATGTAGCTGCGTTAAGCAAGGAAGTTAAGTTTGTTAATCTTTATTGTTTCTGGATATTGCTGATCATATTATCCTGGCAGCCCTTTAACAATGGGTAAGCCATATGGATGTAAATATTTGATATCAATAAAATATTAAAGATAAGACTGGTTGATCATGATTCTGAATATTCTTGCTTTTTAATTAGACAGTTTTTTTGAAACTAGTTAGTGTGACTGGGCTGTTTAAATTGCTTGTTATATTTTGATGTTTAAAGATAGTCTACTTTTTGTTTAAAAAGTAAACATAGTCCTTAAATTTTTATGAACATTTTTGAGGTTATTTTCTCTGTTTAGAAATTATTAAACTGCATTTCGATTTTAGATTTCAGGAAAGCTAAGATTACTATTTAAAGACATTTTTATAGGATACTTAAAATGAAATCAAAGGAGCTAAGTATTTCTGTAGATGGAGCCTTGGTGGAGGTTCTGTCAACTGTAAAACCTTCTGGATTTACTGTCCGGTTGTTGTAACTCCACATGCAGTAAGACAAGCAACCTTAAAGTGAATTTCCTATAAGACGCTTTCAGGTAAGTATTAATCTACAATGCACAAATAGGATTTGTGAAGCATGGAACAAAAGCTAGAGTTTAGTAATAGACTAACCCTCTTTCCTGAGAATAATAATGATGTCACACTTATTTTATTTTTTTCTTTGAATACATGTTATTCTTGTTAAAAATAGGCTGGCATTCTGAACTTGAACTTCTTGGGTGTTTTTCCTAAACTGGCTTTAGCCGTTATCTAGAAAAATGCTCCTGTCTAAACCCTGGAATGATCTGGCTGGAAAACTTACATTCGTTTTGGTGGTTCTGGTAAACAGTTCATAAAAACATGTGCCAACATAACTGATCAGAATCTGTTGCCAAGGGAATGACAGCTTAATGCACTAAAAAGAAAATCTATGATGAAACTTCTGTTTAAATTTGTTCTGAGACTGTTGCCACTAATCCAGGCTAAAGGGTTCCCCTACTCGTTGGTCAGCCTTACAGGATAGTGAAAAGCATTGCTTTTACATTTTACTTTGTTTTTTCATACCTTCAATCCTCATGGAAACTGAACTCTTCTATAAAGTTCTAAACATTGGTTTATTATAATTTCATTTTTTTTAATTGTTCAGTCACACCTAGAGGAGGGCCATTAAGGTGAGGACCACTGTAGTCCACAGGCTGCAAGGAGTGAACCAACTGCTGTGGTGAACAACTTTCAGTACAATTTTAATGCTGTTTTGTATGTATTTTAAAGAATATTTTTTTTTTTAGAACTCCTTCTGTTGGTTTTAGGTGACTAAAAGCCAGGATGAAAAGACTGTGAACTAGATTAGAATGGAAAATAGAAGAGATTATTTGGACTGAAGTTCACCCAGAACAGGGCGCTGCTGTTTGGTGCTCTCTATGGAGATCTATGGCAAGTGAGACTGCACAGCAGACTTCTTAAATTCTTGTACTTTGTTTGGCAGTAATAAATATGCAGAGAAAAATCTTTCTGAAACAAAAGCCTACCTGTAAGACAAGTCTGCATAAATGCAAGTATTCTAATGAGTACAAGGAGAGTTTCCTCTCTCAGGTTAAAACAAAACAATGTTTTAACTTCAGGTCCCATGGAAACCAAATTTGTAAGACCTAAACTTATTACTAGTTTATTTTTGAGTGTCCTGTCCTTCATCTGATTTTTGTTACCTGTTGGGAAGTTGTGTGTCTCTCCAGCTTCCTGTCTCCAGCTCCATCTTGACACCTCTGATACCTAACCTTTGTATTGCTCAGTGGTGTTCATTGAAAAGCCATGTCTGCTATGTTTGGTCCTGCTGTATTTACTTTTAATGAAAATGTGCTGAGACAGTTGTTTTGTGTTTCATAACCTCCTGAATACCATCTCAGAAGCATGAATCATTTTCTGACAAGTTGAGGGGTCATTACCAAACACCATGTTGTGTCACTGTGTTGTAAACTGCAGAATTATGGCTGCACAGACTTTATAATGTACCTGGGATAAGTTTGTATTTCAAACCTGAAATTTTCCTTCTGGGATTATACATCCCTACTGCAATAAGACCTTACAGTTTACAAGTGATGAAAAAAAAAAAAAAGTATAGATTATGCTTCTAGAGAAAAATAGTAGATATTTGCAGGTAGTATGATGTTTACCTTGGTCTAAAATGTGTTTTAAGGGTATGATATCATTTAACCTCGTTTACATTTTTCTTTGGAATAGTTATCAGAATTGTTCCTTGGTTGCATGCTCTTGCTGTCTTAGTAATTGCTACATAGTATGATATTTTTAATTTTTAAGTGTGACATGAGAGAATGTATTCACATTCATTTTTGTGTATGGATTAGTGATCATTGTGTTATGTAAGAAATAAAATTATTGAAGCACTTCCTTTTAGAAATGTGTAAAGTTTTTACATTGATGAGGAGTCGTCATATTTTTATTGCCTCATCCTATAGTGTATTTGAAGGAAAAGTGCAGAATAAGATGACTGCATAGCACAGCACTTGCCTTACAGTTGTATTAAAAAGATCTTTGCTTGTTTTGTTTTTGTACATAAGCAGGTCAGATGTATGTTATGGTGTACAGACATCTAAAGCTTTAAATGCTATCCTCACTCCCCATTTTTAAAGTGTAATTTTTCAGTTAACCACCTAGACTTTGTGCAGTTTGTAAGCTGAAGCAGTTAACTACAGATCACAGAATCACAGAATAGCCTTGGTTGGAAAAGACCTGTAAGATCATCAAGTCCAACCTAGCACTGCCAATTCACTTTAGTGTGTAAGATGCCGTTGCTTATATTTACAAAGTGTGTTTGCTTCTTTCTATGCCAAGGTGTATGCAGTTTTTAAGTGTGATATGCAGTTAAATAATTGAAAGGGGTTTTCTAAGCTTGTGCATGCATTTGTTGAAGACACTATACAAATACTTAAAGCTAGAAAATATACTGGTATTGAGAAATCATATGCTGAGTAAAGTCGGAGTAAAAGTTGTATCAGTATTTAGTCCTCTTTTATCTATATTTTTGGTTTTTAACCATGCCTCATTTCCCCACTGTTTTTCTAAGTAATGTAAAAACTTCTGGCCTATTATAAAAGAGACATTTAAACATTAAAAGAACCCTGTAGTTTGCTCACAGTGTGCTCCTTTAGCAATAGAGTTTTTGAAAGTACATCTTGGGGTGGTGGTACTTTGTCAAGTCTTCACTACACAGTTAGAATTATCTGCTCTAATGATGGTGGAAAAAGCCTGCTTTTCCACCAGCTTCTTTCAATTCATCAGATAGATTAATTTCTTTGTAAAGAACTACAGTTCTTTAGTATAACTACATCCATGCTAGTTTTTAGCTGTTGTGGTAATTCATCCAACCTAGCTAGGCTGCAGAATTGTTTAGAAAAGATTTGGCTTAAAGATACGTCAGTTTTCCTTAGCTCCTTCTGAACTTTTGAAGATTTTAATGTCTTCAGCATATATACTTATGAAATACATTTTCTAGTATGTACGGCTTAGAAGTTTTCCTTAGCTGTGGTTTAAAATGCATGATGTAATGCCTGATTTATTGCAGCCTTAACTCTAAAATTTGATTGAACCAAGAATGGTGTTTGTTTTTTTTTTTTTTTTCTTCAGTGTTCAAATATGTTGCTCTGGAATAAGACCTATTTCTATGCCACATTGCACATTTTAGTTTTCTTTGGGTAGCAGAATCTTTTTTTTGTCTCTGTATGATGCTTCTCAACTAGTAAAAGTTCTATCCCTAGCCAAACCCAGGGTTACATAAACAATTCTAAAAAAGGGTTCCAGATGGAAGGGTGGCTAGTCTGTAAGTGCATGTAATCTCAATATATAACACTATAAACTTTAAAATGATAAACATTATGAATGTCAGCATACTCTTCTTCAAAAAAAAGAAAAAACCCCACCACCCAACAACAAACACCAGCCACGCACTTAATTGTTTTTAAGCTGTTGACTAGACTCCCATTCTTTTGTGGATATCAAAGTGAAAAAAAATTGATTCTAACCTTCAGAAGTTGGTACAGAAAACAAATCGTCTGCCTCTCTACCAGTGAGAGGTTGTAATGAAAGAGGAAGAGGAGAGAGTATCTTGGTTAGCAACAAACTCAAACCATGTCACAGGGTTTGTAGCTTTGTTGACGACAAAGCTTAAAATGTAATGACAAGACAACTTCTTTTTCATATTACCAGCTTGCAAATCTGCTAGGATTCTCCTGTCGACTATACCTAGCATTCAGATGTAACACCTTGTAGACCTTATTACTAAATCCAGTTTCGCAGTTGTATTCACAATTAAGATGCTGCTCAGCTGATGGTGTCCAGAATATTGTGTTTTTCCTCAATAACATATTGAAATTCATATCCGTGGCTGGGTGTTTCAAGTACTGTCATCTGCATATTCCAGCTAATTGGTTATGGCTGTTGGGTGAAAATAGCAATGATGATACCAATGGCTTCTAGTTAGCTTTTAGTTTTCAAGACGTAATAAAACAAAAGTTGGTTCTTTTTCAGTAGACTAGTATGGTAGCTGAGTATTTAACTTCTTTTTCTAATGGTCTCCTTGCCACTAGCTTCTGTTAAAAAAACTGAAGTCTTATAAAAACAAGTCAATGTCGAAACTTAAAATTGTGTATATTGCTTAATTTTAAGCAGTACAAGGAAAATATGATATTGTATACCGAATCTTTCCTGTCTGACAATGTAATATTTATTTTATCTGTTTGTGCAGATAGTCTTGTTGTACAGATGAGCCCTAGCTAGTGCTACTGTTATACCTTTAGCTATGGTAATTTAAGGTAATGCTGTTTAATTTAGCCTGTGAGCTAAATTAAGATTGCTTGTTTGATTCAGTAGTATATGCACATTACTGTAGCTCAGGTTATTCACAGTACTTCAAAACACAATAGCCTGCTCTTGTTTATATGCCAAACTTAACTGCATTTTTTGGTACACAAAATGTCTTGTAAGTCTGAAATCCAAAGCTCACCAGAGGTAAGTGCATTTTAAGGAACAGAAATGTAATTTGGGATGAGTGATCCACTGAAGATCTGCAATTGGGTTTTTTCAGGAAGAAAACTTTGGAATTGTGTAGTTTGATTTGACTTAAATATTACATGGAAGTTATTAGACATGAGGAGTCTTTACAGTTTGAATCTTTGTAAACCTTTTCTTATTTAGATTTATTCCTCTAGGATAGTCTTGTAACATCTGATGCTGAATTGGAAAGAGGAAGTGTGGCATTGACTGCTGTCTGTGAAACAGGAGGAACTAGGGGCAAAGATACTGTTACAGCAAATAGGAAGAAAATATACTTGCTAAACATGCTCCCAAACTTCTTGATGAATGAATGGGAAGTAAGTAATTAAGCTGGCTTGAGGTATATTTTCTAGTGTGGGCTAATTAAGTTACTCACTGTAGTAGTGTTCTGATGTGAAGATGCTACTCAGGAAGGACTTTTTTGTTTTTCAAGTGGATTTCTTTTGTTGAAGTGTAATGTTTCTCAGACTTTGGGGGTTTATCTTCCCTAGTCTAACACTTTCCCTTTAATCATGAAACCAGTAGCTTCCAATCATTAATTGCTGGCAGCAGCTTGGTTCTACAGGGCAATGGTTATAATTATTACCTATGGTTGAAAATGCTTATCCTTCTCACCCTGGGGAGCCAAGCTGTTGCTAACAATTAAAGGTAGTTAGCTGTTCCCTGCTTCATGTAAACATTTGCAGCCAGTAATTACTGCTGCTTCTCACTTCTTTGTCCTGGAGGAAGTGAACTCTTCCAGTAATCTTTTGTAGTAATTTGGTTTTGTTGTGTTTGGGGTTTTTTTTCTTCTTTTTCTTTCTTAGATTTCATTTCAATTATTGTAGCTTATTATTTTTAAATGGAAAAATAAGATTAGTGGTGTTTTTGACTTTTCACAACCCATTTGGAACTTGTAGCCATTTTGGGAGTTGCAACCTAGTTTGAGAAATACTTGCTAAAGGATTATGAAGTATTTAAAGGGTTTAGCCACCCCTCCCACCCAAAAGTTTAGTGTGTTGAGCTATCTATCCTTTCATCTGTATGGCTGAACAGTTGGGGGTTTTTTTACCTCATAGAAAGACTTCAGGGAAGGCAAAAATGCAATTGTTTTTGTAATCATCCAAGAGAAATTGTCCCCTGGCCAAGAAGTTGGGTTTGTTTGTCCAGGTTGTCATGCCTCTCTTTTAGGTAGATATATTAGCTTAGTTCAGAAATGATCAGTGGTTGATGAGTTCTTGCTTGTTTCAAGATGTGCTATTCTGTCCCTGTTGCTTTATTTGTTGCTCTATGTAGAGAGCAGAGATGTGGCAAAGTTGATACATTTATTCAAACCACTCAATCAATTTGATCTTGCCTTTCTATTGAATCTTTTCTCTTGGCAGACACTCTTTTTTGGTGTTTTCTGATCTCCTAGAAAACTCAGATTGGATTTCTGAATCAGATGCCATTTTGCTCATGGAAAGCAAGTGTGATTTAGAATGATTTTGGTGCAAATAGGCTGAAATTTATTTCTAAATGTTAGTATTGTATATTCCATCTTCTAATATCTGTCTGAACAATGAAATCTTGGCCTAGTAATCCCCTGGTGATATTTTATGGTAGATAATGAAAGTCAAATTTTAATGTAGTCTCACCCACTTTTTAGTTTAATTTTTTCATACCAGTAGGCCAAGAACTATAGATGTATGAACTCATACTGGTTTTTATGTTGCTTTATGGCATAGAATTGACCATTTTTTGCCCCCCTCAGCCCCCCAGGATGGTCCTTCATGAAGCCTAAAACACAGATTCATTCTGTTGCCTGGAATCTGAATCCCATTGTAACTGAAATAGCCTCCCTCCTCATTGGGTCAGTTCCTCTTTTGTTTTGGTTCTCCATTTCAAAATATTTATGGATCATCTTTTATTATGGAAGACTAAAAGAACCCTTTATGAATAGGAACGTGTTTGAATACTGCATTTCTTTCCAACAGCTTTCAGCCTAAAAGTTTTCAGGGAAGTAGAGGAGGGGATCTGTTCAGGTTTTGTTTTTGCAGTGATTTTATGGTAGTTTTGTCCTGCTTGTCCGTGAGTTGGGAATCTTCTCTAATTAGATTGTTGCCTTGTTTCCTGATGAACAATTTTTAAAATGCATATCAAGGTACACATTGCTAAGATTTCTAAGGTGCTAGATGAAGCAGATATCTGAATAAAGGTAAGTTTAACTTTGATTAGTTAAAAAGTGGTATATATCCAGATGATATTTGCATTTTCACATTAAAAAAACCACACCAAAATAGCAAAATAAAAACAGACCAACCCCTGCAATTTGGTCTAATTGTTGATATTACTGGTATAAAAGATCGTGGTGAGTATGCATAGATGCTGAAATACTTCTTTAGGTGATATTTACCATCTAGGTAGGTACATGTAGGTTTGAAAGCATAGAGAAATCTGGAGAACTTCTGTGCTTTACCTATTTGAAAGTATTTAACAGTTTTGTATTTTTGTTTTTGTTTAGTTTTTTAGTGTGCTTTTAAAATTTAATGTTCATGTCACGCTTAAACATAAACAGTTTCATTTGTAGAGCTCATTGCCTGTGTAATAGAAATGTCATTCCTATTGAGGTGCAAGTACCTCTTGCATGTTCACTTCCTCAAGCATGTTATATTTTCTCAATTTTAAGTTAGTTTCCAATGCATTTATCATGGTAATTCTTGTCTATTTTCACCTAGGACAGTAGTTGAAGTTAGTCTTTTGCATATTACCTTGAGCAGAAATATTTTTCTCATTGAATTTTCCTGCAATTGGCTGCTCTGTTCCACTTGATTTTTAAAAGCGAGTCTTCAGGAGATGAGTCTTGGCAAATTTGAACTTAAAAAGAAGTATACAAAAGCTAATGTTAATTTCTTGTTTTCTGAAGGGAAGTGTTCATTATTATGATGTGATTGAAGGTATCTATTTGAGAAATATGGATTATTTTTTTTTTCTTAATTCATCATATTTATGGAATTCCCCAATTTGTACTCATGTTACAGTGGCTGACTTGTAATGGACAGATTTGCTTACAAATAATTAGTAATCCCTGAAGTTTATTTTCTTTTTTAAAGTATTGTTTATTATAACCAAATAGTCAGGATTGAAAGGAAACAGTCTCAGATAAATTTTACTTGCAAATTGTTTCCTATTCCACCAATCCAGAAATCATATCACTGTGTAACACCTATTTTAGTGTAGCTTTAGATGAGGGTTGTTAGGAGTGGCTTGGTTTCTCTCCTTTTTTTGTAGCCCAGGAAGTATCGACTGGGGATGCTGGATGAGAGGATAGTTCCGGTGGGATCAAAAGCAAGAAAATCAAAGAACCCTATCGGCTGTCTGGCTGACAGGTGTAAAACAGGAGTACCCATCAATATGGTTTGGTGGAACAGAGTCACAGAAAACAATTTACAGGTAAAATTATTTTTTTCCTAGTCACTTTTTCAGTATTTTGGATGCTTTGTTTTAAATTTTGAAAAAATGTTAGAAGCAGTTACTCCAAATATGGGTGGAGATCAGATCAAATATTTATTTCACAAAGGATTTGGCTTCCAGGAGAGTGACTCGGTTGTTTTATTCTCTTTACCCACCACTGGGCTATGTACTTTGCTTGATTATCTTATAATCCATGGAGGAAGAGCAAAAGTGATCATTAAATGTATTCTAAAAGCAAACAAACAACCATGTATTTTAATTTTTATGTGAGGAGGGTTCCTACTGGTAAAATGAGTGATCTTTGCTAAAATGGCTGACACTTAATGCAAATAAATTCCCTTAGTACAGAATTTGAAGATGTAACCATCATGATCAGAAAGTGTGAATTCTTAATTTTTATGTTGGGACAGTTTATATTTCTCATCTTGTTTGTTAAACCTTGTTACTTTGTTCCTGAATTTTCTTCAGCTCCTTAACAGGGGAGAGGTACAGATGAATTTGAACATCTCTGTACAGAAGTAGCAGGTCATAGAATCATGAAATGGTTTGGGGTGGAAGGGACCTCAAAGATCATCTAGTTCCAACCCCCACCTGCCATGGCAGAGACACCTCACACTAGATCAGGTTGCTCAAGACTCCATCCACAACTTCCTTGGGCAACCTGTTCCAGTGCCTCACCACCCTCACAGTAAAGAATTTCGTAATTATATCTAGTCTAAATCTACCCTCTCTCAGCTTCCACCCATTACCCCTCATCCTATCATTGCAATCCCTTGTAAAAAGTCCCTCCCCAGCTTTCTTGAAGGCCCCCTTCAGGTACTGGAAGGCCGCTATGAGGTCTCCCCGGAGCCTTCTCTTTTCCAGGCTGAACAAGCCTAACTCTCTCAGCCTGTCCTCATAAGAGAGGTGTTCCAGCCCTCTGACCATCTTGGTAGCCCTCCTCTGGACTCACTCCAGCAGATGGATATCTTTCTTGTGCTGGGGGCTCCAGAGCTGGACACAGCATTCCAGGTGGGGGTCTCACGAGGGCAGAGCAGAGGGGCAGAATCACCTCCCTTGACCTGTTGGTCACACATCTTTTGATGCATCCCAGGACACGGTTGGCTTTCTGGGCTGCACGCACACATTGTTGGCTCATATTGATCTTATCGTCCACCGACATGCCCAAATCCTTCTCCCCAGAACTGTTCTCAATCCACTCATTGCCCAGCCTGTATCTGTGCTTGGGATTGCTTTGACCCAGGTGCGGGACCTTACACTTGGCCTTGTTAAACTTCATGAGGTTGGTCTGGGCCCACCTCTCCGGCCTGTCAAGGTCCCTCTGAATGGCATCCCTTCCCTCCAGCATGTCCACCACACCACACAGCTTGGTGTCGTCGGCAAACTTGCTGAGGGTACACTCGATGCCACTGTCCACGTCGCTGACAAAGATGTTAAATAGCACCAGTCCCAGTACCGATGCATCCTTGGGATGATGTTCGAGGATAATTCTAGTCTGGGAAGAATCTGCTTGATGTCCCTTAAGATGGAGTTAAATGGAAATTATTATAGTGGTCATAACTGCAACATTGCTGCTATTACTGTTTTGCACTTGTGTGGTGCTTTTGATTCTTCAGAGGTACTACTTCAGTCTTTCTGTGATAGTTATGTTCTTTTTAAAGTGGGTGAAATGAGTAAATTGACTTATAACTAGAATTTGTGGCACGTTCTGAGTTTCTTGTAGTTCACTAAAGTTCTGCCATGTAAGGGCCAATGTGAAGCTCATACCAAAGCCTGTCCATACCAGTGCTCATGTTGCATCACTTGATGTTTGAACATCTTTGCATTACTGAAATTGGGAGTCATGGGCAATGTGATGCAGGCAAACTGATGCAACATTGTTTAGGGGCAATTGGGCTTAAGTCTGTCTTGGCCCTTTTGGTGCAGGGAAGCAGCAGAGCCACTGGAGTAGTAAAGATGAAGCATAAAGGAAACATTCATAGAAGGACCAGGTAAGGTTGCTGAGGTGTGGTTGGAGCCTGTGAAGCACTGTTTCTCAAGGGAGAGAAGGTTGATGTATTGGATTTATTGTGTGTACCTAATGGGAGTGTAAACTGTAACTAGTGGATAGTTGCTCTGAGAACAGAGAAACAGAAAACTGGTCTTTGAATTTCAGGTGGACATTAAATAGCAGGAAAAACCCTGTTTGTACTCATGTCTTCCATTGTTTTCTCTGCTGTTCAGTGTCGCAGCAAGGTTTGTCATCGATCTACTCCACTTAGAAGTAGAGCAGAAAAAATTAATTTTTCTGGAGGCTGGAGAGACAGTACTCTGAGACTTGGAGCTCCTGGCCAGGAGCTATTGTGTTTTCAGTACCTATGCCCTCCAAAGTTGTGTTGAAAGTGTGGCAATTAGAAGCTCAAGGTCCCCTCAAGGTTACTGGCAATAGCTTGGGATTGGCTGGAGAGCATGTGGCTTTTGAAGGGTGCAATTTTAAGCTCCTTTATTGTGCCAGACTCCCAGCTACATAATTGACTTAAACTGTGTAAAGCATAAGATTTTTTTATTACATGATGCAATTTAATTTCTCATGGAGTCATGGGAGTTCAGAAAAGCATGTATACATACACCTGGTAGAAACAAGAACAGAAAGATGTTCCAACCATAGGAAATAGGAGGAGAGATATAGCAGAGAACACTGGAGTCTGGCAAGAGTGAATGGAGAAAGGTGTGAAAACAGGCTGCAGAGAAGATTATGAGGATATATAAAGCTCTACATAGATGAGATACTGAATTTTATATTGGTGTTTTCATTCTGATCTTTGTAAATCTTTGTATTTTAGTGTGAACACTTTCTAAGTTAGAGCTAAAACAAATCTTAAATTGCTAAAATTTGAAAATTTTAACTATAAAAGCACTGGAGAAATGTCTGGAGAAGTTTGGTACATGAAACTACTTAAAACCAGGTAGTTTCATGCTGAGATTCCAGATTGACCTTGTTTTTCTACTTTAGTATTTATATAATCTGTAGATAGCTTTGATCTTCAGTATTTTGAAATACAGGCTACTTAGAGATTTTTGCAGGTGTGAATATAGGTTATACAAACTAAATTGGCTGGTGGTGAGTACTAGGCAGTAAGTAGAAAGGTTAAATTATGATGGAGGCACACCTGTTTGAGTTATCCTTTTTCCTTTATGTTTGAAGATGAGAAAGCAGAATTATATCTCAGAGTTGCTGAGGACTTCCAGTGCTGGGCAGGTGCTGAAGCTCATGTGTCAATTGGAATCTCCACTTTTCCAAATGTTTGCTTTAAGGTGTGGCAATACACTATTTCATGGTGCAATGCTTAGAGATTTTTGTCCAAAAAGTGACTGTTTTAAAAAGCAAGGTAGTTTAGAACATGCATTGCAAAACAGTATAACTTTCTCATGCATGGCTGTGAGTTTATAAGCCAGATCTATTTACTTTAAATACTGCGTTACACTTACATGATTAAAAGTGGAGTCCACAGAATGAATTGCTTTCTGGGTTGTGCGTTAAAAAAGCAAAGCAACCATATCAAAGTTTGTTCTTCAGTGATATGTCCTACCCTATGTTAAGAAATATCCTGAGTTACTACATCAGTGTTTGATACACATTATAATAGCTAATGGCAGTTCTGCTTAAAATAGTAGGAATAGATACATTTTTTTATTATATGGATCAGTTCTTAAGCACCATGAATAACTGGGGCTTTTTGTTGTTTCCTGGAAAAAAAAAAAAAAAAAATCATAGAAAGAAATTTTTCAAATATTTTGCATCAAGAACATGGACTTTTAAAACTTTATAGTTTTTGCAGTACTTTGAATTAAGTTGTTCAAGAACTGTGGAAATATTCTGAGTCTCTAAAAATTTACTTTTTACTAAGATCTAGTTGCTAAAAGGTAACAAAATTTTGCTAGTAATTTTATTTGATCCTGTTTTGGTTTTTAAAAAGTCTTTAGCCAACAAATTTTACTCAGTTTTAATGGAACTGTCTCTAAGTCTTTTGAAAGAGCAGTTGATCACTATGGCTAATAATGTGGGTGAATTGAAATTTATTAGTACAGGTGATGTGGCAACTTGTTCAGTAATTGCAATAAGGAATCGTGTTGCACAAATTCCATACTAGGAGGGAAAGAGACTTGCTTTGAAGCCACTGACCTCCAGTGTCTGTTGGGCTGCTCTGACATCCCAGAATGTGTCCTTCCTTGATGTCATAGTTAACAAAGAATCCTCCGGGAATCAGGAGGATTGCAGTGATGCTCTTTACGTGAAGTGAAGCTCCTTATATGGCACATTTGTCCATTTAAAAACAACAACAAAGAAGCCCCAGAAAACCAACAGAAAAATAACCACACATCAAAAACAAGCAACACTTTTACATGTTTTTGGATTCTTAGGAGATACTCTGAAAACTGTGCGAAGAGCAGACTACTAGAGGACTGCTTTGCTTGTAGCATGGATATAGTTTAGTGGTGGTTTTCTGTAGCCATTACCGGATTATGCAATTTGGGGTGTCAGAACAGATCAGCATGAATTTGGAGGTGAAGGAGAACCTAAAAAGAGAACAAAAAGGCTTGTATCCAGTTTCTAGCATGGTAAATACATTAGCACATTCTTCCAAAATAGAATGAAATTGGTCTACTTCTTGCTTTAGGTAGTTGGTTTTGGTAGAACATGGGACCAGAACTGATCTAACAAAGCAGTGTTACAGCCACTGAAACAGAGGTGGTAACTCTGTTGCTGCTGTACAGCTCTGTGTTGTTTTGTGAGATGCTGAAGTGGAAATGAGAGAGAAAAGCATGGTTTCCAGTGCTCCTGTGGGATCTCTGCATGACTTTCCAAAGGCACATAACTTGTGCACCCCTGTGTTACAGTATTATTTCAGTACTCCATGGTGCTTTAAAGATTCATTTATGAATGAGTTCAGCAGTGGGGCCCTAGGAGTTTATCACTGAAAAGCGTACAGAAAAAAGCATATGTATAGAAATTGATAGTTGATGAAACTGGAATTTTCATCTTCTTTCTGGACTTATGGGTATCTGTTGATAGGTGCAACTCCTCAGCATACAGTAATGCTGCATGCTGCTGTGTGGTCCTCCTAGCAGTGGTCTTCAGCTGAGGTCCTTGGCCTGCTCTTTATTTTTGTCTACACCTTCCTGTAAGGAGCCTTGAATTGTTTTTCAGTGGTACCCACAAAATATTTGTTTCTTCTTCTCTACACTGTATTTTAATTGTATTTCCTTTAATATCTTTAAAAGCATGAAAGTCACCAGACAGATAAACTCTGTGCTGAATGGTGACACAAATGAGGGGTTGGGTTTTTTTTCAGTCTTAACTGCCTCGTGGTTCCATCCTTACTAATTGCATCATGACTGAATTCAGCCTTCATTTGGACTGTTTGTTATGTGTTTTATAACCTTTTGCTTTCATGCAAGTATAGAAATTGGTTTTGTATGTGGAGCTGGATGGACACAGTTTTGTGGTCTCTCTTTGGAAGTTTCTGTGCAGAGCTGACTGAAAAAAGGCTCTTCTGTCTTGTGAGGGAGCACAGGCATAAAGAATGTGAATCTCTAGCAGATTCCTGAGTGTGACTTTCACTTAAATAAACTGAAATGCCTACCAGTTAAAGTGGAGCTTGCAAACAGCTTCATTTTAAAATTATGATGGATATATAAGTAACTTCTAGAGACCAAAACTGATGTATGAACACTTCCAGAATGCATTTAGAAATAAGAAGCAGACCTGTTCTGTAGGCATTAATTGTATCAGTTGGTGAAAGTGGTAAGAGTTTAGCCAGAATGATGTGGATGGGATTTGGGGAACTCAGTTGCTCTAGGAAAGATTGAGGTTATCTTCCAGAAGGTACTCTCTACTTGCATGCTTCAAATCTTTTGCCATGTCCTACCTACCCTTGTCGCCTAGGTCACACAGTATTTAGGTGTGGTAGATCTATGGATGTGTAGTTGCTAGTTTTAGTGGTGGAAAAATGCGGATCTCGTGTAATTCCTTGAAATTATGTGCTTTTAGAAAGATGCTACAAATTCTGTCGCTTGCTCTCCCAGTTGTTTTGCTTGATGATGACTTAGGCTGTATTTCGACAAATTCTTCTCGGCTCTTTACCACTTCTGTAGTTTTCTTGTTTCAGTGCAGATTTGGCTGAATTGTTGCAATGGCAGATTTTATCTAGAGGGACACCATTCTTAGTTATTCCTGTACTTAAAATTTAGATAAGTACAGAATATTACCTTTTGAGTTTAAATGTATTGGTTATATGTTTTCATTTGTTTTGCTGCATTAGTGTATACTTTAGCAAGTTTTCCTTAACTAAATGTAATTGAGAAGATTCTTATGGGCTTTTTACCCATCTAAATATAAGTGTTTCATTTCACCAGTTTACATCTTTGGTTATAGCTGTTCTTTGGCTATTCAGATGCATGCACATATAGAATGACTAATATGTAACATCGTAAGGTAGTTAGTGGCTAAAATTTACTATGTGATTAAAAATGGATTATTCTTACTATTTGCTTTTAAACCTGAGCATCCTCTTTAATTTTACAGCTTTTAGAATCTTCCTCCTTTTCCAGTGCTTTGAAATACATAAATACTATGATATTTGGCTGAAGTATTCAAATAAAAATATTAAAAACAAGTTAACACCAAAAAAAGAATACTTTTTGAATATTTTTCTTCACTGTCTAAATTAGTGTTTTATAATAACATTTCTTTTCTAATTTGGCACTAGCTTAACTTCTCTGATGCCACTTTATTCATATTGGTAAAAATCAGTATTGGTAATTTAACTCACAGTTCATATATTTGGTCATTTTAAAGCAACCCAAACCCAAAATGATCCAATATAATTTGCTTTAAAAAAACCTTATGGATTATCTTGTCTATTGGGAGTTGTTACAATCTTCTCATTTTATCTCTTATTTAGACCCTTTTGAGAAGTACTCTGAAGATTACTTATTAAACTTAACTTTGACAGTTAATAATCTTAAAGCTTTTCAGTGTGTTTATGTAATAAATGGTTTTCTTTCACAGAATCACAGAATAGCCTTGGTTGGAAGAGACCTCTGAGATCATCAAGTCCAACCTTGCCCTTATTTCTTTTTTCTTCCACTGATGTCTTTTGTTAATTGGCTGTCCAATAATAAGCTGTTTGCTTTTTGAACTTTAATTAGGATTTTCTTTTTCTGACCCTCCCTGCACCAAACCAAACAATCTGCCCCAAAACTACAAAACTGTGCACCAATTTTAATAAAAATTAAAATTTGGTTGTGTGATAGGTTCTATGTACTAATAGATACTGAATGTTTGATGATAGCTCTGGTGCTATTTTTCTGTGGTATCAAATTAAACCTCGTTATTAAAGATGCTACATAAACAGAATGGATAAACAGAAGTTAACTTCACAAAAAAGGAACACATGGCTATTTGACAGGGATGACTTCTTTGGTAGGAATCATATTTAGTGCTTTAATTGGAAACTGCTACTTAGTTTGAGATACATGAGCTATTCATATGGAAAGCTTGCTAATGCTACTTCAGATGTAAGCTAGAAAAACATTTAAATTCATGCAGACTAGCTTCCAGTATCTACTTTTCTTGTCAGCAAGCTGTATGTAACTTAAAAATATCCCCTACACTCAGTAGGCTTGCCTAGTAAATATTTTCTTCCAAATAGGCACTGTCTGTTTCTTTACATTTAAAATAAGCACTTAATTTACGTTTGTTTTTAAACAGACACCAAATCCCTCTGCAAGTGAGTTTATTCCTAAAGGAGGATCAACCTCCAGGCTGAGTAATGTATCCCAGTCAAGTATGTCTGCCTTCTCTCAAGCCTTGTTCTCTCACCCCTCCATGGGAGGTCCTGCTACTGCTGGGCTAGCACCAGGTAAGTTGAGAGTAATGATTTGCAGTACAGTTGCTTCTTTTAACTTACAATTATGTCAAACATAACCCTGTATGGAGAGTGATCAGGTTTATCGGGTATAAATGTAGCCACCTCCTACTTTAGCTCTTAATTTTAAGATAGTCTTCAAGCATATATAAAAGTGCAGGAACTTGGGATTTATCTTTCAGTAGTATGGAAATCACACTGCAGGCTGTCAAATCTGTTCAGCTACCGCAGCACTGAAATTAATTCAGCCTAATTTACTCTGCCCTTTTTTGGGGAAAAGGGGTACTGTGTTATTACATACTGTGCTCTATGCAGTCCTTGCCAGAGCAGCACCTGAAGATGGTTTAAACTGTCCTTAGTCTAGAAATGCACTGCGTTCTACAAGGAATATGTGTTCTGATTGCCACACATTGATCGACTCTCTTGATTTATTTCTAGAGTATTTAATCTGGAAGTAATTATTTTCAGTGTTTATGAGTATATATGAGGACTTAAAAATCTCAATGAAGAACAAAAAGTAGAAGATAAGCTTATTCTAAAATAATTTGCCTTGCAAAGTAGTTTTAATTGTTACTGTGTCTGTCATACGTAATCTCACTTTTAAGACCCATTTATGACTATTTTCCATGTTTAAAAGTCCTACTGAAATGCGTTCCATGCAGACATACAATTCAAAGTGACAATTTTTTTTTGTTGACACTTAAAAGGTCAAGCTCTTATGTGTCTTTTGGACTTCTGATCTTAAAAAGTCAGCTTAATTCTAATTTTTTCAAAATAAAATGAAATAGTTTTAAGTTATAGCCATCAGCGGATCAGGGTATTGCACATCACAGATCCTTTAGTAAGTTTCTGTATGTACTTAAACCTTTGGCAATCTCTTGCAATGGACAAGTAGCATTAGGTAGCTGCCAAAAGGCAGAGGGGCAAATATTGTAAATGTTCAGGTGTTTAAAACCAGTATTGGCAATTACCATCTATTAAACTGAAATCTAGTCTTTCCTGATGCCAGGGGATAAATTTCAGTGTCAATATGAAAGAAGCCAGCACTTAGCTCGCATGTTGTAACTATCAGAACAGGGTAGGAAAGCGACTGATGCTTCTGCTGACCAAATGAATGTGTTGCAGTACTGTCTGATTCATACTATACTGTGCTGTACAATCTTACTGAAAAACTGTTGTGTTTATATGCCTCTCAGCCTTGTCACCTGGATTGAAAAGTGTATAAAGGATTAAATAGAATACAGTAAAATGGTCTACTTTTGGAAAGTGTCCAGTGGGTTCTCAAAAGGATCCTTCACAGTCCAATTTCTTTATTAGCTGTAACTAATACTTGAAAGGTTAAGTAACATGTTGATAAAAAAAAGTTTGTACAACAATTTGAGCTCCTAAAAATATAGATGCCAATGCTGAAAACTTCTCTAGGTTCAAGTACTATTGCTTATGGATGAGAGAGATGGTGAAGTATTCACTAGAGTACTTCAGGCAAAGCTGGCTTGTTTCCCTCCTTTTCCTGTATAATTAAAAAGATAATATAGTTCAGAGTAGGGATCTGAGTTTGGTGCTCTTAATTTCTCTAGAAGCTTCTTTCTCTACACTGAGTGCAGAATTCTCTGAACCTAAATGTCCTGTGTAAATAATACTCATAAGCATTTATCTTTATTTAAATGATTTAGCTGTCAACAGCAGTTCATGTGGATCTATACTATTATCTCAGGGTGAGTTGGGAGGTGCTCTTTCTAAAAGATTAGGCTCTTAAATAAGACCACTTGGGTCATGCTGGGTAACAGGATAAGAAAAAAGATTTAAACAAGTTATTAAATTGTCATTAAAAATTATCGTTGGGATCTGTTAGCTTTTGTTAAGTGAAAACTAATTAAAATGAAACCTATATGAAGAGTTTATAAGAATTTTCCTTTAAATAAATATAAGTCTCCTTCCAGTTAAATGGTGTATGTTTTCCAGTAGAATAACTTTTAGGAAACATGTAAGATTGAAGCATTTGCACAAGGTGAAGATTGCATTTAGTAGTTTACAGGGTACTAGAGGAAAGAAATGGTTTAGTAAGAAATAAGGAAATGTAGTAGGAATAATTTGTTAAAAGTTCCATAGCTTAAGTCACCTGTGACAAAGTAGGTAAATTATGAGAACAATCCTTTCATTTTTCTCTTTCACATCTCTAATTTCTGAGATTTCTCCAAAGGTAAATGAAAACCACTTTTGACGTCTAGTATGTAATAGATAACTGTTCACAAAATCGACTGTCCCTGAAAAATATTTGATCCACCTGTCTTACTAACAGTACTGCAGAAATACTGGGAAAAAATGACAACTGAAACCTAGCATATTTTAATAGATAACTTCTTGTATCCACACCTGGCATATCCATTAGGGCATAGCATGGAAGAAGGTTACTCCTACTTTTATGTGTATTTGCTTAAATAGGTGCTTTCTAGCATAATCTCAACAGAGTTTTTATCTCAATAGCCTTTAATAGAATACAAAAACATAGTGAGATAAAATGTGGCTTACACAAACAGTTGGAGAAAATCATCCTATTGAAGAACTTTGAACAGATCTCCTTCACCCTCTCCAAACCTTCTTTGCTTAAGCTACCCTGGACAATACCCTGTTTTTGCTCGTTCTGTTCCCTTGCGAGCAAATGCATTCTGTTTATCATTTGTATGGGAAATTTATTGAGTTGCTGGTGATCTTCAAATAGTACTTGTGCTAACAAGCTTATCTTACCCAGTTCTGTGTAAGGTTTGAGAATAATATTACCATTAAAATGTGCAACAAAGCATATGAAAGAAATTTGTGAATGTCATTGAAGTCATAAGATGTCATTGCTATGTTAAACTTGAGAGAAAACAGATGTATAGCCCCCAGCAGAGAAAATCTTTGTCTGGCTTTCCTTAAGCTGGGTTTACCTAAGCTAGGTTGTAGGTAAAGAGTGATGCCTTTGTCGTTGATGGAGATGACAGCAAATTGCTCTTGCTTCTATGTTTAGTCCAAGACAGACTCTGAGCTTACACAGAATGTAAGAGATCCTATTTCTGCTGGTAGCCTGAACCTGCAGGCTTAGGAGCCACAGGAGCATGAAGGTGGTGTGGCTGTCGAGTTGACATATCTCCATTCATGATGGGCTATGAGACTGTAGTTCTCAGGGCTTGTTATGCCGGTTGGAAATGGAGCACTTTCAGCTGAGGTGGTTTGAGTGGCCTGTTTTTTCAAAAGTATTTGTTGTAGGCCAGCTGATTTGTATGCACGTGAGCTTAATGAAGTCATGCTTCGTTAAGTTGTAAACTGCCATTGAATCCAAAAAACTGTAGACACTGAGTCCTTAATGAGGGTTCATGCTTGATGCCCTTTTCTTTCATCCTGTTTATCTGTACGAATTCTCAGATTCTAAATACAACCTAGCTTTTAATTCAAAGATACTGCATGCTACAAAGCTTTATTAGAAGTGTTAATCTCATAAAATATCTTTGAGCACTGTCTCAAATGAGTCTCAAGTCTACCCCATCCCTTTCATGAGTCACAATGAAACTTCAAAAATAAAAAGCAGTGCAAGAAGTGAAAATGTAACAATAGAGAAGGATATGTAAATATGATCTCTTTCACTACCTGAAATGAGAATAGCATCAGGAGCTCCAGGTATGTGCAGGCAGTCGGTACGGTTACTGTGAATGTTGTGAGAAGACCTTCAAATCCTAGAAGCATTTTCATGTTGGTATGATACCGTGACAACCGTGTACCATGACACCATTTTTTAAATATAAGTAATTGTGAACTGAAAGAAGCCCTTTCTCCTTGCAGTTTACCTTTCAAGATAGTATTTGACTTCTTTATGAAGGGTATTAAGATTCACTGAGACAAGAGCCACCTTTTACCAGTAGATAAGTCTCAGGAAGGACAATTTGAAGTAGCTATTTTGGTGTTTGTCTTGGTACTCCTGTTGGCATTTGAATTTTAATACAGGGGAAAGCTGAACTCTATGATAGGGAAAGCTTAAAAATGTGTGGTGTCTGGGGTTTTTTTGGTCAGGATCACTGGTATTATTTTTATATTTATATGTAAGAATCATAATTAGGGTATTCAAACTCCATTTTTTCTTAGGTCCGTAAGTGAATAAGTATTTATGTAAATTGTGCTATTGTTTGTCTAGTTCTGTGAGGGGTGGTTCCATATTCACCACATTGTTACTGTCATATGTTCAGTACCATCTTTTTCCTTCAGTATGAATCAGTAGAAATATATGTTCACCTTTTAATACAGCTGTTTTCCTTTATTATTCTCTAATTCTATTTTGTTGCAGCTAAATATTAATATTAGTAATATTTTAACTGACTAAAACACTAATGAAGTTGGTGAGATCTGCCTGAATTTGTACACCCAGTTATTTGCTTCTGTAAGTACTTAGCTATGCATCAGTTTCACAGTATTAAGTTTTTTCTTTTTTTTATGTGATATTGGACTTTTAAAAATAAATACCTACGTACTTATACTCCACAGAATTTAATACAGGTCTCTCAGAAGAATCTGTCACCGTCGATATTTGCTGCTATCGGTACCCACCACAGCACTAGCAGCAAACTTCTCATAACTTGTAGTATATTGTTCCAGTAGTATAAAACCAAATGGTAGTCAAGCTTCTTTTCATGTCATGAACTGACTATGTATATTGGCAAATGAGAAGGCTGTTTGTTCTGCCCACAAGATGATTTTCATTGAACTGTCAGTGTCCTAAAATCAGACCTAACTGAGGCTGGAAGGGCATTTGAAAAGATTTGTGTAACTCTGTCTCCCTTTTCTTTCAATCTTGCATTAATACCCAAGCAGAGGCATTAAGGATTTATGTTTGTAACTATTCTTTGACAAGAACAATTTTTTTAAAAGGTAAATCTTACAGTGGAAACTGTTTGAAGTTATATCTGTAAAAAACGCTAATAATTTGTTTTTTCTGAAAAACTTTGAGTAGAAGGTTGCAATGTAATTTTAGCTATGTTGCAAGTCATCACTTTCATTTTTAAGATAAGATTTACAGTATACTGTGTCTTGTACGTGCAGTTTTTATTTTAAAGAAGAGAAGTCTTCAGTTAATTTTATTAGTATATATGAAGGCTGCTGTATTTTTCCTGGTTCCTACGTTTTATTGAAAAAAGAGTTTCTTGAAGCCAGTTATTTCTCTCTGGGTAGAGATTACATGCTTGCAAGGACTTCAGTTAATACTGTGGACTTAGAATAGAGTAAAAAAGACATGTCAAAGACTTATCCTAGCTAAGAGAATCCCTTGAACATCAGAGGCACAAATTGTAGAGCTGCTTCAGTTTCATGGCCATTTTCATTAGCCATCCTTCAAATTTTAATAGTAATATATTGTTTCCTTTGAAATTGCTCTTTTCCTGTAGTGGATTAAGAATGCATTCATGTTTTAGTCTTTTAAAAATGTAACAGTCTCTACAGTAGCTATTAAAATATTTAAGTGTTACTCAGTCACTCAAGGCAACTTTTACCTTAATGGAAACTTTCTTTCTTTCTTTTGTAGTATAAACTGGTGCTATCACAATGAATAATGTTTTATGGTCATAGAGTTGATTTGTAAAGAGATTTTTAGGAGACTACTTATGTTACCATTCAGAAGTACATTAAAAAATAAACATTTGGAAGTGCCTAGTATAATTCACATTTTAAGTTAATACATTGATCAGCAAACAATTATTCCATGATACTGCGTATCTATAAGGTGTGTGTACACACACATATACATGTATTAATATAAAGAAGAGTTCTGGCCCAGAAAAGTGTAGACTTTATATTTTTATATTTTTCATATTATTACATTTTATATTTTATAAAAAGAATAAGGGACTGACGAGACCCAACTAAAGAGATAAAGGCATAAGATTTTCTTATGGTTTACATTTAAAAAAAAAGTTTATTTTGTTGGAACTATTAACTTTTCAAGAACAAAACAAATAATTGTTCTGAATTAATATGCATAGTTTTTGAGATGTCAAAAAAGTAAATGATTTGAAGTAAATGAAAGGTTACAAATACTCTGTTAGTATCATCAGGATAATACAGCTTCAGAATAATTTTTCTTCAACTACTGATTAAATTGTTAATACTAAAATGGTTATTTGCTTTTGTGATTTGTTTAAAAAAGGAAAAAAGTAAACGTAGGAGGGATGTGACTACTGTAGAGACAAGACACGAGTGTAAAAACACTCCTACGTGTTACCAATGATGCATATTGAGAACTCTGCATACAATAACTCTTGATTGAAGTAACTATATTAGCTCTTGGTAAATAAAAAAAATGTATGCAAAAAAAATAAAAATTGCTCTTACTTTCATTACTCAGATAATTGCTTAAATTACTTGCATTTTAAGCTCTGTTTATTAGAGCTTATAAATGGAAGAAGTTTAAGCAAATGTATGACTGCTGAGTTCTTAATTAGAGAAGAATTCTCAGCTGTCCATAGACCATTAAATATAACAATTGTGTGTTATATCCTTTAAAAAAATAATAAATTGTGTGACTGATGTAATTCTGACTGTTAAAGAAGAGAAAGTACATCCCTGTCTGAACTGAGCAACAGTAAGCTTCTTATATGGTCTCCTTTCTATTAATCTGAATACCTAGATACCTAGGATCTTCTACTAGTAATGCTAGGAGTTTTTTGAAGGGTAATCTCTTCCTCACTCTGGAATGTTTCTTTGACATCTAAACTTTTATGAAGAAGCATATCTGAGAATTCTGTGTACAATGACTCTTGAAGTATTTAAACTAGTTTTCAGTAACTAAAAAGTGTGTGTGCAAAAAAAGTTGCCTGTGTTTTTCCCCACCGATGCACTTTGTTTAGAAGCTGAGCTTTTCAAGTTTCAGTTGAGTTGCTGGTCTAATATTGAGGGTGAACACCAGTCAATAAAATAATTTCAAATAAATTTGAAAATGTCAGCATGAATGCCTGGCAGACTTCATATTCTGAGAAGTTACCTATCTTTACATATCAAATAGATCTTTTGGGGGTTGATTTTTGAACATAATTATAGGAAAATGGGTAATTTCTCCCCTGAAACTATTAGAAGTAGCATATTGTGTATTGCTTATTTGTGTTATTTGTGTAACTCTCTAGAGTTACTGGAGTTCTAACTCTAATATTCATAGCTGTGGAATTGGTTCTAGTAAAAGGTATACACATAATGAGGTGAAGTGAGTTCCAGCTTGACAAACTCCATTGACTGCTCATGTAACTGTTATGCAAACATTCACTTACATGGTCATTAATGTTTTATTGTTTTGCAGTTCAGTAAACTCTCTTCTTTATACAGCATTAATTTGATTTGTCTCCCCTTTTCTGTCTCTCATTCCAGAGATCATAAGTTCCCAAGCCAAACTCTTTGAACTAAGCAAAGATTTTTGGGAAAACATATCTGTTCAGTCTTGCTCTTTGTGTTTTATCTATTAACTCTTCATATAGACATAGGAATCCTTAAGTGTTTCACCTGCTTCTGGAATATTATTGGTAGTGGAGGCTGTTTCTTCAAATTGCTAATTTTTTTGATGACTGATTTGATCAAGAATATCTTCTTCTCTTTCTTTAAGGAATGTCACTGTCAGCTGGATCTTCTCCTCTTCATTCCCCCAAAATAACTCCTCATACATCTCCTGCTCCTCGAAGAAGAAGTCATACTCCTAACCCAGCAAACTATATGGTGCCTACTAGTGCCTCTGCTTCTGTTGCTAGTGCTGTCTCTCAGCCTCCATCTACTGGCCAGGTGATCCAGAAGGAAACAGTGGGTGGAACAACGTACTTCTACACTGATACAACTCCAGCACCTCTCACAGGAATGGTATGTTTGCTTTTGATACAGAAGTGTATGGAGTTTCCAAATGATGAATTGGTTGACACTGCAGAGATTATTCTTAAAGCTCTGAAACCCTTATTCTGTTTGAAGCTTTGGCCTTTTAATTGTTGTAATTTTTCTCCGAAATCACTGGAACTTAAGGGCCAGAAAATGTTTTCATGTATCTTTTATTTACATCTGTGTAGAGTTTTGGCTCTTTGATACAGCAATAGAAAGAAAACATTTTCTGTGTATATCGGTGGATGCATGCATAATGAGAAAATATCAAAAATTCCGATTGAAACTGTAATGTATCTGACAATATATTTGTAATGTACTGTGTATAAAGACTTCCTAGTTCAGTAGTTCAAACTAAAAGGGTGACAAAACTTTGTTTTCTCTATCCTTAAGGATTTTAACTGCTTCTTAAAATGTTCTGTTTTCAGGTATTTCCAAACTACCACATCTACCATCCAGCTGCACCTCATGTTGCTTACATGCAGCCAAAAGCAAATGCACCTTCCTTCTTCATGGCAGATGAGCTCAGACAGGTAAGGTGATAGAGAATTTAAAGGAAAATCACATATCTTGGCAAAAACTAGAAAATTCTTCACAATAGAAGAGAAATAACCACTCAAAATCCATGCAGTCAATTCCCTGTGGAGAATTTAAAAAAATCAAGTACTGTAATGATGGAGTACAACAGAGGGTGGAGGTGGGTTCTAACATGTGTGACTGCAATCTACTCTGCATGCCATGATTTACTATTCAGCTAAGTATTCTTCTTGTGTACTGCTTTCGTGTGCATGAGTTCATTTATGTAGTGTTCCTTTAAGCTGTGATCCTATCCAGTTTCAAAGTCTTTGAATTCAAAGACTGTACAGGTGTTGATGAGACCTTCACTGAACGCTGGCTGTGACATTTATTTCAGCTTTACTGTAGCAGGTGCCTCTGTCAATGCTAGCTCTAGCTAATGTGTCTTCTGCAGCTCCTTCCTTCAAGAATTTTTATATTTTGCCATTAATATTTTCAAGCTAGTTGTCTTCCCCCCTGCCCCCCTCCTCACCCCTGGACACTTGTACCAACTCCCCGTTTTAGTGGAAGTAGCTGGTACTTTAAAGACAGTGTGTTGTTAACTTATCAAAAATGATGAGCTGAATTATAATGTTCAAAACTTGACGTATTTTGTTCTTCAGGAACTGATCAACAGACACTTAATAACTATAGCCCAGATTGATCAGGCTGATATTCCTGGTAAGTAAGTGTTTCTTAAACTAAACTGTGATCATACAGTTCTGTAACCGTGTATATTCAATGATATTAACATCTTGCAAAAAACACCACCTGTTTTTAGTATTTCGTGAAGTCTTAGTCATCAGCCTGCATTGTGGATAACCAGATACAAAGTATTTCAGAATTATGAAATTTTTTTCTTGTTTCTATTCTTATTTTTCTTCTGTAATTTTCTCCTGTTTTGAAACTCCTTAATAGTTGGAAGTACTTAAAATTGCTGAGAAAGGAAGAATCATTAGGGCAATAAAGCCTTGTGAAAAACAGTATTGTATTACTTTATATATATATTAGGCATTCCTTTAAAGGATGTGTATATTTTAACTAGCAAATTAGTTTGTTTTAAAGCGAATTGGCTGGTATATCAGAGAAGGCCTTGTACTAGTTGTCAGGCAAGAGAAGTGTATACTGTTCATTGTAATTTGGCTTTTGGAGAATTTATATTGGCTGTGTTCAGCTTTTGGTTGCGGTATCCTTACTTCGTGTGTGTTTTATATGATAATGATACAGTAAAAAATGCAGTTTAGTGTATTAATCCAGATGAAGTAGAAGTGCATCTCTTCTTGCAAGAGTAATCTCTTTATCTGATTTGTAAACCTTCAGCACTTCTCTCTCTGTTTTGTAAACTAGTATGTTACAATGTGCAACAGTCAGATTTGCTTTGTTATGATGAAAGTGGTGTTCTTAGTCTGTGTGGAAATTGGTACTTATTTAGGAATCTGTGCAGGAAAAAAAATCAAAGAAAGGTCATTTCAGAAAGGTGAATTTTTAAGGCATATGAGGAAATGGCAGATGGAACTGTGCATCTGTTTTGTTGATTTTTACTTGTTGTAACTGTTTTTCTGAAGGCAGTTATTTTAGCTCTGTGAAATCTCTTCCAGGAACCTATATATTGGTATTAAAGCAGAGATAGCGAATTTTAACTTTACATGCACTTAAAAGATGGTGCAATGAACTTACATGTTAACGACAGTCATTTCAATCTTCTTTGCTACTGTAATAGCTTTTTCAAAGTCAACTGACACCCAATATGTTTCTGTGTATAAACTGATTTTAGCAGTTCCTGCGGAAGTGGACAGCTACCACAGTCTCTTTCCCTTAGAACCACTGCCACCACCCAATCGGATACAGAAAACAAGCAACTTTGGGTACATTACATCATGCTATAAAGCTGTAAATAGTAAAGATGACCTGCCATATTGCCTTCGGAGGATACATGGTGAGAAAAACTAAGTTGTCTCAATGGGACTAGCATTCCATGCCAGCCATATTTTAACATCTGGTTGCTCTTTAGTAGTTTCAGAAGAAATGTTTAAGTAAAAAAATTCTTCCCCAAAACATTACATTTTAAACCATGTTTTTTGTTCTTTTCTAGGTTTTCGTCTTGTTAACACAAAGTGCATGGTATTGGTTGACATGTGGAAAAAAATTCAGCACTCAAATATAGTAACCTTGCGTGAAGTGTTTACCACTAAAGCATTTGGAGAACATTGTAAGGTTTTTTAATTTTTTTTTTAAATTTTTTTAGCCCCAACTGATGTGTTGAGACTTTTTAAAATATGCTTGAGTTAGTAATTGTCACATGTTTCTATTTTTAAGCTCTTGTCTTTGCATATGATTTTCATGCTGGAGGAGAGACTATGATGAGCAGACACTTCAATGACCCTAGTGCTGATGCCTATTTCACAAAACGAAAATGGGGTAAGGAAAATACATTATCATACACTTAAGCAGTAAATAGCTAGTCAGAAATAGTTGTTCTACTTAATTTTTTAGCTAATCAGTTCTGTCATATCGGAAGCTGATTGGGGAAGAGAATTCTTCTTCACTTTCTATTTGTAAAATTTCTAAATATATATTTTTTTGAAATAGCAAAAAAAGTTTAACTAGATTTAAAAGTTAAGGTAGAAGTCTAACAATGATCCATTGACTTTTCTTGTCACATTTGACTTATGACTAATTTGCAAAATTGAGTTCAGTTTGTAAGGGAGTTAGTTTGTTGACAGGGAAATAAGTTTGAATGGGATTGGAAAGCAAGAACTGTGGAGTCCTATTGGTAGATCTGTCACTGGGTGCCACCTGACACTTCCTGGAGGTGTTTCCAAAATCATAAAAGACATATGCTATGTCAATTTGATGCTTGCTGTTCAGGTGCCCTCCACTTACAGGTTTTTTTCCTCATAAAGTATTATGAGGATTAATTAGACAGTGTTTTATTTAAGGTTATGAAACATGAAGTGCTAGTTAAGAAATGAATTGAAAAATCCCTGTAACATATATTCTTTTCAGACATAAGCTTCACATCATAGGTATGTTGGATTTTTTTTTTTCCCCAGTTTATACTATGGCTTCAAAGGAGTCACTAAAGCTACATCTACCTTCATAAATAAGATCTGTCACAGCATGGTCTGTGGCTCAGCAAGTCCCCCAGCAGAGCTCATATTCATATGGCTAGATCCTCTTCTCTGAAACCGGGACCAGTACAGGACCCATACAGTCCCACAGACTGCATCCAGGTAGTCTGGAGTCCAGTACCATGCTGAGAAAGAGAAATGGTCACAGCTGAATGGAATCACAGGAAGACTTAGGGTAGGAAGGTACCCTTAGAGCTCTTGGCTCAACTTCCTGCTTCATGCAGGACCAATTCTGAATTTGGATCCAGCAGTAGGGATGACCAGAGGACTGTGACCTGGCCTTGTTTGTTTTATTAGAGTAGATGATCCCTAAATGTCTTTCAGCTACCAAAGTACAAAGAGAAGGAGAAGCTGAGATTTCTTATTTCTTGTGCCTTTTGAAATAGAGCCTTTAGCTGTGAATTCATTCTGTTTCAAAGATTGACATGGAAAACTTTACTTAGCTATTTGGTAGATCAGAGTATAATGGATTGGTAATGTGTGAATATGTTCAAAGACTTGTAGATCCCTTATATACTGAGTAATTTCCACTGGCTTTGCACTGAGTTGACCTGTGAGCTGGTAAATGAGGCTGGAACTTGAGTTCCACCACTTGTTTTGGTGGTAATATCTCAAAGAGAGGAAATTTGGTAGGATAAACCTGGAACACCTGCTGCCAGGTTAATGACTGCTACCTGCAGGACTGGACTTCTGAGTGTTTCCCACCCATGGCTTTCAATTTCTGTGTAAATAAGTTCTTGTTACGTTTTTATACTTCTCTAGAGTATTATAGAAGAATGATGTCTGTTCTAGATAAAATAATAGAAGTTACAATGAAATTCTTGGGGTCATGCTCTTTTGTCACACTGGAAAAGAATTAAATTTCGCTGCTATAAAGGGCAGTCATGTTTCATTAATCTATTAAAGTTCTTGGAAGGAAGAACCAGTAGATAAGATCTTGGATTTTCACTGAAGTCCGTAGGAGTCTCTAAGAGAAACTAAGTGACCATGAGATAAAAGAGAAAATCCTAATGTCTAGGTTGATAACTGGTTAGAAGATAAGAAACAGTTTAAGAGTGAACAGTTCATTTTCACAGTGAAGGGAGATCACTGTTGGAATCTCACAAGAATATGTGCTGGGAGTTGTATTTCTCAACACATTTACTTATTTGCACTGAAGATAAATAATGGTCTAAGTTTGCTGATAATACCAAATTATTTTAATTGTTAGAAACAAAGGCCAATTGTGGTGGATTGCAGAAGGGTCTTACAAGACTGGGGCTCTTGCCAATAATCTAGCAGGTGATGTAATGTAAACTGATGTGATTGAGGGAAAACATAACTAACTTCAAATGTAAACTGATGGCCTCTGTTGTGGCTGTTACCACTCAATAATAGGTCTGGGGCTATAGTTAAATAGATTAAGGAAAATACTGTCTTCTTGCTGAATAACAGTATAGCAGTAAATAGGTAACTGATTGTTGCAGACTATTAAGAAAAGAGTGAACAATGAAGCAGAAGACATTGTCTGTGAGATGTGAGTGCATCATAGACTCATACCTGTAGCTGTGGTCCTCCTTACACATTTTGAAGGGTGTAGAAGGCCAGCAAAGAAGTTGAGAAAAAGTGACAGGGATGATCAAAGGCACAGAACAGCTTCTATATGAAGAACAGCAAAGTCGAATAATACTTTTCGTGCTCTTAAAGATGGACAGGAATATGATGGAGATAAAAAATATTGGAATATAGTAGGTGGCTGAAAAATCATCAGGGATAAAGAAAAAATGAATAAGCAACAATAGTTTGCTATTTCATACAGCCTAGAACTAGGGACTGACAAATGAAACTAGCCAGGCAGCAAATTCAAAACCTGTGTAAAGATAATTAAGCCATGGAACTTTGACACAGATTACTGTAGACGTTTGCCTGGGTTCAAGGGGACAGTGAGCTTACTCTTGGAGGAGAAATACTTGAGGACTGTTAAATGCACAAACACTATTTCTAGCTCAGGAGTTCTCTGAGCTGCAAATCATTGGAGACTAGTAGAATATTCTATTTGTTTATGTTCATATGCTCAGATATCTGTTGCAAGTTACTGTTCTGATTTTAGTATATGCGTCTTTGAAACTGACTAATGAGCTATCTGGACTGTTTATTTGACCTAATACAACTTCTTTCTACGGACAGGGATGATCTTTGAAGCTGGAAATGACATCAATTTCTGTTCAGCCAAACCAAAGTATTATTTAATTAAAATAAACTATTGTGGCAGAACTTACAGGGATATGTAAGGAAGATAACTCTCTCCTGCCTGTGGCACTTCTCGTTACCTGCTCTTCTAGTCTTTTTGTTTGATAAATGAGAAAAAAATCACCTGAAATTCCCCAATTTTGCCAAATCTTTCTGTATATCTTTGCTTTGGCCTTTCTTTTTTGGTAACTGTTGCTTTCTAGTCTGGTCCTCAGTAGAAGGAGCAATTTGAGAGAAAAATAAGATTGCATACCTATAACTTGATTTCTCAGAATTGCCTGCCTTCATGGATCCTTTCTCCATCCCCTCACAGAGTTTCTTGGCCGTCTGCCTGCCTAGAGGAGACTCCCAAGAGAAGCAGGGGAATGGATGGAAGTTGGGTACTCTGCAGCATGAGGCCCAGATTAGTACAGTTGCTTTTAAAGGTTTTAGGAGGCACAACACTGTGATCCTGATCAGTGAACTCAGAGAATTTGATTTCAGGTATGCAACCTTATTAATGTTGAACACTCCAGTTGACAACATGAGACTTTGTCAGTTAAAAGATGAGGTTTATGGTTTACATAGCTGTCTTGCATGTCACTAGTGTCAGCGTGGTCAGTTTCAGGTGTTTTCTTTTTGATATTTACAAGATGTTATTTACAGACCCTGTTACGGAATTACTTTAGAAGGGATTTGGTGTGGAGAAAAAAAAAATAGCAGTTTGTTTAGTTTTATGCTGTAATGTCCTTGTTACTTTGGAATTCTATACCATTTATTGCTCCTGTTCTTTATTCAATGAAATATCCTCTTCACGTGGTACAGTGTGCTAATCCCATATTCTGTCATATTTTACTAAATTTTCATGCATTTTAAAATTGGGAGTCTCACTTTTCAGTTAACTATTACTTGGAGTACATTGATTTGAAAAATTCCTTTTTGTTTAATTCTCATTCCTCATATTTCCTCAATATAATCACTATGGTTGGAAAGGACCTCTAGGATCATCAAGTCCAACCTTTATCCCAACATCACCGTAACCACTAGACCATGGCCTCAAGTGCTTCATACATGCTTCACCTCTGAGTTGTTCTCCTGTGTCAGTTCTCCCAAAATAATGGATTTTTCTGAAAGACCTTTAAAGACCTCAAAAGAGTCTCAAAGACATCAGCATTCTTGCTAGAAGAGTCAGATGTATTTTCTAATTGTTAATTTGTTGTTTGTTGACTTTTTGTGCACTTTTATTTCTATCAGAAGTGTCTAAACATTAAATTTATCATTCTGTAACTTGTTGGTTGTCTTCTACCTTTCTGATATTTCTCGACTTCAAATTATTGTACATGTTAGTGCATTTGTCTCTGCAGAAATGTTCTCTTTTTAAATTAGGAAGTTATCCCCAAAATACTGAAACATTGTTTTTAACAGTCGAGTGATTAAATAGTAAACCACATTCAGAATGTACGTATTTTAAAACTATTGGCCATAAAATCTGGCAAATTAGCAATAATTGTCCACTGCTGCCAGTAAGGTTTTTCTTTGTCTCAATGAGTTTTTTGTGATTAGTAGAGATAAGCATGCCTTTGTTCTGTCCTTTGGTCTGATTCTTAAAACTGCTCTGAGTAATTAAATATTGGCATAAATGCTGTTAGTAGTAATTTTCAGATTCTGCTTTTCAGCAAACAAATACTTTCTAATGGAGATATGCAAGTTTCCTGGACCTTGTTTTCCTTTGGGCACATTAGTAGTAGTATGTGATGCACAAAAATGGATTTCACTGCTGACTTTACCCTTTTTCCTTCCCCGTATGCTGAATGTTTTTTTTTATAAAATACCTCTTCTGTTGAAAAAGGAGTAAGTTATGTACTTAGACTGTGATGAGGAGAAAGAATACGTGAATATTGAAAGTCAGTGTGATGATGCTGAGGACAAAATATGTGACTAATAATTATCTTAAAACACCTTTGCCAAAAGGTGCAGCTTTTTCACAGCAAATTCAGGTTTTCGTTATCTTCAGATTTTTTTTAACAAAATGTAGTGCTGTACTAGTAGTTGAGAGTATACTCCGAGTACTGAGAGAGTGCACTGAGTAGTTATATATCGAAAATTGGGAAATATAAAACCGAAACTCAAGTTACCCTGGAGAAGGAGGAAAAGTGAAGGCTACTGCATTTATCTTTTCAGTACCTTAACTCAGGAACACTAAGCAAACACTCAATAATTCACAGTTCTCAAAAGACTGATTTACAGGTGTGAGAGCTTCAGTTCAGTGAGCGGCTCAGTCTTTCATTGGGCTTGTGACTTTTTTTTTTTTTTTTTTTTTTTTTTTTTTTTTTTTTTTTTTTTTTTTTTCCTGACTGTCTGATGAGAATTGCTGTTACTTTCCATGCTTTCTGACACTATTCCTGATGATGTAAAATGGTGGTCCCTGCTCTTCATTCCCACCCCAGGACTGTCCCTGGCTTTGTCCTTGCTCTTGGGAACTGAATTACATTTGAATGTTTTTTGTAACAAACAAACGAGAAGTATACACACACCCCTCCAATGCAAGGGGGACATTTCTTGCTCGGTGGAGAACATCCTACCACAGAACTTAAAAATAAATAAATAATGCTGACAAGGAGTTTATTTTAATGCAGCAAGGAAAAATAATGGATAACCTCTGTTTTTGGAATGGTAGTTCTTTAATTCTTAATCTTTTCCATTAGTGTCTATATTCTGCATCTCAAGGAGATGAAAGTAGTGGGAGAGTCTGCCCTGTAGTAGGTGGGAAGAACAGAACCTGAAATTTTGCATGTTGTGGCCGTGGATTCAGCCTGTGGTGGGAAGCCTTTTTCAAATCAATGTGAAGTCTCTCAAGTACCACTTCTCAGCCTGAAGTAATTCTCGTCATTTTTGTAACATTTTCTTATACTCTTGTTACTTTTTTTTTTTTCCACTGTGTTCAGCACTTTTTGGAAAGTTTTCCAAAGCTTTTTGTTTTGCCTGAAGAGCGGGCCTTGCTCAAGTACCATCTGTGTCAGGCCTGATGGACCTTCATGGGACATACTTTGAAGTCAGTATTGCAGCAAACTGAACTGCTTTTAATCTTACTTGTTTTGAACCATCAGATATGTAAGAGAGCATTTCAAAACTGGATTCTTCCACTGTTTTAGCTTGTACCTTTAGTGTATAGAAATATGGAGTGCAGCCATCCAGTCTGAAAGCAGCAGCCTAGATTCAGCTGTAGCCTCAAGCGAGTCTTTCCGGTAGTAAAATAATGTTGCTTGATTGAGATTTTCTGATAGAGGGGGAGAAGCTGTGTTGAACTCTGGTCTTTCAGCTTTTCAGCATTTGTTGAATATTCTCTTCATTACATTGCCTTTATCTGAAAATCAAAGGGCAAGTGCTGCTGTTTCTCAGTTGCATGTGCAAACATAACCCCCAAGTATTGGCTTTTCTCTCTTTGGGATATTATAGAAACATTTCTGTTGTGGAAATATTTATTTTGTACAGATGTAACTGTCTTACAGCGTCCATACATGTTCCTGTTAAACTTATCAGACATGTTGCTGTTTACCAAATATAAAGTGTATTCTAGAGCAAGTAGTAACTAGAGAAAGAGCCTTGACTAATAAAGGAGGTTGTGATATAAAACGATTGAGGATATATAGTTTTTGTCACACTAAAGAAGAGAGAATCACGAGGAGAAAAAAGTTTGCTATGTGAGACTTCTGGTATGCTGGGTTGTGGGAAGTGATTTGCATAATGATTCATCAGGAGGCCAGAAAAAACAGGGTATCTCATTATATTCAGCCTTCAGTAGACATACCAGGCTTAGTGCTATTTAAAGGAGTCAGTGTCTCGATCTTTATAATCTAAACCAAAGCACCTTAAACTTGAAAAATGAACTAAAGTTAAAAAACAAACAAAAGCTCAGAAATGAAAGCTAGGATCACTCCCAGCCTATCACTCCAAAATTACTAAAATTCCTAAGTAAAATTTTTTCAGTAATCTGTTTCACTTTTAACTCTTGCATAGTTATGTTTGTGTGTATACATGCAAGCAAACACATACACACAGAGACTTATTTTGGGCAAGTGCATGGATGTTGATATCCTCCTATAGGAAGAGGAGGAAAAAAACCCACAAAAAATCAAGAAACAATTGTTTGGATGGGAGGAGTGCAGTCAGCTTACAATTGAATCGTGTGCTTACATGATTTTACTGAATACTGATGATATTGCTAGTCTCAAAATTAGCAAAATCAGTACTGAGGCAGCCTCATGAAATGCCTACCATGTTTTGTAGAATTGAGATGCATTGTCTTACTCTGGATGTATTTTATTATTTTATTATCGTCAGATTTGTGCCATGTAAACAGTAACAACTTCTTTGTATTACCTGCATCTTACTAAAAAAAGCATTTGTTTTACATATATTTTTTTTTTCTGTGGCTCAGTATTACTCAGAAGCAGTTTTCAATGTACAATTTGGGTGTGTGGTTGTAAAGAATTAGTTTTACTTCTGAAAGATGGACTATAAATCCATTTAAAAGGGGAGTGATGCATTGCTTTCATATGGCCCATTAAACGGGTCATGCAGTGATGACTTGTCAGGGAGTTGGGTCACAGCAGAACATACATGAAGTTGTGTTCAGTGATGTTTAGCTACCAAATCTTCCAGTCTTGATTTGTCCCTTTAATTTAAAACTAGCTTGTTACTTTGTCATAGCAAATTATAGAGAATGTTTAATTTGTAACCCTTCCTACAGTAAAGCAGGTAAAATGGGATCTGTTGCAGCTATTGTGGAACATGCTCGTAGTTTCAGAATAACAGCATTTTTATTTCTGAAGTATCTGCATATTTTGATACTTCAATTTTATGTAGTAGCCTTTTGTTGATGCTTACAGTATTTTGCTTCTAGGTCAGCATGATGGACCTCTACCACGACAGCATGCTGGATTGCTTCCAGAGTCTTTGATATGGGCATATATTGTGCAGCTCAGCTCTGCATTACGGACCATTCATACAGCAGGTCTGGCGTGCCGAGTTATGGATCCAACAAAGATTCTAGTGACGGGCAAAACAAGGTAATGAAAGCATTCATTCTCACTGTGTACTGTGATCTGTGTTCATCGTAGCTGCTGACTATGTACCTGTTACGGAAATAACAGTCTAACGCGAAAGTTCTGTTACTTTAACTGGCACGAGAGTAAAAATGAATACATGCTATAACTTGTTGGGGGTTTTTTAAGTTATTTTTAAACATATTTTGGGAAAACTTAAGCATTATCCTCAAAGTACTGTCAAGATCCACCACTGATAGTTTAGAAATTTGTTGACTTACTTGTAAACTGAAGACTGTCTTTTGCATTTTATCAAGTAGTAAAATTAGTATTTTCTGCTTCACAGTAATTTGCTGAGTACTGATAACTTTTTTGTCATATCAAAGCATTCAGTGAATGCTAGAGGGAAAATTGAGTAACCAACAAAATTTAATGACACTTCTCCCTTTTCTCTTCTTGTTCCTGAAGGTTACGAGTTAATTGTGTTGGAATCTTTGATGTTTTGACATTTGACAACAGTCAAAATAATCCACTGGCATTAATGGCTCAGTTTCAGGTAAGACAACAGCGCTGTAGTTAGGTTGGTGACTTGGCATGGGGAGTATAGAAAACTGGTGTGATTCCTTTTGGAAGACAAGTATTTTAATTAAACTGTAGTCCAGTATATCTCTCTCTAAATAACTGTATTTTTTTCCTTCCTGATTTGATATTGATTCTGCCATGGATTATTCAAATTTGCTTATAATTTAGACATGTGAATGCTCATTGCGCTGTCTTCTGCTTCTAAAATTTCAGCAAACTCACCAAACAGGTTAACTGTTAGTATTTAACAAACTTAAGTCAGAAATACTTGGAAATATGAATTTCTAAAGGAAGGAGAAAAAAAGTCTTACATTTAGTGTTAGAGATCAGAAAATAATGGTTCAGTAACAGTGTTTGCTCTGCTTGCTCTATTGTTATTTTAACAATAATAGCCAAGTGTTGAATACCTGTTCACAGAGGAATAAGAAATCTTTTAAATAACTGTACTTAGGCCTTCTCCTCACTCCTAAAAGGTTCTAGTGTATCTTTATTTTAGGCTCCTAGTTTTTCCGTGCTCTGCTGGTGTTCTCTGAAGTATGGACTCTGCATAATTCCTGAATTAAGAAGAATCCCTTTAGACTTAAAAACTGTTCCACAGTCATCTGGAGCGTCACTGTGTACAGAAGTGCCTCTTTCCCTGACTTCCCCTCAGGGTAAAGTACATTGCTTCAGCAGTCACCACGTACCCTGTCCGTACTGGGAGTGAAAGACTACAGTAGGGAGTTGGATTTTATTTTCATTAATTGAGCTTATTCACTGTGAGAACTGCTCATTCAGAGTCTTCCAGTAATAAATGAAATGTTTGAACTTTGGCCAGGTAGAAACTAGCTTATTGGAAACCATGTCCTAGAACATCACAACTTTTTTTTTTTTTTTTTTTTTTGATTACATAGTAAAGCAATTTTCAGTGTACTTGGAGTACATCAAAGGATTTCCCCCTGCCCAGCTACATATCAATGGGCTTCTGGTAATCATTTAGTGGAAAACAGCTGAGAGAAGATAGGAATACATGCTAGTAAGGGATTCCATGCCTAAAAATGTAATGAGATTTTAAAAAAAAGTCTGAATACTTCTTTAAATTTCTTTTACTTGCAGCTGAGAAAGATACTCCTCAGATATTATGACGTTCAAGTAATTTTAAAGCAAAATGTTTAATGTACTTGAAGGTACAAATCTAAAAATACTCACAGTTACATGAATATGTCAAAAGCATTTACCACCATAGCAACTGAACACTTGGCAATTAACTTGCTTGGTAATGCCTGGTTTTGTTTAGGGAGGATGTTTTGGCATGTTTCATAGATTGTGAGTATCCACATTCTTCAGGTGTCACTACTAAACCAGAAAATAATTACTGTTAAGTACATAGTTTGAAAGATCTAAACTGGAGTTAGAAAATACAGTCTTGCCATCTTTTTTGTCACTTCCTCTAGAAGGGCTGGGCTTTCACTATCCATTTTGTTCCTGCAGAGGTGCTGGACTGAGTTCATTTCTTGAAATTCAGGAGTCATTTATCATCCTCTACCTTTGTTTGCTCTAGCCAGATAAAATTACAAAATAACAGCTGCTGCTTGTCCTTTTTCCTCTTGATCCATGACCCAGTTCCTGAATTCCTCTGGGACTCCTGCGACTGTTAAAAATGTAGGTTATCTCTTGTTTTACTGCCCAGCCAATATGCATTTCCTTGTTGCTGTCTTCAATGAAGGAAGGTATTTTTGTTAGCATTTGTCACTTTCTGGCTATTTCCCATTGTTAATATAGATAGGAAGGAGTTTGGCCAGAACAGCGAGGGGCTATGTAAAAGGGATGCAACTGTTCTTTACAATCGGTGTTAAACACGTCAATTCGTATGATCATTTAAGAGTTAAATAAAGGCAATGATAAGAGAAGCTAAAAAGAAGCAAATGAAATATGAATGGCTGCTTGCATTAAAAACAAGGTGTTAAACTTATATAAATTCCAGCACATCACTTCCCACTTCCCAGTCCTTAAGTCTTGTGTCAGTCAGTTACAAGATACAGATGGAAAAACTGTAAATGGTGATGTAGGAAATAGTAGAAAGGCTTAATAAGTATTTCTGTATTTGGAAAAAAATGAAGGTGAGTCCTCTCAATAGGAAATTAAAAGAAAACATAAATTTTATTGATTTAATGAGGGCCATAAGGTTACATTTGCTCTAGGTAAATATTTTTAATTTAGGAAACCTAAATAACTTTCACATACACCTCCTCAAATGTAAAGAAACTAGCTGAAGAGGCATCTGAAGTGTTAATGTTGACTGTTAAAAAATAAATAATAAAGTTTAGGAACTTGGAGGGACATCTAAGTGCAATTCCAGAACTTAGAAGGGTAAGTGAATCCACAGAATGGTAGAGTGGATGAGCTGATACAGATCCAAGCAAAGCAGTGGAATAGGATAAACAAAAAGTAATGTCAGTTTCAAAGAGTTTATGGAAAATGGATCTTGTCAAAAATAAGATTTGACCAGCTTACATGTCTGACTGATAAAGCCAAGTGTATAAAATGTTGAGGTATCTCCAGGGCATTTGGCATAGTAACATGTACCTTTTTATTTTTAAAAAATATTGTGCTGAAGGGAAAGGGTATCCAATTAACTTCTAAATTGCTCACTGACATATTTGAAATTCATTTGATAACAGGAACACATTAATGAAGAGAACTGTTTCTGAGTTTATCTCTTAGGGGCTGGTTTTTAGTCTAATGCTGTTTAATATTTCCATCAATGAACTAGATGGTGGTGATAAAATCTTTACTGGCAAAGCTTTCAGGAGATAAAAAGGTAGGTTGGTACAGGTTATGGTTATGAACTGAATTGCTAATTAAATGGTCATTAGTTGTATGCAAGGTATATTTTTTAACAGAAGGCAGCCTGTACTTAAAAGGTGTAAGGCTTTTTCCTTGAAGCTGAGAATCAGCTTAGTATGACATAATTGTCACTGTCGATAGTCCTCTGGCGGGTCAGTGGCAAAGGGAACTGGTGTGATCCATAGATACGTGCAAAGCACGATACGGAGTATGAACAAGGAAGTGATTGTACTTAACATTGTTCTATACCTTGCACTAGCAAAGCTACTACAGGAATACATAACATTTATTTCTGGTGTCCCTGCTCCAAAGAGATCCACTGGTTCTTGTGTGCTGCCTGAACCTTTCTCTGCCTAGCAGCAGGAAGAGCTGAATCTATGGAAGTTTTCAGAGGGGAGGTTAGGTCTTAATAGGCATATGTGGTTTGATTACTTATAGAAAGGATGGTGTACCCCAGCTTCTTGGAAGTTGTGTACTATGTCTGCATGGACAGAGTTGATCAGTGCGTGGTAGTTATGTCCCTTCTAAAATAAGAATCTGACTTCCATAAATCCTGATCTTTGTGGGCCCCTTCCAACAGGAGATATTCCAGTTCCCCTGTCACACAGAAAAATTGCTGCCTGTCTTCGTGCCCTTGTAAACTTCAAACACTGGGCACTGTAATAACATTTTATTTCAGGGTTTCAGCTGTCAGTGAATAGTGAGGCACCTCCAGAGACCAATTCAACTTGCTCAAAATCTGAATTGTCTTTCAGAATTACAGACTCTTAACTGAATTGCTTGAAGTTTAAGTTCCTAAAATTAGTGGATTGAATCCAAGCCACTTTTGCAACTAAAACAAGTTGTGTTGACTGTGATTTCAAATATGTGTGTTTGAGGCTGCCTTGGTGTGTTGTATCATGTCTGCCAGTTTTTCAATTAGACGTAATTTGCAAAACAAAAAATAAGGTGGTGAGTCAAATGCTCCAAGAAACAAAAGGCTGAATTTAGAATTTCCTAGCTGATGTTAACATAAGACTTTCTCAACCATTTTTAAAATCTAATGCCATCTGTATTATGAAAACACCTATGTAAAGGAAGACTGTGTTTTCATAGGGTCTTGCCTGAAGCTGTGTGTTTTCGGTGTCTCAGGGCTGTGTGATGATAGAGGAATTTATATAGGGTACATCCTTATGAATTGCTAAAAGTTGGAAGGTATTAAGTCCAAAGTAGGGGATCACAGAAAGAGGAAAGTTTGTGGTTAATACAAATACGTATTTCTTAAAAGTCTTTTAGAGGAAAAAATAATAATAAAGATGCCATTGTGCCAAGTGATATATGACTGTATAGGTACTGCATCAGCAAGATTCCTCTGTTTAGTACCATAGCAGTGTCCTCTGCTGCTCAGATTGCCTACTGGTAGTGGAATCAAGTGGGTTCCCACCAAAACAGGGTTGTTTGCTCTGGTTCATTTCTCTTTACCAAAGGACAAAGGAATGCTGATACTTGGGAATTCCCAGTTCTTTAGGAAATCGAGTCTAGAAAATGCCAGTCTCATCTCCTTCTCCACCACTTTGTCCTTCTTTCTGTCTCATTTTCCACATCCTGTTTCTGTCTTGATTAGCTACAAGAGTACCACGTGATTTAATTTCTTTAAATTGTGTATCCATGTTTAAATTGTGCTGCTTAACCATACTTGATAGGGAAATGGCAGAGACACTGAGACCTGGAAATGTTTTCTTTAATCTGTCCCTCAACATCTGGGGGATGTGGGCACAGGGAAAGCTTTGCTCAGCTACTGCAGCCAGAGGTAGCAAATATGGTTACCCTTGTGGGTGGAAGACCTATGAGGGGCTGTGGCATGTTCACCATCAGCAGTTTTTTAAAGCTGCCAAATTCTAGTAGAACTTTAAGTGTGACAGTGCTATTGAATTTTCGTCCTTTCTTACAGAAATGACAGAAGGTGTAAACCTTGTATGACTGTATTCTCTGCTAAATGGTATAGCCTTGCCCAACTATGGAGCCAACATTCTTGATAATTAGTAGCATTCACTTTTTTACTTTTGCAAAAATATCTTATTTTCTCAGCAAACCTCAAAAATACTAAATTTGTATCTCTAGCTGATTCTTAAATTCAGTCTGAAGCAGGCATCCAGCATAGGAAGAAGGCTGCAGGTGTTTCAAGTTAGGCCAAGTTGTGTGCAGCTGAAAGCTTTCTCATGGAAAGAATTGTCAGCTTTTGCTATGGATGGTCATTGTCTGCTAATAAATTAGGCTCCTAATTTAATATGCTCCTGTTTTTAGCGGTGGGCTTCAAAATCTGGTATAGTTTTTCAAAATAATTTCTGGTGGCTGCCTATTAAAATTGGCACAATTTTCTGTTATGGCGAAGCAGCCTGTATGCAGCTTTCCTCTTTTAAGAGCAGTTCTGCTTTTAAGGAAAGTGTTTAGTAACGCTAAGAATTTCTTCATAAAATGTGATGCTGCTCAATTTGTCAGCCCTACGGGCCTGTTCCTGTCTGGTTATTTCAGTTGGCATCTTCTCATACTGACCATCAGAGATGAAAATCTTTGAGCTCTTTGTTAAAACAAAAAACATCATTTGCTGGAATATGGTGTGGATTCAGGTATGAAAACATATGAGTCCATCAAATGGCATTTCTGTTTTAACAAGTACTCCTTGATAGGTATTTCTGCATCTCCTATTGAGAAGACTTACTCTATCTGCCACCACCTCCTTAAGTCATCAGGAGCAAGAAGGTGGGTGGTTAGGAGAACCTCTTTGCAGAGCTTCTGCTCACTACACAAGATTTCTCTCTGGTACTATCCTTAGGTTAAAAATAGATAAATTTTAATTATTCCAAGATAATGATACCTATAAATTGCTAGGTATCAGGACAGAAAATCAGGAGAGATTTTCCTCTGTATGTTTTGACTACTCTGTCTTGGAAAGTTATGATTTGAATAGCACTTCGTGTAGTTGCTCAAATTCTTCTAAGGTTATTGAAGAACTGTCTTTTTTTAAACACCATCTAGTACCATTACCTTAGGTAGTATTCATCTGTAATATGAATCTTAATTCTGTGTGTTTTCCCTGTTAGCAAGCAGATCTGATCTCCCTGGGGAAAGTTGTGTTGGCTTTGGCTTGCAATTCTTTATCAGGAATTCAGAGAGAGAATTTGCAGAAAGCAATGGAACTGGTGACAATCAACTATTCCTCTGATCTGAAGAATCTGATTTTGTAAGTTTGTTTAATAAATGTTTTAAAGGAAATTACTGCTTTTTTTTAAAAACATACAAATGAAAACATCAAATGATATTTTTAGATGCAAGTAAGAGTACAGATATAACTTCTGTCATTGAGTTGTCTGCAGAGTTAGGACATCATTGATCATTATAACATAAAATTTGTTTGTATAATGTGTATTTTCATGATGTATCTAATAAAATCAATGTCCTTTCTTTACTAAGTGCTGTTAAAACTCCTAATAATAGTTAGGTGCTTTAACAAAAGAAGAATTTTAAGCTGTCTTCAATGCTGGGTTTCATTGCCTATTATCTACCATATCTTATCTTACAGTTTCAGAAAGCCTTGAGAAATAGGCACACTGCCTTTTTTCACCAAAGGGTAGAGTGCTAGCTTTGCTTGGCTCCTTGTTATTTTGTAGTGTTCTTCAGTGTAGTCACCCTTTCTCCTCTTGCAACCAAAGAGGGAAAAGTAGAAATCTGTCCCTTCCCTCATTTGAAAAACAGTTGCATGACAATCTGAATCTTCGCGTGTTCTCTCTTTTTGAGTGTGTTCTTGCTGTTTGGGTGAACTACGCAATTCCATGAAAGTACACTCCTATCTTGTATAAATAACTGACTGCATATATACATGTAAATTAACACATGTTTTCTCTGTTAATATCTTTTTTAAGAAATGCTGCAATTGTCAACTTTGCATATTAAATATACATCATGGTCAAATAGTTACGAAATCATAACAGGATGATCTCTCTGGCATTTGTAGCATGTTTAAGTAATCTTTTTGGGGCTGGGTATATATTGGCAGGTATTTGCTGACCGACCAAAACAGGCTTCGCAGTGTAAATGATATCATGCCTATGATTGGTGCGCGGTTCTATACTCAGTTGGATGCTGCTCAGATGCGAAATGATGTTATAGAGGAAGACCTTGCAAAGGTAAATCATTTAGTAATTCCTACAGTAAGACCTATAGTCTATTTTCCTACAGCTGTACCTTAGGAGGGAATTTTTTTACTTTTTTTTACCTTATGTTTGTTTAGCAACCTAAGTAATCTGCCTGCCGACTTGAGAACTGTGAACTCAAGGTACTGAAAGTCCAATAACTCCAAGAACCACTAGTTTTAAAATATCCTCAGCTGGACTTTAACTGAAGTAACATCTTTGTGTCTGATCAGCAGTCTTGGGGAAAAGGTATTCTTTATAGAATAGTTAAAAAATAATATTCCAAGTAAATAAGGCTATATATGTCATCACACACTAAACTATGTAGTTTGTGCTGGAGGTTATGCAGCTGTAAATGTTGCCTTTAAATTCTTGGGTAGATGTGGATTCCAGTGTCCGTTTACTTACCTCATACCTTTTCCATTCCAAATGAATGCTGGAGGTAAAGGCTGCCATCCTCAGTTTCCCTGATTTGTACACCTCTTGCTGTGGGGGTCTAGTTAGTCCGTCAAGTTCAATCAAGGTATCAAGTGCTAGCTACAAAGGAAATATGTACTTTGGCCCATGTTAGTGTGTATTTGTTCAACAGGAAAGGGTGTCTGCTCATCAGAAGCCATTGATCACAGGATTTTCTAACAAGACTGAGATACATTACAGAAGGCTTCCATGATGCTGAAGATACGTGTGGGTTAGAGTATTAAGTTTTTAAGGATTTATTCAAGTCCTGTGGCTCGTTTCCATTACATGTCCTCATTGAGAAGTTTTTTTAAGAGGCAGTAGACTAATGGTTGGGATTCTGATGGACTGGTTCTCTTAATTTCTCCACCATTTGTTTGTTGGATAACAGTTTTTCCCTCCTTAGTGAAAGATACAGAAATGTATCAGAAGCAAAGAGCTGTAGAAGAGCAAGGCAGGTACCTACTTTGGATGCAGAGCTGTAGATAAGTGCCCACTCTATCAGAGTCAACCACTTCTCCTGCTCTGAAGATGTTAAAGATCATTTCTTGTTAAGGTGGTCCAATGTGGCTGCACAAATTTGGGCAAGTAGACCTTTTCCCTTAACAAAGATGGAGATTGCCCTGTGATCAGCACTAAGCAGTCTGCATTTTCAGTCAGGTTGTTTGTAGCAGTTGCTTGTCACTGGCAGGTGTGCAGAGGCACTACAAATCCAAGTTGTTGCACAGCCCTCAGTTTGGCAATAGCTGTTTACCTGGCAGTGATAAATAGCAGTAGCTAATTAGCTGTCATAGTATAACTTGTTTGTACTACCACACTCTCAGTAACGTCAGAGCTATGGTATCCCTTAAGTCTGGCCTGGTGTGCTCTCTTCATTGCTGCCACAAAGCAGATGCTTAGGGGAGAGTATCAGAACAAAGCTAGCATGTATGATGTTTTTCCTTATTTTTTCCGAGCATGCAGTCATCTGTAGTTAAGGGAATTCTGATGCTGGAAGTAGTCTGTATGGAGTTAATAATTTTGTTTTCTTGAAGCCATGAATATTGTGTTATTCCCATAATACCCACATCTCACACAGCAATGATCCCATTATGCTGTCCCTTTCCTCCCTCGTCTTAATATTCCCATCATCTATGTCACAGCATTCAAAGTCTCAGTCTTTCAAGTCCTCTGATCCACTCTGTAGAAGAGCTCCCTGGCTTACAGGCTACGAAGCCTGCAGAGAGGCCACCTGGAAACTTACTGTCAGTGTTGTTGCTCAGCTGAGTCACCATTGACTGTGAATCAGCAAGGCAGTGCTATTCACACAGATGTGGCTATGGCTTTTGTGTATTTGGCCACATACCAAAAAAATTATTTGGAGGTTGTATAGACCTCTGCTAGCTGGACAAGGTAAGTCTTCCCTGTCAGTCTCTAGTTGTAGCTACAATTGTGGTACAATCTCTTCTGCTGTGTGTTTTTTAGACTGGTAATAGAAGTCTTGCAACCCATAAGTTGTCTGAGGCCAAGCTATTATCACCTTGACCTACTTTACTTACCCAGCTGTGCACAGTAATCTACTCCAGACTGAAGTCATTTGAAATCAATATGATCATGCATGGAACAAGACACAGCTTAGCATGAATAATGTTGGAGAGCTGGGCAGTTGTAGAATATGAATAGTATTAGGAGAGAATCTTTTTCGTGACAGCTTTGAGCAGCTTTTACTTAAACAAAAGATTAATCCACAGTGTAATGTAAGCTAGGATGTAACTCTTTTTATTGTATCCTAAGTGATGAGGAAAAATGTATGAAATTAATTTTTCAATTGCATGTATTCTAAGCATCGATAATGTTCTGTCTGTTGTGTGAGCTCATTCTCATTGCTTTATCTCTGTCATTGATGGACTCAGAATTTATACTGTTTTAAGACTTCTAACTTTTTAAAAAAACTTGTTTCAAAATTATATTTGGAATAAATTGTGATTACAATGTTAGTCTGATATTATTGTTGCTAAATATTTACTAATAATGGCCAACAAAGCATTTTGGAAAAACAAATCTGATTATGTTTCTTCTCATCTTTACCTGAAATAAGGTAGTATACTACATACTTCTATAGGTCTTGATAACAGTGTGTATATATATTAACATATAATTCTTGTTTAACTTCCTATATTTTAGCATACCTGTAAGTATAGGCAGGCAAGGGACAGGACTTCCACGAAGAAATAGATTGCTTGATCTAGTTCCTGCTGGGGCAGCAAGGTGTCATTAGTTGTTAAATCTCCGCATTATAATTTGAATATGAAGTGCTAAAATGAGCATTGGGCTACTCATACACAGTATAATGCATCTGATCTCTTTCTGAAAAAATTATTCCCTCTTCTTAAAATAATCATTCTAATTAATAGTGCTTCATTGGCATTAGTACTGTATATCTTCTGCAAATAAGTGTCTTAATTTTATATTTCAGAAACTTTAATAACCTCTTTCTTGTTTTCTAGGAGGTGCAAAATGGAAGGTTGTTTAGGCTTCTAGCAAAATTGGGAACAATCAATGAGAGGCCAGAGTAAGAAACACTTGTTTTTGTGACATAGAGTATGTAAAAACCAGTTTGCAATGCAAGGTTTCTTCCCTCATAAATTTAAGCTAAACATTTCCCTGTATTTGCCCATGAAGAAATGAGTGTTTAAGAATCCTTTAGAAAAATAAGACAAACAACTTTGACCAAAATTTTAAATAAAGGAGAGAAGAAGGCTACAAGTAGATATGCCAAAGTTGCTTCATTTTTTTTTTAGTATGGTTTTTCTTAGCAGTCTCTTGTGAGTGACAGTAGTTTTTGAGGAAATCCGTAGTAAACAGTATAGATGTTGGTTTTAAGCTTGTTAATTCTCAACTTTTTTTTTTTGTAGTAGTTGATAGAAAAATGAAGTTTCCATTCTATTGAATAGACTTGGAGTTGTGTTTGTAATGCTGGTTTCTAACATTTGCATATTAGACTTGAAGATAATTCTTGCTTTCTCCCATTACTTTTCTGTGGCCCTTGTCAGGTGTTAGCTTCAGGTACTTCAGCAGCTGAGAAACTTTGAATATATTATCTTTTGTTTGTGGCAGGGGGGGAGACTGTAATTTAATGGCAATTTGTTACAAGTAGCTTAGAGCAGTAAGATTACTCAGTTTAGATTGAAGAGTCATGTATTTATGTGGGTTTTGATTTTTCTTAACTTTCTGAGCTTTAACATGAGCCTTTGTTTTACACCAGGTTTCAGAAAGACCCAACGTGGTCAGAAACTGGAGACAGGTATTTATTAAAGCTCTTTCGAGATCACCTTTTCCATCAGGTGACGGAAGCGGGTACTCCTTGGATTGACCTCAGTCACATTATCTCATGTCTTAACAAGGTACACTGTACTTGGATTAGCTTTTAAGTTTGATTGGGTTAACTTTCCTTAAAATAATATTCCGCTTCAAAGCAAGTTGACGTTGGCAGGTTAATTCTGTTGATTTAACTGGCTACTTTCCCCCTGTTTTGGATGAGAACATTGTATTCACTAAGCTAATATTCAAATATTTATGGATATTTTAAATAAACAGTACATTAACGAATTCCAAGTTTTAATATTAATATAGCATGAGATAAAGTATTAACTTTTCATCCTAGAATGCATTGAATACTGTGGAAAAGCAATGCTGGTCCCTTTATGCTACTCTGGTCTTTCAACACAGCATAAAGGATCCATAAAACCCCTTTAACTGGGGGAGGTTTCTGCTGATATAAGTATCACAGAGGATGGTCATAAGGCAAGAGGATCCATTCCCAAACTGTGCTGATCAGAGTAGGAGACAGGGAGGGTATATCAGGAGGGAAATGGCAATAGAAGTTTATGCATAATCCTTATCATCTAGGATAGTTCTGGAAAATTTGTGACATAAAATGTTAAGTCCACTTCTGATAACTTCCTTAGCCTCTCCAGCCCTTTGTTTTCCAAGATCAATTTAACAAAGCTGTTTGCAGTTTCCCAAGAGCTGCACCCCTGGCAAAATTTTGGCTGAGCACTTTCATGATGGATAGCAGGAAACGTGAGAGACCACAAGATCTTCAGGAGTTGTAGAACTTGTATTGCTACATAAATTTAAAAAAGTACATGAGCTGATTGGGGTTTTTTTATTGGCAGATCAGCTTTCAACTTATTTACATTGTTTTGCCAAATTTCAGTAATTCATAGGAGACTAAGATGCTACTTCTTCCTTTTTTTTATTTTTTTTGGTAGCTGATTGGTTGTTCCACTCACTCCATAGAGAATGGTGATGCAGACACTGACAATATACAGTTTCAGTGGCTAGTATTTTCTTTTCTAGTATTAGGATAGCTAACTTTCTCTTCTGGAAAAAATGGAATATATTCAGATCCTTTGATGTGTAACAACTGACTTAACTACAGTTAAATCTTTTTGTAAATTGTCAGGACCTTTAATCTCCTGTTAGACCACTGCTGTGCATTTTTAACCTCCTTTTTATCTTTCTGGTTGGTGTCTGTAATCACTTAAGAAAGGCCTTTAGGCCTGTCAGTTTGACTTCAGTACCAGGGAAGCTGATGGAGCAGATCATCCTGGGTTCTATTATGCAGCACAGGACAACCAGGTGATCAGGCCCAGTCAGCATGGGTTTATGAAGGGCAGGTCCTGTTTAACAAAGCTGATCTCCTTCTATGACAGGGTGATCCACTTGTTGGATGAAGGTAAGGCTGTGGATCTTGTCTATCTTTACTTTAGTAAGGCATTTGACACTGTTTCCAACAGTGTTCTATTAGAGAAATTGACTGCTCTTGCCTTGCATGGGCATACGCTTTCCTCGGTGAAAAACTAGTTAGATGGTTGAGTCCAAAGAGTTATGGTCAATGGAGTTAAATCCAGTTGGTTGCCAGTCATGAGTGGTGTCCCCCAGGACTCAGTACTGGGGCCATTCCTGTTTAACATCATCAATGATTTGGCCAAGGCCAATTTCATGAGTTTCAATAAGGCCAAGTGCTGGGTCATGCACTTCGGCCACAACAACCCCACGCAGCGCTACAGGCTTGGGGAGGAGTGGCGGGAGAACTGCCAGGCAGAGAAGGACCTGGGAGTGTTGATTGACAGCCGGCTGAACACGAGCCAGCAGTGTGCCCAGGTGGCCAAGAAGGCTAACAGCATCCTGGCCTGTATCAGGAATAGTGTAGTCAGTAGGAGCAGGGAGGTGATTGTTCCCCTGTATTCGGCTTTGGTGAGGCTGCACCTTGAATACTGTGTCCAGTTTTGAGCCCCTCTCTACAAGAAGAACGTTGAGGTGCTGGAGAGGGTACAGAGGTGGGCTACCAAGCTAGTAAAGGGTTTGGAGCTTATTTCATATACTTTGGCCTTCCCTCATCTGGGGCTGTTTAGCCTTGAGAAAAGAAAGCTGAGGGGAGACCTTATTGCTCTCTACAACTACCTGAACAGAAGTTGTAGTGAGGCAGGAGTTGGTCTGTTTTCTCTCATGACAAGCAATAGAACAAGAGGAAATGGCCTGAAGTTGAACCAGGGGAGGTTCAGACTGGATATTAGGAAGAATTTCTTTACTGAAAGGGTAGTCAGGCATTGGAAGGGCCTGCCCAGGGAGGTGGTGGAGTGGTCCCTGGAAGTGTTTAAGAGATGGGTAGATGTTGTGCTTAGGGACATGGTTTAGTGATGTTGATAGGGCTAGGAACGAGGTTGGACTTCATGATCATGAAGGTCTCTTCAAGCTGAAACTATTCTGTGATTAAAGGGATCGAGTCTAAGTCAAAAAGAAAGCATGTTGATATTCAGATAGGCTGTGAAATGCCATCGTGTGACCCATACAGTACTGTAGCAAGAGGGGACAGTCCTGAATTCATAGGTCAGGTAAGAGATAGTGTCAAAGAATGCCTTGTTCTATAAATGTTCATGGCTTACCTTTTCAAACAGAGGCTCTTCTCTTCTGTGGTTGTGGGCTCAGCACACAAAAAATATAAGGCTTACAGAACTCTACTTTGGAAATACACTGTAAAAAACGCTTCTGAAACTAGTGTGCACTAGTAAAGTGGCTGTTTGGGGGCTTTCCTGCTAAACTCCAAAAGCATTCCTATGAATGAAAATTACTCCATTGTTTAAAAAATTATCTTATTTTCAACGTGGCATTTTGGGGATTTTTTCAGGTGAGATACTGATTTATGCCTCCACAGGAGGAGAGAAAGAAAGCCATAAACATTGATGTTTCTAGTCAGCTGTTTGGCTTTCTTAATACAGAGATCTTCCATATCATAAATTCATTAAGGTAATTCACTGATTTCTGGAATGATGCTAATGGGGAGAGCAGACAATATTTCACAAACACCTTAATCATGATAACATTTTGTAATGGATGTTGGAAGAGACTGGTGATTTTATCCTACTCTACAAGAATTAAAAGCTAATTGGCTTGCTTTTGTCTTTCTGAAACTATTCACAAAGCAGGAACTTTAAATTTGGGAGGTTCCAACTTTTAAGGTTACGCTCAGAATACTATTTTAGAAGACAAATGCAAGAAATTTCTAACTTGCTGTGCTGATCCAGACAGCAGCCAGTGAAACATCTCAGTGACAAATTTAGTTTTTCTGCTATTCAGTACAATGTTACAATACATTTATTTAATCCTGCTGAGGTTGTATTTCCAAAGGTTGTCTCAATAGTGTCATATCCCACTTGTCTGCCCCACCTTCTATATTGGAACGAGAAAGTTTGTAGTGTCAAGGATTTGGAAATATCAATTTATCAACTGAAACAGAGGTACAGGTACAAAAGTTTAGCGTTATGAGAGTGTGACAATTCTCCATTGATAAACACTTATTGTAAAGTGAGGATAACATATAGTGTTGGAAGGGACTTCAGCATGTGAAGAAGGATATTCCTCTGTTCCACATTAGGGTTTAGCAGTACATCTCTAAAGTACATAGTGTAACATAGAATTTTTTTAATATGGAATTTAAGAAGTCAGAACAAAACATGAAAACAAATGTGGAACTTTAAACTTTAATCCCAAATACTTTTTTTTGGAGTAAATTTTTTGAGTAATGTACCAGACAGTTTAGGGACTAGTTTGTTTCTAGTAATCCCAAAACCATGATGTTTGGGTTTCTACTGGTTTTCAGACTACCTGGGGCTCGTCCACCTTTCATTTTAGAGTGGGCAAGAAGTAATTTACCTATGCTACGCGGAGGCTTGTGAATCTTAAGTGCAAATGTAATGTCAAATGTGGTTTTGTTCATCAGGAGCTGCATGGAAATTTTGCTAGGCTTTTTACACAGGGGAAGATAGCATTGCAGGATTATTAGGTATATGGAAAGGGGAAAAAGCAATGGTAACCTAGTCTAAAGGTCTGGAATGTCCATTAGTTTAAGACCAAAATGTCTCGATTTTTTTGGCAAGTACATTGTTGTGGTGCAGTTCAAATCTGCTAACACCGCAGAAAGGAAGGATCTGAATTGCACCACAACAACGTACTTGCCAAGAAATTGATTGCTTTTGTTATTGGGGAAATGTTTTGCCATTTCTTTCACACTTCTTTTATTTTATCTTTTGCATTCTTGTTACAGTTAGATGCTGGTGTGCCAGAAAAAATAAGCCTCATTTCCAGAGATGAGAAGAGTGTACTTGTGGTAACTTACAGCGATTTAAAACGCTGCTTTGAAAATACTTTTCAAGAACTGATTGCAGCCGCAAATGGTCAGTTGTAGTATTTGCTGAAAGCATGCAGGACATTGCTGAGGAACTTAACCAATAGCAAATTGCACTACAGCTGAATTGTTGTTGTCATCTCATTTCACATTTGGGAAACAAACAGGAGATGAGCAAAGCTGCTTGCACTTCAGTCAGGTACACTGTTACTTGAAGGGAAGAATGTTTCACTTATCCTAGAGCTAAGGCTGCCATTGGAGGCTTTATCTGTGAAGAATTTATTTTAGATTAAGGAACACATCAGGTGCATGATGTTCCTGCTTTTATTTTTTCCACTTGTATATGCACTAATTTTAATTTTTTAAGACTTTTCTGATCTCTGAAGTTTTGCCACATTGTATACTTAAGGGAAACTCTTTGCAAGGACATTTCTGGGATACATTTTTGTCACTGAGGATATAGCAAAATTTATTCATTTTTGATATTATTTGCACCCAGAATAGCATAAAGGACCAGGTAAATAATTTAATGGAAGTTGTGTTCTATTAATGACCGTTTAGTTTGTAACCTCTGTAAAAGTGTGTTGTATGCAAGCTCTGTATGCCACCCACTGTTAGCTCAAAGAAATGTGAGAAGACGAAACTTTTTAAAACTAGTCAAGTGACGTATTGGTGAATTGACAAAAAAAAGGAAAGAAAGTCCCCCATCATTTGATTTAAACTTTGTCTAAGCGAAGTGACGAAAATAGCATAATGGGAAACATCTATAATTTAAGGAGCATATCAAACTTGCTCTAAACACAACCAGCGCCTTTTAAAAACTGTTTGTACGTTTTCCTGCTAGTCAGAAGCATTTACATTTATGCAATTTTTTTAATAGATTTTTTTTTTTAAAGAAATTGTTTAAATGCCTGAAGTTTCAGGAGTGTATTACTTTAGGTTATTTACAGTATAATTTTTGTATAAAGTTCTGTTCTTTGAACCACAGCTTTATTATGGTACGCTACACTGGATACAGATACAAAGACACTGTTAAAAGAAGATTAACTAAACACAGCAGTTGTCTGGCATCAAGAGCTTTTCAAGTTTTACAGCCCGAATCTGGAGGGATAATGATCTGCTGTGCCTTTGCAGTCACTGCTTAGCCCAAAGTAATATTACTTTTGATAACACATGAATATTCCTGAAGTAATTCAGTCTCAAAAAGTCTGGAATTTTCCTCCTCAATTACCTTTCTAATATTTGGACATACAGTTGTCTCCAAACTTGGGTATTCATGGGATTTCTAGTTAAACACCTACACTTTGATACTGAAGACTGCCAAATATGTAGGAATTTCCTTTCTTAAAGCAGTAGTGAAGACTGTATCTATCTTTTCCCAGCACTGAATGTTTTAATAGCACTGGGTGCTCACCATGAAGAAAATGTGGAAACTCAAAAGGTCAGGACAGACTCTAAGCACTTGCAACTGATGTTACTGACATCAATTTTAATAATTCTCAATATTTGTAGTTTTCAGAGAAGTTTTTAATATTTCTCTGTCCACTTTTATAAGCTTTAAAATGATTCTCCGCCTTGAGACTTGCATCAAGAAAAAAGCAACTCTCTTCACATCAAAAGCTTTGAAGACTAGGGACATGCTTTACACATTTTAGAAAATGTGGTTGAATCCACATTAGGTAGCATCAGTTGTTGAGTTTAAAAATTGATTGTTGTGCATTTGATCGAATGAATTTTAAAAGGAACATAATGTTTAATATTCAAACGATAACAGTTGCCAGAATGTTCTTTTTAATATAAAAGGAACAGGAACTTTGAAAAGTGAACATGCAAAACAGTCTTTTATCATTAGCTCATGTATTTGAGGAAGAGCAGCTGTCTTTTATATGTTTTTTGACAAATCATATTGTAATTCTTTTGTACAAAAAAGAAGTACTTGTATTCTAGAAGAAATATGAAATGCTTAATTTATAAGCGGGCTGAGGTTTTTTCCAGTATTGTTTTCTTTGAAAATGAAAGGGGATCATGTGTTCAGTTGTGGGGTTTGGGAACCTTTGAAAATTTAATTTGTGGACCAATATTTTGTGGAAGTGTAAGGCAGGGGTAAAATAGGGCTTGAATTCTCATCCTTTTTAGACCAGCAAACCACCCTCTGCAAGACATGTCTAAATTGCAAACCTGTGTGTATTTGCATAATGTCAGTTTGCTTCAGCCCCTCGTAACCTCAGGACTTGGTTTAAAAATAAAAAGGTAGACAGCTAATAAGTTTTCATACATAATGTCAGCCAGAAAATATTTGGTGTCAGGTAATACATAAAATAAAAAGCCAAGCTTTGTTTTCTATTTATTTCATTTGGTCCGTATTTGGAAATGATTTGAACAGTCTGAAGTTCAGCTTGGGTGTTTTTTTGGGGAGAGCCCTTCTACCCCTTTTTAATTCTATTTAGAAGGTTGTCCTAAAGTTGTAGTTCGATCCATTCATAGGAAGAACTGTGTATCTGTATTTAAAAAGAAGAGCCACTGGGATGTGCCCTCCCAGATGGGAAATTTAATTCTGACCTTCCTATTTTTTACAGCTAAAAGCACAGAAGGGACAACCTTTGAAATCATCTGATGTTGTTGGTCATTTTAATTTTTGTACCTGTTTTAAATTTTGTTGCTGTATTTACTATATTGTAAATATTTTGTTGAGGGTACCTGTGTATTTTTCATTTGCCCTTGTTTCAGTAATTCAGGTGTCAACTGCTTCCCCTAAAAAGCACCAGTATGTTAAGTTCTAATGTCATGATCCCAATATGTTACTCATCTTTAATCCTGTTTTCATTCTTCATGTGTACAGCAGTATTTTTAATAAAGAATATAAGAAATAATGTGGCCTTATTTTGACAATGTGAAGTTCTGAAGTTGGATATGAGGCTTTTCAACTTTGATACTACTGGAATTGTATTTCATTCTGTCATATTTCTTTTGTATTCACTCTGTCTGCAATGCAGAGTTTAAATAATCACGAGTCACAAAGTGCATTTAGTGCTTGCCACTTACAGTATATCAGATGTCCTAATTACAGATGTTGCTGACAAAAATTGTACTAATACACATTTCCCAAGTTAAGTCCCATCTGTTTCTGTCAGATCAGGTCTGCTTTACTAGACATGCCCTAATTTTGAGAACTCTGTTAAAGTACCCTTACTTTCATGACTATTGAGCTTTTTTGCCCAATAACAAAGTATATTAATTTATCTAAGAATTTGTATGTGGAGTCATGACAGCTTCATTTCCAAGATTATATTTTTTTCATGTATTGTTAACCAGCAAAGGTGAGATGATTTGCTGGTGGGATAAAATCTCCTATACCCATCCAATCCTGACCATGCTTTAGGTAATGTGAAATTTTGCACAATATATATGAAATTGTCAATGTTCCCTGCATAAGTTTAACATGGAGGCATTATCCTTTAAATTGAGGTGGGTTAGAAATTTTATTATATAAACTGCAGCAAGCTTGATTGATTCACTTATCTAGTCTCCAGTTTCCTTCTTAATGTGTGGCAACAGCTACACAACTCCTACAGCAGTCAGTGATCCCATTATATTCTGCTTCCCCAGAGAAACTCTCATCTCCGTTTCCTTCCAGCACTTGTGTGTAGTTTGTCTGGAGTGTGGCTTGGAGATCCCTTCAGATTATAAAACACTGTATAGCAGAGAGCGCTCAATTGAACATCTCTATGGAAGCAGCATCCCCAGCTTCTGATGGATGGGGTGGGGATGTGGAGATTCTCTGAAGAAGAGAAAGCATCTACCAGGCCTACGGTGCTAACTCATGTCACGGTTCAGAACAGGCTTTGTTGGAAACACCTTAGCTCTGTTTGCTGTCCTTTTTGTCTATACCAGGTCTTCTAGCTGTGTAAGTAACTGGGCATGGGGGGCAGTTGAATGGATGTTTGTTAATGGGCTGCTTTTTCTTCCTCCACCATGAAACCTTGCCCCTCCCAGAGGCAGAGTTGAGCTTTTTGCCTCTGGACAGCAGCAAGCACTTCTTAGATATGCTGAATCTCAGGGATGTCGCTCACACTGAAAGTGGTACAAGAGTCCATCGCTGTATCTGTGTTGCTGTGTGACAAGTGTGCCTTCTGTGCAATTACTCCCTATTCTCCTTTGCTCACAAAACTGGCCCATGGGATGGGGTTTTTTTGCCAGATGTGTTAATGCTGCCCAGTCCTGAATCATCTGCTGCAGCAGCCTCTGATACTGGATTAACAAACTTGGCAGAACTCTGCAGGTTGTTTTAAAAGCAAACTTTATTATATGAATTCAGCAGTCAAATACATTATATGAAGACAGAAAATGCAAGACAAAAGAGTTATTCACATCTGAAGAAATGTAGGGGGTTCATATAAAAGTAATCTATGTAGTCCAGTTTTCTTAAATATTTATGCACAAAAGAGCATATTTATATATTTACAGTGTGCAAACATTTCCTTTGAGATGCATCATCCCATAAATATTTTTGCTCAACTGGAGTTAAGAAACAGTTCTTAAACTTTTGTTTTGACCAAGATCAAACATACTTTATGAGACAGTGCAATATGTACTTAAAACTAGTGATCTCTTGGCCAGGAAGATCTAGAATTAATACTTAACTTGGAAGTAGCAGTACATGTTTCTTTTACTTGAATATCCAAGAATATTTTTCTTTTTAAATACACAACTGGTCATTTGCCTTCAAGTCTGTTTGTGGGTTAAATTCACAGCTACTAAGCTGAGTTTTAAGAGTTCAGAACCATAATCTATGTAAAATTTTAGTTAATATATATTCATATTGGATCACAAGAAGCTGGGATTTGGCAGTAGTTGTTGATTTGGGAGATGTCAGCGCTACTGTGTTAAGCGGCCAACTCTCATTTGAATATTGCATTGAGAAGTGAAAGGGGATGGTGCATCCTTAGATTTCTTGAACAAAGAACATCCATATCCTTTCTGAGATGCTATGCAAAAGTCTGTTGCAGATGAATAATACATTTTTTTTCCTGTACATATATACTGGTGACTAACCTGGAAATTCAACTGTCTTCATAGAAAAGCTGCCCTAACTTGCTAAGGAGATTGTCTTCTCATTTCTAACTAATCTCTTCAGACTCTCTAGTGATCAATTCACTTAAAGTATATGCAGTTTAGTAGCCATCCTGTCTTTTCAGACAGATTCCCATAAATAAAATATAATCAGTGCAGTGTTAGAAGGTCCACAAGGTTTTGTGGACAGAGCTTGGCTTTAACATACCTAGCTTGTGGGTTGATTCCAGTGTCTGGGTGTTGGCATACTGACAAAGTGCAAAACTTCAAGAATATTTACTTGACTTCAGCAGGCTTGTCCAAACCAAATTGATCTGTATTCCCTGTTGTTGTAGCCCTGGCTCTGGTCTTAGTTCTCCTATATCCTTGCCAATTGTGTTTTGCAACACGTGTTTGAAATTCTTGCCTCGCAAGACCCCTTACCGCATTCCATCTGAAGCAGTAGGAGCCATGTGATGCCCTGTCCCCAGCTAGCTGATTCAGCTTCCCTGCAGTGTTAAGCTTCCCCTCAAGTTTCTCGAAGTCGAATTTTCACTAAAAAACATAGAGTGTGATCTGTTTCTTGTTTCTCTTTTCTTGGAGAGTCCTTTATTTTCCAACACTACACCAGCCCCAGCAATAAGCTGCAGATTCACCTGGTGCCTAACACAAGCGCTCCCGAGGGCTCCCAGCTGCCTCTCCTGAACAGGACACTGGGGCTGCACCTGGGGCTGAGCAGGGACTGGGTGACCAGAGCATGAAATACCATCCTGCTGCCAGGGACCAAATAGCAAACTGGTTTTCTCTGTAGTGATGAGCATTCAGGTTTTTCAGAAGCACTGGGCAGTTTTAGTGGCAGCTGTTGATGTTCAGCATCGGGCAGGTCAAGGCCTAAGCATTAGTATTTTGCTATATTTTGTATATGCTTGTTGCAGGTTGTAGATAAGCAGATCACTGAGATTAAGCCAATGATATCCTTTAAAATCTTAGGATAATTAAAATAATTTGGGTCAAAGTTTTTAAACTGACAATGTTTCAGAAGAACCTTTTTGGATTAAATGCATATTTAAATCTTGGCCTAGAAGTACTTAAATGGGTGGCTGATGATATAGGACCACGGAGTTGTAGTCAGGAGGGGGAGAATGGCACGCTTTCATTTTCTCCAGCACTGCATTACCATACGTGTATCTTCGCTTGGAGTCACTGAGCTGGTCACAACTGAAACTGCAGAAGTTTCTTGGCTTGGTTATTCCAGAAAGCACCGACTCCTTGCTCCTGCTGGCACCTTTCACGCTGTAACAGAGCAGCATCACTGTTAGCATATTTAACTTGTACGGGCATTTGTTTTAATGAGTTGAGCAAAACCACATCACAAGAAGGAGCAGCTTTGTTTATTCTCAGATGATGGGAGCAGCACTGATGCAGATGGGACTGCTCAATGCGAGAGCAAAATGGAGGACTGAAAGAGCTCTCTTGTGTCTCCCTCGAGTCCCCTTCTGAACAGAGATGCTGTGACTGATCTATTAAAGTCCTTGTGTTCATTTTAAGTACTAAGAGTCTTGATGCTTACAGGGAATATTTGATTGCTCAGCCTAAGCTCTGTTGCTCATTTGTGGCAGGTGCCAGGGAGTGAAACTTCATTGCAGAGCAAAGCAGTGTGGAGTGTCTGGCATCTATGCTGCTGCTGGGCTGTGGATCTCCATAAAGTCCTTACACTTAAATATTTCTTCTAAGGGAACTGGGAGGTTTTTTGAGCAGGAGTGAAATAATGAAAGGTCTCAAGTCTTGGGGCAAAAGCAGAAAGCCACTAGTGTAGGTGTTCCCAAAGCCTAATGCTGGGAGGAATTTTTAAGATAAATGGCTGATGTTTTTGAGGAAGGGCCAAAGGTCTGAGTATCTCCTCTCTTAGGCTTCTCTCAGCAGCAGACATGAACTGCTGGTTTGAATTAGAGTTTTCCTGTCCCACAAAGGACCCGTTATCCTATATGCTGCCCTTTATAAGATACCCTTTACAAGAGGGGTTTAATGCCTTCTTAGCTGAGCCACTCTTAAGACACTGGTTGCCTTGCAGCACTTTCTCACCTGTATTCAGACAGTGAAGTGCTTAAAAGGGCTTTTTCAATAATGAAGGAAGTTAAGGTGAAGAGAATTTTCACACCATTGAACAGAGATACCAAAGATTTATCTGTGGACAAAGGACAAGCCAGAACATCTTCCATCACTGATTACATGTGAAATCCTAATGTAAACGTGTTGGACCGCAATGCCTAAAATTAGATTCCTTTCCCCTATATTTTTGTAAGTTCATGGACACTCCACCCTTCTCCGATTATAAGGTCAGGAACATTGGCAGCCCTAGTCTTGAATTCCAGAGAAGACAGTCAGAACATCTATTGAGGCTTTTGGAGCCCAGGACTTTGCTTGCCATTTTAATGTGCACTGTTAGATCTCTAAGTTAAGCACAGAACTGGTAGCAGAGGCCCTTTGCTGTTTAAGAAATGGAGGAGTAACAGTTTCTCTTAGATTTCACAGTTTCTTGCATCTTTAATTCACAAGCCTATGTGCTTTTTAAGGAGTGTGATCTCTGTCTTCTGTCCTACTGTAGGAAATTGGGAGGTTCTCCCAGGAAGACCACCCTATTAGACTTGTTTGTAGATAGATGGAGTTCATGAGGAGGAGCCCTCCTGGTGAGGATTGTAGATGCATCCCATATTTTTATATTGAATCTGTTGGCAGATGGACAAGTAATTGCCTTGGGATAAATTCCATAGCTGTGTGACAAGGTTAGTCACAGACTCAGTGGACTTTTTGTGATGGGTTTAATCACTTCTGTGATTTACACTGTAATTGTGACTCTTACGGAACAGTGGGCTGGCAGAAGTGGAGTGTGCACTCAAAGTTATGAGCCTTAAAATCACTATACTTCGATCATTTCATTTATCATCAGGCTTTTGCATCCTGAGAATTTTCTTGTGAGTTAGACTTGGCTTCTACTTTAATTAATAAAACTTTATACCTATAGAGCTGCATCTATTAATTTTACCTTGAGTGCACTGCTGTACCTGTGCATTCATATGCTCCCACAGAGACCTTTGAGGGAGCCCGTGGAGTTTTGGCATCCATAGTCAAGCTTCATTTTGAGACTAAGCTCACAGACAGTAAAGGCTTCTCTAGCTGTGGACTATCTCCTTTCCACTCTAGGAATGTAAATTAGAAACTCTAGCTAGTTGGTTTTTAATTGGGATCATTTGTTGGAGGAAACAGCTGCTGCTTTCCTGACAGATTCAAGAACTGAGTGAGGTTAGAGGCTGGCTGCAACTCATGAGATGTTTGTTCCAGCTCACAAGTGATGAGTTCTCTCGGCCATTTTTCTGGCTTAGCAATTTGCTTTGACTCAGAGGTTTGCTCCAGCCTGAGGATTCTGGCTTGCTTGGGTTGGACTTTTTCATCAGTATTGAAAAGCTAGAAGAGAGTTGTAATTGGGATCCTTTCCACTTGCAAAGGAACAGAGCTCAGAAGGTTGTTCTTTCTCTACCCCCAAACCTTCCTTTGTGCTGGTCTGAAAGCATCACCCCGCCTGGCTAGCTCGCATGCAATTTCAGATGCTCCAAACTGAGAAAAAGCCATGCCAAGCCTGATTGTCCTGCTCTGAGCAGCAGGAAAATGCAGGAGCCCAGGGGACAGGAGGCCAGCCTGCCCTATCCCGCAGGCGAGCGGGGAGCAGTAAGGGCACGGCCCCACAGCACTCTCAGCCTCAGCTCAGGTGCAAGTGCATTTGTCTGCATCTGTGACCTAAACTGCAGTGCTGAGGGTTACAGCGTGATGCTAAGAGCCCTGGGAGCGGTTAGGCATTACAGTGAGGGTGATCCAACTGTGAGATGCTGCTAAAAGGGGGGTGAGCCCTTCCTCATCCTGGCGCTGGCACAAGCTGCTGTGACAGTGAGCTGCTGCTGCTCACTCAGAACCTACTCTGGAGCTGTTCTGATAATCCGGTGACCTGAAACAGCTCTCTGCAAGGCAAGCCAAGCAGAAATGTCAGCACAAGAGAGGGAGCATGACCACAGAGAGGGATGCTTGAGGTGCAAGGGAGGAAGCAGAGCTATGCATCTGGTTAGATCAGCTTATGTGTGTCAAACCCCTCCAGGGTCTACCTTTCTACTACTATCAGGGGTATTTGTTTACTGCTCCAATTTAGAAGCTCCCACTTTTAGGAATGTGTGCAGACTAAAGGGTCACTGTATGCATTCACATACGAGTGCTTTTTGGCGTAGTGCTACTGTACTGCTTGTTTAGCTTTCAGACCAGATGACCTTGTATGTTCTCAGCCAACTGCTCTGTTTCCCCAAGGATTTACGCTCTAGCAGCCACTGTTGAATTCAAATTTTTTTTTCCCATCCAAGCATTCTTTTTCCTTCTGCAGCTGAAAATGCTCCTTAAAACAGTTCTGGAGGGATACTTAGTGCACACTCCATGTATTCTGTGCCACACAAAGAAAAAGGCATTTCATACGTTTCATTTGGGGAGGTTGCCATGTTGTCTCTGCAGCTGACAGCAGCCTTCAGAAATGTCACATTTACACAAAGGAAAAAATGGATTAAACCACTTCTAAGAAACATCGCATCCTTTGGAGCCCTCTAATATATCCCACGCATTCCAAGCTCTGCAATACCTGGTTTCTCAAAAGCGAGTATGGAAAACTGTCTCAATAAAATCAAAGTATTATAAAATTGCTCACAAGCCTCTTCTGAAATGTGAGTGGTCAAGGCAGGAGAAAGGGTTCTCCAGCACTTGTTTGGAGTGGTTTGGATCACCCCGGCTTTGCCACGCGTGAGCTCCACTGCAGACTCCTGCCAGCAGCACGTTTACCCCGCACGCTGTGTATATTGGCCGTGTGAGCATGCACGCTCTCGTACGTGTATTTCCATGCATTTAACCAACGCCCTCTTAGTCACTGGAAATTTTCTTGAAGCAAGTCCTCTCTGCCTTGACTGCACGTTTCAGCCAGCTCCAATTGTTCATTGAGACAATACTACACCTCCCAGCCTGCCCAGCTGCAAGTCGCTGACAAGACCAGCACAGCGCAGGATGGTAGGATGGCCTTGACCTCCTGCCAGCATAAGATGAATGATGGGTTGGGTCTGGGCAGTCCCCGGGCTGGCTGAGGGCAGTGAGCCGAAACCAGCCGCAGACACTGCCAGCTTCGCAGCGGCTGGGAACTGAGACACCGCCGGCATTGAGAAAATAAACATTTCCCATTTACAGAGAGTTCATGTCAGTGCAACACATTTCTTAGCACAGCCCTAGCTCCCTGCTTGGGCAGCTGTCAGGAATTAGGTGGAGGAAGGTGTCCAATATATTAAAGTGCTTAAAGGCAGGAAGAGAAGTGAGGCCCTCACATCCATCTATTGTAAAGTTGCCACTTTAGCATCCTGAGCCCATGGGTGTTAAATGGGCCGTGCTTAGCTGAGTCATGGAAAAGAAGGGCAAAAACAAGCACAGGGAGCCGTATCCCAGCTGAGGTGCCCTTGGGGACTTGCAGAAACAACTGCAAATCCTTCATAGCCACACGTTCCTCCTCCCCGCCTGCCAAGGGCTCGTTTCCTATAGCTGCCTACTTCTGCCTTGGTTTAGCGCTCTCTGGCACTCCCTTGTCCAGCCTGGCATTAAGTTGAGGATCAGGCTGGTCAATAGAGGGCTAATAAATTATACTGGCAATGTGCACCAAAGGGCTTGAAGGTTATTTGTTTCCTCGAAGGCGTATGGAGGGTTAGGTGTGGGAGCTGATTGCTGACTCAACATGTTTGCAGGGAGTGGGGACACCTCAGTGACTTTCACTAGGCCTAATTTAGCACAAGGACCTTGAATCCTCTTTTACTGTCTAAAATATGAGGAGAAGAAGGAAACATAAAATACAGACCCAAAGAGCATCCGTTTCTGCTTGGTGCCTGTCCATGTGAAGCGTTTGAGTTCTTCTGGAGCCAGCACCATCCCACTGTCTGCTTGGTAATCCTTGAAGAAAAAAGAAAGACACAACGCTATTAGGTGTTAGCTGTAGGAAGTTACTTTTACAATGGGCTCAATTACTTCTCGGTCCGATTGTCAGCATGGTTTTGGTTGTTTATACTCAGAGAGCTCTAGGAGACAGATGCTCCATGCTGCTGGAGGTGCTGCAGTGCCCAGGTGTTTAACGGTGCCTTTCCAAACTGTCCTTGCTTTCGGGTGCAGCAAGCACATACTGTTAGCGCAGCTACAGAGTGTTAAATAAAGGTGTCTACATGCAAGGCAGGGCTCTGGCCATGAGAGCACCACTGTGCCTTTCCTGCCTCCCACCACTTAATATATACAACTGGGTCTCTAAAAGGTTCCCCCAGCTTCTCACCCATACCCACCCCCACCAGGACATTATGTGTGCCCCGTTAGTAGACATTTTCCCAGCTCATCCACCTGATAAGAGGACTTGTTCATACCAGAACCTCTGGTGGAAATGTGACCCATGATCTTCATTTCTGCACTACTATTCAGACAAACAGAAATCAAAGGGATTTTAAGTCATTCTCCCACAGCAGTGGGACTCAGATGGGACCCTGGCAGCCATACCTTGCAGGCCTACTGGCATCAGCCATTTCTTATCAGGGAAAGAGTGTCTGCAGCCCATTGTATGGTCAGCAAGGATCTACTGTCCCCAATTTGTAGGACATGGGATAACACCATGCAGCAAGCACAGCTAATCTTGCACCTTGTATCAGTAGAGCTGACAAAGCAGGAAAATCCCTTCTTGATTCTCTCTGAATAAATCTGTCACACAAATAAAAAGAAATAAATGCCATATGGTTTGGCCCAAGAGTCACTTACATTAAATACAAGTGTTTTCTTGATGGGAAGCTCTTCAAATGTCTTTATGCGCTGAGATGGTTTTATTTTGAAAGTGTTTATGTATCTGTTCAATAAAAAAAGCAGGACAATTTTGGTGAGAGTGTGAAGTGCGTAAGCAGGAAGTGCTGGGTCTTTGTTTCTTTAAGCAGTTGCCAAACTGTCATTGAGGTAGTTTACACAAAAGGGACTTGTTACCCAGAGCCCACCCAAACCTTACTCCCCAGCCTTGGGGTGCACACAGCTGTCCCTCTCGCAGCGCCTGAGCCTGGTGGTCCCCCTGGACAGGAACACCCTGATGGGCTGTCCCAGCCCAACAGGATCCTGGCGATGGTGGCTCAGTGACTGGTGGGATACTCAGGCCATGTGGGGTGTCTCTGGGTGTTTTCTCCCACCCAGATCCAAATGAGGTCATGCAGCTAGCTACAATACCCAACAAACAAAGTCAGTCTTAATTTTGCTTATCTCACCTGACGTTTTCAGTGCTTCCACAGCTTGAGCTTGTAACAGAAAAATTTTCATTACACGAAGGATCAGGTGCAGGAGGAAACCCACTTTCCCTTGTAAATATCGTATTGAGGGGTATGTAGTCTTTGCCTTCCTATACATATACAAGAAATCTAAGTGTTATTCCTGGGACTATGCAGCCAGTCACCCCTGCCTCGGTGACAGCACCAGTTGTGACATTAGTACCTGCTGGACATTTGCTTGCAGCAGGTCACCCAGCTTTGTCACCAGCTCTGAGAACCTTGGTCTGTCATTGGGATTGCTTCGCCAGCAGTCCAGCATGATTTGGTAGCTGTGAGGACAAAAGAAAAATGAGCACATGGTGGGGTTACAGCTCACTTTGATCCAAGGCAGCGCAGTCTCTGACACCTTGTCATCAACAGAGTTAACTCCCGAGCCTGCCTGATTTTGCAGAGATGTTATCCAACACCACCAAGGCCTCTTACTAAAAGTAAAACAGTAAATTTTTCACAAAAACAGAAAAAAACCTCTTCCCGCAAGACACCGGGAAGACCACATCAAAAGAATAATTTAGCCACTTAGTCATACTTTCCTTTTTTATTCCTAGTTAAGCATTAAACCTTTGTATTAAACATCTATTAACTGGCAATGTTTAAGTTAAGGCATCCTAAGATGAGTTATATGAATGTGTCACTTCCTCATATTCGTTGAGTCAAGCTTTCCTTCCTGCAATAAAACATGTGGAAGAGTAAAAATTTTTAAAAAACCTCTTATCTACTGTCACTAGGATAATAAAATTAGCCAATGGGTAACACTCCCAGATAGGCATGGCTGACTTGCTTCCTTTTTCTTCTTCCAGAGCTATTTTTTGGTAAATGTTGCTATTTAGAGTCATGAGTAGCACTGGAAAAGGCACCAAAGACATCTACACGTACTTGACTGTGCCTCCAGAGGTAAAATACCCCGGGTATGTTCATGCTCCTGAATGATTTGTGCCATGGGGTGCATGTTTGGCGTGCTGCAGGTGCATCCCTGGGCAGGGCGCTCCGTCCTGCTCCCAGGGCTGAGAGGCTGCAAACTCAGGGTCTCACTTGGACCCCCCCCAGATTTCCAAAAGATGTTGGCCATGCAGCAGCAGCTGAAGGCTCCACCTGAAGGCAAGGGACCAGGAGCAACAGCTGATGTTGTGGTGGAGGGGCTCAGACAAACCCTGCAGGCTACATGAGCTGGGAGGCTGCAGGTCCCCGTCACCTTCCTCTGCCATCAGACACTGTCTCCGGGAAAGGGTGGACCCTCATCACCCAAGTGTTTGTGAGGAAGCCTCCACTGTCACTTCCTAAGTCAAGACGATATTAATGTCACATTCCTCCAGGACTTATCTGCGTGCACGTCAGTAAATATTAAACCTGGAGAGGAATAAATGACCTTCCTCCTCTGGGCTGCTTGCTCAGCTCCCCTTGGAGCCCAGCCCCGATGATGCCCTGGGCTCAGGTCCACGTCCCTCCTTACCTTCTCCCACCCCACAGGAGGGCCAGGAGGCCAAGGAGGCAAAGAGTGCAAGAAGATGCTGATGACAGCAAGAAGATACGAGGCAGCACTGGATTGTTTTTCCTTATGTTGGCACGGGATACTTTTTGTGGAGGCTCATACATCATCTGCAAGGCAGCCCAGGAGGGCAGTGGTACACAAATCAAGCAGAGAAAGACGTCTTACATCTCCTCAGTCGCTTGCTCCGGGGCTCGCATTCTTGTGCCTTCCTTTAGTCTGCTGCAGAAATCCTCATCTATTTGGACTCCGGGGTAAGGAGAGGCACCTGGAGGTGACATTGGCAGAACAGGGTCAGACATGCCTTGAGTTGGGTACCTGTGATCTAGCTTTGGGTCTATGCATCCCCCTCACACACTTGGGGTGTGCAGCATCTGCTTGCAGAGCTGGGAGCCTGGGGGCATCCCCCTGTGCAGGGTCTGGCCCCTGCCAGCTGCCACAGGCAGGGAACCGCTGCTGCTGGTGCTCCAAGCCCCAGCACTTGGAGGGGGGCAGGATCAAACCCAGCACTATTGGTGGTGCTTACGTGCAAAAAATATGCATGAATTTGATTTGAAAAGTATCCCTCAGGAAGTGCTAAGTCTGATCTCTCTATTGGTTTGGACACCCCAAAGTCTAGTAAGCAGAGTATTAACAAACCCCAAATTCTCAAAACCACCTTGAAAATAATAAAATCATGACTTTAAATCAGATCACAGTACATTTGCATTATTTTTCTAGTTTCTGTGTTTTTAAGATGCAGCCTGATTGTGCTGTTGGTCTTTTTTCTGTAGACAAAAAAAAGCATCGGGAAAAGAGAAAACGAAAGCAAGGAAAAAAAAGACCTTTCAGAGAGTCAGACAGTCACTAGGCTCAAGGAGCTGGGGCTTTAAGAAAAAAATAGCAGATATTATAAGGCTGCCCATAAAATCACAGGAGTTGGCAGGCTGACCAACAACACATATTTAAACTAATAAATGATTGATTGTCCTGAGAATTGTATAGTATTGTTTCCTCCGCTGTTTGCCTCCTTTGTCAGCCTCAGTGTTGAACCCAATTAAGATTCTTCTATTCTGACAGTCATTGTTGTTCCCACTCAGTGTACATCTCGTATCCTGCCTTTTCCACGTGAAAGAAAGGGGAAAAAAAGGCTTCACTGGGTTTTAATTTCAGATTGCATGCTCTAGTTCATCCGGTGGCATCTGTGCAGATGCTTGTTCGCCTGCTGCGTCCAGCGGCCTGGGTGAGGGGGATGCTGGGTCCCTCCTGGGCTGGGGGGAACTCCTGGTCTCTGACTGAAAGTGAGAGTGACACAGTCTGAGACATGCAAAGACCTCCGTGTGTGTTTGCCTCCCACAAGCCAAGTAAGAAGCTTTTGAGGGAGCACCAGCCCGTGGCACTTAGTGTCTTGAATGCTATCTGTGGCACAGGAGGGGATGCCTCGGTCCCTGGCAGCTGCTGACTCAGGCCCACAGCTCTGTATTATCCCACAGGGTTCTACGTTCAATAAAGGCGCATAAAAATTTGCCTGATTTTCCTGGTTTGTGGCATCAGTGAGATAAAACACGGCGGCTGCTCCGGTTGTGCTGCCCTGCATCTCTACTGAGGGTTTCTACAGGGAAAAGAGGGAGGCCTAGGTTTTGCCCATGGCAGAAACAGGTGATAAAGTTCTCAGGTAGCTGTGCTATTCTATTGTGCCTGGCAAGTCAGCTTTCAGTGCCCTTACAAGCCCCCAAATTCCCGGTTCACAGGGGCATGATACACAGCGTTCTCTCCCTCTACCCCCCCACCGCACCCCACCCCTGCCTGTTTTAGGTCTTTCCTTATTAAAGACATGGCAAAAGCTCATTGAAGGTAATGGATGTTTTTCCTCAGGCTGAAGTCCCCACCACTGAGTCCAGCTCCTGGGGTGCAGAGTTAACATACCCAAGGAAAATATCTCCCACAGCAAGACTCCATAGGACCACACATCACTTTTTGTATTGTAGATTTTATCAAATATGGATTCTGGAGCCATCCACTTGAGAGGAAGTCGAGCCTGGAGTAAAAGGGACAAACCTGACTATTATTTTCAAAGCCTAAAAGAATTTAATCGTAGATGAATCAACTGTATATTGTTATGTAAATAATTACCATTCAAACAGGAACCTGTGGGATTTCCTTACAGGCAGTCAAGATAAACCCACACTCATTCAACCACTTTCTTAACAAATTGTCGGAGTAAAAGGCTGTTTTTAAAATATATGTGGCACAAAACACCAGACATTGGAAACCTGTGACCAGAGTGATGAGGCCTTTTCTTTACGGGGCTGTGGGGATATGCAGGAGCAGAGGTCTCTTGCTGGCGTCCTAGAGGCAGGGGAGAAAACCCTACATCCAAGTGCAAATCATTCTGTGATGGTGTCAAAGGTGTTCTCGGGGAAATTTTCAGAGCCTGAATTGCAAGAGTATATCAATGACCCTCAAAGCCCCCTCAGCGCAGCCTTTTAGGGTCTCCTGAGCAGCACCCAAGTTATATGAACAATGTTTCCCAGCTAATACATAGTGCTTTAAGTCTTGAAAGCTATTTACACAGATGAGGGAATAGCTGGCAGGTAGGTGAGACCTCCAGGAGACTCTCTGCGTGACCCCAGCACCCACACCAAATCCCCACGGCATTAGTGGGCTCAGGCACAGACTGCTGACCCATCCTTCACGGCGGGCCTGACAGGGGGATTTCTGCCTGCTATTTGCAGCAGAAGCAAAAAAACCCAAATGAGTAGGTGCTGGAGGCAGAAGGTCCAGCTCAGCTGCTTGAGGCAGCACAAGTGGTGCTTGCCTCTGGTGTAGCTGCACAGGGGGAGACACACCTTGTTATGGTGGGACTGGTTTCATTGAAGGAAATGTACTGAGTAAGAGGGTTATGCTGAGCCAGCCAAGAAACATGTCTAAAAAAGATCTAAAATATTAATGGGGCAGAGCTGTGGAACGGTTAGCATGTCCAAGACTTATACTTGAGGATACAAATGCTTTCCAGATTTACAATGCATGTGGATAGCTCATCTTCACATAAAAACCATGATAGCTTTCAAACTCTCTTAAGTTCAGGAAATGTGAATGTCTACAGAACATTTTGGTGGACAGTTTGAAATGATATGTTATAAACATTTGGGTAAATAAACAGCATCTTGACTTACATCTCCTTTTCTCACATAATCAGGATTCTTATAAATATCTCTTGCGAGGCCAAAATCACAGATCTTCACAACATTGTTCTCAGATAAAAGGATGTTTCTGGCTGCCAGGTCACGATGAATGCACTATAATAAAACAGTTTCACAATCAAACTGCATTTCCTTAATCCTGCCCACAAATTTCCTGACTGTCTCCCATATCCTTTTAAAAATTATTATTATTATTATTTGAGAGATCAATTTAATATTTTTTTTTAGGGAAGTTGACTCTAGTTTACATGAAGTTACTGTAAACAGTGGCAATTCTTAAAAAACCCCCAAACTTCCCAAATCCAGAAAGTGATAATTTTTTAAGCCCCTTGACACTTGCAGGGAAAGCACCAATTCATTTGGAGCTCCCTACCTAATATATGTTGAAATGAAGGAAAAAACCCCACCACACCCAAAAGATCTTCCTTGAATGAATGAGCTTGACCCACTGCCTTCAGCCATGATCCTGTGTTTATGGACTATGGAAACTTGGCTAAACACACTGTCGTATTTATAATGCCAAGAGGAAAATGTCTCTTCCTTTGGGAGCTCTCCTAAGGAAGGTGTCACTAAAACGTAGACATGATTTCACCTCTGAATCCCATCCTTCTGCAGGGAAAAATCCCCAGTACAAAACTCACCCTTCTGGAGGAGAGGAACTCCATGCCTCTGGCCACCTGAAAGCTGTAGGATATCAGGTCCTCCATAGTGAGGGGCAACTTGTAGAGCTCATTAGCATCTGCAAAGGTGCAAAACATGGTTTGTTACAAGGATGGCTCATAAGGCAGTTATTTCCCCGCCCCCCGCCTTACTGACCCTCTTACTCTCATAAAGTCAGTCTTCGTACAGTAGTATTCGAAGGTCAACCCATTGTCACTGGAAACAAAAATAGTGGTTGCTTTATACCCCACGCTTTGGACACTGCTGTGTTTTCCCCAAAGATAAGGAGCAGTCAGAAGAAACAATCACACATTTTCCTGTCAGATTTAGTAACCCTGGAAATAATCTTTTTTTAAATCTTCTGCCCTCTGGACATGACCCTGTAAGTGTCTCCCACGGATGTTTATTAGGGTGATAAATGAGGAAAAAAATTTCAGGGATGCACAGTATATTGTAAAAATATCACAGACTGTGTAGGGACAGGAAGGAATTAATACCTACCCTCCTCGTCCTCCTCCACATCACTCAGACTTTTATCTTCCTGGAACCCAGAGCTCGCGAAGCTCTCACTGCTGGTGACACTGGCCAGTCTTTGTTTTTTGCCTTCCACTGGCTCAATATCCTCTTTCTCATTCATTGGCTCTCCGTGCAGAGAGGAGTCCTTCAAACAAACAGAGAAGTGGTGCTACATCAGAGCGACGGAGTGGGAGAGGAACCAAGCCAGACTTCTCTCGCCCTTCTGCCAGGAGAAAATGCTGATCTATGGCACGTGCGGTCTTGTTTCCCACAAGAGCGGGTGTCCTGCCCCACCACGCCAGGTGGGAGCTGGTGATGGGTCTGCACTCCACCAAGGTTGCCATCCCCAGAGGGAACAAATGTGGTGGCTTGGGAGTACCAGCACATGATTTTGGGGCACCCAGGGTGTTGGGCTACCTCTGACATGGTGAGATTTTCAGGGTCCATGGCTGGACACATCCACTGGCCTGTGGATCATCTCAGCTTGAAATGAGACATCTGAAAGGGCCTATTTCTCTCTGGTAGCCAGAGAAGGAGCCTGAGGGGATGAGTTGAGAAGGATGTGACCACACTTCATGTGTTCTAGCCCTCTCAAACTAAAGCACCAGCTTTTTGTTCCAGGCTGCTTAAGGCACCTGCCTATATATCCCTGCACAGTGCCTGGTGTAGGGCTGTATGTCCTTCCAATAAGGAGCAAGGGCACTTCATATTTGAAATACAGCTGCTGTTGGAAGTGACTGCCTCTGTTCCCCAATGCCTTTATCCAATGCTCTCATTTAAACCAGTGATGGTTTAATGGGGACACATGCAACACTGTTTGGAAAATGCTTTCCCACTGCTACCTGGAGAGCAGCCTTGCTGCCTGGCCATGCTTTTGCCCCTTCTTCCCTTTCCTCTTGTCCTGCAACCATCTCTCTCCCCTGTGCATGCTGATGTAGAGCCAGGCTCCCTCTGTCCTTCCCTCCCTCCTGCCCAGGTGCCCTTCTCAAGGGTGCTGGAGCACTGAGTCTGGGCAGGCTCCTGACTCGAGGGGATGTGAGCAACTCCCCGCAGAGTGGACCCCTCATGGCCATGCTCCCTGCTGAGCATCCTACTCCAACAATCGCACATTGGAGGGGGTGGCTGCTGTGTCTCATGAAGAGTACAGCATGGGCATCTTCGGAAACAGAGACTCAGCCAAAGCCCTTTGGAGGGGGATGTCCTCCTGAGTATGCCCTCCCACAGAGCCCTCCTGAAAAAACCCTGAGATGCTCTGAGCTTTTGGTACAGCTGAGCTTTGAGAACTGCTGTTCTGGGTCTAGGCTCCTAAATCACACGTCAGAGCCCTTAATCCTTTGGGAGATTTTGCTGAAAGTGCACAAGCAGAAATATAGTTGGCACATTTGGGTTCAGAAACACGCCATAGATTTGAGTCAGAGGGCTATGGGATGTGAGGACAAGACTCTAATCTCTTTCTCTTGATAGCTCTTCTCCTCACACAATAATAAGATTATTTGCAAATCTCTGAACATTAGGGTGTCTTGAAACATGAGCTTTAAATGACATTATCCCAGTTGTGTTCCCAGCGGTACTGAAATCAGTGGGCAAAACCACTTCCTTTGGCTTAGCTGACACCAGCCTCTGAGGTGACCCCAAGCTCAGCAGGAATGGGCTTGTCAGCAGCGGGGCGAGAGCATGTGGGGACACTTTGGATAGGATTCACTTCCTCTCGCTGTAGATGGCTCCAGCCAAGTTACTCACAGTAGTATCCTTGCACACTCAGGGGAGAGAAGTGAGTCCTTTCTTGGCACAGCACATCCCACACCAAATATTAAAATAGGTCAGGTGAACTGCACCCAAAAGGTGTTTCCTTTGGTAGGAGAGAGTCTAAGGAGACCAGCTCAGAGGCTGATGCCTACATTACAGACAGGTTAGGTAAGATGAACCCTACCAGAGGCATCTGCCTCCTCACCTTGTTAGGGCAGAACAAATTCCTCTTGCTCTTCAGGTAGTTTGATAAATTCCCATACTTGCAGTATTCAACAATCACCATCAGAGGCCCTGGGCAGAAGGCAAGTGCATTTTGAGCAGCGTACAGCAATACGAGGCAGTGTCAGTTCTGAGAAGAATAGTCTTTCATGCCCATAGCTATAACTTGAGTCCAGAATAACTAACAACATGTCCTAATGAAGCAGAAGGCTGCTTGAAGGACACTGAACTCGTTAGCAAAACAATACTGTTTCTGGAAATTAGGGAAGGGCCTAATTTTTGAAAGCTGGGTCATGAACCTGGCTCCTGAGGGACCCTCTCTTTCCTGTTCGGGCAGTTTGTGTTCAGACTGGAGTCCTGCAGCCCACACACACTTGTTGAACTAAAATAGGTGACATATCTAAACCAAACGATCACGCATACTGGCCCTCTGATTTTCTTAGTGGAATATTGTGAAGGTTTTTACACCAGTTGCCTTGTGGTTCATTGTTCAGGGTCAGAAGCTGATATCCCTTGTCCCCAGCCTTTCCAGATCATGTTTAACTTGAGCTTGAGCAGTGAAGTGAGTGAGATATAGGACAACAAGTGACATGGTCCTAAATGCACACTTCTCATGTTAATATTAAAGGAAAGTTTAAGTACAGAAAATGTTTAATCACTTCATTAAATGACAAAAAACCTCCTTTTCTCTTTCTGCTTTTTTCACCAACCACAAGACGAGCTCAAATATTTAAAGTTAATAACGACCTCTGGATGAAAAAAAACATGGCCAACTGTCTGTTAATGGGAGGTGCTCCATTTCCAGTGCAGTGCAGATATTTTTACCTCCATTTTTTGTGCAGGCTCCCAACAAATTCACAATATTGAGATGATGACCAATGTGGATCAGGATTTTCAGCTCAGTCATCAGTGCTTTATACTCGCTTGCTGTGGCCCCTTCTGTAAATGCAAAATAAAATCAATGTGAAAATACAAAGAACAGATCCTATTGAGCTTTACCACTTCTGATTGCCTTCCATTGAAATAACCTCCATTACTGGATGTACTTTATGTGTTGATGTTCTTTGCCTATTCCACCCTGCTCAGCATCCTCTTACTTGCAATAAAATCTATAAAAAGAGTTAGGCACTAAACTTCCTCCCAGTAGACTCTGTTATATTTAGAACTGAGAGAAATTTTTTTCACATGAATAGTTTTGTCTTTTCAGCCAAAAAAAATGAAATAACAAATAAAAAGTGATTTCAAGACTATAATTAACTCTATCTACAGTTGGTTTCAGCTGACCTGACTTCAGCCGTCTAAGGGTTACGTACTAGCCTGAAATAATCAACATCTCAAGGAATCAGTGATGAGAGCAAAGTATTTTCAGAGGCTGATGCAGCCATCAGCTTTGGCCGTCTGTATAGGGAAGAGAAGAACCACCCCTTGGTGATGCTTGTCTGGTTCTGCTCATTACAGAGGAAGCCTGGAATACTGAGATAGACCAGGGAAGTAAATTTTAATTGGTAAAGTTAAGTGACTGCATCTCATCCTTACTAGTTATGTTGAACTTTCATTATAATAGTAATAGAAACAAGAAATCCCACAACTAAACTCAAAAGATTCTATTTAGAGTTGAGTTAAACTTTTAATGCCCTCCAAGCAAATTTTTGTCTGCAGGATTTTATTTTGGTAAGAAAGCAAGAAAAAATATATTGGTTTATGTAGACCCCAAAAAGACTTTTTCAGTTTAGTGACACCAAGAGTAAGAAGAACAGACCAATGGAAAGAACCTGGGGCTAGGTCTTAAAGGGCTTGCTTTCAGCATCTGGAAGGAAACAGATTTTCTTGATGGCCCCACACAAAGCTTGTCATCTAGCCAGTGACCCACTATTCATCAGTATAGGTGGTGTCACTTTCCCTCCACCTCATGGGAATTCTGTGAGGACAAACCCCATGAATGACTGCAAAGTTCCTGGATAATCTAGTGAGGACAAAAGGAATGGGGCAGATCTCCCCTAACTTTAAGTGCCGATAGTGAAGATATCTGCAGTGGATCTAGTTACCACTGGCTCTTTTCATAGTCAGCAGAGCTAAACAAGCACTCAGCTCACCATATGCAGGGCTCTGCCTTAGGATGGGATGAACTGTTGTTTCTCACCTCTGACAATAAAGGGAATTCGAGTGACTAACTCAAATACAAGTGTCTACCCTGCACACACACACACATGAATCCCGCCACGAAGACTTCTTGTAGCTGCCATCTGCTCCCATCTATTCCAGGAGCAACCCCCACTGCCCTGATGGTGCTGGCTCACACAAGAAGCCTGCTGATGTACATAAAGAAATGTTGAATTTGGCAGACAACTCTGCCAGCGTATATGTCTGCATGTTGGTAAAACAGCCCAGTTAACCAGGGGTCAGACGATGACCCAGGTGACAGGCCATCCACTGAAACCTGTGACATAGATGGCTATTGTCCCACTGCTGCAGAAGGTCTGGACAGGGACCAAAGCTTTAGTTTCCTCCCATTTTCCAGACAAGCTTGCTGCAGGGCATTTGGTTTTGGCCAAGAGGGTATTTCTGTATTTTTGGAACTAGAGAGAAAAGAAAGGTTTGCAACCCTTTCAGCTGCAAATTCCCCTATTGGGCACGATATCCTGGATATCACAGTGGCACGTACTACCCCTGTGAAAGCATTTGATGTTACAGTGCAGAACAAGCCTGTTGAGGCCACTATCAAGAGGGCACACCCTACACGGAGTGCGGCTGCCAGATCATTGCTGGCAAGAAATAGAAGCTATTTCAGGTTGAGTGTTGCAGGGACAGACTATAGGTCTGAGAATATCACACATGCCGCTCCAAAGGCTGGAAGTAACATGTACAGATCTCCTGATAACTGATAAGTAAGCAGCTGTGAAGCTAGAAGCCGCTGGGTAAAGGAGATGTATTCAAACTATGCCTGAACCGAGCCGACTGAGAGCATCAAGGATCCAAGCCTTACTGGCAGAACAGGGGTATGTCCTGGCAGAGAATGACACTGAAAAGGATTCAAGGATTAAGACAGATAAGCAATGCAGCATAAGCTCCCAGAGCAATGCAAAAGAAAAAAAAAAAAAAAGCCTGCTATGATCCTTGGATATATAACGAAGGGAAAGCTAAATACATAGAAAGGGATGCCAGCAGGACTCTGGGTTAGGGAATTCAGCCACGGCTTCTGCAGGCTGTGACTGAACATCATCCTGCCTGCTAACTTCCCAAGCTCACTCTTCAAATTGATGAGGCTCTTTGTCCTTTCTGCTCCAATGAGAAAAGTGGCAGTGAATAGCTGGGAGATGATTTCACTTTGGGAAGAGCGTTGGTGTACAAAAAGCACTGGCAAATCCATTACACAGCCTCGGTGTCAGCATCCTATGCACCACATGATGAACCTGCAGACGGTTCAGAGAGGACACACCTACACAACAACTCCAAGATTTAACCTGCTCAATCTGTTTAGCTTAATAAAAGGGCCTTCATGAAGAAAAATCATTATATAATCTAGTGGAGAAAGTTAGAATGAGAAACAGACAGATGTAAATTAAACATAAGACACTTGTTTTCAACAATGAGATGATTAATCATCAGAACTAATGACCAAGCAAAATACAAAAGCTTCTGAGTGTCTTTGCCTTATGCTTCAGCTAAGTTTCATTTTCAGTGTTCAGTATGGGGTCAGTCTAGTGTAGTGTTACAATGTAGGGTACACAGGAAATCTAATTTCCACTTCTGATCCCACAAAAATGACTCTCATTCTTTCTGGCATTTGAAGTAGTGGAACCAGATTTTCAAAACAAATAGGCAACCAGGTCCTCACTGCATCTATATAAAGCATTCTTTTCCATCCCAGCTTTGCAGCAAGATACCTTTCAGCATTTTCACAGCAACTATTCTACATGTTGGTGATTTCTTAATTCCAAAAGCAGATGCTTGTACCACCTTTCCAAAAGCTCCGTGTCCAAGAGACTTTCCTGCAAAGAAAATAAATTGGAGAGATGCATTCTGGTAAAAAAGAAATCTTGTCAGTGAGTGGCTTCATAGATAATAAATTTTAAAATGTGCTTTACAATGAGTCCCACATGTATATTTACAACATAAATGTATTTAAGATTTTTGGGGGGGTTTATTTGTTTGTTTGGTTGGTTTTTTAAGAGTAAGTAGACAAACCAGAATGCAACCATTCGGTGGAGGTACACTGGCTTCTGACCCAATTTTTTTCAGCCTAGCTCTGCCAGAGAAAGATTTTCTTCTCTTTTCCCTGCAGCAGGCTGTGACACTGCTAGTTGTGTCCTCAGTAACACAGGGCCTCCACCTAAACTCATGTGCACACAGTAAGATGCAGCTTGCCACAGACTTCGGTAATTTTTACAAATGAAATTCTTCTGTCTCGAACAAGGTGCCTTAAAACTATCTTCATTCCAGGGAAGCAGCAGCAACTTTGCATCACAGCACCTGGCGCACATGCACAACCCCCAGTGCTCTTCCCTAGCAAGCCCTTGTAGATTGTGATCATGGAGTGGTGAGAAGCTGCAAATCTGTGCAAATGAGACCTTCACATTTGTAAAATGAGGTCTGGGAGATTCAGCAAGATGGGACTCAGTGACAGATGCTGGGTTTGCTCATGGTGGGTATGACACTTCCAGGTGTCCATGGGCAGACATTTGTGCTGTATCATCATCATACCACCTCTAAGTAGACCCCAAGAGAAGCACCTAGAGGTCCTTGAGGTAAATCACTGTGCATCAATAAAATTCTCCAGCAGTAGAAGCTGAGTGTCCTCTTCCTTTATGTTCAGAACCAGGTAAGACTCCAAGCATACTGTTATACCTTTTCTAGAGTTCATGACATCTTACGATCTTCACAGCCTCCTTCGTGACTTATTACTGGGAGTAATAAATAAGCAGGGAGTATTCACTACCTCTTTGACATTGTGCTCACATGGACATGCCTGGCTGCCTCTGCCCTTCTCAAGTGGCTGGCAGAGCTTTGATCAGAGAGATCTTGTCAGTGTATCAGTAGAAATAAATTTTATTTCCAAGTGACTGTTTTCAGATTGTATTTGTGCTTTACCTTCAGCAGAACCCAGGCACCCAAGTGGCTAGCAAGAGTATAGCAGCAGGGTTTGCAGTGGAGTGGAGAAAAGTAGAAAATAAAGGCCACCTTTTCATACAAAAGCAAAGGATAACAATAACATGTGCCATGTTTATTAGAAAAATAAATATTTCTCAGATATGCACATGTGACATAACCATCTCCACAGGACATCTACCTGTTGATGTCTAAGTGAGGAATGAATCCCACCCAGACACTCACAAGCAGAGAAAAAGAGCTGTTGTCAGTACTAAATTAAATAGATACTGCCTTTTATATATGTATCACATTTCTAAACTGTAATTCTCAGTATGTCTGTTGGTAGAAGGAAACAGCATATGTTATAAAAGCAACACAAACATAAAGTGGAATAAGCTAAGCCAAAAAAAACCCAGAAATTTATTTCCCCTCTAGATGTATAAAAATGTTGCATTTTTTACAGCAATAAAAAACATGAAGAACTTAATCTACATAGCTGAAAAGCATCAGGCCTTGGTATGTGAAGGGCTTAGAGTATGACACACAAATACAGGTGAATCAGTGTATATCTTAGAAAATCTACAGTCACCTTCTTTTTCAGTTACTGCATTTAGCAGATGTATAAGGAAAGGAGCATTAAGACTAAGATCTCAGTTTTCTTGGTGAATTGCTGTTCTTAATCCTTAACATATTAATTGTTCATGGTTTCTACAACATGAAGTTGCAGTTTGAGGTCCTATAAAACCCATCATACCTTTGTTTAATCCATAGCTTTAATCTGTTTCCATCACTGTTAACTCACTTCCCACATCGAGATAACCTCCTTAGTCACCACTTGGAAAACATACCAGCTATAAAGCTACACAAAGCTGCTAACCTCTCATGAAGGAGATTGAGCACTGGAAACAATGCTTCCTTCTCTAAATGGTTGTGATTTAATGGGAAACTGTAATAACACTTGATGTATTAGTCTTCGTTGCACTGCTATTGTTTGTACTGTTAAACGTTAGTGCAGAATAGGGCTGTTCTAACTTCTCAGTGTGTAGATCAAACTCCACAGTTTAGTATGTAGATTGTGTCTATAACTCTAACAGATTGCTCTTGCAAAAGCTCCTGATGCTGACACACAAAGTAATTGCAAAATTATTAAATGGAGCAATTAAACAGAGGAATATTAAAGTGCCCAACCATCTGAGCAGCCAACTTGTCACAGTCCTTGAGCAGCTACACTAGCAATGTTTGGGATAATGCTCAGTTATGAAATGCTCTACTTATATTTTCTGCACTTGACTTTTGTTTCCTGAGGCAATTCAGAACCCATTAAAGTGAACATACTCCTCAGTCAAGGAGTTCTGGATCAGGAGGTTTCTATTTCAGTCCCATTTTAGCAGGGTCCTTCATGCATGTGAGTTGCTGGACTGAGGCATCAGCAAAAAGCACTTGCAGGCACTGCTCTCCATGTCTGTGGGAAGGTAGAGGCTCAAAGGAGTGTTCATTTCTCAGGTCCTTCACCACAGTTTGAATCATCTGGGTTTTCCCCACATGTGGCTTTATATTTTCCACGATGTTACATACGAGTGCTTTCCACATGAAGGAGGACAGAAAGTGCTCTGCTTTGTGCCGGTGCTGTGGGCTTGCAATGCACAGGAGGGAGCGGGGCTCAGGAAGCCATCTACCACCAGTGTGTTTGACATTGTGCTGGAGCCACGTGCAACACTCCCTTGGGGTCCTGCACCACAGTGTCAGCAGTGTGTGACCTCTCATAGATTAGGAAGGTCAAGCCCAAAAGTAAGGTGAGAAATGCATGATTGCCCAACACTTGGTTATCGCCAAGCACACTGACAGTGATTTATAGCACCTGCATTTTTCTGCCTAATGCAAAGATGACATTTTGCTCTCAGTCAGGCTAATCTATACTGAATGTTAATTATCCTGACTTCAGTGGTGCCCATACAAAATTTTCTGTAAGGTCTGTAGCTCTTACATATGAAGGGGGAGTCCTGTTATATAAGCATTGCATCACAGCCGTGGGCTGCATGTATGCGTGTTGGAGGAACACATAGCAAAGGAGATGTGGGCTGAAAGGAGAGACTTATTTGCAAAAGTTACAGTAAATATGTATCCTGGAGGATAAGTAGGTGGAGAGAGAAAACCAGACATATCTGATGCTGGAAGGGTTGCATTTCTAAGTAAAAATATTTTGGAAAAACCATAGAAGCACATTTTGTGTTTGTGAGACACTAATCCTCAGAGACTGCCAAGGTTACTCAAAGACTGAGCCAACTGCCATGTAAGCAGGACTTGCACTGAGCTAATCTAGCATACTGCACATACTCGACTTCTCTGAATCTGGTTCTCATTCATTTTCAGCATTCTTTATTTGTTTACACCAGCTCTTCAACTTTTAACTCATTCTCTAGTCATCGTTCCTCACCTCCAGACTCCAAACACCAATCCTGCAAGACATAGGGTTTTTTTCTTGGTGTTTACACACAAATAAAGCCTCTCATAAACCAGCAATCACATTGTCTGCACATCAAGCTCTTGGTCCATCGTTGTAAGAAAACTATTTGAAGATTGAAGACACTCCAGCACAAGGTTATGTTTCAGCATTCCCAGAATTGTGTGTGACAATTATAAATAGCTAGCAATATCTTTCAGCTGTGCTTATCCACATCTGGTCACCTTGTGACTTCTAGCAGGCGAATTAAGTGTGATCCTAATTGTATGCATGTTTTAATCACCCTCCATCCCTGATCCCCAGAGGACAGAAGGAATCCATCACAGCTTCTAGCTAAAATGCAGGGATTTTCTAGCCCTTGCTGTAGGACAAATCTAATGCATGCCTGAAAGGACAATCAGCGCTACAGCAACAGGCTTAGCTTATCACTGATATTTTAAGGTTGACTCTCTTGCTAAAATCTGTGTGGTTTCGGGAGGCATTCCTCAACTTCAAAATCCGTTCCCTTCCCTCCTGCCCTCCTCATCAGCCCCACACTAGGCTAAGAAAATAAGGAACGTTCCCAAACCCATACCTTTCACTGAGGCATCTGTAGGCCTGCAGGTTCAAAGTTTCTGTAGATATTTATTTATGTGTGGACTCATATGTCACATTCTTGCACTTTATAGTGCATAGACAAGAATGTCTATGAATCTGCAGCACAGAAGGAAAACAGGGAGAGTGTGCTGGAGAGAAGGGGAAAGGGAGAAATGGGGAGGGGTACAGGGGAGAGTGTAAGGACCCATTTCTGCACAGGTTTTTTGCCAGACAGGCACATAACCAGGTTATGAGAGAAGAAAATGACAGTAAATGCCAAATGTCATGCTCCTGAGTCTAGAGAGAGAAGTACCCAAGTGATCAGGAAGCCTTCCATTGCCCTGTTTTCATGCCATGTTTTAGGCAAATAAGTCTGCAAAAAATAGAGTACAGCATTATCATCTGTATTTTAGTTTTCCTACCTGGAGTCAAAATATACATATGGAAAGTGACACAGTCAGTCAGTCCTAAACGCTGTACACTTGGTACAGAATAGTTCATACTGAAGCTGGCAGTACATTGTGTTGCATGTCTAAAACATATCCGTCTCCTCTTTACCTGTACATCTCATTCAATCACTGCATATCCAATGTGAAGTATGCCAATATTACCTAGTTTAAGCCTTTCCCTTGCAATCTCCCACTTGCTGGCATCATAAGGCAGACGTTCACATTGCTCATCTAAGGGAACTTCATCTGGATCCATTATGATTGACAGGTAATGGTTGGTCTTCACTTCAGAGGAATAAGGCTAGAAAACATAGAATACAGCAAAATGCAAAAGAGGATAAGTGTATCTGTCAGCATCTTCCTGTTTGGATCAAGGGTTTCAAGTTAACTCTGTCTACAGGGCTGTGTGTTTCACTGTCCAATAGATGGTTTGGTTAAGCTCCCTTTGGCTTTTTTAAATATTGCAAGAGTTTTTATGTAAAAGAAAGTCTCTCCTCTAGCTTTCCTCATATGCGACATATCAGTTTCTTCAATGAAATCCATGTGGATCTGTATTAACATATGGTGTTATGATACAGGCCCTCTGCACAGTCAAGAGAAATATATTCGGCAAATGATTAAACATTGCTGATAAAAATAACTTTCCTTCATGATTGTGCAAAACAAGAAGTGGCCATGTGCAACAGATGGAGCTCGACTGCTAGTGTTTATTTTTTCCATATACCCAGCAAAGACAGGTCATATGCAGTTAGAAGTTGTGCAAGACGAGTTGTCAGGAGACCAGACATTATACATTTCAGAAACTGTTCAAAAATTTTCAGAATTTTTTATTTCTTTGTTGTAATTACTGACAAATTTAGTGATATTGTTTGAATTTGGAGGAATTCATAAACTCTCAGACTCAAACACATAATTTCAAATACATAATTTCAAATGAATTTGCCAGAAGTTTCTACTGAGCAAATGGACTATCCTCTTCATATGAGAAATGTAAGGAAAAATGAACCTAATCTCAGAGTTTTCTGCAGTCTATATATTGGAAACATATTTTCCTTCAAAGAGTACCCAGACTGCCACTCTGACCCACTGAACTTTTCTTGACACATGACTACTTATACTTCTATAAAAAAGTCTACCGTTTGCTCTAATTTCCTGGCTGTTAGTTGGAATTTATGGAAAATCCATTGAACTGAGCCCCTTCATGTTGCTTTTCCTAAACTCATGGAAACAGCACATGGGCACATACACAAACAGATATATCTACGTATTCTTTTGTTGTTGATTTACCTGCCCCCTGTGACTTTCAACTTTCCTCCTCTACAGCTTGGAAACATGTCCCTAATATATGCATTCCCAGGCATTTGGAAGGATACTACTGCTACGTATGCTTTGGTCACAAACATAACTAGACTAAAATGACAGTAGCTAATAGCTCCTGTTCTAGTTGCCTTTCACCATCCCAAGTATGCAGAAGGTTAGTCCCAAGAAGAATTGCACTGATGCTTGGGGAAAAGTCAGGTAGCATAAAGCCTGGCTCCAAACCATCCACTGACACTGGACAGGATGGAAACAGAAATGAGTATGGTGCTCCAAAAAGAGCATTTCTTGATAGAGATGTGTGTACCAGACTGCCCTACCAGTCACTTTAGAAGAGCTTTTAGGTGGACCCATCCCAGGAAGAGCAGTAAAGGAGTGGGAAGGTGCAGAGGTTCCTAAGTTTCTTTATTCAGATGCACTGAATACCGAATCTTTGGCACAATTAAGAGATTTGAAACATTTTGAATGACGAAGAATTGTTAAGTATAGCATTTGTACATGTAAAAGACAGGCTTTAAGAAAATGCTCTTAGAGAGCATAAGGGTATTTTTTTTTTTTCCTGTGGCAATGTAATTTGTATATAAAATTTAATTTAGAGCTAATTCCAGACATATATCCTTGACAGTAAGGGTTTGTAGTAGAAACACAGAGAAGACCATAAACATAGACCAACACTAGCTGGAAAGCCTCGCCTGGAAAGAAGCCTTCACATGTCATCTAGTTAAAGTCCCTTGTTCTACAGCAACAATGATTATTTTTACTACCCTTTAACAGTCTAACAAGCATATGTCAAGATTTTGTATCGTAACAAAAAAGAAAATAATCTGCAACCCTTTGCTACTTTTAAAACTTGGATTTTTCCAAGGGTTTGCAGCCATGTTGTGAATTACTTCATCATTACTGGTGAGCAGTCAGAACTGGTCCTGCTTTCTTTGTAATTTCTCTGTAGCAGCAAAGTTTCTCCACAGCTTCAGCTGACCTCAACTTTTCTCTCCCCTAAAACTCCCACACATGTCTTCTGATGACAGTTTGTGGCAGTAGGAAGGCAGGCAGGGTAACTGCTGCTATGCTGCCCTGGTTTGGAGGTCTGGTCCCGCATTCCCATTGATCAATAAAAGTTCTCAGTGTAAAACCAAAAACACAGGCAGGCCTTAATGCACGTTGAGATAAAATTGTCTAGTGGGCTACAGCAAACCTTCAGCAATTGTCATGGAGCTCGGCCAGCTGGGACATGCTCAGCTGTGGCAGCTGTGAGCTGATCCCCACGGCACCAAGTTGCAGTACACTGGGTTGTTGGGCTGGGCAAAGGAGGGCAGCCAGGACCTCAATGCAACTGTGGTGTGGGACTGGGGGAGAGGGACGTGCAGCCATTCCTCATCTCATGTCCTGCAATGCACCCTATTCTGCCAGTATCTCCCTTCCCTCAAATCCATCTGCTCATGCAAGTTGCTCTGAGATCTTTTTGCACTACCAAAGAACTGTATTTTCTGCTTACAAGAGCTACTACGGTTTAACCTGCACACACTGCAGTAGGCAGGCATGGTGCTGTCAGCAAAAAGGGGCTTTAAATCATCACGGTCAGCCTTGAACAAGGAAGAGGGGCAGCTGCAGGGGCAGTTAACATTATCATGCTGATACAGGATCATCTGCTCTAAAGGCTGCACTACCAAAACTGCCTCAGTAAAATATCACTTTGCAACTGATGTTAATCACAGAATCACAGAATGTTGGGCATTGGAACGGACCTCAAAAGATCATCTAGTCCAATCCCCCTGCCAGAGCAGGAATACCTAGATCAGGTCACACAGGAACGCATCCAGGCAGGTTTTGAATGTCTCCAGAGAAGGAGACTCCACGACCTCTCTGGGCAGCCTGTTCCAGTGTTCTGTCACCCTCACTGTGAAGAAATTCTTCCTCACATTTATGCGGAACCTCCTGTCTTCCAACTTGCATCCATTTCCCCTTGTGCTATCACTGGATCTCACTGAGAAGAGCCTGGCTTCATCCTCATGACACTCACCCTTTACATACATACATACCCTCAGTCTCTTCTTCTCCAAGCTAATTACATGAGATACTGCGTGCAAACCAGACTCCAGCACACTCTGTGAAGATCTGTCATTTCACTCACTGAGATCTTCAAAAACGTTAAGATACCAAACTCCTACAGCTCTTAAGGGAACTGGGATGCCTTTGGTGGGAGTCAGACACCCAAACAATTGCAAAGCTCAAAGCCTTGCCCCCACCCAGGCTTTGTTTCTGGGCTTACTTGTACTCAGCCTTGCGAGTCACAGTTCCCTAAGCACTCATCAGCAGCCTGGTAATTGTACAGGGAACAAAGGTGAGCAGTAAATGAATCAGGTTTTTTTTTTTTTTGGTAGCCTCAGCAACCCCAGTGTCCTGGGAAGGATTTTCTAACACGAGCAGGGGCTGGTAAGGAAAGGCAGGTGTCACCAGGAACTCCCCGTCCATTCTTACCCTCTTCAGCTTGCGAATGAAGAGGGTCAACAGGAGCCAAAAGAGCGTTGCAGCCACACAAGTACAGGTCAGGGTTATTAGCTCCAGGTTTGACCTCTCTGATGTGCCTGGGAAAACCAAACAGCAAACATTTTAGAAAACGACCTGCAAAGCAAAGGCACTTTATGTTTCTTTGCCATTAAATTAAATACCAGGGAGGGCCAACTCTTTTCAGTGGGGCATTAATCTGTTTGGACTGGCTCAAAGAGCCTAGAAAAAAAGTGGTCTCCAGGTTGAGGATGGCCAGTGAGATAATAACTTCCTTTTGAGGTAGAAATCCAGCTGCAGGATATTTATAGCCAAATTTTCTCTATGTGAGAATGTGTGTGGGCCCAACTCATGCAGCTTCATCCCCCCTTCTCTACAATAGTGAAACTCATCTGGCCAAGCCCAGGTCAGAGAGAGGAGCAGAGGTCTCAGCAATGCTTAGTCCCCAGGCGCCCTGGGAGAGGACAGGGCTGCATGGAGGGCTTCCCCACGGGCAATGCTGTGGTGCGAGAGCTGCTGCTAACACACAGGAGAAGCTTCAGGGCTTGTGCTGGTGTAGACATCAGTGAATCCAGGTGTGACCTGCGACACGCTACAGTAGAGCTGCTTGGGCTTTGCTGTCCGGGACATTTGATGCCTTTCCTCAGGTACTACCCCTGCTCTGCCCCAGCTCAGTGAGGTCTTCCCATCTTGATGGCTGAGCCCTGAAACCTGCAACTCCATCCCAGCTGTGCTGGAAGCCTGCCAGCCCTCACCAAAATCCTCTCTGGGGGCAGCTGGGGGCTCCCTTGGAGGCTAGCAGTGCAGCTGGCAGCAGTCCATGACCTCTCTTTTGCATGGTCTGGATGGACCCAGTCTGGCACCTCTGAGCTCAGCTTGCGCAAAACATGGCACGGGTGTCTTGATCCTAATCCCCACCAAGCACTATGGCCAGAAACCTGGGGTGTAGGACCCAGTGCTCCCTCCAACCCACTGGTCCCACGGCAGGCTCTGTGCCCTCAGGTTTCCTGCCAGTCACACCAGCGGAGTGGGGCCAGGCTCCCCGAGGGGACACGGGACCCTCTTCATGAGACCCAGCAGCACCTCACAGAACACAGCTGGCAGGGAGCTGGGAGAGCTCTCCAAACCAGGGAACAGATTAAGCACAGAAAGGGAAAACCAAAAACAACTGAAAACAAAGCAGCAAGAAAACATGAACATTAGAAATCTGGAGAGTATTAGAACTCACTGACAGATCTTTAAAAAAAAGCCAAAATAAAATTCACTTCAGACTGCTACTTAGGGAATCGTAAAATGGTTTCAGAGCAGTCTGTTTTGCAAATTCTGTGATCATGTCAAAATACCACAGTTCCTACAATATGTTTTCTATCTCATTGGTAGCAAATGCAAAAAAATACCTCCATTATGGTCTGCTTCTTATTCTGATACACCCTCCAGAGAGGGAAAATGAGCAGACAACGAGGAGTAATTCTGAACATGATTTCACAGTGATTTTGTCAACTGCACTTGCAGCAGTGTCAGACCCTGGGCAGCTCAGTGGTACACCTGACCCATGAAAAAGGGATGATTGACATCTCACTGGTGGGCTTACCAGGTAATCCAGAGGGATGTGCTCCCTGCTTTTAGGTAAGGCTACAGAGCTTTGTGGAGAGGCTGAATTGCTTCCTGAAGCTGTGGCTTAACTAGCATTATATCTTCCCTCTCTAAAGGTGATACTCAGCTTTGTATTCATGCCTTATAGCTAAGATTCCTCCAGTATGTCCATTCTGGAGCTCTGAGAATAAAGCTCGTTGAAGAAAAATACAACTGCAAATACAAATGGAGGTATAAGCTATCTATTTCTCAATGTTCACAGATAGCCAGTACTCAGGGCTAAACTGTAGCAGTTAGTATATTACCCAAGGCTCCCTCCCCAGCTGGGAAGGAGAATTGGGGAAAAAAATGGAAAAGGCCCATGAGCTGAACTATAGACAGATTTAATAGAATAACAAAACTGGAATAATAATCAACATAAAGCACAGAGAGTTCTACTCAGCCTGATTCTCAATGCCAACAGCAGGAACAAAAGACCATCAGCAAGGAGACTAAGGGAGAGGAGGAACCCCACCCTCAGTGAGCTCCCTCCTTTTCTAATGAGCATGACTAGGTGGTGTGGGATACACCTGTGAGTCAGCTGCCTTGATTGGAACTCTCAGCTGACTCAGGGCTCCTAATGGCCTGCCTGCATGGCTGGCACATGGGTCTGTTCCTGGGCAACCAGGACACTCAAAAATGCCAAAAGTGTTAATTTTTCACAAGTATTTTTTAATGGTTTGATTTAGATAGGGGTCATAATGATGGCATAAATGATACAGCCTGATGCAGCTTGCCTGTCCTGTGGCATCAGGTTTTCCTTTTACATATGGATATTCTCCTTTTGCTTCTGAGCAGCACCCGTGCAGATGGCAAGTAATAGTTTCTGACATTTATTCAGCAAAACCTGAAGGGGCTGAAGGTTCATTTGTTGCCACTGTTCCATATGGCAGGACTCAGAAAAGCCATGAGGCATGATCCAGCCAGTCCTGGGGGGGAAAGCTGCAACTTCCTAACCGCTATCGTATGCTGCCCAGGAGTTAATGAAACACCATGAAGGTGCTGACTTTGAAATGTCCAAGCAGATTTAGGCAATCAGAAAGAATTTCCTCAGGTTGGGGGTGGGTTGGGTTTTCAGTGATAGATTCCTAGTCTTGCTGAAAGCCTTGCAGGCTGAGTTGGCATCTCAGCTGGGTAGGAAAAGGTTTTATTTGAGGCAGAAAAGGCAGGAACACTCAGAAGAGGGCTTAGGATTAGTAGAGTTTGGAGGGGCTGTAAACAGGACCAAATCCCTGTCTCTGCCTGGTAGGCCAAGTTTTCTGGCTCCCCCTTAAATCCCTCCCAGACTTCTACCCACCAGCTACCTCATTAGACTCAGAATTTCCTCCATGTGCAGCTCTGCCCCATCTGACTGGCTGCAGCAAGTGGCAGCCCCCTTTCTGCCCCTGCAGCTGTGTCAGGACTCAACCAGGGAAAAAGAAATACCTGGGGCACCCACACCACTCTGCTGCACCCAAAATGTCACTCACCCCTACACCAATGTGGTCTACCCTGTTTAATCCATGTGATCCCAAGATCGTGGCAGTGTAGCACTGGGACGGGTGCTTAGAAATGCTGAGGAATTTCCATCCTTGGAGGGTGTCACAACTTGGCCCAAGCTACCACTGACTGGATGTAGTGTTGGTGATGATCCTGGTTTGAGCTGAGGTTGAACTAGGGACCTCCAGGACTCCATTCCAACTCCCTTCGGTGGTTCTCTGAGGTAAAAGGAGTCTAAGTGTCCCTTGGTGTTCACCTTTTCTGTTACAGTCACCTACATAACCCAGGCTGAATGTCATTCAGTACCTGAGGGAATTCCAGTTAAACTTCATGGAAACGTTCCTGATGACTTCAGAGTCAGAGTGACCCAAAAGGCACTGAAACTTTTTGAAATACAAAGTCAGAAAGGTAGATAGATAGAAAAACAGGCAGTTATTTAAAAAGCAAACACCATTTTCATAGTGTCAGAATAACTCTGTGAATGCTTAATAAATGTGATGCTTTTCATCAGCAGGGATACATTACGTTATCAAGCATCAGCTTTAAGACAGGGCATATTGCTGTATTCATTTGCTTGTTATACATCCAGATTTCAGCGATCATGAGCTGTAGAAGATGCCTCTTCGTCTGCCAACACATCCCCTTCAAATGGTGCAGTGTCTCTGCAGCTAGCTGTATCACTGGCTCCCGCGGAGGGGGGACACGAGGATCCCCGGGAGGAGAAGCAGGGCAAGGCTTTCATGGCAAGTCATCCACACTGCAAGCAGGGACTGTGCAGCCAGGTGACCCCCAAAGGAGAGCTGTCCAAGACAGCCTGTGTTCCCTGTGCCCAGCAGCTTGTGTCCCCAGGTTTTTAGGGACACAGTCCCCTCTGCTTGCTGGGTGCTCTGGGAGCCATTTGCTATTCCCATTCACTCCTTGAAGATTTGCTGCCTCTTCAGTACCTCAGCCAAGAGCAAGCAGACAGCTTGCTCTGACATGTCCACAAACACGGCTCCTCTCCTCTTCAGAGAGCCCAGCAAGAGCGGCTTCCAAAGAAAACACAGGCTGTGATTATTTAAAGATGGCCCTTGGATTCCACCATCCATTCATCCATCTCAGATACAAAAATAACACATTGTTTTATGTGTGAGTATAAGAATGTTTTTTCAGAGGAAATAAAGAGAGCAGACAGTTTCCTTCCTGAGTCATTCACAAACTACTCTTCCAATCTGCTAAACATGGCCGTGGGCACAAGGCGTTGCTCTGCTCCCTTTGATCTGCAGCCCCGTGCTTTGCTGGGATGGAGGGAAGGCTTTGGTGCTTGCAGGGGCAGTCCCAGGGTCTGTATTTCTCAGAAAGACAAGCAAGTGGCAAAGCCTAGAAAGAGCCCCATGATTAAGTCTTGATCTCATCCCTCCAGACTCCGGGATGGGATGAGAGGCTGCTGCTCCCTGGGAGAGGGACAGGCAATCCAGTTCAGCGTAGGAAGGAGTGAGAAAACCTCCAGTGATGTCCCTTCAAGCAGTAGGAAGAGAGAAGGTGGAAAGACATTTTCCACAATCATAGCAGATAAGACAAATTGTCTCTCTTTTTCTCATCCAGTCTCAATGAATTTTAATCCAATCTCATAGATTTTAACATGACAGACCATGTTAAAGAGCTTACCTAACTGCTCCTACAGGAGTCCCACAAGACTCCTTGCCAGTGGTCCCCCAAGACATCTTACCAGAGAAGCAGCCTTCCTGGCTGCTGTCTTTCCTCTCCTCTGGATCACTGACTAGGAGATACGACTTCCTAGAAGCCATCTGACAGAATGCTCGTGGTTGTAAGAAATAAACAAGCTACAATGATGTTAAAAATCAATACAATAATGAACTACATTGTCCAGGAGTATCAATTAGTAGGATGAATTAGACAGCAAGCACTTAGGCACAAGTTATTCTTTTAGTTGTTATAGCAGCTGTAAAAAGCTTAGCATTATTCACAAGGAGATAGGTGTTATTAACTCTTTGATTACACCAGTCAGGCCAGCCCACATATACAAATATTTATCCCTGACCTTTTAAATCAAAACCATAATTATATCATCAACAATCACCATTAACTGAGAGTGCTTACACAGTCGTGGCAGAAAAACCATACTTATTTATTAGCTGTAATTGTCTTCTGCTGTAGGGTAGCATCCAAATACTCAGTAATATTCAGATACATTTAGCAGTTGTATGAGAACACCCACAAAGACATAATCCCTACCTGAGAGACCTGGTGGTAGTCAAATTATCTTCTATAAAGAGGAATTAAATGAATTTAGGACTATTTATTTAACACATGAGATCAATAAGATAGGTTATATCAAATTGAATTTATACATGGCGCTGACTTATATCAAGAATGTCAACCTACTTCTCTTATCTCATACTATATGAACCAAAAGGGTATTCAGTGAAACTGAAAAGTCACTGGATAAACCTTATTTTTATGCAATGTAAAGTTACTTGACAGAAGTCACTGCCACAAGCCCGAGTCAAGCTTGGCAGAAGAACACTGGACATTTAAATGAATAGCAAAATAACTCAGGTAATGGTTACAGAAATAACTATATCACACCTGCTTCTTACAACAAGTACCTTTGAAAAATGCATGTGTACCTATTGCTATGCTAAAATCTTCTAGTTCAATTTGGCAGTTCACTTTACATCGAAAATAAACAAATGAAAATATCCCAGGCCTCTCATTTCAATGGAATTAACCTGAAATGGGAATATGAGTGGGTAGGAGAATGTTCCTTATTCTGCTTTTTGTTTGTTTGATGATACTAAATTTACATTTCTCTTCTACCCTGACCTGATCTTTGTTGGGTTGAAGCAATTCTTTTTAGGTCAGTGTAAACATGCTCTGAGTTAGCATTTCCTGCTAGGCTTCCTCTCCAGCCTGGTACACTTCCCTTGCTAGGAATTCCTTCGAATTGCTGCCTTCAGAGATCGCCGTCTGAGCCCCAAGTCATATCCCCGCCTTTCCAGCCTGAGTAAGAACACCATCCTGGCAAGTCTGCTCTTCCCATTTAATGTCATACTTTACCTTGCACTGTCACATACGCTGCACTCTCCACGGAGCCTTTTAAGTTGGTGGCTATACACTGGTAAAGTCCTTCATCCTCCTCTTTTACTCTTTCAATAAACAGCATTCGACTTCCGGGCCCTAAAATTATTCCTGTGAAATGAAATATTTTGCAATAAGAAGGAGCCAGGACATAAACAAAAACAGGCCCTTGTGTAATAATATCTGCTTCATGTTCTTCTCAAAAGAAATCTGAGCCACAGACTGCACGGCACAGTTATCTGCAGGAAAACCAAATGTACTTGGATGTTCTGGGAATCTTTTGGAAATCAGTGTTTACAAAGCATTTGTGTGAGTGAAATAGCTCAGCCTAAGGGAATAATTGTGGGAGCACTTGGTATATTGATCAGCACTGTGCCTAGACTTTCATCCAAGTGAGGTCTTCAGCATGTCTCCAAGTTCTTGAAAATGGGTGGTCTGATTACTTAGTCCTACACTTACAAGCATAGGTCTGCACCAGAAGCAGCTCGAGCTTAGAGCACTTCCAAGACCCATCTCCAAAAGTCCACATTGGCCTTATGGGCACCAGACTCGTTCCAAATCTCACTTGCACATGTGGCATGGAACGATGAGCCCATCTTGGATGGACCCCAACTAGTGCAAAGAGACGTCCCATGAGGTGTACCTTAGAACATCGGAGTTACCTCAAGTTTTCAACACCTTGTTTATTCCAGATGGGTCAACCCAGAAGCCAGTCTGGGCAATACTCCAGCAAGCAAGGAAGAGGCAGCAGCAGATCTGGCCTCAGGACTGCCTTTAAGGCACTGCATAGCCAGGAAACGTGCAGTCAAGTACACACTTGTGCATTTGGCTCCATCAGAACTACTGTCTCATCAAAATGTACTCCCACCATCTATTTCAGGCATCTAACCAAAGTGCTCTGACCTACTCTGTAGAGATATCTTCCTGGCTCCTAACTTTATGTGTTACATTACACCCAAGTTAGACACATAACATTTTAGAAGACAGTGTTAATAATGTACATTACAACAATGTGATCACTGTAAAGCTTCGTGGAATTTGGCTCTAGATAAAATTTAGTGTCTGTGCTGCAAGTCTGCACAGGCTTATAACTCACTTGGAGAAATCCTCAGAGTTTTTCCCAGTTGCCTTTATTCATGCTTAGCAATTTCCAATAAAGCAGCACAGAACCTTAAACACAATCTTTCTAAAATGTTGACATTGAAGACTACAGTTAGGATTTAAGTTCCTATAGACCAAATCTCCTTGAACATTTTTGCTGAGCCTGTAACACTAGCTTATGGTGTGCTTCTGGTCCAAAAGTGGATGAATTCCCATGAGAAAGGTTTTGCCTTTTCCCTCAGCATTCATCTCCACCTGAAATCTCCAAGGAACACTTTGGTGACTGTGGTGCCATCAGTTGGACATGTAGCCTTAGCTGATCTTTGAAGCCACATTCTGAACACAGAAGTAAATATCTCCCCAAGTTTTCCTGTAGCTGCAGCATGCCGCCTAGGAAGCTGTTCCTTTCTGCTGCATGAGACCTGGATTCCCTGGCTGCTGGCAGATGCATTTCAGTTTTGGAGGTCCCAGACACAGAATTAGTCTGGCAGCTAGGCTGTGAATCTATAATAGACTTTGCATGCCTGACCACAGACTCCCACTGGTACTCCTATGCACATCACTCAAGCTTGGTTTTCTCCTACCTAGCTGTACGCTGGCCAAGACACCTGATCCTTAGGCTCCCTCTATAGTAAATGGAGAGAAATATGTTTCTCTGGAGATGACTCTTCTAAGATCATAGAATTATAGAACGGTTTGGGTTAGAAGGGACCTTTAAAGGTCATCTAGTCCAACCCCCTTGCAGTGAGCAGGGACAACTAGATCAGTTGCTCAGAGCCCCATCCAACCTGACCTTGAATGTTTCCAGGGATGGGGCTTCTACCACCTCTCTGGGCAACTTGTTCCAGTGTTTCATCACCCTCATTGCAAAAAGTTTCTTCCTTATATCTAGTCTAAATCTGCTCTCTTTCAGTTTAAAACCATTGCCTTTTCTATTGCAACAGACTGCTAAAAAGTTTGTCCCCATCTTTCTTATAGGCTCCCTTTCAATACTGAAAGGCTGCTATAAGGTCTCCCCAGAGCCTTCTCCAGGTTGAACAACCCCAACTCTCTCAGCCTGTCCTCATAGGAGAAGTGTTCCAGACCTCTGATCATTTTTGTGGCCCTCATCTGGACCCACTCGAACAAGTCCACGTCTTTCCTGTGCTGAGGACTCCAGAGCTGGACGCAGTACTGCAGGTGGGGTCTCATGAGAGGGGGAGAATCACCTCCCTTAACCTGCTGGCTTTGCTTCTTTTGATGCAGCCCAGGATCCAGTTGGCTTTCTGGGCTGCAAGCACACATTACTGGATCATGTCCAGCCTTTGATGCAAAGATGCAAATTGAGAGTTACATTTTTTCCACTGACTCCATAGAGGCCCGTTGTGTCTACACTTCCAGCCTGGCTGAGGTTTTGGAGTGAGACAGAATAACCTGGAGCACCTGTGCTGCTGCTTGCCTGCCTGCCTGCCTGCCACATTCAGGCAATACTCCTTCCTTATGTCTGGGTACCGATGCCAATGACTCTGCAAATGGCTACCTAATACAGACAGATAAATAAAAAGGCTGTAAAATATAAGTGAGTACACAGAGCTCTCACCTGATTCTTGCTGTATTTCCTCATGGTTTTTAAACCAGGATATGTGGGGCTCGGGGATGCCACGAACCTGGCACTCCAACATGGCTGAATTACTGGTGTTCACTGTCTGATCTGTAAGGTGCCGCAGCAGGGCTGGTGCCTCTTGAGCTACAAGACAAAACAACACCTCTGTTTTACATTCCTGTAACTGTGGGGATTTAATTAGCTTCCCTACCAGCATTTTACTGATGTAAACAGCTATGGTTGTTCTACCAAGTTAACAGTTCACAAATTTTCTTTACGGTTCCAGTTTGCTTAAGAGCATCTAGTGGGTACAGAGTACTCCTGTTACTCATCAATAGCAGGTTATGATGACTAATGAAGACCAAGTGATGACATCATTGTTTAAAATATTTCCTCAGTTCCATTACCAACTACATTTGTATATCAAAAGCAATGAGTTCCTATGAAAGCTCAGAGTTTTGCATCATTGGGAGAAACAAACTATGCAATGAAGTTTTTAACAATTAGCAGGACACCCCTGTAGCAGATCATCTCTGCACCATGCAGCTCTGTACACCACAATACCCGTGAATGTGACTTTTATAATTTAATTACTTTAAAGAGTACAGTTACAAATCATATTCAGTAAACTCACATCATCTAAAACCAGAAACCATAAGCACAAAATCATTGTGTTACATGTCCCAGAGTCTTCATAAATTCTTCCATTTTTGCGTTTCACATATTTGGCTGAACACCACAAGGCCTGGCCAAACCACACCAGCGCACATCTGCCAAAACTGTGTTGGTGAGAAATGCACCCATGTCCTCCGGCAGCCACAAATGCTGGAAACCCTGATGGCAGGGGCTGAAGCTGAGTGCTAGCAGCCCACACAGCATAGCAACACCGCTTTTGTTTCATCTACCGACATTCATAGGAACGCAATGTAATAAAACACATTTCCATGACAGTGACAATGAGTATTGGAACCACATCTCAGCTGTTTTGCTTCTGCTCAAGGGCCTCCCAGAAGGGCATTTCAAAAACACACTGTAAACATCATATTAAAGTCATCCATGAAAGAAGCAAAACAATGAACCTTTCTCATCCTTATTTCAACGCTTTGCCATTCCTTCCTCCATTTCGTACAGAGCTGAAGGCTGTTCTGACAAAGATCAAGATATTTGCAATGTTTATGCATATTATACAGCAACATCTTTCTGTCACATTTGCAACTCTCACATCATCCTTTTTGGTCTTTTGGTCCCTTTAAAGCAGTGCTGGAGAATCTGAGGAGCTCCTGAGCAATCTCACAGATGCAAATGCTCTGCAGACTCCCTCAAATTCCCCGGTCTTGCAAGAACTGATTATTTGCAATCTTCACCTTCAAAGACACTACCATGATCAGCAGTTACTAACATGGTAAGACATACATTACAAAATGTGAAATAAACCAAATCAAAACAAAGCAGAAATCAACCCTTTGCAAATATTTTCTTTTAGACTGCAATAGATACCAGTACACCGAGTTCAAGTATAATATTAGGTGAATTTTTGACATTCTGTGTTTGAAAGATTATTCTCTATCCTTTCAGAAAACCTGACTATCAAGCACCTCCATCTTCACAATCATTCTGTTACCAGCCGGAAATAAAAACTCTTCAGAAAAATTAAGCACCTATGTACCACCAGCTTATGCAGTGTGCATGAACCCCATAGTACTACAAGGACTTTTAAAGTAGGCTATCTTTGCTATGCTCTTACCCCTTGAAATTAATTCCAGCATAGTCACGACCCTTCAAAGACCAGTTTGAGTTTTTCTGAGCTGCAAGTCCATAATTTCCATAGGCAATGCTATTTTTTGTTTACAGTGTAGTAGACAATTTTTTCTCTCTTTCCAAACAGTAAAGCTCATGAGAGGCTGTGAAGTAAATTCTTCATCAAATACCTACATAATGACATGGTCAACAATATTTGCCTTGCAGCCAAGAAGACCGCCCTCTTCTCATTGATACCTCGCCTCAGTTTTTGCATAGTGCTCATTTTTCACAACACAGTCTGTCTATGAACAGGTGCCATCTCACACATGTCCGTGTATGCACGCTAAGAGTTCCCCATTTCACATTTATCAGCACTCCCTGGTGGACACCCCAGCCCAGACATCCAAAATGAAGGTGGATAAGATGACACAACAAAGGCAAATCACACGTTCTGTGAGTTATTTGTGATTAATTTTAATTTGTTTATAGCCATACACTAAAGATGGGTTTTCAATGTTAAGAAAAACTTTTTTGCTTAAAACTTAGATCCAGTCACCATTCACACACTTTCAATAATTTCTCTGCCGCAACCAGCTGCTTCTTCAAGGACTTGGTCAACCTGAGCATTATTCTCTTTTGCAAACCACTCTATTTCTCCCGTTAATTTTTGCAGTGAAGTCAAGGAGGGGAGTTTCCAATGCCCCGCTCCACTCACCCCAAAGCCGAGGGGCTGCCCTTGCCACCAGCACACACTGTGCAGGGCTCAGAGCCCAGGGCAGCCCCCTGGGCTTGTACTCAGCCCTCATGCCTGCCTGCAAACACTGCCCTACCAAGCCAAACTCTGCTCTCAGTGCTGCTGAGGAACTTCATTGTAGGCAGAGTTTGGCCCAGGGGAGCAACAGGGCGGGTCACAGAGGGGAGAAAGGGATGCTGGTGTCAGAGCACTCAGTCACCCTGGGGTGGTGAGGAAGGAAAATCTGCATTTCCAAAAGCAAACAATGGCAAACAGGGGAGAAACATTACAATTTGTTCATTTTTGGGGTATACTTTTGCATTCTGTCCATTTTTGCCCTTTGTTATGATTATGTTGTCTGTTCACTTATTTTTATTAATCAGTACAAAAATATAAATACAAGCTTTAATTTTAACACTTAAAAAACCCAGTAAATATAATTCACACCTTTCTCCCTGAATAATATATTACACAACAGAAGGCAGAGAAACTCTCCAAACCGATGAGATTCTCCAATCATCTGAGGACATCAAAAATGACATCAGTAGTTTTTATCTGGCTACCAAGAACTGCTTTCCTCAAATGTTTCCAGTGAGGTTCCTCTGTGCTCCTCAACACAGGTAGCCACATCGGGATGTTACAACATCCTTGCACAGCATGGCCCTCCGAGAGCTGGCGGAGACCAGGCTGGCAGGATGTCCACCCAGCAGTGATACACATCATTGCAACTCACAACAATTTCACAGAGCAACAGTCTAATTGCAACATGTCTTTTTTTTTTTCAACACAAACTGGCTGCTACAAGTCATCACACTCCAGCTCCCAAGGCCTTGGAAAATTCACAACGTCCTGTCACCACCGCCCACCTTGCCATCAAACATCTTCTCACAAAATAGCCTTGTAAAAAGGGGGATTTTGTATTGTAATTCTTTTGAAGACTTGCAAATGCTAAAGAATGTACTTGCCCCATTTTTAAGCAGTCACCAATGTTTTCGCTTGCTTTTTAAGCATATTTTAGAAAAAAAGAGACCCAGGTCCCTTTGCAAGAACACATTGTTTCTGCCATCACACTAATAATGAACAAAAGAACTACTGTATACAAGCAGGCTATAGGTGACATTTCAAGATATAAATGATTATTCTTTTCTTTACTCTGACAACTTCCAGGTTATCAATTGTTTTCTAAGCATTTTAGGCTCCATGAAACTGGCATTATGGGGAAATGCTATTGTTTACCCTTTCACACTTGACAAAAGCAATTCCCACGTGAAAGACAAGTTTAGCCGTGGGACACAGTCTCGATACCTAAAGGAGGAAATAGTCTGGTGAGTTCCCAAGCGCAAGAAACTGTCATGTTGTCACCCTCTATTTTAAAAGCACAGCCACTTTGTTCCCTTGCTGTAGCTATTTTGGTCACTATGGTCTGTTTTGTTATGGCTTATGTAAATGCTATATAAATGATCAATCATAAATGTAACCAAAAATAATAAAAGCTATGCATTGTAAAAAAATAAAGTTATCAGATCTATTAAAAATAGTAACTTCTTCCTTGTACAGCATTTATAATACACAGAAACATCTCATAGCAAAATCATGATGAAGGAAAAAAAAGGGGAAATGCTCACAAGGAAGTTTTAGGTTGCCCTTAATTCTCCTTCAGCAGTTTGGCTGGTTCTTAATCCCCATAATAAATCCAATTGTCATTTACATACCAAAAGCAATGAATATTTTTAATGGCTTCAATTTTGAATTTGTCTTTTAAAAAACATCTCAAACAACTTACTGTGCTGGCTGCAACCTTGTCAGTTGTGTTAGTGTAATACTTCTCATTTAATAAAATAATTACAATATTACAAATTTCTGTATCTTCAGGCCAGGAGCAATACTCACACTTTTATCAGTAGGTTTTTACATTAGTGCAGAACTGACTTTAAAAATTGACCAACACAGCAACTGGAAGTCTACCTGGATTTATTTGGAGAAACATGGTTCATATCTGTCAGTTTTAAAATCATCATTATTATAAATGATATGATAGGTCTGTGCATTATATCAACATTTTTATTTCTTCCCTGCATACTTCCTTTAGAAGATACTTTTTAAGATTAATGTACTTTAGTGTAGAAAATAATTTCAAATAAATAAGCATTAGAACTTGCTCAGCAGGTAATATTTATAAGTCCATCAAGATCAGATTAAAATAAAAAATATATAGTCCAGTCAATCTCAAAATGAATTGTGCTTATTCTGCACATTAAAGTTAACTTATTAAATGTCCATTGTTGACTGAAAACAGCAGTTTTTAAAGTTAATCAGTTTATTCAGCTTTGACACTTTTGACGAGGCCGGTATCAAAGTGGAAGAAAAGATTGATCCAAAGTTTTCCTTATCGCTCAGTAGGAGACAGCAAGAGAAAAAATAACATGCAAAATGTAGCGCAGGGGATCTTCCAAACCCCAGCTTCCACGTGCCTTGTCAAAGCGGAAAACACCCGTCTGAACTCAACTGGAAGCTCACACGTTACGGTTTTGTTTGCTATTCCTCCTACGTCCAACCCATGGGGGAATGTGCACCACCTCAGGGCCTGAAAGGTAGCAACAGTAATAAAAAATCAAGATGATATGAGACACCTCTTACTGTTTAATGAGTCCTTTAATGTTTTACATTGCTCTGTGTTGTACAATCATTCCTTGTGCTTTTATATTTGAGGATCCGAGAGTAAACAGCCTTTTTGTTGCAGTGCTCACCTCTGATTGTAACGTCTTTCTTTTGAAGCACTTCTTTCCCCGTGTATACGTTCCTTGCTTGGCAGGCATAGGTGCCCGAGTGTGCCAGGGAAACATTCTTGATGGTCAGAGTGAGGGTGATGGAGTACTCCTTGCTAAGAGACCTTTTTGCTTTTGTTTGATTGTTGACTGTCCTCGGTAAAATCCAAGCAATGTCTCTGTACAGGAATTTGTTGGCTGAACAGGACAATATCAAATTCTCTCCTTCAATGGGCATTTTTTCCAAACTAATATGGAATCCACTCGGTACATCTGTCAAAAATCAAGAGCACTTTTTAGTTTATACGAAATGAATGAGCCAAAATTAACACAGTGTATATCTTCCCCTTTATCAGGAAGCCTTTGAACTAATCAATGTTGTTGTCTTCCTGATGAAGTCTCTAATCTTTCCTTTCATATACTAGGCCCCAGCTATTCTTATAATTTGTCTTGGAGCTATGAGATGCTTGGGCTCAGACATCAGTTGATGTAAACTGAAGTTGCTCTTGGAAGCAACGATTTTGCATAAATGTTATGCCAAGTTAAGACAGGCTGAGGCAAGGTACCAAAAGCGGAATTATTTCAAGTGAGACTATGAAAAAGGAGGAAAACTCTGATCTCGGCTCCAGCCTGTGAACTGCATGAGAGAAAATGAAACTTAAGAGGACAGCAAAAAAATACTGCAGCTCATCATGCTTGGTTATATTGTTTCCTTGTTATTCATGAGTGTTTAGACAAATTATGTCTATTTCTTAAAAATGCTTCAAATCCTCAGAAATTACTGAATCTGTGATTACACATCTGAGACTTCCCTTGGAACGGAGGTATTTACTCTCCATGCATTTAAAGCATGTCAGCCACCCAAGAGGAAAGTAGAAACAGTACCCACTGGCCTGGGTGGCCAGCTGTGTGCAGGCAGCATTAGGATGAAGACTACTCTATTCAGACTGCTTGGCATAAAACATAGATGAATAATATTTCCACCTGAGAGAAATCGAGGATCATCATACCAGCCATTTACTGAGTGTAAATATGACTTAAGTTTTCACACGGATTTTTCATAGCAGATAGTTCAGGCAGGACTAATTTAGCTACCATATAAAAAGTCATAATTGAAAAAGTCATCTTTGTGGTTCCTTGTAAGGTTACTGCAGCTTCCTCCAGCCGGGGAGCAGCACAGACCCGCAGTAGTGCCGACTGCCTCCCAGCCACCTCCACCTGGGGCTCATCCCTCCAGCGAGGGACAGCTACACCACTGACCTCAGTGAAAGTAGAAGCAAGTTCCTGAGAGAAAGCACTTCCAAGTTTTACTCCTAGAGTGCAACCTCCCTTCGTTTATTTGTAGCCAATATTCTGATAAAGTCATTTCCTTCTTCTCGGTCAAATGACATTGACTTTGGCCATTTTCAATTGTTCTTTCACTGCTAATTGCTACAGAACTTGGCTGTGAACTTGACTCAAAATCATAAGAATGATTTTGTCTTTTATAAGGGAGAATTACGCCTTCTTTTCTTGTCTCTTAGAGCATGAACAGCTCAATGCCAACATTTATTTCCATGCTTACTTTAGTAATCATAGAACTATAGAATGGTTTGGGTTGGAAAGGACCCTAAAGATCACAGATCACCTAGTTCCAACCTCCCTGCCACTGGCAGGGATGCCTCCCACCAGACCAGGTTACTCAAGCTCTCATCCAGCCTGGCCTTGAACACTTCCAGGGAGAGGGCATCCACAACTTCCCTGGGCAACCTGTGCCAGTGTCTCACCACACTCGTGGTAAAGAATTTCTTCTTAATGTCTAATATAAATCTACCCTCTTCCAGTTTAAAGCCATTGCCCCTTGTCCTAACACTACATACCCTCGTAAAAAGTCTGTCCCCAGCTTTCTTATAGGCCTCTTCAGATACTGAAAGGGACCTTTTAATGTCACTGTTAATGTCACAACAGCAGGGACATGTAAAGAGCAGATCTCCAGTGAATACCCCACACCTTCTTTCAGTAACCTCTTTCATTGATTGACCAATCCATCAGAAAGCTTCTCCCTAAATCCCCACAATACAAACTGAGCTGCCTCACCTCCGCAGGGGAACCACAAACGGACCTGCTCATGGCTGCCTTTCAAACAAAGGTCTGCCTGTTGAAAGTTTGGCATCAGCTGCTTCCCTTAATATCCTCTTTTCCACACTTAGCCCTGAGTGTTAAATACAGGGTAAATGAGCTCCTGCAAGTCCAGGATTGAAATTTCCTCTGACGCCTTCCAGGGAGAGACCTGATTTCTGTTTGTGAGCAAGTTAACTCTCACATGTTGGTTGAACTCATTGTGCCCTTGCAGTGAGAGCAAAGTGTGTGCCCATCACCAGCTGTAGTTCAGGTGTGTAGTCCAAAGACCAACCTAATGGAGACAGTGACACTAATGTATTAGACTGGATATTAAAGCCTGTGTGTTGACTTGTTCCTCTTATATATCATTGGGATCCCCTTTTTTCCCTCTCTCCAGCAAAGAAAACTGTAATAAAAACTTCAAATTTAGTGAACTCTTCTATAAGTGTCTATCATTGGCATCCTTTTTGATATGTAAGGGTGCATGGTGCCAGACTCTGGTCTGTTAAGAATGTGGAAGTGCTAGTAAGATGAAACCTTTCCCTATAGAAGTTACAGCATATTTTGCCTAAGTCACCAAACTGTAGACGTCTACTTGAATATAGTTGGTTTGTGTATGGGCAAAAGTTTACAGCCCATGGAGTGACACAGGCACTTCCAGAGAGCAATACAACCCATCGCCTTAAGAGGAGTCAGATTCCGGAGATCCTGATCCCTCAAGCTTAATTATGAAGAAAACCTACATGACTAGCTGAGGCTTAGACACCTAACTTGAAGGCTTAAGTTAGACAAAGTGAATTCTAGGCTTGATTTTGTTAAAAAAGCACTGAATTCAGACACACAAATCCAATCAAGGGTCCAAAGTTTTGATCATGGATAAGCATTTGGATGAAAGAAATTGCTGCATCTTACTCACACTACATCTCAAATTGTTCTGATACGTGTTGGGAAAGCCAGGGTATGGGTCTGAAATGCTGCAAATTTTTGGCTTTTGCAGATGCCAGTAATCAGCAAATGCTAGGAAGAGCCAACCAAAACTCTTAAGATGAAACTAAAGATCCCCTGGGAGTGAGGCAAATGAACTATTTTTAACATAGAAGGATAGCGTGCCAACAGAATAATATAGTTGCAACAACTTCCATGTTGTCAGGTCTGGAGCTCTTCCTAGATCTCTCTTCTGTGAAGAAAGACTATTTTCTGAAAAAAATCTAGGGACAAAAGCAAAATTCACAGGATTCCAAGAGAATGATTTGTTTAAAGGCTATGAGCCCCCTAATATATGACACCTCTCACCAATTGTTACAGACTCAGGCTAGCTAAATAACATGGCTGGGAATAATGCAAAAGGGTTTTATTTACTTTAGTGATTTGAAGCTTCCTGTGGAAATAGCTCCCAGGTTTCCTGATGGAAGATTTTGTTTATCTTTGCCAAGCACCATCAGGAATCTCAAAATAAAATGCGCTTAGTGACATTGGGAAACCAGGGAGATAAGGCAGAGCTGTTCCTGTTTCACCCTCTGTAATTACAAACACACCCATGGCCTGCTATGTGCCAGCAAAACAGCCCAAAATGTAGGGAAAGGGGCAGGCTGGAGGGAAGGGGGCTACCACAGTTAAATCTGGCATGAAGGTGTTGTTACAGAGGCTGTTTCTGTATCAGCAAGCAAGAGAGCTTTCAGAAATCACCTTTCCACATTGCCTTTATATAAGGCTTACAGCTACTTTTGTGCCCTGAACAAAGATTTGCTTTTAGAAATAAGTCAGTGTGACAACACCTCAAAAATGTCCATTTTTCAGAGGCCATGGGAAAGGAAAGCTATGGCAGAGCCCATGGACTTCATGTCCTGAGGCACAGGGTATAAAATTATACCACTCTCAAACCTCCCAGAAACACATACACAAGTTGCACTTCAATCCCAGAAATAATGACAATTACAACAACGTAAGAAAGGGCTTGTTCTTACTGTGTTCTCTCTGTTACACCTTCTTGCACTGATTTCCTCAGATCCACCTTTTCCTGAAGGGGTGGAACGTGTCACTGCCAAACTAGGGTTGCTGGGACAAGCTCTGCCTTCCCACCACCTTCCCAACAATTACTGCCTATAGAAAAGAGATTCCTCACACCACCACAGCTGCTGCACATGTCTATTTTCTAATCCTTCAGACAAGGCCTGTAGGAGATGGCCTCAAAGGAAAGGGATTCTTCCTGTTCAGGACAGGCTTTGTCTCCATCTACTTTTTGGAGTCCTTTCTGGCTTGTCTCTTTTATAGGGGGCAGCAGCTCCTCTTCCTACAAGGGATCACCTTCTCCTGCTTAGACACTTCTCTTGCACTTATTTTGTGTGGTTCAGACTAGCTTCATACGGCGCCAGCAGACCCAACAACATAAGAGAAACTAGCCCCAAGCTGTCACATGAGACCTGAAGTATTAGTTTTGGACTCCACAGAAGGAAATACTTTGCAGTGTCCTGTTCACATCCATCAGCATTTAGGACTCTCATTTTTTTATTCCCTCAACGTGTTTTTCAGCAAATGCTGGATGCATTTCTTTCATTGACATGAAACACAGAATGTTACCCAGCCACAACAGTTTGGTCTCAGCGTGATGGAGAATTATGATTACACCCCCCAAGCCCAACTGATGCGCTATGTGTGCAAAGAAGAAGAATGAGCCTAACTTGATTTTTGTAAGGACAAAACAGCAGCATTGTTTAAACAGACTGCCTTCAATCAGTGCCACTGAGTGTCAGTGGATAATCATGACTTCCCATGTCACACAATTGAAGCACTCTGCTCCAGGAACTCAAAGGACAAATGCATTTCAGCTTCATCACCCTATATAGAAAGTTCTCCACCAGTCAAGATATTTAGAATTTCCAAGCCATAAAAAAGCAGCCACTCCCCTTTCTGAACACCAGCCAATACAAGAGTTTTCAAAGGAAAGTCATAATATTCTGCATGTTCTCATACAAGCTTTGGTGTCAAGGAGAAGGATTTCCTTCTATCCCTGGTCAAGAACTAAGAATACGAGATCTAAGTAACAAAACTAACTCCTTCATGTCATAGCACAAAAATATCTGAAACCACCATCAAAACTTTTTTGAAGGGAGATTTGGGTACAGTGAATGGGATGCATCAAACTTCAGCTTCATTTGGTTTCAGGATATTCCACGCGACATTTTGAAGACTGAGGAGCAAGAGCTAGAGAAGGCCAAATTTAGCACATTAAAAGAGCAACAGCCTCAGTGAGTGACTCTCAGTGACTGCTCGAAGTTACATGTGAAGTCCCCACAAAAAGATGAGAATACAGCTCTGTTGGCATGTTGATTTATGGAGAACCATGTGGTGGTGTTTAGTGTTCTCTCCAAACAGACACAATGTAAGGACAAGGACGAAAGCAAAACTGTGATTCAAGAGCAGGGACAGCAGTCATCTTCAAAGTGGCAAATGTTCTTGTCACATCCATTAATAGAACACGGAGATGTTCTTGTTTCTGCATTGTAACAAACAACCTGTCTATGCATCACTTATCTGTTTATACTTCAATAACAACTTCTCATGTTTGTTACCAGTTTTCTATATTTATAGATAATGGGCACTTTCTAAATGTGGAAGTGTATTCCTACAGCTACTCAGAATATTTAAAAAATACAAATTTTGGCCGACAAAGGAGGGGGGACATTTTTCAAATAAGTTTTCATTCTTTTTTTTTCTATTCTCTTTTGATATCTCTTATTATAGCAACAGAGCGAGTTTCACTAAAATCACTCATCAGAATAGTAAGCAAGAGAGTGACAACAAAAACAGATAAGAAAACTAACAAAAATTAAACAGGATATATTAAAATTGTTTTCCCTTTCAGCTTCAAGATTATGATTTTGGGATTAAAGTATCAGAATATTTTAACCTTTTTGTCTTTTCTCATATTTTGGAACGAATTGCATGTCTTTAATGACCTACACTGAAAGCTGTTATCAGCCTAAAGGCTCTATGAACTACCACTTTGTTAACAAAACCAAACAGAAGGTCTTTCACCAGAAAACAAACCTTTTGTTATAGCATCTGCAGACATTATGCTGCTAAATCATGCAGTAGTTATTCTCAAAAACTAATTGTGTTTTTTTCAGTAATTCCTGAAATCAAATATTTAATAATTTGTTTCTGAACCTGCAAACACTCACATATATCTAATAATGGAAAAATAACTGGAAACATACTCATATGTGCAGCTAACACAATGAGTCTTCTCAGTGCTATGGACCAAATGACACCCAAGGTTGTCTTTCTCAGAAGAGGAAACAAAACTCTGTAGTTTACACCCTTCCACTTTTCTATCTACAAGTTGCCAGAGTCCCTGAATACTGTGAGAGGCTGCCCAGGTACCACAGGCATCCCTCCTCTGGCACCACCTGCAGACACTGGCACTATTCTGGGCACTACATTGTGAGGTCTCCTGGTTGGCAGCAAAATGAGACTGAAGACATGGTCAGTGTCACACATGAAACTGGCTTACTGCTGTATGAAAATACAGTAAAATTGACATATGGAATGACTGCAGAGGATAGATGATTTAAAAGGGGGAATCACAGGTTGCTATATTTGTGAGCATTTTGTGTCATGGGGGAAAGTTGATGGAGGGATGAATCATTCACCAAATTTGCCGTTCTTCTTAGAAATCCAAGCCAGCTGCTGTGCAAAACTGTTCCAGGATCACCAAAAAGCATGGTATGAGTTTACAGGTGCACACATTACAACAATTCTCAAACTGTGATATATGAAAAAGCCACAACAGCCCAATCCTAGGACCAGGAAACATGTTTGGTTCTAGTGGGGGTTAGATCTTACCTGTTACAATAAAACTGACATTTCTTTCGGCTTTTCCCACTTTATTGGATGCCACACAGCTGTAGATACCAGAAGACTGGGCTTCAGCTACAACAAGAGTGCTAGCAGTCTGCAAAAGAAAGAAGAGGTTTAGCTCTCATTGGACCAGGAACTCAGTTAAAGCTTCCTTCTCTTTTTTGTAAGTCATCGCTGACAGTCTTTCCATTCATTCAGTGATGGGCACCACTGGGCCTATTTAAAGGAGATGTCATCACATACAGTTTTGGAAAGAGTGGAAGAATAACAGAAAACAAGCTCCTTGGGAGACCCTTATATTATCAGAGCCATCATAACCAAAAAGTCTCTGAATGTGTCTTTCACATTGATTTATTTCTTGCTGATGTAATGATAAGCTACAAAATATGAAACGTGGCACAACATGGTTCACCCAAGGAGATGAGAAGCCTGTAAGGCAGCCAGACTACAAAGGGAATAGGTGAGAATGCCTCAGGCACATGGATAATGCTGGAAAAAAAATAGCTCTGTTTGGCACTAAATGCATTTGATTTCCATTTTCTCAAGTATCAGGTGAGAGAAGACAGGGGCAAAAGAGCTTTTGACTCATTCTCTTTTGGAATATTTCTTCTTCTTGCACTTAATATTTCTATTATTAAGTAATAATATATTGGGTTTCTTTATGTTGTATTTTATCACCATCTTAAGAGGTTCAGCACACTGAGTATTTTCACAAAGTGATATGACTTGCCAGATGAGTCCTTGGAAGGCCAGGGACCAATAACACCTGATGTGCCTTTAGAAAAATAAAAAATCATTGTACTAACAAGACTTACACCTTCATGGTGATGGAAAACCATGGTCTAATGACTTGGGAACTAAGTGAAAGAAGAAAGTTTTTCAGAAACAACTGAGGCATCATTCTGATATGGAGCTGAAACATGGGGCATGCACGTGGTGCTCAGCAGTGGGACATGCTCTCAGATGTAACTTTGTAGCTTAATTTTCTGTCTTTCTCTATGTATTTTACTTCTGTAAAACATGCATTGGCTGAAGTTACAGACAGAGCTGGGACGGTGACAAGAGGAAATTGTGTGGCCACAGAATCCTGTTGTTTGCAATTATCTGGCTTTCTCTAAAACCTTCAAAATCATTCTTGTGCAATTAATACATTCTTTTAAGTCTGCCTGATTGCTGGAGTCCAGGGACAAGCACAAGAGGATGAGTCAGTAATAAATAAGGACCAGTTATCTACATTTCTGCATAAACACTGGCTGAACATTTGCACTGCTCCTATGTCTCCTACTCAGAGACTTCATGGCTATCCCCAAACTCCTTGTTGAAACCCTAAGTAATATAGATCTTCTGGTTTCCCAAAACATTCTTTAGTAGAAAGAGTCTATTACTTTTCCTAGTACTCGAGCAAACAAAGTGGAGTCAAGTTGTTTGATTTCGGCTTACTTGTTTTAGAAAACTGACTTATGGAAAATTCAAGACTACAAGTTATGCCAACAGCACTTTTACCCTGTTAAACTGTCTCAGTGGTCAGCTACCTGTCTGCTAACAAACTGCACCTCATTTTCAGCTAGAATTTTTCTAACCTACTTTTTTGGCTCTTCTGTGAGATGAAAGAGGCTCAGTAATACCAGATAAATAATTACAGCCCTTAAAAAAAAAAAAAAAAGTCATCCTGTTTTGCTAAATTCAGCAGGCTAACGTCTACAAACTCCTAATTATAAAGCACAGGTACAGCCCTGTCTATACTTTGTCATTCTCTTTGAATTCGTTCCATTTTTTAAACATAATTTTGTCAAGTGTGGACACAGGGCCCAGTGGCAGGATTCCTGCAGCCATTTTATCGACACTAACTCAGAATAGAAGGAAGTCCCATAACATCTACCAGAGGGCCAGTGTGGGTGGTTAAACACTGCTTCTTCCATTCCAGACTTTCCACCACAAAATTAGCCTTTTTTGCATTAATTGGCATCACCTCATAGCAACTTTACCCAGAACAGTGACCTAAAACGCACAGTGAAGGAGAACGAGGCTCTTAGTCTCTGACTCTAGGGTACCTGTCCTTATCCCACTACACCCAGAACCAGAGCATTTTTGAGCCTGAAAAACTCATGTCAATTATTCCTCCCAGAACTGGAAATTTTTTTGTAGTGCCAAACTGAATTTTGTCCTGACATTATCAGGTATTGGTTTTTAATGAAAAATCGTGCACCCTGTTTTACTGCTCCAGCCCTCTATGATGTGATTATTAGTTTTATTACACTGAGGACGGCACATACAGTAACATTTAAGCACTATGCCTGCAGTAACTTGCCAGAGTGGTTATAGATTATGCCTTTTCTTGCATATTAAATAACTCTAGAGAACTTTCCTCAGCACTGAAATTCAGTGATTTAAACTGAATGCTTTCCCCCAACATTGTTTTGGTTTTGACCAACTTGCATCATCACATGGGCTGAGGATCACTCCCAACAGACACCTTCTGTGCAACTAACATCTTTTGGAGGGCAAGGGAGATAAATATTATGAGCACGGGCCTTAGTACCAGAGAGCAGTCATTGGTATGTTTGCTTGACTAAGGCAGAGAAAACCATAGTGTCTAGGAAAAAGCAAGGCTGACTATGCAACAGAACAGAAGATTTTAGAGACAATATGTCTCTGCATAAATCTTTTAGCTTATAAATTGGACATAAGGATAAGATAACATCTCTTTAAATAGTTTGTGAGCCCTCCAGTGGTGCAGTCTGTGTTCTGCATTGTGGATGCCAGCCAAAACCCACCAGAGAAGCTGTGTGTACAAAACTAAGCCTGGCATGTTGCTGTTTATTGAGAAATTATGGCTGTATGAGATCAGTTTGTGCTGCGTGGTTCCTCTGTACAGCTATTGCTGCAAAAGGAGCAAGAGAAAAAGTTCTCACAGCCTTGTATCATCCGGCTTTGCAACAGGGAGTTTCAGGCTCTGGATTTGCGACCATATATATTAAGTCCGAATCCAGTTGCCATGATCAGATAGAAGAGAGTCAATCCTTCCTGGTATGCTGGATGTCTTGAGCATCATCTGCCCACAAACCCTGTTTACCACCAAAGCTTTGATCCTTTATGTTTCCTTTATGCACTCATCATCTCAGCTGGAGCACTACACTACAGATTCATCTCAGAGCCAGGGGCTAGGGAAGTAAATCATGTTCTGCTGCTGCTTCTGCCTGCAAATAAAAGAGGCATTGAGCAGAAATCCTGGGAGGCACAAGAGGAAATTACAGGTATGTTTGTGGTGGAAACTGATGAGGAAAAGACTAAGGGGGAAGAGAGTGCGAAGCAACTGGCATGGTTGTTGTGCTTGGAGCTGGGGTGAGATGGTCTGCTTGAATTTGGCTTGTCTCAAAGTAGCTTAGATACAGGACTCCCACTGCTCCAGCTGATGGCAGAGAAGCAAGATAAGGTTTCAGAAAATGGTTGGAAACCTGACTCCTGACTCCTAGAAGGCCTCTGCAGACACAGACATAAATACACTCCATCCAAAGGTTGCTGTGCTAACTTCTTGAAACAGATCATACATTTGAAAAACAAAACACTGTCTTTTCAGCATTGATCAGGTTAGTGTAAGTCTGCCAAATATTGTTGATTCCCTCCTAGTTACACTTTCACAAAAATATATTTGTTAAAAAAAAGAAGGAAATAAATGAAAACATGCTCTCCTCACGCCCTTGGATTTATATTTTTGGCTAAAGGAATATTATTAGTGAGAGGATGAGTGATAATGATTTTAAACTGAAAGAGGGTAGATTTAGATTAGATATTAGGAATAAACTATTTATTGTGAGGGTGGTTAGACTCTGGAACAGGTTGCCCAGGGAAGTTGTGGCTGCCCCCTCCCTGGAAGTGTTCAAGGCCAGGTTGGATGGGGCTTTGAGCAACCTCTAGTGGGAGGTGTCCCTGCCCATGGCAGGGGGGTTGTAACTAGATGATCTTTAAGGTCCCTTCCAACCCACACCGTTCTATAATTCTATGACTCCATGATTTAGGAAGACCTATGGTGAAATATTGGCAGCACACCATTGGATTGTTCTGCTTATGCGAAAGACACATGATCTGCATGCCTCACACGCTGGTAAGAAGTATTTGCAAAACATCTGGGCAACACACTTCACCTTCAGGACCACCAAAGAGAGAGCATCCTCCTTCCCCCTGGGGTAAGACAGGCAAGTCACTGCTGTTTAGCAAGCAGAGCTGGAGCTTCCCTCTGCATCCCATGTTATCTCGCTCGAAAAAGCCATGAGACTGAATGCAGACAGCTGGCTCGTGAGATCAGGCTACAGACAGCTATACCATGGGCACCCCCAACCCTCCTCCCCAGGGACATCCATAGGGTGAGGCAGTGCTCGATTCACAAGGGACTGATGTCAGGAGCTGGAGGGAACTGCAGCTCAACAGAGGCAGGTGCCAAGTTCTGCTGGTTTTAATCTCACCAAGGTCTCAGCTCAGCTGGCACCTCCCAGCGATCTGCTTAAAAGTGTTGACAGCGATTCTAGTAGCACTCAGGAAGGCCCCAGGAGAAGTTACAATGTGCTGAAAGAGAGGCAAGCTACACTCCCACTGCTATCTTTAGCCTGGCTTCCTAGGAAGACCACACTCTCTGTCTGTCCATCTGTCTGCCAGTATCCTCTCCTCCCCCATGGCCTCAGTAATTTTTGAACCCATTGCCTAATTTCAGCCAAAATTCACAGATAACTCAAAGCTCCTGAGATCTCAAGCATTTCATGAAAACCAGCTGTTGAGTAGAGGAGAGTGGTGTTGTAGTGAACTAAACAGCTTTTTCTTCTCCTTTGGGTTCCAGATGGCCAATCAGCACAGATGTACTGGCCAGACAGCTGGCATATGTAGGGACTGAGAACAGACATGCTTCTTTGTCTCATGTGTAACAAGGGGACATGGAACAGAGCTAGAGGTTGAGGGCTTGGCATAGAAGATGTAGGAGAGATGGACCCACCCTATTGTGTATGGTCACCCCTTATGTCTAAGAAGGATTGACTCTTCTGACTATCTTGCACTCCACTTTTATGTTGGACAGTCACAGTTTTTAATACTACCCACAGTAAGCACATGCCAGGTTGACACATCATTGCCAGCCAAACCAGAGATGAACAAGAGTGAGCCTAGGTTTGGTCTTCCACAATCTTCTTACAAGGTCGTCACTTTCCATTTTCCCTGAAGCCAGGTGGTTTTGTCACTAACAAGGGATGGGACCACTAAAATCTTGTGTTGGTAAGGTACGTACGCATGTGCTGTGACAGAGTCAGCTTTCATGGTACCTGTTCTTGTCAGTAGGACTCAAACATTTGATAGCAGCAGAGGGGTGGGGCAGTCAGGGACCTTCTGTTCCATTTCAGATTCTCAAGAATGTGGCTATAGTAGGTTATTTACCAAAACCAAGGGGGTTTTGTCCTACTTTCTCCATCCTTTCCCTGTACTCAACTGCCCTACTGTCTCCTCCCCTTGGATTTATCATCCTTTCTTCTTGGCCAACACCACCTACTCTCTCTCACCTGAACTTGTCTTCTTAGTGCTCTTCTGTGTATTCTCCATGCTCAGGATCTTTGTTCACCTCTCCTGCAGCTCCCTGTCCCTTGTACACCTGTACAAGGAGTACTGACTCCTTCTTTCAAATCTGTTGATAAACCAGTGTGTGACTGCACATACAGGAGAAAACATATGCCCAATTCACTGATACCAATGAATACACCAGCTCTTTGTACCTCATTATTGCAGGTCATTCACAGATTGACGTTTTAATGAACACTGATCATGCTAATAATAATCAGTATTAGCCCTGAGTTATACATAGCAGTTAGCTGTAGCTGGGAACACTGGGAAGGGATGGCTTTTAGCAGCTGAATGACAGAAGAGTGTGTGTGACCTGTTTACATGATAAGCCTAAGAATAGCCCAACTTCGTAGGAAGTCACTGAAAGGTCCAACAAAATGAGAATAAAAACTTTGGGTGGGGGACTCTAATCATGTCAAGAGTTGTCTTATGATTAAGTATTACGGCTTATGTTACAAAGTTCTTCCATTATAGCACTCGAGTTTCTCAATGTCTGTTTAGAGAGGCTTCAACGGAAATGTTACTAAAACACTGTTGTCACGGTTCCTCTGTCACCAGAAGAATAATGTAGCACAGGCTTCCTGCAACACTTTAACCATACAGACACAGGGTTTGAGGTTTTTCTAACTTTAAAAATGTACTTGTGTCTACCTTGATAACCACAGACAAACAAACAACCAATCAACCTACCACAGCGAAAAGCTGAACTGGAGGCACTTAGATGTTGCACACACAGGAAATGGGTGGAACTGTCACAGTGTCTTTAAGCAAGGTGAAAACAGCTACCTTGCTTGCTAAAAGAAACCTTTTGACCATTCCCTTGATTACAATAGTCTCATCCTGTGCTCACCCTCATTTCTCTTTTCATGCTAACCCAAATGTGCAACTTTTTGAGTTTCTTCATCCATTTCCTACTTCTTTGTCTCCTACGTCTTTGTTGTTTCCATTGAGCTTTGAGATTGTTTTTACCATGCTTGCTATGCTTGCATGTGGAAGTGGGGTAGACACTCTATTTAGATAGCAGGATTCTATTGATGTGGAATTGCCTCAGAGAGCTGGTTCATAGCTGCCTACAGCAGCAGAACTGCTCACAGTATCACTCCATTGGAGCCAGATACTTGTGATGATGTGCTGCATTGAGTGAGCTTAGCTCTATTAACAGTCTTACAATATCCCAGCAGATGAGGAAGAGTTTTGACTGAACTGTGTCCCTTTGAGTTTGCTCTGGGAGACCAAGAATGACTCATGGACTGCAAAGAGTGAAAAGGTATAGACTCCCCTGGAAAAAAAGTAGTAATCCTGGATGCTCTAGAGCAGCTGTGTGTGTGCAGAAATCATGCAACTCACAGACTGGCCAGGAACCCAGGCTTAGAGAGCATTTTCTACTCACAAGAGCAATCCAGCTGTGCTTGAAAAGCTATGGAAGAGCAGCAGAAATGAAGAAATGTTAGAAAATCTGTGAAAAAGCTGAGAAAACATTGTTTCATTAACCTCCCCTTCCCCATAGGGACCAGGAGGAATAAAGCAATGCAAGGTAGACCTTTCTTAGTTGAACTAAGCAGTATGAAGACAAGGAATACCAAGGAGAACCTCTAAGTTTCACTGCAACACTTTCCATGTAACACATGCAGAGACCATCCCTGGGTTCATTTCTGGGCACATTTTTAAAAAAGGGCTGCTTGCCAAAGACTTCAAACAAAACTTGCAGTTCTGCTGCGAGGACCCATTATTAGCATCTTCCTCCAGGGAGGAATTTATTTGCTGTTGACTGGAAGTTGCTTTGACGTTTCAGCCACTCCTCTTCCGCTGTCTCCAAAATGCATGGCACACAAGGAGAATGAGATCTGGTCATTAGACAGCTCCTTCTGCACTCTGTGAGCAGGTAAGACTTCAACCATAGCATGGCTAGATGCCTTCTGGAAAATAACTGAATCTCATCATCTTTTGTTCATCATTCCCCCTTTGGAATAGACCATGTCTTCCTGTGCCTCAAATGATTTCCCTTTCCTCCTTCAAGTCTCTCCTTACGTCTCGTTTTTCATGTGCTTTCCTACGATAGTCTCCCCTAGGAAGCTGTTTGCTCCCATCTTTGCCTTGATCTTTAAGCACGTAGAAGGTGGCCAGCTAAATAGAGCAAATGCCTCACTGGGATCCAGCCTGTTCCCATGGGCTGGAACGGCGCCATGAACACCTGTGGTACTTTCTAAATAATACAACAGCAGGAGAAAATGCAGTCCCAGGCCTGATTCTTGGCTGCACGCAAAGACCTATTTATTCTCCGGTGTGTGAAAGGGCCCTAACATGACAGCAATTAGAGTTTATATCCCTTTTCACTTGCAGAAGACTGAAGGCAGCCATCAAGGAAAGGAGACCTATAGCCCCCATGTCTATAGCCCCTGTGTAGATTACAGTGTTTCAGTGTCCTTAGAAATGACAGGCCTAGAATAAGTTAGGCTTTAAAATTTATGTCTTCAGCCACTGCTGCCACAAACCAAACCTGTGAAACTACGTGCTGTGCAAGTCGCATGGCATTGTGCATCTTCACCTGAGCTCCTCTGTAGCACAGGATACCCAACCACAACAAATCAGTCTCATGTCTAACCCAGGGAAGTACAGTTAATCTAGAGCATCCTTTAGTAAAACATCTAGATTTGAAGGGTTTAACTGATGGGATAATCCTTCATGGCCCTTGACAAGTTAATCACACTGGCTTTCTCTACCACATTAGACACCAACAGACAACAGCCCTACTTGTTCTTCAGAAGTGCCTGCATCTTCCTATGGCCCACAAAGGGATGCTTGACTTGAACTGGATACTTAACATTTAGATAATGCCCCTGGGATGGATCCCACCATGCTGTCTCTGATTGAGATCTCTCTTAAACTTTGCTTCCGTAATCTGGATTCATTTGGCCCTTTAAGTTTTTTATTGCAAGAAAAGACATGGTCATCTAATAATCCAGGACCACATCTGTGAATAAAGTCTCTAATGAGAATAAATTGTGTAATTCTTATAGGAAAAGCAACAGGAAATTGTGCAATGTCACAAAATGAAGCAAAGATGGCCTGGAACCCTGTGCCTGTGCTCCTCAGGTGCCCCAAGATACTACAGAACAGTTTTAAGAGAGCAGATATGGGGAATCCCACTGGTGCACTCTCTTGGCATGTCACTTACCTTAATATGACTGCATGCAGAAATAGGTACATCTCAGCAGATAAATACCAAGTATGAATGTTATTTGCATGTATACAGCTCTTCAAATCTAAACAATATAAAAATATTGGCTTCTTCGCTGTTACCTTGATATTATCTTACAGTGCGTTTTCAACACATGCTGTCACACAAGAAGGTTACCTGTTCCTAGGAATCATACCTTATTTTTGCCCTCTATTACAGCCGTTCGCTCAGTGACGCTCTGGATCCTGTTTCCTATGTTGCTACCAGCTTTCAGGATGAAAGATCCTTCAGTATACGAGCAAAAGCCATGCCTGAAAACAACAAAAATTGAAGTTTTATTGATTTAGTGATAGACTGAAACATTCAACACATAAGACAAAACAATTCTCCTGGAGATAGTGATCAGACAGGGAAACTGCAGGTGCTGTGATGATCAGGCAAATATAATTACTTTTCATAAAAATCTTGATTTTCGGAGCCTGACGATTGAATCCACTTCCACAGCCCCTCCTTGAATATTACACCTCTGGAGTCAGTGTTAACATTTAAATCATTGTAGACTGGGAGGTCAGAATTTACAATCCAAGCCTAATTATAGGGCTATGCAAGACCAACAGCCCATTTCCAACTCTCCTGTTTTCAGCCATTGTCATGGTTCAGGCTTGGCTTCAAACATGAGTTCATACTATTTTCAGCATTAAATTCAAGACAAATTATATTTGTTTCAAGATCCATTCCATAATGTATTGGATGCTGTCTCACTATGTGCAGGTTCTTTTTGCTATAATGAAAAATGATGCAAGTTCTCATTCCTGAATGTTTTCTTTAGTACAGTTTACAAAATGGCAAAATATCAATACTAGTATTCAATGATTACAAGACACACAGTAAAAATAACCATAATCCTGCAAATTCATAAAACAAAGTTAAACAAAACCAAATTGCCAAAGGGATTTAAATGTTCATTTAATCTGAAAAAAAAAATCCTGTTAATGAATGGAAATCTTAGGGAAAAAAATGTTTTTGCCTTATGCAACAAATTGGCTTCTAATCAGAACATTCAGGTGTGGTCATGGTAGAGCTAATTTGTTTCCCAAAGCCTAATTTGGTACACATGGAAATAAACACATTGGAATGCTTCTTAAAATGTTATCTGTCCCTATTCTTCTTTGAGGATATCTAGTTTTGCTTTTCATCCAAAATGTAGTTCAATTCCAGCTTCAACAGTAGAGTTTAACCCTTCAGTAGGGTCAAGCTCTTTCATGTTCCTTTGATGTTCCATGGATTTGAAAGATAACAGCTGAAGTATCTGTAATCAAACAGGTCTGACATGTATATCAGTTGTTTGGAGAAATGACCTTTAAAGCCCAGTGAATGGATAACAGTATGTGATGCAATCCTGACCAAAGTATGAGGTTAATTTCCCTTCAGCTAACTGTGCAGTTTGCTTAAACTTTATGTTGTTTATAGTATCAATGGTACTTTTACGTGCTTGATTTTAACTGTGCAGCTTTGCGTCAAACCGGCCAGTGTTGTAGCAGATACTACAGCTTAAGGAAATTATTATATCTTGGGCTGTAATCATTAGTGCAGATATAAGATTGTGTGCCCAAATTTCTTAACGTGCGTTGAGAGTCTCAGTGAGCTGAAAAAGCTAATAAACAGGAGCAGGCTGTGGTAATTCATGCATGCAGAGAGGACAGGAAGCAATAGAATGGCAAGAAAGTCCTATCTACAGAAATATTTCTTCCAGACTCTGGTTTAAAAGCCAACTTCTAATACATCGTTGTTGAAGCCAGGGTGGACAAAAGAGAGCTGCATTAAGACTATTGATGTATTCAGGTGGGAAAAAAATGGTTAGAAATTGTTCAGAAAGGTAGATGCCATTTACTTTGCACATTTAATGCTTTAAGAAGTCTGGTTCTGTAACAAGACTAGAACACAGAAGACATGATAATGTTGGTAAACTGGTAACATTTCCATGCCACAGCAGGTATCAGAACTTATTTCATCATGCCAGTACTACAGGCACATGAACAGTCAGTATCAAAGGCACATCCTCATGTCTGGATATTCAGGCAATCTCTACATAGGAAGACAAAGACCCTAAAATCTCATTTAACCCATACTAAAAAAGTAATCTTTAAAGTTTTTTCCCCACAGAATAAATTTATGTTTCTTTGTTACAATGCTAAAAATTTGTACTCTTTGCTATAAAAGTCCTTACGAAGACACGTATTTTGGTAAAGGACAGAAAGAAGTTATAATGCATATTCAGAGATTGCTTGTGCATCTCTGAAAGGCATCTCCAATCTCCTTTCTTGCAGCTCTGGAGCTCTCAGGCTTAGTTATTCCTCATGATTCATTGAAAAAGACCATATATATTTAGGTCGCAATGTCTTAGGGATGAGGACAGTGTTATGTCTTTGTTGATGCTTAGCACAGTGAGATGCTGATTACTCATTAATACCATAATACAAACCACCATCATAATTACAATAACATCACAATAACAAGAAAAACACATGTAAAACACAAAATGAAATATTAGCCCTGGAGGCACATGTGTGAACTCTACTGCCTTCACATACCATACTATCTCCCAACTGCTGATTACAATGTTAATACAATTATAGTAGAAAATCAAATACGTAGCTGTTATCCATGGTTTTAATAAAAAATGAGTCACAATTAAGCTGAGAATACATTATCCAACAGCCCACGGTACACAGCAGGACATGTGAGTACTGTCGTATGCGCCACTTCGGCTCCATGGTACGCTGGATCAGCAAACATTTACAAATCAGTCACGTTGTGGCTGCCAGGCAAAGTCTAAGACAAGACTCAGACTCATGCCTTTGGATGCAGAACCAGATGCTTTATCTCCTTAGCTGCCAAATGCTCTCACTTTAACCTCAAATACACTAACACAGTTTAGGGACAGAGAACACAAGCCACCTCCAGTCTCCTGACCTGGTTACTCAGGTTAGTTCAGTCATCCTTCCTCTTGCTGCTGCCAGTGGTGCCATGTGAAGCCACTACTTAAGCCAGGAGCACTGGGTAGAGACGGGGAAGGGACAAATGGGACTAATTAAAAGTCCTGCCTCCTAACCAGACTTCAGCTCCTAACAGCAGGCATTTCATAACAGAAAGAGAAAAGGCTCCACTGAAAGATGTAGTCATCAAACCTAATGTTTGTGTCAAGTGCAGATGCTTGGAAAGAAAGAGAAAAAAATGAAAATATAAAAATTTACTCTGTCTGGAACCAAAATACACAATCGTCTTCCCATTAATCCAATTGATGTTTAGTTGCATGTGTCCTCAGATAACATTAGCTATGTATTTTTGTGGTTTATTAAGAAATTACAAGTTACTTCAAACTAGCTGCTTGGTAAAATAGCCAGGGTATCATATTTGTAGCCAGAACTGCCTGTGTTTGCAGGGAAATCCCACTGAATTTTGGATATCTGAATCTTTACTCCAGATATCTCTGGAGCGGACGAATCCCTGAAAGGTTTTGTTGTGGGATGTGCCTCATTGCTTTGCATCTTCAGGAAAGCTTACAGCGGGGTTACCTCCAGGTTAATGAAAAAGCACACAGTGTGCAGAGATTGATAAACAAGCTAGTATCTGCCAGCACGTTTCAAAGCACTTCTTACACCTGTTTCCCTGCAGATCCTTTCACGTCCCTACTGTGTGGGTGTGACTATGCATGTGTAGAGATCCTATATAATAAATGCTAAGGGGGCATGTGCACGAATGTATGTTTATAAACATTATGCAATCTCAGAGCAAGGCAATGAGCCCCAGCTGAGCACTGGGAGAAGCAATCAGGTTTCTCAGCCCCTAAGTAGCTTTTTCCATGTGCCTGCGTGCGTGCTTGCATGCATGCTGCCCATATGCACACACACACCCTCCCGCACCCACAAGCACGCTTGGTTATTTGTGTCCAGAGCCTCAGAAACAGGCTATTCCTTTGTAAAAAAAGAAGGTGTTAATCCTCTGGTGGGTTCTGAGAGAAGCCCAGTGTGGGGGGATGGAGGGGTAAGAGTGGCTCTGCTGGCGCTGGCAGGGGCTGGGGGATGCCGGCAGCGCACAGCAGCACGTGCTGCCTGCCTGGCTGCCTGCAGCACGGGGTGAGCTCCACCAGCAAATGTGCACGCTGTCCTTGGCTTTGGGAATACTTCTTTGGAAGGGCTGGGGAGAGATTTATGCAAGCAGAAGTAAATTCAGTTGCAGAAAAGGTCTGTGATGTGGGGAGCTGGCACTGGGCAGGGGCCCTAAAGAAGTGGCCGGGGGGAGGGGAACCAGTCTGCTTCATCAAGCCTTTGAGGAAGCAGAGTGTGCCATGTTTGAAGATGCAAAGATAATCACAGTGCTGGGAACCGTCTTGTGTAGCGGAGGAAGCCAAACAACAAGAGGAAAGCAGCATATGCTCCTGATTTCGCACAGGAAGCTAGCAGTACCTCCTGCCAAAGTGAGATAAGAAAACTCCCATGGCCTGTTCTGGACAAGGCCATGGTTATCAACCTTAGCTTCACACTGTCCTCCCTCTGCTCCACAGCCCGCTCCCTTTCCTAATGAGTTTCAGAGCCCTCACCTCTATTAGCATACAGCATGCCAAGCACAATAGTGTGGTATATTTATAACTATCAACGGGGAAAAGTTTCCAGGGTAAGAGTGTACTTCATGTCATCTTGATGTATTTCACTGAAATCAAACTGCATACCAGCTTCAAGCTGAGGTCCTGCCTATGAAACTACTCATCTCAGAAGAAGAGTGGTTTTGCTGTCACCCCAGTGATTTATAGCAGAGTGTAGGAGATGAGGTAAAGCACTTGTCTAACTATTCCCAGGGCAGATTTGACCTTCATTGTGACAGACACTCCTACAGAAAAGCCCTAGATTCAGCTTGCGTCCAGACACATCTTCTTCCCCATCCTGTAGACAGTTCTGCAATTTGCAGTTCAAGTAGTACAGTGACAAATCCCAGCGGAAGAGCCTCGATTCCTGTATCATTTGGAAAAATACACACCATCTTCTGTCTTCTCATCTTTCCAGCTCCTCCCTCCCAAGCCCTCTTTGTGTGATGCCAGAGGCCATTGCAGCCTTTCCCTCCTGCAACATCCCATTCAATTCTCTAAGCATTCCTCTTGGCAAAGCCACTGGCAGTCTCAATCACACTCCTGTTTACTGAGGTAGTATTTGGTAATTGCACTGGCACTAGGAACAAGGGGAAGCCATCCCGTCACTGATGTGACCACTTCTGAGAGTGATTAACAGTAGGCACAATATTTTTCTCAGCACCTATCATTTTTTTAGGGCAGCAATCAATTTCTCGCAGCATCAAGGCAATGTTATTACGAATTCAAGTTGAGCTGACTCACATCTTTTAAGAGGCGACAGTGATGACACTATCTTTAAGACAGAAACCTTGGAAATTCCTGGAATTGTAAAGAATATATAGGAACTGTTTTCCACTTGGAGGTTATCAAAAATATCTGAATGATATGGGCTTTGCCTGCTCCGTGCCTCAGCATCCAGCACCGCTCAAGTGGTAGCGCAGGGCTGGTATAGCCACGTGTCCTGGGGAATATTGAATCAATTTGAGACAGGAAACAGAGAAGGAAAATAGTAGCAGGGAGCATGTACAGGTTGTTAAGTGTGCTTTATGGGGGTGGAGGGGGAGAATGTGTGCTGGCCCCCTGCCAGCGTACTCTGCTGACTTTGTCTGTAACACTGTAATATTTTTGTCCATTAAGCAGCTATGGTCCAAGCCTTCCCACTCTAGGTTAAAAATAATCTGTCAGAGGTTGAAATGCCAGCCCCACCACATTTGGTGGCAAAGCTGCAGCCACCTGGGAGTTCATCCCAAGCACCTTCTCCAATATACACACACTCACAGGGCACATGGGTTAGTCGGGCTAGGAGGTAATCTACAATTGGTAGGAGCTGGATACATTGTAGATCATATATTGTAGTTTATTTATTTATATTTACTCAGGAGCTTTGCAAGGAATGACAAAGAAGAAGTCCTGGTGAGAGTGGTGCAGGTTCCTCCTCTGCATGTCTCACTTTTCAGTCCTTCACCTCTTTGCTGTCACTCTCACTGGTCCCTACTGCTGCCCATTGCAGTGTCAACACATGCCCATCAAAAACAGCTGGGATATCACCAGTCCATCTCACTTCAGACATACTCTCAACTTGTGAAGAGCAGCAACTCTCCACCATCACCCCTCAAACCTCTGTCTCCAGAGCAGGAGCATACTGTGACCAAGGACACTATTAACTGTGCTGAAAAGTTATTCACTGACAAGCTGCAGGGTGGCCAGAGGATTTCTCAGTGGCCTCTATGCATTAGGCTGGGTTGGGGCCCTGGTGCACTGCTCAGTTTCCAGAGTGGGGTTTGTTTTCTGTTTTGTGGGATGCTCTGTGTCCCCGTTGAAGGGGATACTTAGAGGGAAAACACATTTTCTAGGGGAGATCCCCAATGTCCTGCATGCCTCACTCTCCTGGTGAGCATCTTTGAAAACAGTAGGGTATCTGTCATTCATGGTCTTGTTACATATCACCACGGCTCTATGGAAAAAGAAAGAGTCTGACAGCTGCACACTGCCTTTCATCCTATTATCTACATGCAACCAGATAAAAGGATAGTGTTTCCCTTTCACAGTAATCCTTTCCAAACATTATGGCTTGCCCTGAGATATTCTAGTATGCCATCACAGAAAGCTGATTGATTTGAACTATCTTAAAAGAAGCAGTAAGATCAACAGTAGTCTTACCTACCCCACCTTTCAACCCTTCGTCAGCCCATGCTCACATTTCAACCAGAAAAAAATCACTTCTACATCTGCACACCTGAGCACCCTGCAAGACCATTTATTCACAACAAAAAATGCAAGTGACTGAGGGTGAGGGTCACCAAAAACCAAATTTTGCTTCCAACTTCGTTGCCAGTACTTGAGACCCCTGGCCCTTAGGTAATGTAGCAGCATTTGAAAGTAATTTTTCTGGTGTTTGCACATACTGAGGTGACCTGAATTTTTCTCACCTTGAGTTTCTTGTCAGATAATTGTATTTTGCTTCTTGACCCTCAATTTCCTGCTTCACACTGCTTAGAATTCTTCATGGACACAAAATACCATCGTATCTGAGCCAATCCTTCCTTCCTTCCTTCTTGTTCACCTCCTTTCCCTCCTGTGCTAGATTTTAATCACTCTCGTCTCCCATGCAGTTGCTGTGACTCAGCTTCCACTTTCTCTCTCTGAGAGCATCAACCATGTCCTCCACAGAGGATCTGAATGTTAACTGGAACTACAGACATCACTCAAAGCATGAGGTTTTCACAAGCATCTAGAACTTCTTGCTTGGAAAAAGCATTTGGTTTTAACAGTCTGTGTATTACTGAGAGGAAGAAGTGTTTTCTGATTTGGTTGAGCAGCCAGAAACCTTAAGAGAAAGACCACAAAACCTCTACATGCAATGTCCACTCTTACTCTCTGTTTCTTCTATTTGCAAATAATTTCCTTATATATATATGTCCAAGATACTGCTCAGACTCTTTGAGAATAAGTTATTTTCCATGCACAAGTCACTCCTCACAGCTCACTTGGCTTCTAAACCACACATCTGTAGCCTTCCAAGATCCAGGTATCCCCAACACCTTCCTACTCATGCCGAAATTCTCTTTTCTTTGCTATCCTGACTGGGACCTCTTGCCTCTAGGAAGGAGTCTTTCTTTACTGATCTGTTTACACAGTCCTTAACACTCCCTGTCTTGCTGACAAGCTGGAAGCACAACTAACTTCACTTTCCAGTAATCAGCGGAGGACATGAAAGAGCTATTGCTGCACCAAGGTTATGTTTTTTAAGATGGTTTTGTTTTAAGCTTCGCTGCAATCAGGGGTCTGAGAGCAACTCTGAGAGCAACTGTAGCGAGGGACTGGAAGTGTAGGCAGAAAACAAGGAAGGGATGAAAAAGAATGGAGGGAAACATTTTTAAGGAGAGAGAAGAGTTGATTAGAGGAAAAACAGGAAGACAAAAAACTGACAGATGTGGATATAAGACCAAGGATCCATCTACCCCATATCCTGTCTCAACAATGACCATAAGCAGATGGTTGGGGATGAGTAAGAGCAGCACTAACTTCAGATACTTCCTCCTAATACTCCCCCAGTCACCAATTATTATCAGCTTAAGAGCTTCCCACACCAGAGGCCATTTCTACACTTCAGTGGATTTCTCTTTCAAGACATTATGAAAACTTTTCAATCCCCAAAAATCCTCTGGCAAGGAGTTTCACAGATCTGCTACCCACTACATGATGAGCCATCTCCTTTTTCTGTTCCAAATTGCACTCCTCCTGGCTTCATTTAATAGCCCCAACTTCTTGAACTGGAAAAGGCATACACAACTGATACTCAGACATCTGTGTCCTTCACAAGTCTGTAGATCTCTACCACGTAGCCCCCCCAAGTCAACTCCTTTTCAGTCTGCAGAGCCTTGACCTCCCTCCTCATTCATCCCTCACACATTCCTCTCATTCCCTGAAATTCCTTTGACCCTTTTTGTTGCCCGTTCTGGTATGCCTCCCAGTTTGGCTACATCCTTTGAGACAAAAGGATGAGAAATGGTCATAGCATAAAAGATGTCAGTAATTTATGGATTTATGTGGAGTTATCATGGTGTTCTCTATCTTGTTCTTTATTTCTTTCCTGGTAATTCCTAACACTTGATTTGCTTTCTGAACTGCTCATGATTGTGATTGCTTTCACAAACCTATGTATCACAATGCTTAGATCTCTCTTTGTGGTAATAATGATCAGCCAACAGCCTTTTTACATGTACAGTCTTTACATGCATTTCACATGTGAAAGTTGGATTGTTTTCTCCTATGTACCTCATGAACATTTACCTTCAGTGCATTTCATCTGCCACTTTATCATTCAGATACCCAGATTCACATATTTCTGCATTTTTTCACAATCAGCCCTCATCCTTACAAATCTAAATAACTTAGAATCATCAGCAAACTCTGTCACCTCTTTACCACCTTTTCCAGGTTATTTCTGAACATGTTGACAAGCACAGACTCCAGCACCAGCTCCTGAAAAACTTCACTGATCACCCCTCTACACTGCAAGAACTGGCTGTTCCCTCTTAACCTCTGTTTTTTATTTTTTAACTGAATATTTTTTTCTAAGCATGATCTCACCTCATATGCCTTGTCTGTTCAAAGCCTTCTGCAAAGGCTTTTTGAAAGGCATACACATAAAAGGAAAAAGGATGCTAACTAAAGTTTGTATATTTTTGTAAAAGGTGTACTCGATCCAGTAATAGTACTCCATTCATAATCACTCCTCAGCACACACAGAGTTTGACCTGGTGCCTTCCTTTGGTGAAGAGCCCCTGCCAGTGCAGGAGCAGGTTTCTGGCTATGGGCTGGGACGTCCCACTGACTCGGACACAGCCAGCATGCAGGGCTTCACTCACGACGTGCAGTCCCCACGTACAGCCTGTTACACACTTTATTTTTTATGTGCTGGGCCACAGCAAGTAAAAGATCAAGCAATAACATTGCACCATCTAACACGACCCTAATGTGTTCTTCCTATAGACTGGGTGTCAGACTGTCCCTAGTAAAGCCAAGAGACCACCCTATGAAGGCAACAAGAGGAAAAAAAAAAAAGAAGAAACTAGGAAAAAAATGAGGGACAGCAAGTGAAAAAAAAAAAAGGTAGGCAAGTGAGGATAAAAGTGTGATACTACGTGGAGCACTCCTGACCATCTGGATCTTACTGTAGTCCTTATGTTTTAGCCTTGGTCAATGACCAGTTAAAAAAAATTATCTGGTCAACATACTGCATTTTGTTTTAAAACATCTACTATTAAACTTGAAAAACTTTTTAAAATTATTTGAAAAATCTAACTATCTAAATTTGAAAGCTTAAGCTTCTGGTTCAGCTAAGACCCATTTACAGCTCGCAGAATAAACTCATCAGTGTGTTAACTTGAGGACAAACTGGGCCAAACTGTACTCAGTGTACAGCATGTATTTGTCAAACTTGTTTATGCATAACTATATGGTAGGTCTGATTCATACTGCATTTTGTAAGTAAAATATTTAAAAATATTTTTAAAAATCAAAAATACTGACTGAGGACAAGCATACAGTTCTACCAGCTGTTTTCACATGATAGAAGGTGTTCACAAGAGAGCATTGACTTTTGGCTCACAGTGGAAGTGCAGAATGAGATGCTTCAGCACATTGCTTTGTCCAGACTGAAGCAGATCAGATGTTATTTCATTTCTTCTTTTGGCTTCAAATTCTTTGCAAGTCCACGCTGCCACAATGTATGCTCATATCTGTTCCTCTGCATTTTTGGAAAGATACGTGAAAAACACAGGATCTGATTTTTATTTGCATTCATCTATTTCCCCAACTTCAGAAAATAAGGGAATAACTAGCATATTTTATGATGTATCCATTTTACATATCTTTACATTACTAGACCAGTGTAAGAAGATTTTCTTGTAGTACAGTGGAAAGCACAAAGGCCACTAGCCAGATCCTCAGCCAGTGTGAATTTAGAGCTGAAGATCTGGCCACATGTCAAATTAAACAAAGGCATTTGTGAACTACCTGTTTATTAATGGCATCTGACTTACTTTTACCAGCCCTAAGGACTCAGACTTCCCAAAAATAGAAGGTGGCATGGGAAACAAAAACAGTTGCTGTGGACAAACTAATGGGCATCAATGTTTGCAGACATCCACAATTAAATTTGGGTGGTTCAGTACATTTCTAATTAAGTACAAATAACATTTGTTCTTTACTTCTTCATTTTACATACCTCACTGATGTTCCAAATCTGGATTCCCCTGATAATCCATCCAAGCACATCCTAATAATTCTGCCTTTCAATCCCTTATTAATACACTGACATAAACAATGCCGAAATGCAATTAGACTGCTATGCACACGTGGCCTGCCTCCTCTTTCACTGAAGCTGGTGGGAGTCTGGCCATGCACTTTTGTAATGATAGTTTCAGGCTTCCTATATCTCTGCAGAAGTTTCACTTCGCTGAGATCCACGACACACTCCACTTCCTCCCTATGCAGTCCTGAAGAACTATTTCGGTAGAAAATCATTGATGTGACCCTGCCTTCTCATTGCAGACAAGCCTCGGAGGGAAGTAACGTTCCCTTCTCATCACTCTGTGTTAAACCAGTAGTTATTCCACTGAGGAGCACAGAACACATTGGAGCGTTACAAATGTTGTGGCTTCCTGAGATTAGCTCTTTGGCAGCAGTATCAGCTTAGGCATTGCTGCACAGCCTCTGGTCCCTGCTGCCCGTTTCTGTCCTCAGCTTCAGGTATTCAGCCTTTTAATTCACAACCCCATCATTCAGGTGGTTTTACCATGAAGAAGAGTTCATATCCTGACACCATAGTCATGGGGGCAGAGAATCAAGTACCAGTTTTTCCAATGACTTTGTTTTGTGTATGTTTCCACAATACTGTCATGTTTCTCCCTCTCTCGTGTGCACTCACAGAGAAAAACAAAGCCAAAAAAATGCAGACTGATGTGACAGCAGGTTTGTAAAATGATAATCCAAAATTCAGTTTGAGGCTAAATGAAATTGATAGTTCAAGGTGAAAGGGAGGCAGTAAGGTAGTGGGAGAGTTGGAACACCCAAGGTCGAACCTTGAGCAGAGCACGATGAAGATCTCTCTTGAATTGCCCATATGGAAATGTCCAGAGAGAGAAACTGCCCCCAAATGACACTGCACAACCACTAAGAAAACCAGTGCTTCCACTGAGCAATATCAGTAATCCCACATGCCTTTCTTGGCAATCGTTGCCAGACCAGTTTAAGATAAACACAAATCTGCTGAAGAGATTCAGGTCAAGAATCACTAACACCAAGCACGTTCCCAGCGTGCAGATGCTCGTTCTGCAGCTGATGAGTTTTAGGTGGAGCCCATCCTGGTTGGCTCTGGAGACCCTCGGTAAGCTCTGCTGCTGGCCGCCCCTCTGCCAACAACACAGTCTGAGCAAAAATGAGACCAGAAAGGGCAACTCCGGGGTGGTAGGGAAGAGGCCAAGAAGGCTGATGGACACTGCAGGACAACTGTCCCACAGGCTGTCTTCTGCTATATCCACTGAGCAGCTGGGGACTGCCCAGCCTGGCAATCTGTCTGCTACAGAGCAGCAGAGTAAACTGGAGTAAGATAACACTGGAAAAGAAGTTTCTCCATCATTTAAGAAAGACTAATTTTTTTTAATTGCATTTTATTTTAATTTCCATTGCATTTTCTACTGTCTTTTGCCTGCTGTCTCTGAATTTACTAGCCCCATACAAGCTTTTGAAAAAACACCAAAACATTACTTTTTGCCCCAGACAGGTTTTTTTGACTGTTCTATGTTTCCTTGCTGGGATGAGCATCGGAAGAGAATCTTTCCACCTATCCATCCACTTAGCTAGCTATATTATTTAATGGCAATAGAGTTAGTTTAAGCTAAGTAACCCTAACAGAAAATAAAAACCAAGCAATTTTAATGATGCTGATCTCTCCACATTCCAAAAAGTCAAATTTGTTGACCAATTTTATAGGTTTGTGGGGCTTTTTTGTTGGGTTTTTTGGGTTTTTTTAATTTGCTACCAGGAAACTATGGGAAGTGTTTAATTTGACTGGCCTCCTGTTACTGGCCTGAATGATGTAGAGAGAAGAGTTATGCAAATTGACTGTATCAATCACAAAGCATTAAAATATAACTGAACTTTATTTAAAAGCAATGGAATCCACTGAGGTATTTTTAGATTTTTGAAACAGAAATACTATCTGGAACAGAAACTGAAAAAAGCAGCCAGATAACCTAATGTTTTCTATTAAGGAGCCCATAGGCAACAATTCTTTAAAAAGAAAACCGTCTAATTTATGCACTATGCATCATTACGTAGCTTGCAGTTATTGTACTCAAGTGATGCACATATATAAATCTTGAAGCAAACAGATCTGTGCACTGCAGCAATGGCATCTTTTTAATTGGAGTGTGTACTCTGTCCCATAGCATGGGATTCAGAAACTTGATGAGAATCCCTACTGCCATACACTGAGCAATGGTAACCTGTGGGAGTTTATCAGTTTAAGGTGCAAGGTACCTCGGTGCATAGAAATAATTACAACTTAAGTACAAACAGAGCAACATTTTAGCCTTGGAAATGTAATATTGGGCAGGTAAATCCAAAGAAATGTTGTAATGGCAGAATAAGATTCATTTTTTTATCTGCTGCACAAGGTACAGACATTTTAAATTTGTTGTTTAGGCCAATCTCCCCTCACACAAAGAGGAAATTATTGTGAAATAGATGGGATTAAAGGGTTCCTCAGGGAGAACACCTGAACTGGCACAGATATTAGCCTGAGTAAGATGTACCAGTTGCTGGGGTAGTCCACTCTGCTCCCTTCCTGAAGCAGGAGACAAAATGTACTTATTCAGGTATTTCTGCCTTTCTGCAATAGTTAACTGTCACCATACTATTCATTTCACTTCTCTTAGGCAAAGCATTAAAAATAGTGTTCTCCAGACTACTTCTTCCATAAGCATTTAAAGGAGAAGGAAGGGGAGGGGGCTAGAGAGAATTGTCACAGAACAATTATGAAGGCAATTTGGAAGCAAGTCTGGAAACAGCCTTGTAACAGAGCCAATAGCTGATTCAAATTGTTACATTTCTCCTTTGATCACCTGCTCAAATACACTTCTCATTAGCATTTAATTGAGTCTACAGTTTAGCGCATTATTAAACACCTGCTTGCAGATATTAATTTCTATTTCTGCTGACACGCTCTCCTGTGCTGTAGAGCAGATCTGTGCTTGTTAACAGAAGGAAATATTTGACAATGGACAAACACCACTCCAACTCTTAAAGAAGAGCCAACTGTTTTATCAGTGTTGCACCATGAGTCCAATCCAGAGCATGCATAGATGTATAAACACTTGAAAGAAACTAAAAGACTAAAAATTTGAAACACGCCTTTCACAGGGTTTCTCTGCTTAAAAGATGTAATTTCTTTTACATCTTGCACTTCTAATAAAAAATAAATTAATACTTGGAATTTTGCAACCTGTCCTTCAAAGGTAACGTAACAAACAGAGGAAATGCATCCCTCACCTGTCCTACAAATAGAGACTTTCAGGTTATACCTATTCCAGGAAAAGGAGAGATTGCTAGTGCCACCTCTTGGCGAGAACGGCACAGAGAGCCATCCATTAACATAATCCCTAAACAAGGTGTAACTGGAAAAACTAGGTGTGCTTCTAAGAAGTGCTGACCACTCACTGACCAGAAAGCACTTAGCTTTGATTTGAAATAAGATGTTTGTCCTATGTAATTGAATAGGGTGTCTTGTATCCCTGCAGTTAAGTATGTTTGGCTAGATTGGCACTAAACCCCAATTCTATGAAAGTGTTAAAGAAGTTAAATCCTATGTAAAATTATTAACTTCAACTGAAACTAGAAAATGTTGGTTCCTAAACTTTTGTTAGGTTTTTAAATATCTTTGTTGTCCTGTGATCCAAATACCTTGCATGTTTGAACTCTCCAATAGCAACTTAATGCTAATGCCATTGTGGAGGTTGAGTGTTAATCATTAAGACTGTGCCAGATTTCATGATTCAGGAAGAGCTGTGGGTAAATGAGTCAACACACAAACTTGTACTCGTAAGAAAGAGAGTTCAAAAGAAAGCCTAAATATAGAAGAGGATTAGTTAAGTGCCACATCAGCATTAAGTAAGCTTGTATGGTGCCATTTATGTTTTACCCTGTTGAAATATCATCTGGAGCATGCTGGGCACATTTGGCTTGCTGAACTGAATCTGTGAGTCAATGCATCATAAGAAAGATTTGACCTTCATAGTGGATTTCTGTTGAATTTCAAAAGAAGCCACACAGGGGAATCACTGTGTAAGGCGGAAAGCATGGAGGAAAGCTTGGAAATCTCTTCCATGAGAAAGTGTGTGAACTTTTCAAGACATTGCAAGGCTTCCCTCATAAAAATTAAAAAGCAATTACTGCCTCTGAACATTGAATGCATGAATAGTAGTGAACTGTAAATAAACCTAAGTAGCAATACAAAGTAACAGCTCTGCCCTTCATTTTCAAATAATTATACAGAAATAATTGTATTGCGCCTACATGTTTACTAAAAATACATTGATTAAAAGTATACAAACTCTACTAACTAAGCAATCATCATGGCAAGTTTTATTTTTGTAAAAAAGTGAATATTTAAATGTAATAGCAAGGGAAGACATGCTAAATAGAAGTGATGAAGCTGTCCTACCTTGTTTTCGAATGGTTTTGTCTACAGGGATACCACATCCATGTAACTTTAGGCTGAGGAATACCATACACCGTGCATGTTAGCACTTGTCTGCTGCTCAGTAAATACAGATTTGGATCAGGGAATGATGACACAGCATTTTCATATATCTGAGGTTTCACTATAAAGGGTAAAAATTGGAAAGCAATTAAAACCAGCTCATTTCCAGTGTATTACATGAAAATACTACATTCCTGCAGGGTGAGTAATAAGAAAAATCCCCAGGAGAACAAAGAAAACAAGCAGGCCTAAGTCAAGTCAGATGAGCGGTTAGTAACACATTTAAGTCATCAGGAACAAGTATGCAACCGTGGAAGACAGAAACTCTTCTAATGAAGACCAGTGTCCATCTTTTGATTCCAAGACGGGTCTGTCACCCTGCATATGGGGCTTGGATTTTGGTCCATAAGAGTCAGTAAGAAAACCCACAATGACCTGAACTGTGAAAGATCAATGAAAATCTAGCATTGACATGTTCAGGAGAAATGTAGGAACATGCTGTAAACTTACCATTTACTGTGAGAGTGACTGTAAGATTCTTAGACAAGTTCCACTGTCGTATGCTCAATATTATAGTGTAGTTTCCAGCATCTTCCTCAGCGACATCCTTGATGATTAATGAATAGTCTTTAACCATGTACCGGGCACACTTTTCAGCAGCAGGTAGCCCATCTTTTAACCTGTTTAAAAGAATTCCAGAAATCAAAATTTTGAAAAATTATGTTGCTTAAAATGCCTGTGTTATTTCATTTCACAAAATTTCTCAGTCTTTGGGCAAGGATTGAATTTACAGTCTGAATTTACCAGAGGCTAATCCTTCCCTTACAAATAAGATTGCTGATACTTATAAAGCACTTTGGAGAATACCATTCTATGTTTTAAATTTGATAAGGATCTGACAGGGCTCTGTAGTATTCGAGAGTTGCTGAAAATCGTAACTCTGTTTCTGAAGACCCAAGTTTCCCATGCTTGTGGCACCATTTAGTCTCAAACCCAACCATTTTGGCTAAGAATCATTCACAGAGATAAAGGTTGCATCATCCACCACTGATCATTTCTTTATGACCTCAGAATATATCCTGGGACAAAGTATTACAGTAGCCTAAGCACAGCTGTGATTTTAGGAAGAGGAAGAGTAAGTAGATTAGATAAGCACTTAAGAATCAGATATCCTGCTATCAAGTGAATGTTTTTAAAGATAAGAGAAAATCAACATAGAAAGTACTAACTGTTGGTCACGCATAGATTCCTAAAGAAGCACAACACTTCTCTTCAAAGTCAGGTAAAGCACATTTTGGCAGGCTGCTGTATGAAGGTTGACACAATGTTAGTAGAAGAGTGTACCAGAGTTTCACTGTGATCATGGACTTGGTTAACATGATCCACAGGTTTTAGTATTTACAGAAAACTCTTACAGTTATTAGAGTAGCACAAAAAATTGGGTCTAAGGACTATGGATTTAGGCATTTCACTGTATCTATATTTTACAGAACCACAAAATAGTTGAGGGTGAAAGAGCCTCTGAAGATTGCCTAGTCCATCCCCCTGGTCAAAGCAAGGTCAGCAGGTTGCCCAAGACCATTTTCAGTCTGGTTTTTAATATCTCCAAGGATGGAGACTCCACAGCCTCTCTGGACTACCTGTTCCAGTGTTTGACCAACCTCACAGTGACAAATAAATAAACAAACAAACAAACAAACATAATTTCTTGTTTAAATGATTTTTTTTTGTGTTTCAGAAGTTTTGGATCTGTACATGTAGTCAATAAACTAAACTATTAAAGAAACAGAAATTACTGTACAAATAACTAAGCATCAGCTCCACTTTCACCCCTTAATTTTCCATGTAGAGCTATAAATGTAAGGATTTTGTAAAACAAAACAAAATGTTTGGAGAAAAAAGTAATTTCTGGCTGTGAATAACATGAACTCTCCCTGTTCATGTATGTATGGTTTGTTTTCTTAATCAGTCTTGTCATAGACTCTTTGTTAAAGTGCAATGGATTGAGCCAGAGCTACTGGTATTTAAAATGATTTGAATAAAAAAACCCAACCCTTGAGATCATGAATAGATAACATTGTTTTATATAAAAGTGGTTTGGCTTAATAGAAAAAACTGTTCAAAAGATTTCTTAGCACAGTATACGTCAGCCCAAGCAAACTCTCCAGTCACTAAAGTAGATCTACAACCTGCAGATCACCATATAATAAAATTGACTTCCATCACTTTTCTAATAGTGCATGTGTTTATGACTCAACTCAGGCAGTAAACTGTCTGAAAAGCAAGACCAGGTCTTCTATCTAGGTCTAAGTGAAGGGGGATGCAACACTTTAGTCAAGATTGGTAAAGATATTTAGCTGTAGAGTGTCCATTGATAACAAGAAGAAATATATCTTAACATATTTGAGGATCTAAGCTTTAAACTTTCCAGACCTCCTTTTTTGCACTTGCAAAATGGACATAATGTTCTCATAAACATTTAAAACCCAGGACAACCCTAAAACTTCCAATAAAACTCCACAATTGTATTGTCTCCAGTTTGTTGTCATTTCAAGGGGTCTTATTTAGATGTTTTACCAAGATATTAATTTTCATCTCAGGTCCAGTATGCACATGTGGAAGTAACTGTTGTCCTACCATATAACCTCTGGAGAGGGAAATGCCTTCACTTTCATTGACAAACGATAGGATTTTCTTCCAGCTACAGCTTCCAGTGCAGTTTTCCTTCGACGTTTCAAGTGAATGAACATTTTATCTTAAACAAAGGAAAAAGAGTGTACCTATATTACTGATTTTCAGCCTGCAAAAAGAGTTGGTCTATTAAAGAGAACAGGAATTCAAATAAAAATGATCTTTAATAATTTTAATGTTCCCACATGGCACCAGCCTAACCTCCTAAAGATCTATAAAATATAGAGAATATCACCACAAATATCCAAGAAACAGATCCAGTTCCCAGGCCATGAATCTGCCTGGAGAAGATACACTCTAGACAAATTCACACTGTTCTTCAGTCAGAAAAAAAGGCACTAGTTTCAATACAAGAGATAAGGTGGTTTGTGGTACATGGGAAGCTGAACTAGACAAGCAGATGACCCTTCCACTCTTAAATGCCAAGAATCAATTAAAGTTTCAGAAGAAAATATTCTGCCCGAGAAACAGCAAAGGAAAAGGCAGAAACTTTCTGTATCATTGGTAAACAGCTGTTTCATCAAACAAACAAAAATTTATCACTTCATTAGAACAATCTCAACCTGTCGGAATTTGTTCTTTTCCAGTTGTATTGCCCTATATTTCAAACTCTCTGGCAAGTTGATGGGTTTTACCAGAGGCAATAAATCACAATATTTGTACAATACATTGGAAAATCTTTTTTTTTTTTTTTCTTTTCTTTTTTCCCCCCCAAACTGCAAAGTGCATTTGAGCAAAATAAAGCATTCAAAAGATGAAAAATTATTTGAGTGTCCTTTCGACAGTACCTATGGTGCAATATTTACTCACATTATGGACTCCATAAGGCTGTTGATATCTATTAAACAAGTGCAATATTTAATAACACTTGCCACAGACACTGAAAATAACATGCACAAGACAAATCAGTAGTTTAATTACACAAGTCGAGTTATAAAGATAAAACCATGATTCTGCAAACCCTTATTCACACAGGCTCTTTCTACTATGAGTATCCCACAGATAGGGTTGAATAAGAGTTTAGAGGCTACCTTCAACAGTTCCAGCTTCTCTGACTTTGATTTTAATCTAAAACTCAGTTTCTGACAGCTTCAGTTTATCAGTTTAAGAATATAATAAGTGGATATCATGACTCATCCTATGCTCCCAGTCACTTAGTCCAGGGCTTAAATAGAGAAAATGGACTGAAATGCTATCAAAGAATAGTGACATGGGGTGCTTAGTCCACACTTCCAGATGAGAGAGAAAAGGCAGACCACTGAAAGCATGCAACAAATCAATATTCTGACCATGAGTCATCTGTTGTAGAGGATACCCATGAACCGCTTGGTCTTTAATACCAGTGATGCTCTAAAGATGCTGGATAGTCCTAATTGTAACAGGATGCCACAAAGAAGGTAGCTTCTCGTAGACCCCCAATGCACAAAAGTCCTAATTCACATAACTTTGAAATAACACTAGAGATTTCTGGATTTCACATAAGGCCCAAGCAGACCACAGGGAACTTCAAGGCTCCCACTGTAAAACCACATTAATCAGTTGTAGTATCTTGTCCTTTTTTCATTTTTTCTGAATAGTCTAGCATGGTCTAGTTACCTGCTCCATGTAGAGCTAGTGTATTTATTTCTTCTTCATTTTTCATGGAAAACAATAAATAAGTACCTCATAGAAGTTCCTCATAGAAGAGGAAGTGGGATCCTTCTATTTAAATTCAGATTGTACTTTTTTTTTTCTTTCTTGCAAACTATAGTTTAACTGATTGCTTCTGCCAGAACTGACTGAGGACAAGGTCATCAAAGATGATCACAAGAGTGATCAAACTGAACATTTTCATATCTACTGCCAACAATCCAAAACACTCATGGAAGAAAAAGCACATAATCTCTCTGGTCTCCCTCCTTTTCCTGCCCATGATGAAGGTGCTATAAAATCACTTCCATTTTGTGTCAAGATATACAGCTATCGAATGACTGACCTTGGTGCAGAAGCATTCAGTATTCAACAAATCTGCAATGTTTCTTACCATAAACAATGACTGTTGTATTAACAGCTTTGATTGATGGCCCACTCTTCACGTGGCAGGCATACTGGCCTTTATCAATATCACGCACTTTGTCAACAACGAGGATACTGTAAAAAATATTGGCTTCTGTATTCTTCTGGTCAATGCGCTGTGTTACAGAGCCTCTCTTCCTTCCCTATAAAAGCAAAAAAGAATAAGAAAGAGCTTAATAAAACCACTTTTCATTATTATTAATATTTTTATTTTACTGCACTGCCACCATACCTTAATAAAAAAATCCGGATCCCTCTGTAAAGCACAGACATGCAAAAGATGCCTAACATTTCTAGAGGGTCAACAATAAAAATATATGGCAATTCATTCCTGTCTTCATCAAAGTCGTAATAAGATACAAACTAGTTCTTTCCATACAAAGATCATTCTTTCTTATGGCTTGCCATACCAACACACCCAGCTTCCCATTGCTCCTTGTCCAGCATTGCTCGTAAAAATCCCCGGAGCCACTGGCACATAGTTTGGTGCCTGGATTCAGTGTCCATCGGCAACAGACATATAGAAGAAGAGGGCATTAACACGAGAAGGGGAGATTCTGGAAAAGCTATACACAGAAAAGGGACTAGATTTGGCAAGGGAATAACAGGGTGGAACTGAAGATAATGTGAGTCTGAGGAGTTATTTCCTGCAATTCCCCCTCAGCCTTTGGCCTCAAAGTTTATTTAACCCAGGACATTGTTGGTGTCTTATAAACACTGAGCACCCTTCAGTTACCATCCAAATAAAAACAAAGTAGAATTCACAAGTGTGGTGCCCGGCTAGGGCTTGGTAAGGCAGCAATGAGCAATATAAAATATTTGGAGCATTTCTTGTTGCTAAGTTGTTTATTTCTGAGGTGAAAAAATGCCAGGGAAAATGGCTACAGTATGCAAGAAACAATTGCATTAATCTTCCCTATATAATGTAATCATAATTTCAGCTTGTGATTAGGCACAATGAGTGACATAATAAATGATCTTGTCTTGAATCACCAGCATAAATCAAACTGACATGAAAGGAATGGGAGTTGTAAACCTTAAAATAATGTCAAATTTCTTATCAGCTTTACACGGACTCCCTGGCAGTTGTTCTGTAAGCGACAAATATTTATGAGGATGCTCCCAATGTGGGGGGAGGAGAAGCACATTCAAGATCATTCCTGTAGCTGTCAAAACAAGAGGATTGTTCATGTGACACTTAACAAATGAGATTTTGGCTAGCTAAATCAAAATATCTTTTCTAAACATGCTGGAGTCGGGTGCCTGACTGTCTGCCAGTCTTTGAAATGAATGTGTTGAGAAAGACAGCCTACTTGAAAACTTTTTTGTCACAAGAGAGAGCCCCTGCCTGGGACTGGGTGATAAATTTCTACCATTTCTCCAGGTCAAAAAGAAGCTCCCAGGGATGAAACAATTCTAGCGTTCACTCACGATTATGCAATATAACCAGAGTATATTGCATAAACATGTTTACTCATTCAATTAAGCACCAGAAAGAAAAAAAGAAACCTTTAAAGGCATGTCAGCAAGGGTCAAACAATGGAATGCAAACCACGGCAAGCATTTTGAGGCAAAATTCCTCCCAGGATGCTAGATGCAACGTGATCAATGGGAACCCCTGGATTTTTCATTTCAACCACAACACTCACCTCTCCAGGATAAGTCCACGTCATCTGCACTCTGGTGTTCCAGGCTGCAGTGACAGTGCAATTAATTGCCAGGCTGTCTCCTTTCAGCAACTTGACAAGACGTGGGGTGCTTAACTGAACATCAAATATCGTGTTGGCTGCACATGATGAAGAGAACACAAAGTGAATAAAGTTACCAGGGCAGAGGGCTTTCTGGAAGACGGGGAGTGGAGAACACTACTTACTTTCTCGGTGTGTTAGGTACTTTGTGCTATACTTGTGTCCACTGATGGTTGTCTCACAGCTCAGGAGCCCTATGAATTTGTAGGATGCCTTAGGTATTCTGAAGCCTTTCATGCTGTCCCAGATTATTGTCTTGCCATCAGGAATTAGGGTTTCTAGGGGAATCTGGAAGTGTCAAACACATGTCATAAAAACAACTCATCCTCTCTAATCAAAGCAGCCTAATAAAAAGGAATGTGGAAAAAACCCACTAAAAAATGCCAATCAAAGTAGAAAGGATGATTTTTAATTATGCAGATTTTTCAAGTCACGTTTTCATCATAAAATAGAGGAAATATCTGAGTGAAGAATATGGATGTTTTATTTGTTTCCAATATTTCATTATTTATAACAGGATGTAATTTATTACACAATAGATTGACACTATCATTAGCCTCAGTGCTTGGGCTGCTATTCTGTTGGCTCCTGCTTGGCAGCTAAAGAGCTCGTCTTGGCAAACCTTTGCAATTAAGTATCCTGGTTTCAGCACTGAGACACAAATACACGTTTTTCAATGGAGGTGACAAATGGACTTAATTTGCTGTCATTTTGTGGCTTTAAAAAATTCCTTCCAGAATTCAATTGGATGCTTCCCACATTTACATTGTCTAAAGGACTGGACTATTTTTTTTAAAAAAAGGGTTAAGGACATGAATGGTTGTTCCAAAGCCGACAGGTCACAGAGTACATGTCTCTAAGTCATTAGGTACATCATGAAGTGCAAAATTAAAGCCACAAAGCTTCCTTGGGCACTTTTACTCAGAACTACTGATAATACTGCACGAGAAAATTCATATTGATGAGAGATTTTGAAAGGACACCTTGAAAGACTAAATACATCACATTTCCACAGAAAAAGTACTCAGTACATTTTAAAAATTTGGCATTTCTAAGTCCCTCAGAAGCTGAGGACTGAACAAGCAATTAGTGTAAAGCCATCAGGTGTTTTCAAACTTGAGACCTGAAATCTAATACAGACTAAAAAATTGCCATGTGGGATAAAGTGTTCACTTTGTCAGCAGTACAAATTATATTTTACATTAGGTTCCTTTGAGTTTTAAGCCCCATTTTAATAAGGTATCAAGAAAACCCTGGAAAGGCAAAGCATGACATAGACACTGAAGCTCAGACAAGACCTCTTGTTTTCACATCATGTTTTTTTTTTGTTGTGCCTTATTGATGGAATAAATGCCACCATTTGAATAACACAGAGATCAGCCACAAGTACAAAGCCTGGATGTGACTCTACTTTTATAAAGCCTGCTTCTGTGGTAAAAATAACATATTTTTAAAGATGCCACATAGCATCACTGCGCACCCAGTCTCATTATGCCCCCTTTCATCTCTTTCTTCCCCTTTCTTTGAGCAGAGGACTTGTATGCTGGCCAGCCCTCTCCTTCCTACAGCCAAAGCCAGCATGGGTGGCTGCCAGAGTCTGGGGGAAGCCTGGCTGCCCGATACCTTCCTGCATGGTACAGATGCTTTCCAAAACATGGCACCGTTGATGCTGCCTGCTCAGTGCATGCTGAAAGCTGCCCTTGAGATCACCTCCACTCATCTCATGCCATTTCCTCCGACAGAAGCGCACGATGAATCGAATGAACAATAATTACAGAGCACAAAACACAGTGATAGAATTCCTTATCTTTACAACAGCTGATAAGACGCTATAATAAGCATTTAAATCACAGGGGAACTGTGTATTACACACACACACACAAGTAAAGCCCATTACATTATAGCCTGCTGGCTACCATTCAACAGTATCTTGGACTCTAGGAGCTCTGTTGCCATTCCTGTTCTAAATAAAACAAATATTCAAGCTTCGATTTAACTAGTTCATAGTTACGCTTTCAAGAGCTTCAACTGGATTTATCCTTTTGCTGCTTTGGTGGAAACCAAACTGTTTCTGAGCATAATCCTCTATAGGTTTTCATATATACTGTGAAGAAAGAATTAAGTCAGAGCTTCAGAGCCTCCCTAGACTGACATTTCCCAGGGAATGCATTCACTTCACATTAATTAGTAATTGATGGATTACTGAATTTGTATTAGCCTTACTTCAGGAATGGGCAAGTAACTAAAACACCCAGGAAGTGTCCAGGTCCAGGAAACAAAGTGCTCATAAAAAATACCCTTTTTGGCATCACCAAATGTTATGGGTTGTCCATATATCTGCCAGGCTCACCTGCCATGGAGGCAAACCTTCGCCTGCACAGGTTACTCATCTGACATTCCTCAAAACCAGCTAGAGCTACATCTTTTTGTGTAGTTTTTTGCAGCTTTGAGACTAAAAAGTTGCACACACTCACACACAAAAGCATAAATTGATGTTTTTAATTTACTGTACGGAATACTTCAGAAAACTAAAGTCTATGACTAGCAAAAGACCACTGTGACACAGCTGGTCTTTGGCTTCTGGGAAACAAGATACTGCTACAAGTCCCTTTCAGAGAGTGGTAATACCAGAATTTTGTCTCAGAAGAGACCACAGACAGTGGCTGGGTGCTCAGCCTCATGGCCTTTCACAGCTCTACCCTCTCTCCTTACTTCCTTTGGTTTCTTACCCAGATCTCCCCTATGCTGTTCTCTTCTGCCAGTCCCACTGGTTCAGATGACCTGTTTCCACTCACAGAGAAGCATAGTTGCTTTGCTCTGCCCTAAAAAAGCTTCCAGACCACCACCTAGACACACGGCATCATCACCATGATGACACTGCATGGATGGTACAGGAAAGAGGATCCAAGAATCACACAATAATTTAGGTTAGAAGGGATCTCTAGAGGTCACCTGGTTCATCCCCCATGCAGAGCAGGACCAATGTAGTTCGGGGCCTTGTCAAAAAACTTGGCCATTTGGTCATCACAGAGAGAAATAGAAAAACTCTGAAGAAACACAGTGCTGGAACAGTGAGATTTCCACTGAAGCATCAGAGGATAAATCCAGCTAAAATAATAGCTTACAGATGGGTACCAGCAGATAGTCAGAGGCATTCAAAGAATCAATCTGTTGCGACAGCTGCAGTAAGCATGGAATTTACTGTCTGCATACTTATCTGCATGAACCACATTACTGTGGCTCCCAGTGCAGTCTTGGCCTTTTACCTTCTTTGTACTTTGTTTCAAACTAGACTTCAGTTTCTTTTGGTATAGGCTGTGCCTCCTTCTTTGCTTAGCACCAAACACTGAACCTTTTTGGTAGCCACTGGCATTAACACAGTACAACCACAAGGTATCAGGTATATACATATGGTCAAGAGCATATAGGCAAGCTGTGGTTTCCTACATCTCCAAAGGCAGGCTGTATTGGAAAGAGACACCTGAAAGTATAGTAAAAATGTACATCAGAGTTTTGAATGCTTCTCTTTTCTTTCATGTTTCCCCTATTGTCAATTTGGGAAGGATGAAGAGGAATTAAGAGTACAGGCTGTCCAGGTATGTGACTCTTAACATCCTTGGGTTTTTTTCCTCTTTTTATTTCTTATGCTGAAGCTTATTTACCTCTCTTCCTGTGAATGTCATTGTTGACTTTATGACAGACAATCCAAAAGGAGAATAAAGAGAGGGATCAAACCATTGTACCAAAAAGGTGATACTTTCTCCATTTAGCAAGACAAAAGCAACTGAAAAAAGCAAGGGAAGTGCATACCTTAATTGCAAAAACGTTTATCTTATTTTAGGTATCTTGAATGAAGCTGTCAGAGTCATATTGACAGGGATGACAGTTTCAGAGGCTCTAGATATCTGTCTATTAAGCATTAGATCAAAACTATCAATTGATTTCACAGGTCTTCATATGACGAAGAAAAAAAAGGGCCACCAGATGTTGCAGATATAGGTTATAACAAGACCTGATGGCTGGATTTGAAATAGGAATGAAAAGCTCCATCTCCATTTCCTGATCCCTGTTTTATTAGCTTCTTGATTTTTTAAGACTCTTTCTGTGTTTTATATGATTGCCATGGTATAGAATACAATTTGTACAGATGTTCAGACTGGAAGATAGAGCAGCACAGTATCTCAAAAGAGTTGACTAAGGTAAAGATGCAGTTTTAGTTTAAAAAAAATCATTTGTAGTGTTGTAGATGGACAATAAACCTTCCCCACACTGGTCCACTAAAACTAAGAAGTAGCACTGCACAGGGACAAAATTCTGGAGGCAGTGCTCATGCAACTGTTCAAACAAGGCCTTTCAGAAGAGAGAGAGATTAGCAAAAAAATATTCCATAATTTGATTTCCTGGCAATATAAAATGCAGGTTCTAATGACTCTAATGTTGGGATTTTCTTTCCATCTCCAGAGTATTGCATTATGGGGACACGGACTTCTTCCTTTATTGCTAAATGGAAAACACAGAATAGCTTTTGCCAGTTCTCCAGAAGTAGTTTGCCTGCAGCTGTGAAATGCATTTAGCACATCTCTTAATTGCTATGTGAGCAAAAACTTGCTGGAATCTTCATACATGGGTGTCACAGATGATAAATAAAGATAGATATGATGTAATGCATTGTAACTTACATACTTCAGGAAATTCTAGGATGAATTAGGGAACACATTTATTTTTCCTGGAATGCAAAACATGTAAGCAACCAATCCTTTCTTTCAAGACTTGGCTCCACCTCCTCTTTCTCCTTCCCAGAGTATTACATCTGGTTTTGATGGTGTAAAGATGAGTTTTACACCACAACACCAATCTAAAGGCAAGCTGATATGAAAAAAAGACAATGGATATGTCTCTATCTCCTCCAAATAAGGATAAAATATTATTTTCATATTGTTTAATAAGAAATACACCTGACAGGAATTATCTCAGCTAGGTGTTTAATATGCTGAGATTTCAGCTGCGACACTACAGTGCCCAAACAACATCCACCCTATAGAAAGTCAAGCCTCATTTACTTTTGATTCTGTAGCCACAGAATCTTGTGTATCATCCGCTCCTGGTGCACTTCTTGCAGCAGGAGAAGCGTGTGTGTGTGTGTGTGTGTGTGTGTGTGTGTGTGTGTGTGTGTGTGTACATGGTAACATCCTAGGTCAGATTGCTTTCTTTTCTTTGCATTTTTTTTCTTTCATATGATTTAACAGGTGGAAACTAAGAGGCAAAATCAGTATCTGTAATAGCAAAGCAGTACTGAATAGAATTTGTAAACTTCTAGGTCGAGTTAAAACACAGGATCAAATCTGTGGCTGGTGTAAAACACTACAGTCAAAGAGAAATCATAGACTTGGAGTGATCTAGATAAGCATCTTACAGTGGTATTGTTTGGCAATTGCATGTTATTCCATAAAAAAAAACAAATTTATTTTCCTTGTAACAATGATGAATATTTGTGCCACTATGTACAGAACTCCCTTTATTTAGAAACAAAACATCACAGGCACCTCCACCTAATTTTTAAGTTTAACAAAGGAACTTTAAAAAAAAGAAGAACCATTCTCTGTCTTGATACCAGGTACTTTACTAATACACATAGATCAGCTAGCTGTCCATGTAACTCTCAAGGAACCTAGGAAAGAAATGGGTTCCCCAAAACATTAAAAATGTCTATATTTTCTAAAACTGCCCCCTCCATCTCAAATTCTGCATGTTTCCCTACAAAGAGAAGTCAGCCCCTGTCTAATGATGAGTGCACTCATATGGAAAAGGAAGCAGCAAAGTCTCTGGTGGGAGCAAGGTGGAGCAAAGGCTTGCAGAGATTCTTGTACCACCCCAGCAAGTCTCCAGAGACTTCACTGACCGGCTATTCTGGAGGACAGAAGAGGAAAGACCAGGAAGGGCAACGGAAGAATTGGAAGGAAATATCTTCTCCTAACAAGAAATTCCTTCCTGGGCTTAAGAAAACTTTGTCAGTGAAGATTTAATAAAATGGTATGAAAAGTTTAAGTTTCTTCAGAAAATTGCCATCCAGTTTAAGTGAGCTGACAAAGCCCTTCTGTGAGATATGAAATGAAGCCTCCAGGGTCGAAATATTTCTAAACACACTGACACCCAGAAACCTTGTTTAAGAAATACTAAATTGTTGAAATATTTCAAAAGCATTACAATAGTTGTAAACAAACAAACAAAAAGCATCATCCACCATGCTTGGATAGAGGTACCTTTTTTAAAGTAACAGCAGTGTTTGGTGCTGTGACTCTGCATGGAATGATCATTTCCCTTCCCACAGTCATGTGTATTATTTTTGGTATATCACTGTGCATCTCTACAAATGGATTGCTTGTATCTGCAAGAGAGAAAAAAAAAAAAAGTTAATATCTGAAATCTTAAGACAGTGTATAGAAATTGTAACGGTGCATACAGCCTTGAAAGAACATCCTAACCCTGTTCATAATGGAAGCCAGACCAAGCCCTCAAATCAATCTGCTGTTTACTTTTATCTGAACAATTTCAGCAAAATATTATTAAATATTTCAAAATACATTTATCACTCAATATCAATAGGAGTACTTTGGTATCTTCTTTAAAATCCAGGACAGTTAAAGTACATTTTTCCCATTGCAGCATCATTTCTACTGCTCAGAGATGTGTTTCTTATTTCAGGGTATTTCTATTTCATTGTCACCAGGAGAAGTAATTATATGGGAAGTGAGCTGAAATTCACTTATCAGGAAACCCCTACATATGATGTGTTCCTGCTCTCTGCAAGGAAATTGATGGGAAAAACTCACTTTGACTTTACCAGGAGAAAGAATCTACTGTGATTATCCAGCCATATTTTCAGCTCTGAGAATACAGACTAGCGAGAGTTAATTATTCTCCTCCTTCCCACTGTCACAATACCTATATGTCTCTTTTGTAAATGACAAGGTAAATGAAAATGCCAGGAAAACATTCATTCTGTTCAGCTCAATAACTAAAGCTTGGCAGAGTAATTTACCGTCCCTTGAACAATCCCTTTAACAAAGGGCATTGTCATAAATAGCTTGCTCTGGGAACAGGGAACATTGCTGCTGCTATTGTTTGGACCACTTAACAAAGAGGGGCTCAAGCCACAGGCTCCGGCTCCAAATCTTCTTTGCAGGTGTTCAGATCTGAAGGTTCATTTTGACTCACAGCACAGATAAAAACCAAACCTTATGTGAATTTTGGGTAGTCTAACAGTCAAAAAAAGTGGAACATTCAGAACTTAATTCCGTGCTTTTCTACAGCTCCAATGTTTTTTCAGGCAAATCCTATTTTTTTCACTCAGTCAAAAATCTTATCAAAAACAATGGAAACCCTTCTTGGATAAGAAAAGAATAAAGTTAGCATGAAGTGACCCTTTATAAAACCATCAATTGTAATACTTTATACAAGTGTTCTGGTCCCAGACTTCTCCATGTTCACTCAAGTAGTTCTTCAAATACACTACTTTTGCTCCTCTTTCAAAAGTATGTTCTGCACTTCCCAGTGTCATAAAACTGTTCTGCCCCTAAATTTTCTTTTCTTATTATATGCAATATTTTTGTTTGACACATCAAACAGGAAGAGAAGCAAATTCTATTCTAATTTATACTGGGGAGAATCCTAAGGCAGAGTATCTCAAATGTACTCCAGGATACGGAAACGTTTTCCTAAAGAAGTTTAGTTTAACTGTTACACAAACTTTCTGAAATGAAAGCCACAGTGCTTTATTTAATAATAGGTGTTAAATGTCCACTGAGATCACAAAAGGAACTTATGAGTAATAGAGGATGCATATGTAATAAAAAATACCCTAAGGACTTGTTAGGCTAACGTTTCCTCTGCAGTACGATTCAAGGAAAGACCAAGAATGAACCTGTTTGTAGCATGGTGAAAAGAACCTTTTTTGTTTCAGGGGCTGCAGCCACAGAAGAGGTCACCTGCCCCTTAACATCACCAGACAAACAGATTTACTACTCCCCAAAGACTCGTTCGTCTTTGTCACAAAATTAAAGAGCTCCTGCCCAAAACCAGCAAGCTTTTCAAAGTAGTTTCCTGTATCATAATCTCCAGATCATTACAAGTGTGAGGAAGAGCTGTTCTGGGGACTACCGGTGCTGTCTGCAGACAGAGTGTCACCACTGACCGATGCCAATATCAAGGCAGTGGGGGCTGTGCGGCTCAGACCTTGCAGGATTCTTGCCCATCTGAAGGCAGGGACAGGAAATGAGCACAAACACCACGCTTGGCTTTTTTTTTTTTCCTTCTTCAATGGAAATGCACGTTCACGCCTGGAGAACTCAACCAAGTGCTTTATAAAAGTCAACTAAATGCCCTGGCTGCTCTCAGTAGGCTTTAAAGCTCAGTCCACAGCCTTTCTTGGTACACTCCCTGCAGTGGTACGCCAAGGCGTCTCTGTGCCCCCGCTATTCGCGTGCAGAGCTCACATTGACATCACTGGGGACTTCCGCCATGGGCCGGAGGGCAATCGATGGCCCCAAGTGCTCCAAATGTTTTCCTGCTTTTGATTAAAAGAAATACGCATCACGTTTCCTAGCACAGTTTTGTTTTCATAATGAGTGTGGAGGCTTTTCCTGATTCCTTTTGATTTTATTCCACTTCCGTCTTAATAGCCATAAGGGGATATTCTCCATGCCACAAGACCAGAATCTGATGCAGGCTCTACCAGCCTAGATCAGACAAAGCCAATCCCACAGGAGCACCAGGGCAGGTTATGCCACATTGGCAGGGTATGCCACCAACATGGAATCCTTCTGTCCACAAAATAATAGCATTCCTTGCTTCTTTTTTCACCTTTCCCTCCCATCATAGCCCTACCTATCACCAGTGGCTCCTGATACATTTCCTCCCAATTCCTTCCTGAGGAGAGGTAAATGCCATCCTTCCCCAAACATCTGGCTGGCAGCACATCTGGGATGACCTAACCTCCTGCCAGTGGTCTTCTGGGCCAGCTTCACTCACTGTAATCTTCAGAAAGCTCTAGACATAAAAGGAACATCATAGAATGACCTATCTTGAAGACCACATCCAAGTTACACATTTGGCTCCATCAGGATTTGGAATGGAAGATCGAAAAGGGTTGACATTGGTTTTTGAATTTTTGTTTTGTTTTGGTTTTGGTTGGTTTTGGGTTTTTTTTGCTTCAGAGCTGTCTGCAAGGGGAACAAAACAAAAGGCTAACAGCCAGAAAAAGCTAAAGGTTACTTTAAAAGTCAGTTTAGTGTATTTTTAAGTTGTGCCTGGAATTAATGATTGTGTGCTGGTTTAACTGTGCTCCTTACAATATCTCTCCGCTACAGTCAACATGAAACCACAAAGAGCATTCATGAAATCACAAAATCCATGAAGGTCACTTGTTGTATTGTTAAAGAACATAAATAGCAGCTTTTTATTAAGCTGGTTGGCAGCTAGATACAAACTTGACAAGAGACTTAACACAAGCAATAATATGTCTGGTATCAGTAACCTGTCTAGGCTATTTATGGGGTTTGCACAAACAACTAAATTAGCCAACACTGAAATGTCAAATTCAGAAAAGATGGAGAGGTTCTTTATTTCCACAAGCTTCAGCTACTGTTCTTGAGTATGTTTTGTTTTTAATAGTCTGAACTATGTAAGTCAGGGTACTTACAGATACATTTGCAAGAAGAAAAGTCTCTGCAGAAAAGTCTGAGCTCCTTAAAATCTCTGAGAGTTTGTCCTCTGAAGTTCTTCTAAAACACCTACTTACACTTGGCTCATCATTAAGATTTTTTCCAGGCTAAAAGAGCCAAAACAGTTTCCTCACATTCAGATTATGCCCTTTTCCCTCATGAACGTGAAGAGGACCAAAGTCTTTCTGTTGTAGGGATTCACCCTAACTAACTTTATTTATCCCAGCTAAATTAGTAGGGTTGTTCAGAAGTAATTTGAGGAGAACCGCGCACACCAAGAGTGGCTCTCATCTCACATATCTAAAATATAGACATTTCTCATTGATCTAGGTGGCCAAAATGTTAGTGTTATCACTGGGGAGAAAGGGGGATTTCTGCCATGGGACTCACCAGGCTGCTTTTAGACATCTGTTTGACAAAGAGATGAATCATGCCCTAGGAAAGGCACCTATTCAACCTGCTCACATGTAAGTGTCTATGTTCCTTAAGAGAAAAATATCCCATTTTACATGTCTGGAAACACAGCACTTATCTGAAAGAAGGGCTTTTCTACTCTTGTCTGTTCTTAATCTGTAAACAGTACTCTTCAAATTATTTCTAATCTTGAAGGAAGACTTGAGATATAAATTAATTATCACAGAAGTCCAGGAAAAAAAATAAAAATAAAAAGGAGGGAATACTTTATATCTGGAGCACATTCAGACACAAAGCATTACTAGCATAATTGTTCAGTAATTTTTAGGCAGGGTTGGTTTGTTTTCCTTGGGCTAGTTATACTATGCTATCATTGACATAGGTCCATAACACACATAAAACACGATTAAAACTCTTAAGAAAAAATATTCTTACCCACATTAGCCAGGAAATCCATGCTAGAGCAATTACTGTGTTCAGAAAGCAATCTCTAGAAAGACTAATGGACATTAGGAACCCTTTTCAGATGTATCCCTCCCTCATGATGGTTAATCTTGGAAATGTATTTCTGTTTCGGTAGGAGCTATAGCCTTGGTGAGGGAGAAAGATTTCAGAGGGCTTAGCGCACGGCCTCTGATGCTGCCAAGATGTCCACACATACTCCTCTCAACACAGTGTACTATGATGTGAAGTCCATGTACACGCAATGACAAAAGCATGGCAATTACAGAAGACTGACACCAGCAAGTCCTAGAGGACTCTGTTATGTAACAGGAACCTCATTAGACGCTATAAATGTGTCCGCATACTTGATACAGCTGTAGCATAGTTTAATTTCAACTTGTTTCCTTTTCACAACAGAAGCACTATCATATTATTGACTCAGTGTAAGCCAAAACCGTACTGCTCATATGTTAAAACTGTGCCAAAAGCAAAGACAGAAAAAAGGCACAAGGGAGGAAGAGTTTCCCAGGCCCCAGCAGGTTCTTCTGTCAGTGTATTATATCTGAATAAGAAGAAGAAAGAGGAAAAAGAAGAAAATCTCCCTTTCTGTTAGCTTTCAGGGTGTTTCATCTTACTGCCTTTTTCACATGTTGAATTATTTTGACTTTGATGCTTCTGCTTTTAAGAGACCCTTTTGGGAACTCTTTGGATGCCCTCCCTGTTCTGCAACATAGTATCTTTAGGGTTACAGGAATCAATCCATTCAAGCTAAATCTTAAACCCTCTCAGTTCTGGGGCTGGATCCAGCTATCTGTCAACAAGTGGACCTCACAAGGAGATGCCATACACTCAGCACTTGCAGAATACAACTCTAGAGTTTGAAAATGCACTCAAAACCCCAGATGTTTTGGCACTTCAAAGGCTTACATTTTGAACCATTCACTAGTGCCAAAGTCCTTAATTTTGGACTGTCCAACCTGAGACACATCTCAAGCCAAATATCCAAAATTACTGGACATGCTTGACATTCTATGCATTGGTGAGTACAAATGCTCTCAGGACTTGTACCTTTAATTACCCAGCTCTAATTTGTCTCACCTGACTTAAATCATCTCAAAGCAAGACATCTATTCTAAGCTTTTCTCCAGGTTCCTTGTAAAGTCAGTGATGAGAAATGCATAGCAGAAGGAACTTTTTTCTCTCTGTTAAGTACAGAAAGAGAAGAGACAACTGACTCAGCCTAAAGGTGGGATTTTAAAACAGAGTATTTTGAATGGTGCTTGATTGAAGTACCAGTATATGTCTCATTTTGCAAGGAAATGTATGCAGTCAGAAGACATGCACAGCAGGAGCGTGAGGAGATACAAGGAGAACACTGACTAAGAAATGGGTTAATACCCTAAAGCCAAGTACAACTTAGAAAAGAATTCTCTATTGCAGCTGAATTAAGGCATTACTTTTGTATATTATTAGCTGAAAACTGTCTTCATCACAGGAAGTAGCAACACTTCAACTTGAATCAAGGTTTGTTTAAATTCTTGTAAAAATCTAACCTTATATATCAATGTAATTGAACTTAAGTGCTTTTCCTTTGTCATACCATGGGAACAATTGATCAAAGGCAAGAGGTGATGAGAAGGAAGAGAACTGCACATTTTTTAAGAAAGTGAATGAGCTCCAGCAACTGGAAAAGAGTGTCTTGGAGATACCAAAACAAAGGCAGGCAGAAAAAGAAGCCTCAGGAAATCTACATAGGTTTCAAAATGGCCTGCTGATAATTTAGTGTTTCTTAAGTGTCTTTATGCCATAATTATCTCTTTTCAAGCAGAAAATTCCCCATGCCTCACTCCGATGTATGCAGTGAGCATTCATTACAAATCTTTCCATTTTACTACCAAGCTGCAGTCACATAACAAAACAAGGATCTGAGCAGCCTTTGGTCCGAGATAGTGGAGAAACTGGCAAAGAGGCTTTGCTTCATTTCAGATTTTTCTCATGGCTCGTGGTGGAAGTCAGGCCATCATTTTTCTTAAACAAAGCCCAAGATTCTTAAGAGAATTCATTTCCCTCCCCTGATGTCTCAATTCCTGAGCTGTGTGTGGTCAAGACTTGCTTGCAGCATACACTGTGCACTCACTCCCCTGTGCAACTCAGTAGTGACCCCTCCAGCTGAAAGAAGGGTGGTGTCAGGACTAGCTCCTGAAGGAAATGTCACCAGCCTGCCTGTTCACTCAAACACAGGACTTCAGAAATGCTTCAAGTCATCCCAGGGCACGTGGGACTTGTAGCCTACTACTCATCGTCTTGCGTTTTGGTTTTGTCTATAGAAGCTCATCTTCTGCCATAGCATATACTTATTACTGAGCCAAAGGACTTACTGGGTTTATTGTTTTTTTTAATTAAAAACCCAGTTCATATTCAGTATCACTCTAATTATGGGAATAAATAACATTTTAAAAACAATAAGTGATGACTTCCTGTACAAACAACATCAGCTTTCCTGATTAGGATTCTGTGTTTGTAAATAGCAACTATTTGTTCTCATCTGCAGCATGCTAAGACATGGGAAACAGGCACCTTGGTGATCCACATGGAGCTAATATGGGAAATGGACTGACACAACGTCCTGCCACAGGAAACAATACAAAACTAGGAGGGTCCCAAATTTTACAAATGTTTATTTCCTAAGCACCCACAAAATCATTTAAAAAAACCCCTGAACTCAAGAAAGGTAGTCTTCACAGAGGATTGTTCTCCTCATCTCACCTCCACTTGAGTCAGATAATTGAATTTCATGCACGTTCACAGAAATTATGACTTATATTAAGAGATTCTTAAGTATTTTCTTTCCAAATGCTAACGCTACACTGATCAGCAAGGGTGAATTTTGGTACTCAGCATCTTGTTTCTTTTCAACCTACTCAACAATTCTTCCTGAAATTGTACATTTTTAGAGGACTAATATAACATTTCCCACCTTAAGGCAGTGACACTTTCAACAGGCATTAAACAAGAAGTTACCTAGCAGCTTCTCATCGGAAGTTTGCCCTAACTCTCATATGTGCTACTTGGACACAATCAACACTTAAGTGTTAAGAAATTGGTTTTCAATCAAAAGGATTGTCAAATTCAGAAAATTAAGATGTCAAAGTGGTCTAAGCTTGATACAAGTTTTTCCCTTAAACATTTTACTGTTTTTGGCAAGTAAGTTAGGAGTAGAAATGTAATCTGATCCTATCTTCAACAGCAACATCAACATTTAATGACTGAATGTCCTTGAAAAATCGACAAAACCAAGACACTCAGGCAGTCTTCCTTAACTGATTATTGGAGGGGGACTGTACAAAAACTATTTTTCCAATACTGTTTCTCCTCCATCACCATGTGGATTACACAGATAACCTTGTTTCACATACATCTAATTGAGGATCTCTTTCAGATGCAAGCAAGCTACATACAACTTGGGAAGCAATGAAAGGTTGGAAAGACTGGTTGTGTCTTCCATTTGTAAAAATTCAGGATCCAGAAAAATTAACGCTTCAAACAGGAAGGAGACCAAGAGAACACAATGACATCTCTTATATCGTAAAGTGGGTTTAGCAGAGAAGTTCTCAGTCAGAGTCACAACCATCCTTGCTCTTCTCATGTGATGAATGGAGAAAATTGTGGGTAGATCTCAGACAGAGATGACATCCAAGGTGGGAGCTTCAAAAAAGGCCCATGATGGGAAACTTGCAAAAATCATCCAAGAAAACTGTAAGTTTTCCAAGGCAGCAGGAAATGTTGGTCACTATGTGAGTAACCTACTTTGATTATGCTTCCATGGATGCATCTGTAGTTGCAAATCCAGAGAATTGTAGGAAAATAGTTGGGCAAGAAAAACACTCTGTGGTATATTCCAGATGAAGGAAAGCAGGATGAACAGCATGAATTATTCAATAATTCTCAATAAAGCAGCACACAATAATGGAGGGAGCTATCGTATTTTCTATCACTGTAGTAAGAAGTCCACTTCATTCTGATTGTTCACAGCACCAGTCCCACTCTTCATGTCACAAAGTGAAAACAAAGGCTAATTCACTCTGATGTGAACTCGTTAGAAGCAGCAGACACATAATTTGGAAAACTTCCAGTTGCACATTCTCTGTAATATGGGCTTTCAAACTCTGTGAATCCTGATATCTTACAGGAATCTATTAATTTTATTCTGTAAAGATCAAGACAAACTAAAATATAAAATTAAATTAAATCCCTAAAACATTTATAATTTCTACTTTTATTATTGTGTCTATTTAATTCAACTGTTCTAAGAAGTGTCTGATTAATATCCTGGAAAAAAAAACAGGATCAGAAAGCAACTTCTGTTACAGTCTAACTGACCTAATTCCAGCATTTCCCATACATTACACAGTAATTGTTTGCCAAACACAATTCTGTGTTTAATTTGATCCCATTTATTCTAGATTTTTACATCTGTATAATGTGGGCTACAAAGTAAATTTTTGAATGTGACTTAATATGCAAATAGTAATTTTCTACAGCATGAGATAATTCAGTGATCTGGATAGACAGTTTTAGCATCCTTCAGCCGCCTAGAAATCTATAATCTTGCATACAGAGGGTAAAGTGGACATTGTACCAGATATATGGTTTTCATCAGTCATCATCCAACTCTGTAAGATCATTTCTCTGATAGCGATATCACAGATTCACTTCTAGTCTACTTCCATGTAGGGTTCTATTTACTCTAGCAGACTGGCTGGATTGGGTCTTTTGCTTTCTTCATTTTTTTTCCTAACAGATAAACCACTAGCATTTATATTTGCAAGCTCTAAGAAAGCAGATTTTATACATAAACTAGTAAATTAGCATGACATTTTGCAGGGTTGAAAATATCATTCAAAATCCTGTATTTAACCACAGCTTAGCTGCCTTATTTATCCATTTTGCTGTATTGAAGTGCAAGTATCAAGAACTCTTAAAAAATGTAATCTTACCGTTAATAAATACATAGACTGTAGATTCCTTCTTCTTTTTCACTGGACTTGTTGGGTATTTGCAGCTATAGTTTCCAGTGTCACTTGCTTGAGTTCTGCTCAAGGTCAGACTGCTGCAGGACTGCTTCCCATTCCTTCCACAGGCATATTTAATTACTTTCAGCCTTTTGCTATCCTTACTTAGAGTTTCAGGCAGAGACCATGAATGAACCATTTCCCCCCTGCAAATACAGATAAGGAAGCAGAAACAATTATGTTGGGCTACAATTATATAGCTCTAGTTCCCAAGCTTTCTTTTTTATTATATCAGGCTATTTCTGGGGTTGTCTTTTATCTTGTTTTCCAAAAACAACAACAGAAACAACAAAGAACTATTAAACAATTGCCATTGAAGTTCACTCCCCACCTTTCCCCACAACATAAGGTTTCATTTTTTTCTAATTTCAGTTACAAAAAAAGAAAGTGTCAGGTGTATGAACTCCCAGCCAAATCATCAGAATTCAACTCAGCTGGTTACCTGCAGGTGAGATTTAAAGTCTGGCCTGCTTGAACAACGTGCTGTGTGCCATTTATGCTCAGCTCAGGAACTTTTAATTTTGATCCTGAACTAGATCCTAGAAAAACAAAGAAAAAAACATTAACAATGATAAACCATCCTGTTCCCAGTCCACTCACATTTATGATGATATACTGGAAGGAGAAAGCAAAAAAAAAGGAGATGTCCCCCTTACCACATGTACTCTTTTGTTCTGAGCATAATTCTGCTGTTCTGATTCAGGACTCACATAATCTTCCACAAGAATTACTCAGGAAACAAAGCAGAAATGAAAGCTATGCAAGTTTCGGTCAACGACTTTGCTCTCAGATTGTTCACTGAGCATACCATGAAGAAAGTTCAGGACCTTATAGCTCCACATCTAACCAAGGAAGCGTGCCCTCAAGCACGGCTGGCTGCATTTCCTTAGGAAACACGACCATGGCAGTCCCTTCAGTGGGAAGGGCAAAAGTCAGCCACTTCCATGGCAAGAGCCACGTACTGACCTCTAGGATACTGAACTCTCACTCAAACGACTTGCTGCAAAGCTGGAACTGCTCTGGAAGGAGTGAAATGGGATTAAAAATCTTCCCTTCCTGGCTGAAGGTCATGGTGCTGTTACCTATGCTCCCTCAGTAGCTGCAGGCTTCCTACAAGTGAAGTGGTGTCAAAAGGTAACTGGATAGCTCTACGAGAAATTATGAGAAAAGGCGCAAGGAACCTTCCAGACCAGATTTGCTGCTTATAGAGAAAACAAGTGTGCCAACATGGCCCCAGTCATGGCCCGACAATTCCGGTACGGGTGAAGCACGGGGTGTCAGTATAACATGAGGTGGCTTAGAACTCTTGAAAACATTCAGGCAGGCTTCTCAAAGGCCATGAGAAGGCAATTTTTAGGAAGTTTTGGGAAAAAAACACCCATGCTCAGACTAGAGGAACACAGGACCTTCCTTCACATCAAGCCACCAAGTGCTGCAAAGGCATAATGATTTATCTTTGCCCCATAACAGCCTATGGCTACAGAAGCTTTCATGGCAAGCAGACAAAACTGCATGCCTTAGAGAAGAAACAGTTCTTGATCCATCCCATTGCCCTCGCACTGGCAGCAAAGTGTTCCAGAAGCTAGGAACAAAACAAGCAAATATTTTGAAACAGTTAAAGTTGAAAAGCAGTTTAAGTCTAAATCTGGATGCAAGTGCAATTTCTGAAGATTTCAATGTTATGAGGGAGGAGCAGGGAGCAGAGAGTACCCCAGATCACTTTACTCCACAAAAAAGTTATTTTTTTGTCAACATACAAGAGCAACATCACATAAACAAGGGTAATGTGGATTTTCCACTAGAATGCAGTCAAGTACAGCAGTTTCAGTTCAGTTATTTTAAGCCCTTCTAAGAGGTCCCTGCCACAGGCAAATATGAACAGCCCTAGGCACCAAACATAGTGGAAATATGTGAACCTTATTTGGTTGTTATGGATCACCCACTGGAAAGGCCTCCCTCTTTCCTTGACTATAGAAGGAACTTTTGGACATCAACTCCAGCTGAGATTGGCAACTAAATTTCAACTGTATAAACCCACCAAAATCAATGGCTGCTCCAAATTCAGCAGCTTTCACCCAGTAGGAGATGCAACCTCAGATTAGAGGCTGAATGGCAAAACTTTGTTCTGAGATGTGGACTTGAACTACTTCAGTCTGAGAAAGGCCTAGAAGCTGAGTATCCACTTTTGGAGAGAGATGTTAAAAGTACAAGGATTTTGTACAAAAGGTAAAGAGGCACTGCTCTCATCTGCTGGTTTCGGATGGGGGTTTGCTGAGGAGCCAGCTGCGCTCCATTTGTCAGTAAATATTTCCTACTGATTCCCTATAACACCGGTGGAGACAAGAGACTAAAACACCTTCTGGGACTACCTAACATAATCCAATGAAAGAACCAAATAGCCGATTAGGTCTGCAAAACTGTTTGTTAGGGGTCATCAGAGACCTGCTTCTCTTCTTTAGCAATATAGCAAATGTGCACTGTAGAGCTTAACTAACTTTTAACTGATCTTTGGCATCTAAGTTAGTTACATTTATCTGCATTTTTCTTTTTAGCCCTTTATATCTTATTTAAGCAGTGGCTCCAGTAGTCTTCCTGTATGTACTATCATCCATCCCTATTCAAAAGATTTAAAGGGTAGACTTAAACATAGATGTAAATTATAGCTCACTTGAATAGGCTTCAAGCAAGGGCATAACACGTTTTCAGGGGGAAAAAAAAAAGGTCCTCTGAACTGCACCACCACTATTACCAGAAATTTGAATGGTGATACTGTACAAATACACAGGCATTCTCTGTGATTTGTCTAGATTTGTCTAGACAAACATACTTCTAACTAGAAATGAATATATTCTGCCAGCCATTAAGAGGGGGAAAAAAATGTAGCAAATCTTTGAAGAAGCAATTTGTTGTGTGATATCTTGCAAACATCCATTTTTCTCACCTACCATTTAAGGATCTCAGTTCTGAAATGCTGAGTCTGCTAAACAGCACACTGTGCTTTTATGGGATAGTCTCCCATAGATGCTTATGGTCTATGAGTCTAATCATTTGTAGCTCTGAAATAATGTTCCTAAAGCTAAACACTAAAGAAACTGAGATGTTACAAGAGCCCAGTCAGCTACTGTGCAGAGCAAGCCAGGCACTTTGGTTGAGAAAGTTTGTCAATGTCCTCCAACTAAACAGTCTGACAGTTTCATGAAACCACCGTGTTCCTGTATTTCATTCATATTCCTTTGTCATCCCAGTACTGGAGGCTCAGATGCTCTCCCAAGAAGGTAACATTTATATCCAACTTTATGAATCTTGTTCTTTACTTCAGGGGGGGAACCTGGCCTCAAGCTTCCCTGAACTGCTCCTTATTTCAGCCCCTAGAAGCACACCACGGTGTTTACAAACAGTTCAATATGTATGGAAAAAACTATCAGTAATGGTCTGCCAGAGGAACACGTTGGGATGAAAGCCCAGCTGCTAGAGTTGCAACACCCAACCCAATTGCTAGAGACCAACACAAAGGTTGCTTCCAGTGTAAAACTGACAGAAATGTGGAAAATCCATGTAAGTGACAGGCATTGAGAGAAAGGCAGGAGAGCAAGTCTGGGGTGCCTGATCATGATTGTGGTGTTGAGTGCTCTGCTTTGCTCAGCACCAGCACTGGCACTGACACCCTGCCCAGGAGCAAAGCCAGCCATGCAGCACCGTGCCTGTGCCTGGCCCGTGCTGGGACCAGGAAACCAGCCCTGGGAGTGTGGGCTGCTGTTTGCAAATTCTGCCAGAGGTGAAGGAGAAGAAAACATCATAAATGTTACAAACTTTTATCTTGGTAACTCCATGGTGATATAAGCAAAGACATCCACATGAAAATCTCGAGAGCTACCTTAAATCAAACATGCAAAAGAAGACATCCTGGATGCCTGAATGTCAGAAGATCTGCCCCAGAGTTATTAAAATCAAATGAAAAAAAACCCCAGTCAACAGATCTTTTCACCCCATCCTGCAGGCAATGAAGAAACTCAGATTACTGGATACATACTCAGGCATTTGCCCTTTTACACATATTATGTATACCTAAAAGACACTGCAGTATTTGTAAATATTGTGGGTGGGATCTTAAGTGTTTATCTAACTTTGCTCCCATTGATATAAGCCAGAGTTTCATCATCGATTTCAAGTACATTTTAGACACTTAACTCCATCAGTTAATCATATTAATATTCAAGACGCAACATCAATGTATTTGGCATGATATATCAGATTTCTTATATATATATATATATAAATATATATATATAAATATATATAAACTTGTTTTTTCACTCACAAAAAGCTGAAGTAAAAGGTCTTATTTCTAGCCAATACTGCTGCTTTTGCAAGTATGTGAGACAATGCTTTTACCAGCAAGATGCTGTCTTGAAGAAAAATAGCTTTATTTGACATCCTATCTATTCATGGGTCATTAGCTTCCTTACGTTTTTAAATGCTTCAAAACTGTTGCAGAGTAAAAACGCAATAGAGTTTGACATGTTTACAAGAAAAGCAAAAGGAAGGAGAATAGCACGGAAATTCCTACTGTCAATATTTAGAAGCAGATTATGCTTTCTGTGTACCTCCTCTGGGCATTTTACTTGACACTGTCTATTCTGAAGGGTCATGGCTCAACAGGACACGTTCACTTATCATTGTGCCTGTCACTAAGCGACCATCAGCAGCCTACCCTCACACTGACCTACATTGAGGGGTGCAAGTTCTTTTCATGTGACAACAAGAGAACTAATTAATTCTGATAACTGAGGAATCTCCTCCCATAGGGAAAGGGGTGATTGTTTTTGTCATATTCTATTTGTTTTGGAAGGCTTATTAGATACATGTGAAAGTCAGACAATATGGCTGCTTCATTAATGAGTAAACATTAATTTAGATTCCAAAAGTTAGACACTCTGTCGAAAATAATGGAAGGACAAATTGTTTTTTTAAGAAAGCAGAGAGTATAATCTGTATTTTGCAAAGGAACAAAAGAGTAAACTTTCTTCAACTATTTTCTGCCTCATGAAAAAGGCGCTGCTCTTCTTGAATGAAGTAAACAAAAATTTGAATTACCTGTTAATCAAAACCACTGATTACAAGCAATTAAAAAAAGGATAACATAAATGAACATGCATATATTTTTCCAATATGATGTGAGTTCAGTTCTACAGACATCTGAGTAACCATGCCCACATGATCAACCTTCCACTTAATTTAGGTAAGCCTCAATTTCTCTTAAAAGGATAGATCTGCTGAACTCAAAATTGGGACCATGCTCTGGATCATTCTCTCCATTCTGATTTTTCCAGCTTCTATGTTTAAATTTCCTTTCATACACTTTGAATTTCTGCTACCTTTGACTAAAGAAAGCAAACCCAGAAGGTAGCTCTATGGCTTAGTTTAAAAAAAAGAAATAAAAATATTAGAAGTTGTTAGAAATTTCCTTGAAGTTAACAGGTTTGGTAGCCTTTATTTTTAACTTATTTTTCATAATTTGAGGCTGAGTGACTGTCTTCCAACCACTCCAGTTATTTTGAACATGTTGACTAATCTTTTTTCACCTGCACAATGAGAGGTTAAGGAGGATGATCAGTTTGTCTTTGCAACTTCAGTGTATACAAAGAATCTGACCTTCTGGGTTTAAAGTGCCGTCTGTGGGCAATAAAGTTATCCATCATGAAGTAATTGTTTCAGTCATTGTCGGATTTGCACATGTTTTAAGGCTTGTTAAACATAACTGACCCTTTGTGGGTTATACCATCAAATATAATTCCCTCCTGATTCAAACACATTCAGCAAAAATGTATTTTGTAGAGGACACTCCTGAACTGGAAAGAGAGAACACATGATTTCTTAATAGGGTCTTCACCTCTCTGTGCTCCTTAAAACACCAGTCATTCAGTTCAAACGCAGCCCAGAACTTTACTCTTGCTTATGAGCACTTCCTTATGAGTCATCCCATTGAAAGGAATGGGAATACTCATATGCGTGCAACTAATAAGCAATTGCAGAATCCAGCCAAAATGCTCAGAAGCATGGTAGTACCCAGTGGGTTGACCTTTAGTGCATCTCCATTGAAAATGTACTGACTGTGATCTGCAGCAGCACCTTAACCAGAACATGGCCACCAGCCAACCTCATATGGGGCACACAGCTTTAATCTATTTTGTAAGGAAATCTGTGTTATTGGTAGTTTTATTTCAGAGCTCTTCTTGGCAAGCTATTGTATTATCAGCTTTTCTAAGGGTATCTCAGGCCATTCTGTGAGTAAACACAATGGTTTTTTTCACCAAGCAGTTGTACCTATCCATAATAATTCCAATTACATCATCACACCATATCACTCTATCTAAAAAAACAGAGAGAGACGAAGGAACTTATGGTCAGCTCTGAAGAGCCATTCAAGTTTTGACTTACATCTTACCATAAGGAGAAATATTGACCAACAAGTCCTCCTAGTGTAATCAACACTGAGATTCTCATCAGCAACAATACTTGCATTTATAAGACAAGAAAACTTCTAGGCAGAATTGTCTCAAAATTTGAGTGGCAAATTGGAAAAAAAAATTGGGTTTTTTCCTGCTTGAAGGGCAGAACTCTGGCCTGGTCCTGCCACAGGGCTAGAGGGAGAAGGGATCACACTGGATAACGAAGCTTTTACTTCTGTGACTGCTAGTGGCTGGGAAGAATTGCTACTGGAAGAAGCTACTCTTTCCTCTTCATGGCAGCAAAAGCCCCTATTTGATCCATGTTTGTTGGGTTTCTAGTGCTCAGGCACCAGCAAAGCAGGCAGCGCAGTCTGGTTTCTGCACCCAGCAGTAAAAGCACCATCTCCATTGTCTGTACTTAGAAACAGCTTCCAGGAAAGATCTACAGTGCCAAACCATGAGCCACCCTGAGGCTCAAAGCAGTATCTCCAGGTCTTTCAGATGCCATCTAGGTCCCTATCCTAAAGGAAACCTCACAGTCCTTCATACACCTAATTTCACACCACTTCTCTGAAGCAAAACCAAACATCCCACCTAAAGTCTGCAGAAGAGAAACTAAGACAGCTTATCTGTGAGGTACCAAGGAGGTACCACCTATATCCCAAGCTGACATTGACAATTGTCCAGATGAACAAGCTCAAGATCCGAAGCAGCAAAATGTAACCGCTATTTCTGTCGAAGAAGAGCTTTGCAAGGCAACTAAGGGCTGTGGGGACTTGCAAGGGTTAACAGACACAGGTTCTTGGACTCCAAGGTAGTTTTGTCCCTGTTTCCTGTTCGCTCAGAGAGACACCATGTGTGCTGGTACATAGCCGGCAAACAGAAACAGAAGGGCAGAAGACGTGGTTCAAGTTGTCTCACTCCTCAACAGATCGATCACTCACGCATGCGTCTAGTCTGACAGAAATGTCTTCTTGTTTGCTTTCAAGATCAAGAAAATTGTTGGAAGCTGTTTACTTACAAAGTACACATTGATGCATAAAAAAAATCAGTTCATTGATTTGCCCCTTCCAAGTCCAGAAGGGACATTCTTATTACCCAGTCTGATGTTCTGCAACACATGCCCAGTGGTTTCTGGATCCAATGTTTAAGTCTGATTAATCTCAACTATGATTTAAGAATTTAAAGTACCTTTAGGACATTACAGTCAGCCAAGAAAATAAATAGGTTAATGGATGAGAAAGATGAGCTGCTGAATGATGCAGCATCATAATAAAGTCTGCACAGCATAAGGTTTATCACAGTAGATTAGAAGAGTCGTGGGCAGACTAAAATGCCTTGACCCTGAGTTCATGTCCTGGAATTAAAAATTAGTCAGCAGGGCAAATGGATACGCTACTGCCTGACAAGCCTCATGGGCACCAGAAGATGTGTATGTCTATTATTTGAACAAGTGTGTTCTTCCCCTCTCAGGTCTGGATCTCAGAGCAAGTGATAAGAGTTTATTTACTATCTGTATGTGTTTGTTGTCCCTAGATGTGTATACACACTGATAGATTAGATGCTCTAGAGGCAAAACTTAACACCCAGTAGCTAAAAATAGAGCAAGTGCAATTCTGATGACACTTCATTAACACTTCTGAGCAGTACACACTATTACGCCAATATAGTCAATAGCAGTAAATGTAAACAAATATGTATTTCCCCAGTAATTGCCAAATATTTTGCCAGTATTTGCCCTAGCTAAGTCAGGCTATGCTTACAGAAGCCTGTGGTAAAGCCATTTTATTAAAGGGCAGGGCTTTTTTTTAACTTAAAAATTTAGATGTAGAAATTTAACAAGCTGAAATCACAGTTGGTTATTTGAAATAAATCTGTCTCTAGTTACTACCAATTGAAATTACTGCCATTTCCCATCACACCTGGGCAGCCAAGGTCACGTAATTCAGTGCTCTGTGCCCACACAATACCTGCATGAAGGCACTTGCTTCACCAGCTCATCAAAACATTGCATCCTGTCTGCCCTAAAGTCACCAGATGACTTTTGTGCATGAGCGTGGGCACTTTACATAATGCCAATTAAAAATAAATTTTGAAATTTAACATTCAGAGAACCTGAGGGGAAAAAAAATATCTTAGTGTCTTCTTTTATCCATCCAATTTTAACAACTCCAGAAATTTATAATCTGAAATTAGCACCTTTGCCTCTATCTAGCCTGGCAAAGGTACTCACTTCTTCAGCTATATAAGGAGAACGTAATTACAGAGAAGTAAAATCAGCTTTAACTGCAAAGTTTTTATTTCCCATTGAGCATATGGAATTGAAAATGGGAATACAAATGTACCATTATGAACCCTCATAGGACTGTTACTTTGGTAAACCAGACCAAGGGGGCAAAACTCCTGGCCCCTCCAGGGAGACCCTGCTCAAGCCATTGCAGATGAGAAGTGGTTGTGACTCTATCATCTGCCCATCCAAAAGTGATGCTGTGTGATCAGCCACTGGCATTCACCCACGAGCATGGTTTGAAGCCTCCACACACAATTAAGCCTGTGTTGCTTACAGGAGTGTAGGTTGCTCTACCCATATTACATCTGTGAACCATCAGATCTACTCTGTCTCTTACTGACACATGTCAACAACCGCTGTGCCTCTGCTATAATTCCACTGTGACAGATCCCAGCACATAATCATCAATTTGATATTTTTTGAAAAAAGTTTATTCCACTAACTAGAGTAGTAAAGTATTAATACAATATAAAGAATAAGCAAGTACACTAAAACCAGACATAAAAATAATTTAAAATTCCTATACAGACTAAGGGGGTAAATTTTCTTGATGAAATTCAATTTATTTACCAACTTGATAATTAAGAGTTGTTACAGATTCTCTGGCAGGAAAAATGAAGCAACATAATAGGATTGAATTGGAAGACTATTTCACAGAGATGTCTAAGCAGACAAACTGCCTACCTGCCAACAACCTGCCAGTTCAGCCAGCAACACAGGCCTATCAAATCCTTTTGGGGCTGTACTACTCATTAAGCTGTGCACACAGAAAGAAATTAGGAACTAAATAAAAGAGAACATAAAGAAAAGTTTCAGGATTTCCACTTTGCCGAAGGCTGACGGTTATTATTTCCGATGCTCCATCATTACAGCTGAACTGTCCTGTAAAGCTCAAAAAAAAAGGCAAAGGTGGGAACTGACTTTCCATACACTCCACTTTAACCTATAAAACAGAGCTATAAGCACAAGCCCTGTGTTCAAAACAAGGCAAAATTTTAAACTAGAGAGGTGAGAAGAACCAGAACAGTCTGCACAGAGGACTCCCTTGTAATGACTCAAAAGGCTAAACACATTCTGCAGTGAAATGACATGTAAACCACAAAGTCTACGGTAGCTGCACATGCAGAAAGCTTCTGGCAAGCTTGCCTATGGCTCAATCTACACTGAGAAATTAAAATAATTAATATTTAGAAAATAGATTAGAACAAATGTTAATTATAGTACTGTATGAAACAAAAAAAGGTAAGTTTTCACCCCAAATGCTACCAGCACAACTGAAGAAAATTGTCTGTATTATACAATATAATGCAATTTAATCCCACTATGTTATATCCATTTGCCATAAACATAGACAACACCTAAATTTTGGCAGACACTAATTTTAGTTTCCTTGACTCTCAGTCCCACGGTTTCTTAGTAAATAATAGTGGATTTTAGATCATACTACAAAAAAATTTCCTCTCTGGAGAATTTTATCAGATAACTGCTTCCTGCAAGGTTCCTTGAACCTCCCATGAAGATCAGATGTTGGACACCACCAGAGACATGACACAGAGCTAAATAGAGCCCTTGTCTTATCCAGGATGGCAACTCTCACGCTTCTGTTAACATTAGTCCATGGTGATCCTGATGAAAGGTTTTTCCATGGAGGAATGACAATGGGAACAAAAGGGGCAAATTCCTTTGCTCCATGGCAGGGAAGAATCCCACAGGAAGGACGCTGAAGTGAACTATGTGAAATTGTGAAATTCCTCCCATGAAACGCCTTCACACTCATCCCTCACCACTCCCCACGCACTAAGCAGGGGGTCCTGTTCCCAGAGCACGGGCTTCCTGAGGGAACTTCCATGGAGCAGAGACACCTCAGGGGTTCCTGGCTCTGCAAGGGCCACCGTGCCCTGCCTGCTCCACCCCCACTTCACAGAATCACAGAATATTCAGAGTTGGAAGAGACCTCCAGAGATCATCTAGTCCAACTCCCCTGCTTAAAAGCAGGATCCCCTAGAGCACATCACTCAGGACTGCATCCAGGTGAGTCTTGGAAATCTCCAGAGGAGACTCCACAACCTCTCTGGGCAGCCTGTTCCAGTGCTCTGTCACCCTCACTGAAGAAAAGTTCTCCCTCATATTTAAATGGAACCTCCTATGTTCCAGCTTGTGCCCGTTACCCCTAGTCCTGTCACTGGGAACCACTGAAAAGAGCCTGGCTCCATCCTCCCTCAACACACCCTTTAGGTATTTATAAACATTAATTAAATCACCCCTCAGCCTCCTCTTCTCCTTCCAGGCATGGCATGGAAATAATTTCAGCCACATTGCCACAGCATCTTCAACACACAGAAATACCAGAAACAGCTTCCTTCTAACCACTTCCCCATCCTTCAGCTGCTCCAATGGCAAAGAGCACCTTGTTTCAAGGCTGTAGTTCCAAAAGAGGGAATACGACTTAAAAGGGATTGCATTTAGGAGTGCTTAGTGCCACGTATCAACGAATGTTGGAAGAGTAGCCCCATGGTCTAGAAAAGTATTGGAATCATGCAAACAGCAATCAGTGTCAATCCCATCACACTGGATTGTGTTCTGTCTAAATATGTTACATAGGTGACTTAAATTTGTGGATACGGACCAATGGGTTTTGGTGCCGAAAATCAACTGGGACTTGATGGAAAAACAACACAGAATAAAATCAGATCATCATGAACATGAACCTTTCCCTTCTCCATTAACACAAACCTAATGAAAGTCTGGGAAAGATGATGAATAAATCAGTTAGCTGTTTCACAAGCATCTATAATGGTCTTGAATAATACAGATGCGTCACAAGCAAAATCATCCTCTTCTTCATCTTTAGGCTGCCACATTTCCACCCACTGTGTCACGAAAAAAAACCAACACAAATACCAAACATGGCTTAAGACAGAAGAAACAGTCATCCACACTCCCAGTCCAAGTTTCTCCATACATCTCAATGGCTCAAGACTTCAGTTTCAGACAAAAGTACCTCTGAAATACATAGTTTCAAATCTCGTTCCCACATCCTTGTGTTTCTCAACCTGTTATTGCTTTGCTTAGTTCCAGTATGAATTCATTCTGCCAGTCACAAAAAGCATGATATTGTGCCACGATTGGCTTTGAAGAGAGCACCAATGCCTGTATTTTCACTTTTCAAACTGCTTCTTGCAGCATATCTAATTTTTTCTTTTAACCACCAGGACTTACAGAGCCCTGACCTCCATCTGTGGGGGAATGAAACCAAATTTCTGCACCTTAATAGGAGAAAACTGTGTGAGCACCTTTCTGACAATCTCTGGACCAGTTTTAGGATGAGTGTGTCCCACATGGTGGATTAAGAAGTCAGGCCATTCCCAGTGGGAATGCTTGGGAAAGGTTGTTTCTCAGTTGGAGTAATATGTGTAGTAAGGATGCATCACAAGGGCAAAGAAAGAAGAGCCTGGTGCTGTCCATGGGGAGAATTCATGCTCAAATACGCACAGAAATATTTCTCCACATTCTTAAAATTATTGATATTGGAAAAAAATGAGACTGCTGGGCAGGAGGGGAGTGAGATCTAAAGATGAAGCCTGTCTGTGGAGGGAGCAGTTTGCTTCTTGAAGGTCTCACACCAACAGGAGAGACTTGCCTCCAAGAGCAGAGGTGACTGTGGTAGCTGGGCATCCTGTGCTTCACAGCAAAGCTACTCTCACAGCAGTCCAGCTTTCCACTCCCTGTGGGAATGCAGCAGGAAGTCCCAAGCCCTAACTTTAGGAGATTCAAAGGAACAATTTCACTAATAAAGCCCCACCACAGCCCCACTGGACACAGACTGAGCTTCTTCCTTTCCCAATCTCAATTAGACATGAAAACTAGCGAGCTGATAAACATTGTGCATGAATTTTCCAAACAACATTAAAGTGTAAGGACTCAGAAACTGTCCTGAAAATCTGGACAATTTCCTTTTGTCCTATACACCCACACAATGTGAAGGGCTACTGGTTTCAGTCTTTGAAGCATCTGACAAAAAATAGTCTCAGCTTGTTTGTTATTGTTCACATGCAAAAAAAAAAGAACCACCACCACCAAAAAAAATCCTCAGATCTCCCCAGTGGCAAATTTTTAGGGTTTTAAATGTATCGGGTGCTTCTGGATATGAAGATCTTTAACAGGGCACAGGCCAAGTCCTGATTTCCTCCAGCATGAACAGTAAATCTAGAAGATGCTGGCCTAGCCCAAAGGAATTGCTCTAGATTTACACCAGCTATGAGAGAATGAGATCTAGCTCTGTGTAGAGCATACGAACAAAACACCCGTCTGGTAAAGCAGCAGTAAGTGATGTAAGTGATTTTCCTTAGTAATACCAAAAAGTTTGATACTTAAAACCTGTTTTTTTAAAAACCTGTGTTATACAGCAGGGTCTAACTCTTCTGCCTTATATCAGTGTAGTCTGGAATTCTTAAGGAAGCCCAGTTTCCATGTAGATCCAGAACTGAGAAACTCACTTTTTCTGGACTCCATTATGATCTCCAGCCCTAATCCCAAATTAGACTACTGTCGCTGTGTGTCTGTGCTGCTGTTTCAGCTGAGTACTCAAATAAAATTGAAACTTTAATGTATGAGCTTCCATCTGAATAGCACTTTTGGAGAAGTCAGGTTAGTTATTGCAAGAAATTAACCTTAGCACTGATTAGGTCTGACCTGGAATTTCTTCCTTCGTTTTTTTCAGCTGACCATGAAATTGAAAAGTCCATCATTCATTGGGGATTTTGATGATCTAGTTCTAGCTGGAATAACTGAGATTCATATAGCACTGTTCACAGAGTCTATTTACCTTCTAGTAGCTAGTTGTGAGGTATTGCCTCTGTATGGACAGATGAAAATAAAGCCAAATTATCCGACAGTGTTTCTGGAAATGTGGTCACATAATCCTTGATTCAGGCTGCAGAATCTGATGTTTTTGGGGTTGAAACTCAGTCCTTCACATTCTCAAATGCTATCAAATTATTAAAGCACAAAGGCTAGGACTGGAAGACCAAACCTGAATAAGGGACCAAAGATTTCGTGTTGACCACTATGTATTAGCATAAATGTATGCAGTATAATTTGTGGAATAAATATACACAAACTATAAAGGAAACATATGCAAGTACTATCCAAAACACAGACAAAAATATTCTCACTCACAGTAGCCAAAATATGCATGTGCATAGAAATACAAGAGGGTTGAAGTGCCCAACACACAGAACCACAGAATCACAGAATAGCCTTGACTGGAAAAGACCTCTAAGATCATCCAGTCCAACCATTAACCTAACACTGCCAATTCCCCACTAAACCATGTTCCTTAGCACCTCACCTACGTGTTTCTTAAATACCTCCAGGGATGGGGACTCCACCACTGCCCTGGGCAGCCAGTGCCAGTGCCTGACAACCCTTTCAGTGAAAATTTTTTTCCTAATATCCAATCTAAACCTCCCCTGACACAACTTGAGGCCATTATCCCTTGTCCTATCACTCGTTACCAGGAAAAGAGACTGACCCCTGCCTCACTACAACTTTCTTTCAGGCAGTTGTAGAGAACAATGAGGTCTCCCCTCAGCCTCCTCTTCTCCAGACTGAACAGCCCCAGTTCCCTCAGCCGCTCCTCATCAGACTTGTGCTCCAGACCCTCCACCAGCTTCATTGCTCTTCTTTGGACATGCTCAAGTATTTCAATGTCCTTTACATGTCAAAGAAACAATTTTTTAATTATCATTTTTCAAATGGAGACTCTAGTGGCTTGTTGCTTTGGGGAAATTTAAATTATAAATACACGTATACAAGCTAAAAGACTTCCTTCTATCCCTTCCTTATGAAGGAAGCCTCCTGAGCCACTGGATGTTTCTGTGAATCTCCTCCAGCACCTGTCAGTGGATGGAAGTTCAGCTGAGACTGAATTACAAGAGTGGACCATATGGCAGTGGTGAATCAAGTTTCATCAAGAACACTTGAAATGGGAAGTGCTGGACAGCCTGAGTAAGAGTTTTAGGCAAGTACACAGTAGAGAAGGCTGAAATAGGAAGAAAAGCATGGAGAGATACATGGTACAAAACCCCACCACTTCACCAATAACTTTGAAACGCTCCATTCAAATGCAAGTATGGAGAGTTTTACCACTGACCCAGAAGAATCATGATCAACCTATCTGGGATGTCCAAGCTGTGCAAGGATGATTTTCTTTTAAAAAAAGGAAGAAAACAGAACAAAATCAGAGAGTGTGAAAAAGTCTAAATTCTGACTTGGAGCACAACCTCTTGTACATTTAAGGAAGGGATACGAATTTCCAGCAAAATGGCACTCCACCAAACTACAGAGAAGCACCTTTCCAGTCCCTACTGTACCTGACTTGACCTTGGGATGCACATCCCTAGCACCTAGAGCACCTGGTTTTCCCCTAAACAAGCCAAGTTCTTCTCACTGGAACTGGTCTAGGGTGCATATGCCCCTGACAGTCCCTGCAACAGGAAGGTGAACCAGGGTCTCTTACAGCCCCTGGCTCACAGTGTCCACCTTCTCCCTGGGCAGTGGGTTTGCCATGATTTGCACAATGGACAACCTTTCCGACAGGAAAGAGGAAACCAGTGTCCCAGCAGAGCTGGTCGCTGCAGGAGCCCATGTGGGAGCGGGACACCGAAGTTCAAGCTCAAGCTGTGAAGGAAGCCTGGCAAGGATTTGAACCCACATTTCCTGTATTCAGGGTGGGTGTCCCATGCCTGTGCCTATTCCATCCTGGGCATAAGAACCTTCTTGACAGAGACAAATAATGTGGGGAAATTAGCACTTTCCTGGGGGAAAAAAAAAAAAAAAAGAAAAAAAGAAAAAAAAAAAAAAAAAGAATACCTAGGTATCTATTTCAAAGTTGATGAATCAGCACTTCCCGAGCAGGAAAACGTCTCGTCGGAGCGGCCCCGCCAGCTCTCCTGCCGGGCAGCCTTGGGATGCGGCCCCGCCAGACGGCAGCATGGGCAGCGCCCGGGGAGCACCGCGCTAGGGCCGCTCCCGCGGGCACACCGGGGACCGCTCCGCGCAGGGGCCGGAGGGGACTCACTCGACGACGCGGAGCAGACAGAGCCCATGTCCACTTGCGCGGTGAAGGTGTCGAGCCGAGTGGCCGCACCGCTGGCCGCAGAAACGCCGCGCTGCCCGGCCACTGGCCTCGACGCCTGTCCCGGCGGGGAGCTCGGGTTTCTCTTTCCCCACCCGGGATTTGCTCTCGCTCCCAGCCCGCCGCCAGCCCCGGCGATGCTGCCCACGGCCGCGCCCCGAGGCGCACCTGGGAGCCCCGTGCGGGACAGGGGGACCCCGCGTGTGAAAGGGCTGCGGAGCCACTGATCCGCCCCGCGGGGCAGTCCCCCAGGTCGGCGGCCCTGCAGAGCGATGAGCCCATGCGGGACCGGCCCTTGCTTGGCCCCCACGCACCCCTGCTCTCAGGTGACCAGCAGCGCATCGCAGGGCTGCACTCCCCCCCACGGCGCTCCGGCCAAGCAGGGCCGGCTCTTCGTTCAAAGTGAAAGAAAAAAAAAATCGATTAATTAAAGGAAACCTGCCCTGCTCCATCCTGGCAGACGCGCATTGCGGGATGCAGGCGCCGGAGAGCAGCTCCATCCCACTCTCCAGAGAGACCCACGCCGGGTACCCGTGCCGCCCCCCCCCGCAGGCGGCCCCGACCGATGCTCCGGGGCCCTGCCCGGGCGGGAGGCAGCGGCATCTGGAGCTGAGCGAAGGAAACGGGCACCTTTTCCGCTTCACGGGCAGAACGGGCAGAGGCTGACACTTGGAAACAAAGTGCGGAGGAAAGAAGCCTGCCCTGCAGCCAAAACATGCTTGCTTTCCGTGATGCACCGTTTCGGACATCTCCCGGAACGACTGCCTCCCCGCCCGGGAAGGGCACCACCGTCGGGGATCCAGAGGGTGACGACCGCTCGGGATGCCGCGTTTTGCGTCTCTCTGAAAAGCGGGGAACGCTCCCCCCGGCCCTGCCCGGGGGAGAGGGGCGGAGGGGAGACAGGTGCTCCCGGGGAAGCACATCGCTGGGGACACGTCGGTGCAGAGCGGGGCCGGGACGGGGCAGCGGGTGCCGGCGGACCCTTACCTGCGAGCAGGAGGGCGGCTGCCAGCAGCACGGTCCCTGAGAGCAGCTGGCGGGGCATGATCCTGCCCGCGGGAGCGCAGGGCTCTTCCCGTGCCGACGGCAGCGAGGCGGAGGCAGGGGCTCCGGCTGCGGTCCGACGGACTCTCCTCGGTCCCGGGCTCCTCCCGCGGTGGCGGAAATAACGGCGCAGCGCGGCGCCGGGATCCGCATCCAGCAGCCCCCGAGCCCTCCCCGCCCGCCCCGGCCCGCGCACAGGCAGCCTCCGCAGCGAGCCGCCCTGCCAGCTTCACCTCCCGCCGACATCAATTACCGGCCAGACCCAGCCCCGCTGATTTATAACTTCTCCACCCCTCACCGCGCGCCCGTCCGCCCCCCCGGCCCACATCCTCCGCCGGGAGCACGCCCTCCCCGGCACTCGTTCCCCGCCCGCCGGCTGGCACGGGGCTGCTCCACCGCAGGCCCCCCGGCCCCGGCCGCCCCCGACCCCCGCGCAGCCCGGCCGGGGCCTCCCGCCGCCGGGCAGCTTCCAGCCGCCGGGGCCGCAGCGCCGCCGAGGCGGGGCTCGGGGCTCGGGGCTCGCACGCCGCCGGGCTCCTCCGGGGAAGGCGGACACCGGGCTTGCGAGTCCGGACCAAGCGCTGGGCGCTGGGGGTGCGCGCCCCTCTCCTGCTCCTCAAGAAGACCCCGGCAGCCCCGCGTCCTGTCGCCGGCTCGCGAGCCGGGGGCCGTGTCAGCCCGGTGCCCCGCAGCCCTGGCCCGGCTGCCCGGCCGGTGCTGGGAGCACTGCCCGTGCCCCGCGGCCCCGGGGCTCCTCTCCCCGCCTCCCCTGGGGAGGGGGAGCGGCGGGGCAGCCAGCAGCACTGAGCGCTCAGAGCAGGGAAGCCTGGAAGGGGCAGCACTGGCTAAGGATGCTCCACGAGTCTGCCCTGCCCGCGCTGCTGCTGGCCTTCACTCCCCATGTGACATCCAGGACTATCCTAGAAATATATTTCTCTTCCCTATGGACTTACCTCATGTTTTCCATACCTGTTTTATTTTGTCCAGACCAGAACAGAGCCCATGACAACAAAACGCAAGCCCTGTGTTTCCACTTTTGCCCTCTGCAGCCAGAGAAAAGCTATTGGATGAATCAGGTCTTTGGTTTGACCCAGTATGACTCTTCCTATATATTTATGCCATGAAATAAGTCACAAGTGTGTCTGCATGGGGCAGGTAGATGTGATCACCCCCATTTTACATAGAAGGAAATGGAGGCACATAGAGAGGTTACGTGGCTAGTCCAAGGTCATAGGAAGCTGGTGACAAGTGCCAGAAATAGAACGCAGATCTCCTGTGTCCCACCAGACCATCCTGTGCAAGAAAAAAGATGAGAAGTTGGTGTTGTTTTTGAGAACTGTTTAACTTTCAAGTTTAAAGTCTGTGAGAATATTTCCTGCACACTTCTGCCTGACTCCTATTCATAAGTGACACCCTAAGCTAAGAATTTAAGCCTGCATTTTCCAACCTTCCTGCCCCCAGCTGAGATCTCAAAAATAAAATAGTTATGGATACCTTCCCCCTCATCTGCTCACACCATGGGGGGAAGAACCCAGAGGTTTCTTTGGGAAAGAGGATGACTCATAAGAAATCACCTCCTCCAGTGGAGAGGACAACAGCTGGGAAAACAGTCGGCCAGTGAGGACAGACCAGCCAGAACTAGGACACTGGGCATCCTGACAGCTCAGACCCCCTAGGAGCAAGAGCTCCCTGTGGAAGGAGCTAAGGGAACTGTATGTCCCTGACTTTGACCTACCCAGTGCTGAGTACGTGCTGAGTCTGAGATGATGCAGGCCCCTTCACAAGCCCAGCAGCCATGCCACACCAGTTCCTCCCCACCCTCTTCACACCTCCTACATCACAGCTGCATTCAGTCATGGCCCTCCAAAGACCACAGCACTTTGGCAAGACATACCTCCTTCCTTCTCCAATGGATGTCATCAGCTCCTGATCCACCCAAGGAGCTGAGGACCAGGAAGTGCAATCCTGCAGATCTGTTCCTGACCCCTCATCACTCTTCATACACTAAAGCCAGGAAAAAAAAGAAATGTGGAACCTGCATGAAAACAGAAAAGATGACAGTAGTGAGATATGGGAAGGAAAGAGGCAGCAGACATTCCCATAAAGCAGAATGAAGGTGTGGAGGGAAGCCTATGCCTGGAACTGGATGAAAGGCATCTCTAAACACACAGGCTGAAGCATCTGGACAGATGGACAGTGCGTGTGTGAAGGGGAGGGCTGTGTGGAACCTATTTGATCTTATTTTTTGTTTACTACCATGTAACTGGCAACACCTAGTAGGGTGAGAACTTATTTTGAAAAGTCGTTTAGGTGCTTTGGCCAAACAAACACTAAAGAACTGGTCATAGACCTGTCCCAGCCAAATGTCCATCCTACAGGCAATATGATCTCTTCATACTAGAATCTTAGGCCTTGATCTGATGCTAAGTAGTGGGTAGCACATGTGAAAACAATTTTTATCCTTGGAATAAAGGATATGTAACTGTTGTTACGTTCCCTTCAGCTCTGAAATGTGGGAAATTTCCTCTTCCCAGCATTTGTTAAAAAGACTGTTACTAAAAACTAGAAAGGAAATCGTCCAAATTTAGCAGCTGAGAGTAAATCCTCTTTGAAAAGTATCAGGCAAACCCCCTTGCTGCAAGGCTGATCATCTGCTCGACCTCCAGCACAACAGAAGCTGCAAAAGAGAGAGAAGAAAGAGTCTTCACAGTAGACAATATCTGGTTTTAGTGTTCACTTGCAGCCCAGCAGTATCTTGTATTGTTTAATTTTACCCTGCTCTGAAGGAAGAAGGCTTCTGTCAAGCCTTTTGCTTGAACAACCCATACATCTGACACTAAGATCATCAAATTGTCACACAGCAAAAGCACCAACTCTCCAATATGCATCCCTTACCCCTCCGTGGCCAACAAGACTCATTGAAACAATATAAAAAATGAGAAATAGGAAATTTGGTTGAGAAGACAAGTAATTGGGGCATTCACTCCTAGGTCTGCCTTGAGCAGCAGACTACCATGCTGCAAAGAAACACAAACATCACCCTGAACACATAGGACCTTTAATAGTTGAATACTTAACCAGGGCATTGCCTCTTGTCTGCTCTGTGCCAGTCTTTATGACTTACGTGTCTGGCTTCAAGACTTAGGCGGGGTGGAGACTCCTCTCAGTCCAGATATGACTTAGTCAAGTTGCTGGGACACATCCTGAGGTTGTGGATTCTACTCTCCGCTGGAATTAGGACATTTGAAACCTCCTGAGTTAAGGCTTTAGCCAAGCCTCCTGGGAGGAATAATTTGGACAGTTCCTGTGGACCTGGCAAAAATAGAGAGCCTGGAAAATCCCACTCACAGCAGCAGCCAATACCCTCCCAACCTGTCCTGACTCTTTCCAGTCATGGAAGCAATGTTTTTGTTTGCACTGGTGCTCAAAAAAGCTCCTTGTGGCGCTGATTCCAATGTTCAGAGCATTACACAAAAGGCTACCACGAGCACCTGCACAGCGGGTGCCTGCTCACAGAAAAAGACTGCATGGGCCAGAGTTATAGTTGAGGGACCTCATGGTATCTGTTGATCCCTGTACACACAGCAGACAGGTAGACACCTGACAGGAACAGACTAGACTGCCTTTGAGATGGTCCCAAGCTCCAGCTGTTGGGAGAGAAGATGTCAAAGCAGAGCAGATTGGATCTCCCTCTGCAGGTCTTCTGCGGAATCGGCATCAGCGAACTGACTTCTTTTAAGAGGACTGGGCACTCCCAGGACCGAAAATTTAAGCAAAGCAATATTTCAGTTGATCACCTAGAAAACATTACCATTTTTTTCAGAGCCAGTGGGAAAGGGTTCGATGGTCCCTGTCCACCAACGGGAACCTCCTCCATTCCCACAGTCCCTTGTCAGTTGTACTGGCACAACCATTCTGGGGCTCACAACAGTTTCTGGTGCTCAGTGTAGAACAGTTTGGTGAAAAAATCAAGGATGTAACTTGCCTGCTTTCTATGGAGGGCCACTTATAACCTGGGTAATTTCACTGATGGAGCTTACAGCACACCTGCACAACGAGAGACACAGTGATCTGTGACAACTGAGAGAATATTGGAGCTTTTTACACTCATCCAGCTACTGAGGAAACTAACCTGGAGCAGGATCCTAGGCAGATGGACTGGGTCTACTCTACCCAAGGCCTTCCTCTGACTCTCTTTTCCTCTCTCTTTTCAATGAGGTGTTTTCAATCACCATTATTTTGACATCCTCTGGTCCCATCTCCCTACAGCAGGAACAGAGTTTAATAAGAACACCAACAACTAAATCCTATTTACCATCACCATTATAACTCTATCTGCTGCTGTTATTTGGATTTGCCCACTATATTGAAAGTTTCATGTAAGCCAAAGTTCCTTAGTTTCCTCCAGGACTGTGAGAAGAAAAAGCTGAGACCTCTTCTCTGTACTACAGTGTTTACTGGAACAGCTAATTATACCTGCCCATCAGGCACATGCCTAGCTAAGTGTATGCAGAGACATCAACTACAGCTGTGGTTGTGCTTTCCCTCAGCAAGGCTGAGCTTTACCTGTACCCAGGTGTGGCAATGACAGCCAAAAGCTGCAGCGAAGAATTAGTCTTTGCAGGACAACCTCACAGCACTGTGGCCCATCCTTCACTGAAGGGTACGACAGCTCAGAGCAATGATTGTGTCACCTCTTCATCCAAATTTCCCACCTGCATCAAAGCTGGGTCCACTTTTGAGGGCAGGCAAAGCAGGCAGCTGTCTAACCATAGCAAGAAAGTGGATGCAACAGGAACACATAATTTGCCACTGCTCATTTTTTATTATAATTAGTCAACTGGTAGGAGCAATTAATCAGATTATCTGGTATTTTATTGGGAGGTTAGGAAGCTAATGAGTAAGAGCTCCTGCGATACTCGGGCCTGGAGAGTAGCTCCCCTTCCAGGAGTTTCAGTGGCTGAGTGGAGGAGCTCAGCTGCCAGAGCACACCGTCAGTGTCTTAGCTGTTGTGGAGCAAGCTAAAGGCGAGGGTCTGCCCCTCCTGTCACCTGGGAGCTGCTTTGAAACTGGTCCCTGCTTATGCTACACCATGATTCGCAGCACTCTTGTACCACCACTGTGGCCTTGCTGGGGGATCACCAGGAAGTGTCTGATCCTGACCACTGTCTCTGGACCTGATCCTGACAGGGACTTGCCATTCCACATTCTGGCTCCTTGGTGGTGTGGTGACTACTCCCACCTGCCTTTTCACTGCACTTGGTTCACTCGGGAATCAGCCAGTCCTCACTGGTCCCTGGCACATCCAACATGATTTTGGCTTTGCCCACATCTCCTCTTCCTGTCAGGACTATACAGCAGAACGCCAGTGATTTCATCCCCCTTACTAAAAAGCATACTCTGTTATAGTACACATTTTCTTTCAAAATATGACACAATTGATTTTATATGTGCATTCAGCAATATTTCACTGAACAGCAAAAAAAAAAAAGTGGAACAAGAATTTTTTGTCCCTGAAAAACACAAGTACAATAGCAGAATGCTAGTAAGCATTTCCACTGTATGCTGGACCCCACTCACACACCTGCATCAATACGGGAATGACCTACTTTTGGCATAGCTGGGTTAGCATGGTGGTGACATAGCACTCTCAGCTTCATCTCTCAGGCATTCAAAATCCAGTCCCCAGCCATCACTTCTTCCCTTTATCCAGGAGGATATATATGTATGTCTTTCCTGGAGGCATCAGTATATGAATGTACCAGGATAAATAGAAAGAGGCAAGACCACATAAAAAGACTGATTGCTCGTCCTCCCTGTGGAATCCGGCCAAGGTCACTGCATTTCAGTGGGAAAGACAACCAGTAGGTCAGCAAAAGAACCACAAAACCAAACCAAAACATGTCAAAAAGGGAAAACTACCCAACAAAATATTGGGCCATGAGAAGAAAACCAGCCTTATGACAAAGAGCTCTTTTCCTCTTACCACCCCAAACACCAGCCCCTAGAGGCTCAGCGTTTCCCTCACCATAATACAAGCCAGGCCTCCCCACTGGGAGCCTGCACAGCTGCCGCTCACAGAGAAGCTGGTGACTCAGTGATGTGCACGAATGCTTCTGCCCTGATTATTTTGGAACAAATCAGATACAAAATATGAACAAAAGCAAACAGTTATCTGACCACAGAAATGATGTTCACAGGAGTATCTTGGGAGCTGTGCTGGGAAATGTGGGATATGTACAGCACTGTCAAGGTCCAGCACCAGAGTAATGCGTATGGTTACACCACATGTGCCTCAAACAGTAGGCTTGGTGTACTCCCTGCCCTATGTGCTGGTTCACTTACATGACTGCAAGCAGAGCAATTTCAGGAGAGAGAATTTAGGAGGGAGGTCCAACTGGGCTAAATCAGCAGCCATACAAGTCTACCAGACAGGTGGAAAGAAAGAGGGGCCACTGCAATGTTTGCCCAGAACCTCATCAGAGCTATCTCTAGCTGCAATGTTTGCCCAGAACCATGTCAGGGCTATCTCTGGCTCCATCTGCAAGTAGCAAGGATGATGTTTTACAGAGGAAGACTAAGGAGAGCTGAACTGGGCCGGGAGGAGTAAAAGAGATTCCTCTGAAACGCACTAGAATTGTCTTTTCTTTCATTCTCTAGCCATGGTTGAGATTTTCAAGACAACAGTTTTAAGACAGCTCTTTTCCACAACACATTTCCTTCAAAATAAGTAAAAAAAGTAAAGCATAAAAAAGTGTGGGTTTTTTTAAAAAAAAAAACAAAACAGTAAAAAAATGAAACTGGATGACAGGAATAGTAAAAAGATTGTTTTGCTTCCAGTCTCATGAGATACTAGTGGTGATGTGTGTGGTTATTACCTTAGAGATGCAACAGTGTCATTTCCATGCTATGAAATCAGTATATTTGCTTCCTTCGGTGCAGGAAAACCATAACTGGAAGATGAGCACAGTGCTGGGGCAGAAAAGGGTTGCCTGCTGACTCGGCAAACCTCAAAGCTGTCCATCTGGTGCTTTGAAACCCCATCTGGGAATGATCTCTTGTCACCAGGTCCGGCAGACAGGATCCAGCACAGGTCTAGGAGGGAGAATGATCTGTGCATAAACTAATCTCACAAGTACCAGGAGCTCCTGATACAGTTTATATGTGTCTTTACCTTGCAAAGCTACTGACTCATCTCCTGAAGCTGAGGTGTAGGTTGTTGTTGGCAAAAGAGGAAAGATGAGGAGCAGATCAGGAGATTTTTGTAGCAGGACTTCTCTTGAGATCCCCAGAGCTTGCACTGACTTTTTCTCAGTCCCAGTAATGTGCAGAGGGAAGATGGAGAAGCCAGAACTGGGCTGCAGTCACCAAATCCAAACCCACATTTATTTGCCTGAACGCCACAAGGCAATGAGATGAGGTGCTGAGGGACATGGTGTAGTGGTGACTTGGCAGTGCTGGGTTAATGGTTGGACTTGATGATCTTAGAGATCTTTTCCAACCAAGGCTGTTCTGTGATTCTATGATTCTGTGATCATTTGAAGAACAATTGTGGAATGTGTATTATACTTTATACACACACAGTCTTTGTTGAGGTAAAAATTGGCCCAAAATTCTGTGTCTATACAGGACAGATTATGCCTTTTTTAACCCTGTAATACAAGGGTTGAGCATCTCCTGGGGAAAGTGTCTTAGAAAGACATTTTAATGTTTTATTCATAAGTATGTGGTCTTTCTGGGACAAGCATTGAGCAAGGGTTAATACCATTAGAAGAAACTGGTTAAAAGTTATTTCACAGAGTTGTACTTTACAGGTAGCACGAGCTGCCAAAGGGTAGAGCTCTCCGTTTGTTGGTTTTTTTTTTAACTCTTCCGACTAGAAACGGACCTTTCCCGCGCGACGCTCCCCCACCCCCCACCCCCCCCCCACCCCCCCCCACCCCCCTCCAAAAAACGAGATAAGCAGGCTGCATTCCCATTCAAAGAAACAGGAGGTGCCGTGGGCCCCCGTGCCACCCCCAGCCCAGGGCAGGCGGAGGGAGAGCGGGATGAGCCCACGGCAGGAACGCAGCTCCCCCCGCCCCGTCACTGCCGGAGCCCCCCGAGGGCTGCACCGAGCGGGCGCAGGCGAGGCGGGGCGGAGCGGGGCGGAGCGGGGCACGCTCCTTCTGCGGTGGCGGCCGTGCCCGCGGGCAGCGGAGCCGCGCTCGGTTCTTCCCCTGCGCGGGGAGGATGAGGAGAGGAGGCTGCTGCCGCTTCCCTTCCCGAGAGCCAGCGAGCCGAATTTCCCGGGGTGTGTACGGTCAGCAATAAAAAGAGAAACGCACGATCCAAGTTAATTTTCCACCCCCGAAAGGAAATGCTGCTTCCTGTATTATGCAAGGCTGGTGCCAACACCACTGACACAGGAGTCTATTGTCCTTTTCACAAAGCCGTGGTGGGGAAGGACGCCTGAGAAAATAGTCCTTTTGCAACAGCAAGGAGCTTTTGATCTTTGCGGGGGGGCGAAAAAAAAAAAAAGCGGGTGTGCTGCGGGTGCTGGGAGGGATGCACCGGGCGGAGCGGGGAGCGCGGCGCGGCCTCAGCCGGTATCGGGGTGCCCCTCGCCATGCCTCCATCCTTGCTCAGGATGCGCCCAAGTGCCTGCAAATGTCTTTCCTTTTCCATAAAAAGCGATCACACGGCTTCAGCCCCGCTTCCGATGTGCGCAAATCGGAACAAAGACACCAGGGATTAAGAGCCTCTTCCTGGCCCCTCCCTTCACCCCTCACCCCCCGGTTTAATGCAGATGACTTACAGAGCCTCTTAGCTATGTCCCCCTCGTCGGTGCTGGGGCTGCCCCGGGCCTGGGGGACACGGCACAGGGTACCCGGTGCCCAGGCCAGCTGCAAGCCCTAGCAGTTTCTCAGCAGGAAAAGCTCAGTAACATCTGAAGAAGAGTCGCGGTGCTTCCAAAGGTAGTTTGTGAGACATGCTTTCCTGTCAGAGCCTTTAAAAATACCATGGCTTTCTTTTACTTAAATAAGTAATAAAGGCTGCAACACTTTATTCCTACTCTAGAAGGATCACGTGAGTCCAAAAGAGGGTATTTGGAATCTTGGATATTTGGGTTCATTCCATTTTGCTGCTGCTATCCCTTGTTAAATAATTCTTAAAGAGTTAATCTTTCCTTAAAAGAGCTTTTAAAAGAACAATACTTATTCTTAAAATAGTTCTTATAAACTTTCTTATTAGTTCTTATTAAAGGCGAGTTCCTGCCTTTCTTAATGGGATACAAAACCCATTTCCAAGGGAAGTCTATGGCCAGCAAGAGCAGCAGGGTCAGGCTCTTGCTTTGACTGTTTTCTGGCAGCTGTCTTCTGCAGGATGGAATCACTTTGGCCGACTAATGACTGACAGTGGCTCATTATAAGAAAATGCAAATCGTTTTCTTTAAATGTGCATGCTTGCCATCAGAAAGAAAACCTAATGGTCCCCTTCACACATGTAGATAGGCTGATTTAAAGGCTTGTTAGCGAAAGAGGATATGGAGAACCTTCAAGAATGATTATGAATCTTCTATATAAAAATAGAAGGGGATTTTTCATGTCCAAGAGCAGGTTTCTTTTAAGAAATCCTAAATCTTGCCCAATTTTTGTGTCTCCTTTGCTGTGAAAACAGAACAGAACAAAAATACCAAAGTAAAACACACCATCTGGGTTTCCAGTAGCTTGCAAGGTGCTCACTGCTGAATACAGCTGGTTGTGAATGATGGTATCACCGGTGGCCTTCCAACACTACAGCTGTACCCAAACACTTTTGCCTCCCTCCATGGAGACACAGGTTTGGGTCTGCAGTTTCTAACACCGTGCCCAACTCTGGCCCATGGACCTCAGCTCCCATCCAACCACAGATGCAGTCGTTTTTAACGCTGACAGCATGACAGCTTTTCAGGCTCTTCCCAGGCTCTCTATGGAGGCCAGGCATACTGCAGGCAGGGAAAGCTGAGCTCTGCGGTACTGCCTGCCCTTCCCCCAACCCTTAGATGTGGGCAATTCAAGTTTATCTCCCACAGACTCTGCCATAGACTTCTGTTATCTAGAATAAGCCCCAGAGGCACAAATCCTTAAAGGCATTGAAGTGCCTAACTCCCATCAGAATGAGGGATGCAGTTGTCTAAATACCGCTGATAATCTACAAAGTTGCTCACGATTTGTGTAACAGAGATCACGTAAGTACCTACAGACTGACACAGGCAAAGCACTGAGTAAAGTTTCCTTTCCTGTTGCTTCTGCCGTTGCTACTATTCAGCATTTGTGCTGGGGTGTACTCACAAATCCAATCGGTAGTTAGGAGTTCGCCGGGAGAAGGAGCACAAGGAGCAAAGGTTCTGCTTATGACATTTCACAGTACGTGGAGTACGTGGAGAAACAGCGAGTACGTCTGACACAGAAGTGGTAACAATGGGAAGATTGTCATGAGCCCTCCGAGCATCAGAGTGCATTCAGCACGCCCGCCGCCCTCTGCTTTCAAGGGGTTTTCAGGGTTGGCAACAGAAGTAAATTTATAATGTTACAAGTATGTTTCTTCTGCCTTTCTGACGATGGTTGGTCTCTGGATATCACACGATACCTACTGGAACCTCTGCCACCAAGCCATGGAGAAACACCTTAGACCAGTTTCTTGGGTCTCAGTTGCGAATGGGCTGGAAATGGGAGGGATCCTTTCCTTGCACCTACCTATGCCTGCATGCATCCGAACTCTTCATGGCAAAATACAAAGCGCACTTGTGAATTGTGAACCTTGGGAAATGGCTAGTCATCTGCTGCTTTACACTGAATTCAGCTAGCTAAGATGTCCATCATTTTGGTGAAATGGATGAGGCTCGTTAAGAGAGGAAATAGGCACAGCCCTGAGGGATAGGATATACCAAATGAGCACCTAAAAATAAACTGTTTTTCCTGTTCCATGAAAACTATTGTTGAAGTTGCCACAGAAATATTTCATAATTGTGAAATAAAAAAACCCCAAGAAGTAATTTCTCCTCTACTTGTGATTTCCCAGCACAGTACTAACTTTGTAAAAATGTCAGTGTGTTTGAAATAATCAATATATCCAGATGGGGACAAATTTGTAACTGTTCATCATTAATATAACAGAAAAAAAAAAAAAAAAAAAAGGCCACTGTTGATAACAGATTTAATTCAAACAATTTAAATTCTGATCCAGCTGAAGGTATTGGTTTGTCTGCTTTGTGAGGGGTAAATCTGTATAAAGGTTGTAGTCCTGGAGGTCACATAAGGATTAAATGATGTATCCAATTTCACACAGCATGAGTGATGGGGTCAGAAAATGCATTCTCTCAGTCAAGTCATCAAAACCAGTCCTTCTGCAGCCAGACACGTTCTTCAGTCCCTTTCACTGTTTCAGGCTCCAGTGTTAGAAATGTAGCGCTGTGACCACAGGAACTATGGAAACTTGGTTTCCTACATAGCTTGAGGTTTCTGTGTTTGAAAAAGTGCTTTTCCCATGGGTGAGCATTCACAAGGTGTTTAAATGCCCTACTGAGCCCAAGGACACGCTGGTGAGAAGGTACAATTGTTTCTCTTACGGGTTCTCTCTACTCTACCTAGCTCCTCTTTTTATGAAAACGGTAGGAATATTACCTTTAATAATTACCTTTAAAACCTATTCTTTTATATCAGCTTGAACTAAAACTGGCCAACAGATTCCAAAGGGCTTTTTGCTGAGGTAGGAACCATGTAGGGACACAGAGGTTGCTCACATAACTCATGATTTTTAGAAAAGAATGCTGATTGCTTAGATTTTTTGCTGTCCCAGTTCTTTCCAAAGAAAAACTGTGGCAGAACCTTATTCCTCTACTTTAGAGAATTTCTTTCAATTTCTAGCCTAAGTGATTTCACAACATTTTTCTGGTTTTATCCTGACTTTCTCTTTCTAGCTTAAATACCATCTATTTACAGATATTTATCCCTTGATAAATCATAGAATCATAGACTCATAGAATGGTTTGGGTTGGAAGGGACCTCAAAGATCATCTAGTGACAACCCCCCTGCCATGGCAGGGACACCTCCCACCAGACCAGGTTGCTCCAAGCCCCATCCAACCTGGCCTTGAACACTTCCAGGGAGGGGGCAGTCACAGCTTCTCTGGGCAACCTGTGCCAGTGTCTCACCACCCTCAAAGGAAAGAATTTCTTCCTAATACCTAGTCTAAATCTACCCTCTTCCAGTTTAAAACCATTATCCCTCGTCCTATCACTACATGCTCTTGTAAATACTTATGTCAGACACAGAATCAACTTTATTTTTATTATAATTGCCTCCTATCATAGGACAGGAATGCCCCAGTAGACATTCTCTACACTTATTCCAGTATTTTCTTGAACATTCAACACCACCATGCCTTTTCATGGCAGTTTCACACTCATGAGTCATGAATTAATAACCCATTTTTTTTTTTCTCTATCATTGCCAAAGTATGATTGCTAAACTTACAGCAAATATTTTTGAGGAATTTACTCAGAACAAAAGTTGTAACTGTTCTGCTTCCTGGTCTCATGAAGTTGTGAGCATAGTTTGACTCAGAAATTTTGGTAAGTTATTTTAAGTATTATGTACAAAAATATACCATTTTGAAAGTTGGTTTTATCAGGGATTTTCTGCTCTCTCATATGTATGTACACAGCAATTTGGAATGTGAGACGTCCAAATATAGGGAATGAAAACTATTATTTCTGGTTCACCTTGCCCCAGGAAGAGATGAGTGCTGTCTGTAGAAAAGAAGAAAGGAATATTGTGAGATAAACCAAAACAAAACACACTGTTATTCCAGGAGACAAACCTCTAAACATGTAGCTGAAGGAGTTTTCAACCACTGAAATTGCATACTGTTTCAGAAGACAGCTGCACAATCAAAACAAAAAGAAAGGTGACTGCAAAAATCCAGTCTATCCAAAACCAGATGCGTGGATCTGAAAGTGAACACTTAGTTTTGTGCTTCACAGGAAATGTACCTGTTTGCATTTCTCTCTCTTCTCCCACTTAGGGATCCTGAAGCTTTTTCAAAAAAAACAACAGAGGAACGTTTGCAACATTTTGGAAATGAGAAACATCCTCCTTTCTCAACCATTCTACTCCTCAGTGACCACATGCTACTTGAGGGCATGAAAAGGCTTCACCGCCTGTTGGTCCAGGATAGAGAGCTCCTTGAAGACTTGTGATGTGAAATATTTGTCCTTTGAACACTGTTGAGGAGATGAATCTTTCAGTCAGATACTTCTTCATGTTCCTTCAGCAGCCCCACCATTTTGGCCCACACATAGGGCTCAATTTGGTTGCCAAATGTAGGTGTCTAGTCCCACCGTGTAATAACCTGGGGCATGTGGGCTGTCCACCCATGGATGCCATGGGTCCAGCATGCCCAGGCCTCTCAAGAGCAGTGGCCAGAGTCCAGGAGGGATTGTCTGGAGCCTGTATGTTGATTGGATGCCAACATTTGGACAGCTGAATTGTCCCTCAGGCTTCCTTCTTAATACGTCTCAGAAATTTCCATCTTCTCCTCTAGCTAAGACACTGCTGAGTTCTTTTGAAATGTGTTGTAATTTAATACCACTTAATACCTGGCATTTTCTAAGGAATTTACTTTCAAAGGCATTTAGGCCCAGATTTAAACTAAGTCCCATGTAAATGATGTTTCCTACTGCCTGCACAGCTTTGAAGGCCTAGAGTGAGCCAATAGGAAACCGAGGCATAGGGACCAAAGTGGGCTTTGGTCTGCCTGACTGAAGCATGTGACCACAGCAGTGGGTGCAGACAGACCTCAATTCATACTGGGAGTATGGTTAACCTTTAAACTGGAAATACTGAGGAGCTGCATGAGTTGAGCTGACTGAACAGGCTGGATCCGGAAACAGTAGAGTCATGTTTGGTTGAAACTATTTCTGAGTGAAGACACCACACTGCCAACTGCTCCATGGACTTGGCTTCATCTCCACATAAGGATCTACCTTCCAGACTCTTTTGTTTTGTGGAGACATATTTTTGGATTTTTTTCTCTGTTTTCTCCTAAGCAAAGGTGGAACAGCAGTTAAGCTGGAAAGCCTTTAGGTTGCGTATTTCAGCAACCAAGGCTTGTTGAGGATGGTGAATAGAACTTCTTCATTGTCAACTGATAAAATGCTTCCCAGAAGGTATGAATACTGACATTTCCTTAACCTTTTTTTCTTTCTGAGACAATGAGTTTAAAAGCTCTGCTATTGGTTCTTCTACCTTTTTTGCGGTGCTGAAAACCTTCTGTCAGTTCATTATACTGTGTTGCCAGCACAACTGTCAGAGTTTCTAGTAGTGCCCATTCTGTACCCATCTACACTTTTTCTCTCAGTAAAGTGGGCAACAATTCAAACCAGTAGTGGTAAGTAACTGATGCTGATTTCATGCTCTTGCCAAAAGCTAAATTGGATGCAACTTCTACTTCCTTACATAAACCCTTGATGAAGCTCCTTGTTACAATGGCATACCATAACACCTAAGATATTCCCAAATGTATTGGGATGGTGGTTGCCTAAATGCCATCTTTGCACCTATAAACTGAATGAGGAACATCTTTTGTTTATTTTTTTCCATTAGATGCTATTTCAGGGTTTGTCAGCCTTTTAGATGAAAAGAAAATCTAAAGACAGTTGCTAGTAGGGTTGTTACAGAGGTTTTCACTTAATTCAGTGAAAAGTTGGCTAAATTGCTTTTATGTTTACTTTCCCCTGATTCATTTGGCTTGCCTGCTTAAGTGGAGAATGTGTGTGTTCTTCTAGCTGAGATATGGAAATTAAAATTATTCTGTGGTTTACTGTTTCCGGGATCAAAATTAACCCACAGGCAGTAGACTGAGGAATTGTGGTTGAAGAATTGATCTTCCTTTATGAAACTCAGTCTGTGCTTCCCTTATTTGTCAGCAGTTGTTTCCTGTATTCTGCTTTGGATAATATTGTACAAGGCTTGTCTACCACTTTACAGAATATAGCACACACTCAGATGCCACAGTCACTTTGGTCACCTTTCTTTGTCATTGTGTTTACAACTTCCTTTTTTTTCAAAGAACAGAGACTTAATGAGATTTCCTCATCACGACCATCAGGACCTTTAAGTGTTTCCCCATACATTAATCCTCACCTGCACCCTTCTAGTTTAAAATATTTTTTGGCATCTTTCACTTCTATTGTGCTGAGAAATGTGACAGTGTCTAGTACAGTGTTTCATTTTCAGTTGGCATTCTTTAAGAATGTTCTGCCTATAGTCTCTGTTGGGTTTTGGGTTGTTGTGGTTTTCCTTTTTTTTTTTTTTTACTGTTTCCAAGGACTCTTCTCTTCTTGTTTGGTGTGAATTTGCAATCCAGAGGGCTGCTGATCTGGAAGACCATTTCACTTTTCTCTCCTTCACAAATGACCACAGCTTCATTCATAATATTTTCCATATATTTCTTCTTCTTTCTTCTTGTTAGTGCTTTGGTTTTTATTTAAGAGAATATTAACTGCTTCTTTATCTAGAAGGGGTATTGTTTCCTTTCATTTGTTCTCCTTCTTTCACATTGTTCTTATTTACCTAGACTTAAGTTATACTCACCTGGAAATCAATAACAGTTACTGAAGGTTCAAAGTTATTAGTGTCGGCTGAAAGGGACCTGACATCCTCCCATCATTTTTGAAAGAAATAGAAGAACAGGAATATTAAATGACTCGTATGTATAATTAAAAAAAATAATCTGTCATAGAACAGAAAATGGAGCCCATGCCATCTGGCTAAAGTATCATAACCACACATTTATCTTTTCTTCAATCTCTCTCTTTAGTAGCTGCTATTACAGAAGAAAAATGTCCAGGTCATAAATCATTTCACCCTTTTAAATGTTAATGTTTAAAATATTTAAGTGTTTTAAAATATTTGTAACAGCTTTACAGAATAGTTCCTCAAAGCTATGCCACAGTCACTGCTCCAGAACACAGCAATGCATCATCTTATGCTTTTCTATTAGGTGTTTCCAACTATTAATTTTAAAAAAGAAAACATCAATTACGTTGAATGACAGCAGTGGCACTGGGCAGAAAGACATAAAACCAATAGTAACACGATTGCTATAGAAATGGAAATAGTCATTAACTAACACAGGGAAAGAAAGATAAGATTAGCACCAGAATCAAAGAACAGGAGAGAAACTTTACTACAAAAGCAGGAAAGACTTAAAAAACAGTCCAACAAAAATCAATCAGTTTGGCGATTTGATGGTTAATAGCAGGCAGATGAATCAATCCTTTGTCAGAACCAATACTTTTTTTCTGAGAAGAAACGTGGAAAATATACCTTAAAATCTGTCTCTTCTGCTCAGATAATTGGAAGTTGCTAGAGACAACTAAGCAAGGAGTCATATTTTCCTATTCCACATTCCAGAATTCCATTTAGCCCACAGCAGTTATAATCATAGAATCACAGAATGGCAGGGATTGGAAGGGGCCTCCGAAGATCATCCAGTCCAACTCTCCTGCTAGAGCAGGACTCTAGAGTAGATCACACAGGAGCACGTCCAGACGGGTTTTAAATATCTCCAGAGATGGAAACTCCACAACCTCTCTGGGCAGCCTGTGCCAGTGCTCTGTCACCCTCACAGTAAAGAAGTGTTTTCTTATGTTAAGATTGAACCTCCTGTGTTCCATTTGCATCCCTGAGCACTGTGAGTAGAACTTGCAGAACATGTATTACAAACAAAGGACAAGAGAAGATTTAGCAAAATTACCAAAATATATACAAACATGGTTTATTTAAAAATCTGCTAACTTGCAATCTTTTATCTTCTTTCTCTTTTTTTTTGGTGGGGTTTTTTTTTTGGGTTTTTTGGGTTTTTTTAAGCCAAAGGCCAAGAATAAAAGCTATTTACCATTTTCCAGCCAAGAGAGACCAGAGACACCCATGGACTCACGTTGCTGCCAAATCACCTTCTCCAACCTAGCTTGACTTTCTTATTCAACATCATTTCACTCAACTGACCAGATTCAAAACCATTCTTGAAAGACAAAACACAGCTCCTGTGCCTTATAACTAAAACAACTTATGGCAAACCCAGATTTCAGTATATACAGAAATTGATAACAAACAATTATGAACTCACTCACCTTTCCTGTTCTGCTGGCAGCACATCTCAACTGAAGGGCACATATTATATGCTCCTCACCTAACTGACCAACATTTGTGTTTGTTGTTTTGATTTTTTTTAATCCGGGTCATCTCACCCCCTTCTATTCCAATGAATCAAAGGTTGACTAAAGTAATGAATCATCCCTCAATTTTCCTCTGGGTCCATGGATCTCAGTGGATGAGCTGGGAGAATCTCTACAGAGCACAAGAAGTGCCTACAAGAAAAGTGAAGAGGGACTTTTTACAAGGGCATGTAGCGATAGGATAAGGGGTAACGGTTTTAAACCAAAAAAGGGTAGATTTAGACTAGACATTAGGAAGAAATTCTTTACTATAAGGGTAGTGAGACACTGGAATGGGTTGCCCAGAGAAGTTGTGACTGCCCCCTCCCTGGAAGTGTTCAAGGCCAGGTTAGACTGGGCTTTGAGCAACCTGGTCTGGTGGAAGGTGTCCCTGCCCATGGCAGGGGGGTTGCAACTAGATGATCTTTTAAGGTTCCTTCCAACCCAAACCATTCTATTATTCTATGAAGTGACTATATATAGAAGGAAACAGTCATTATATGACAGGCTTTTGTATCTTTGCAGAATCTTGGCAATGTCTAAGCTGCTCTGTGTCAAATGCTTACTCAGGAAAGAAAGAAGTGTTCTAAAACTTGCTGTCAAATACAAGTAACGTTAGAGCAATAGATCTGAAAACACCTTCTTAGGGAGATCAATGTCATTATTAAACTTCATGGCTTCAAAATTAAAAAAGACAGGAAGCAGACTGGATTAAAATCATCATGGGGTGTCTCTTGCATAAGAGAGAAAACATCACTAACACAGTGATAATGGTCAGTATCATGATCATACATGAACCATGAGAAAAGTGATATCCCAAATCCAAACCTCAGACTGGACACTGTGAGAATACAGAGAAAGGTGTCACTTTGCTACACAGTGTTAATGTGGTGAGGGGATGGATGCCAGAATTTCCACCAGTGAAGCAGTGGTGTGGACACTCCTAATTATAAGTGCCAAATTAGAAGTAGACAAAGTGGAACTGATTTTCAAAAAGCAGCAGGGTCTGAAATTCAATACTTTTGGAGATCATCATGTAAGCTGCCCACAAAATTAGGCAACAAAATAATCTCTGACAATCGGTAAATGTAGTAGTTACTTCACCACTTCTTGAGCAGCAGTGGCAGGGAAGCCAGAGATGACAGTAAGGTCAGGAGATAAGACTGCAATACTGGGAAAGACTGTAGACCACAAAGACACTGGTGACAGCAGGGAAACTGTTAAGCTAATGAGGAAGAAACTTGGAGAAGTGTAAAAACTCCTCCATCTCAGCCCACGCAGTAACTGTAGAATCGCCCTTCCCATTCCTGCTACTAAAAGCAGTAATTTCTCTTACACTTTTAGACCATTAACAAAATAAATCAAAGCAAAACATAAGAATGAAAATGGAATACACAAGCTTATCAAGGGACCTTGGAAGGTTTTGTTTCCCCAGCTAACTGTTGGGTACACTGTACACAGCCTCACTACACCCAACCACCAACCCTGCAGTCTCCAGACCTGTCCAGTGTCAGTATGAGATAGGCTCCAGCCCACTGAGTGCAGAAGCTCCTTGAGATCTCCATTGGCAGATATCCCTCAGGACAGGTGAGATGTGATCTTCTCTCCTGTAACACGGTTGCAAAAGCACAACATTTCTCTAACCCTCCTGAAACTCTTTTTCCGTTTTGATATTTTTTTCTTCTGTACTGCTGATTTAAAGGTAGAGCAGAAACTTTTCCATCAGATGTAAGAAGTATGTTTGTGAGAGGAAATTGGGAAAAATATTCTGAAGAGTTGCAGTATCTCCTGCTAACCATTTTTGCTTTCAGATTGACTATATTATTTACTATTCTATATGACTTCATTCCCCTTCACTCTAGAAAATGTGACTTACTGTTCAAGGTCTATCTGCATATGACAATTGTGCCTTTCTGTGTGCTCTGTAATATATGTAAAATCGTGTGGCATCTCTGTGAACACTTTGGGAAACCTTTAGCAAGTCCCTCTTTGCATTCCTTTTTACACTGAAACCGTCCATCTAAAGCCTTCCAGAGCAGCAATGCAATAGGTAGGTAGCAATATACCATTATTTAGACAAAGTTTACCATTGAAATGTTTATTTTTCTGAACAGAAAGCACGACACAATCTACTATGTAGCCTGATCTGAGGGATTAATATAGAGTATATATTACTACTTCTGCTTGTGCACCCTGCAGGTCTTGAGACAAAGACTTATAAGAGTGATACAAGTTAAAAAGTTGGTACTGAGGTTCTTGTCTTAGCGTGAAAACAGATTTCCTTAATTCTAAAGATGCTAAGAATTGACATTGTTAAATGAAGTTAATGGAAGGTACAAATGTTCTGTTTCCTTTGGAATAACAGGACATAGTTACTCACTTGGTTGTCTGGTTTTAGATATCTATGATTGAAGCAATTTTAAGCAGTATATCTTGCAGGGTCAGAACATAAAGAAGGTAAGCCAAAAGGAAACAGCAGCTGAAGTAAGAGGTAGGATATAGCCTCAGAATAAAAGGGATCAGCACAGCATATTTTTAGATGCTTGGGAATGGGGCCCAAAAAGAACAAAACTGTGCAATCAAGGACACTGCTTCCCCTTCCAATCACACACACTCTCTCTATATTGTATCTAATCACTCAGTTATGGAGTCATTTCCTTGGGAGTTCTAAGGGAATCATGTTTGGATTCCAAAATGTGTAAGCAATGAATTAATTTGATACTACAGAAACTTGCATTGGAAGTCCATGACCAAAATATTCAGCACTATGAGTATGCATAGTATTACTATGAGTAAAATATGAATATTTTATCATTCTTCCAGTCCCTTCACAGTTTCCCACCTGGTAAGTTTCTCAAGGATGTACACTAGCTTAGAAAATAAAGATAATAGATATTAAATTGGCCCTAAACTGATAATGAATCCTTGCATGACTTCATTGTCACATTAAGGAATATATTTCAAGACAAATTAAAGGAATCTTGACTAATTTTATTGCTTCTGAGAAAAGGCCTGTAGAAGGAAGAGTGGGTGGCTGAATTAGATCCCACAAAACATTCAGCATTTTTGACATAAGGACAAAGGCATTGGCAAGTGAAGTGAAAACTCAGTGTGTTATCACTGAGTCACACATTGAGAAGCACATCTGTTGACACAGAATGTAGAAATATCAAAAGAATAAAGTATAATGCCAAGCAAGCCCTTACAGAAGCAGCAGAATGTAAAAAGCTTTAGAATAATTACAATAAAGAGTAACATCCACACAATCTGGCCCTTATGCTGTCATTAGGACACCTAGAACAAAACCAAAACAAAACAAAAAAGTTAAGCAATTTAAAAGCAAGCAATTGTGGACTGAAGTGTAACAACCAGATATCTTTGTATTTTGTATTAGTATTAATATCTGAAACTCCATCTTGTTTGAAAATCAGTACAGTTTTTAAGGGCTGCCCTCTGAACGCCTGATAATGCCAAGTAGACATATGTTAGAACAATACAGTCACTGAAGTAACATGTGTATATATATATATATATATGGAGACATGATGATTGTTATTTCACTTTCAAAAGTCACTATGCCCTAGGGCACTATTAACAGGCAATAAATTCCTACATGCTACTGAAGTTTAGAGATTAGTGTTTGCCAGTCAAAGCATGGAAACACATTTACACCTAATAAAATAAGGCTAATTACTTGTCTAAATAATAGGAAATGTCAGTCAGGGGCCACAAAAAGCTATGAACAATAACTAAACCCACCACCAAAAAATTAACACGTGTGTTTAAAGGAAAGTTGAATATTGAGCATCTCAAAGAACCTTAAATGTTTTCCAAGTCATCTAAAAGAGAAGAAACTTTACTAAAGTGATGAAAACAATAGTTAGTGGTAGAAACTTCCTGGAGTACAGTACGGCATGTGTCACTCCAGCCTGCACACTCCTTTGCAGATTGATTTAGGAAAATCAACCGGCAGAGGCAGGTCTTCTGTACATTGATCTAGGCCAGGTAGCTCTGTTTCATAGTGGACAAGGATCAAAAACTGAATCCTAGCTACTGCTAATGTTGGAATTTGTCCCCCCAAATATCTGATTAGTTTTTAAAAAATATTATAAGTCCTTTTCTGTTAGTTTTAACAGCTTCTAGTGTTCCCTTTCTGTTTTCTCACCTTTTTCTCTAGCTTTGAATTTCAGAGAGGTTGAAGGAATCATTACCCAGCACTTATATAAAGAGGCTCATAGCATTGTTTCTGATTCATTTTATGGTTTGGTCTTCTACTCAGCACTTATAATCTGACAAAATTAAGCTGTATCACTCAGAATTGAAACTACATCATGAAGACATGCTCTTTTTTTGCTGGTACGAACCCCCAAATGTAAAATAGGTACAACAAAAGTTGATTTTTGCCTGGGATACTTGAGTTCGACAAAAATCCACTGAGCACAACCCGCACCCAAAGGATTCAGCACCTTTCATGAATGCTAATGAGAACAACTGATTGGTCAGCTAAAGCACTTGGAAAACGTACATTAAAATAATATGTTGCATTAAACAGTGACAAACTGAAGAATAAATCATCAAATACAGTTTTGAAACCAAAAAGATTTTGGAACCAAAGTTCAAAGGCAGTTAGCGTTTGCTGAATTTGTGGATTTTTCCCATTCTGGATTTCTTCTTGCCCATGGCAGGAGTCAGCCCTCAGGCAATGAACAGAAATGATCTTGCATGGTTACGAATAAAAGCAATACCTGCATAGTGCTTGTGATATGTGCCTGCTCTTCTATACTGTCTGCTCTGCATCAGTATTGCCATGCAGCACTGCCTGGTAAACACGCGCTGCATTAATAAGAGCATAGCCAGCAGACTGATGAAAGTGGTTTTCCCCCTCTGTTCAGCATTTATGGGGTAAATCTCAACTCCTGTGTCCAATTTGGGGATCTTCAGTACAAAGAGACAGACAAACTAGAGGAAGACCAATAGAAAGGATACCAAAACATTTAAGGGGATGGAGGACATGACATAGGAAGTGAGGGCGAGAGAACTGGGTTCATTTAGCTTGGAGAACAGAAGCCTAAGGAGGGATCTGATTGCTGCCTACAACTAATTCACAGGTGGTCATAGAAAACAGATTCTTCTCAGAGGCAAATTGCAGCTGGCGAGCTCTTATTAGATGTAAAGAAAAAATGTTTCCCAACGAGCTGCTCAGGTGGGAGAAGAGGCTGCTGCAGAATCCTCATCCTCCGAGATAATCAAGGCCCTGAGCAACATGGTGTAATTTCCAAGCTGACCCCATTTTGAGTGGGAGAGTGGGTTTAGACCAGATGAGGTCCTAAGATCTCTTTCAAGATAAATTATTATATGATTTACAAGATCATGATAGGAACATAATGTGAGCAAACACCTAAATCTCATGATGAAATCCAGTTTCGTTTCAGTGGCATTTAAGCATGTGTTTGAATTATTCCTGAAATAGAATCAGGAAATAAATATAGCTGCATGACGTAGAGAGATAAAGTGCCTATATATAGCTTCAAAAATTCCTGAAGAGGGGAAGGATGTTTTGTCTAGCGTGCTAGATTGGAACCAAGGAGACTGTTTGTCATTTCCAGCATTTTTTATAAACTCTTTTGTGATTTGGGGCAAATAACTTAATCTCAATATACCTCAGCTGCTGACTTACTAAGTAACAGGATAAATCCATTCATACTTAGATATTTATGAGTCCTTCCAATAATACTAAAATAAAGTTCACAAGTGGTTCCAACAGGGCAAAGGAGAGGATGCATCTCCTTAAGTTCTATGTCATCCGTCTTAGTGTAAGTCAAACTGTGTCACAAGAGCATCACTGACAGCAAAGCTAGGAGGTTTAGCTCCAGGGTAGGCAGCTACGATGTAGACATCTGCATCTGATTAGAAGACTCTCACCCAGGAAGCTATGATGCAAAACTGCTTTCTCATGCCAGAAGCCTTCTGATGTAGCATTAATCAGAACGGAGTCAGAAGTAGGACAGATGTTTCTTTTCTTCAGTCTCTCAATAATTGCACTTGGTGAGGGGTTTTTTGGCACTGTTGCCAATAATACATTGACAAAAACACATTGTAATCTCTGTATTCGCAAAAACTAGGTTATTACAATCACAAAGCTGCCTCAGTGACTTCCAAGAAATAAACTTCCGGATGAAAAACAAATGGTTCAAATTAAACTTGGGTTAAATATGAATGACAGTTGGGAAAAATATCTTTGGAATTGCCCTAGGATAGTATGTTGACTGCTTACATACAGAGATCTTTGCTAGTTCTTTAAACAGCACAAATCCCTTGTACTCTTCAATTTGCACTGCACTCTTTGAATGCCAAGATCACCACAAATATGAGACATGACTTCTTCCATATGATGTTTAGTAGATACTATGACCTGTCTTTACAACTGGTGTCCTGTCTGCCTGCACTTTCCACACATCCCAACTCGATTATTACTTCTCCAGGTGTGAGGCAGTAGGTGAAGCAATATATCAGTGATGTAAACGAGAATCTCTACAACAAGCCTGAGTTCAGTAAAAGAAAAAATCCATCTTAGAGCAAGACTCTTCTCCAACTTCTTTATCATTGATATAAAGTTATTGAGTAGTCTCAAAAGCAAATGAATTTACCAACTTATTATCTGTTGCCAAGTCTATTTTCTTAGCCATGCTTTTAGAAATTTCCACCCCAGCTCCTTCTTCTGATGTCTTCTACTTTGACATTCTTCCTGGAATTACAGTTAACCTGACTTAACTTAATTAGCATAAAGACGATGTACACATGTTCTACTGCAGTATTACTTACATTCTTATGTGTGTGTGTCTGTATCCCCAACGGCATCTTAGTCTATGTCTAGGGCATTTTAAATCCACATCACTTACTCCGCTATGACACAAAAAGATCAAAGGCGGTAGGGCTGGTCTACAAACTTCACCACTTGAGGGTTTTTTTTATGCTTGGACTGGAAATGTGTTACACTACAAATGACCTTAATGTTAACCTTACAATGTTCCTAAATACATTGCCTAGCACAACATGACCCTTGTCCAACATAGGGATATTTGCATATTTTACACTAATACAAATAACTAATATCAATGAGCACAATCTTTCTTTATGCGTGTGTAACAGAGAAAACCTGCATCAGATGGAAATGACGTCTAGTTTAAGAAACCAGCAAAATCTATGCATTCAGGCATAAGTAAAGTCCAGGAGATAAAATGATCAAATTCCATTGCCATTGCTGGAAGATCTTAATGATGTGATGTAATTTAAAATGCTTAAAACCCATACGGATTGGGTCTCGGGAAAATCATAAGTTAGATTCAAGTAAATGAGAACAGCAAATATATCACTCTAGCTTTTCATCAGGTTCTGGGCAGCCACAAGTTCTTGGGCAATCCCCTGAACCAGTATGTGTGAAGCATGTGGGCTTCCTTCTGCTGCTGCCTGGTTTCCTCCTCGCTGAGAACAATGTAGTGAATGGGACTGGGAGGGCAGGGGAGCATCCAGCCCTGGAGGACAGCTATTCATGCTGCTCCAGCCAGAGGCCTGTCAGCATTTCCACTCTTTCACACGCGTCCCAACTTCAGACAGGGATGACATCATTTTAACCACTTTTCTCACATTTAAAAAAGTCAAAATTAGTCAAAACAAAAACAGCAACCATGTGTGCTCAGGGATGTGAGCGGAGAAATAAGGATAAACAAATCTGCTGTCTTGCATATCCTACCAGCAGTTCGTCTCAGCATGATCCTTAAAAACAGCAGGGTGCCCAGCCTCAGCTTTTATCAAATAACATTTATAGGACACCCCACATTCCCTACCAGTGGATCACAAAGAATCAACGGGGAACTAATAGGCTGTCCTTTATTTTTGAAATGTTGGGTTCCAGCTTACTCAAAAAATACTATGATATATTTTGTTTGGTTTGGTTTTGTTTTATAGCATGGGAAAGAATGAATGAGAAGTGACCCATATAGGCTTACTTATGAAAAATCACAGTTAACATTACAAGCATGTTTAGGAACACAACTGTGTATAAGGACAAATACCTTTCAAAATCACAGTTCTGCATCTGCATGAATACATGAAGTTTGCAGTAAAGTGTGTTTTAAGGGAATGTCAGTTTTTCAGTATAGGAAGAAGGAAAGCAGGCTCTAGTATGTCTAGGCAGATGTGTTCAGGGGTGTTGTCCCTAGACAGCAGAGGATATATGGCCTTTAAAAAGGACAAAGATTGGCTTTGCTATAAAAGAACAAGCCACTTCCTGGAGAGGAAGATGCACTGATTTTTTAGGAAAATGCAGACACATTGTGAGCTCCAAGGAACAGCGATCTAGAGAGGAAGGAAGAGGCTATGGTGTGAGGACTAAACATTACCTACTGAAGTGCTGGGGTCTGAACCCCAAGCCCTGAATTAAGGTTGACATATGGGTGGTTCCCACAGTCCTTCGAAAGAAGGGGATGAGTTTGCCTTTTGGCTTTCCTCCAAGGTGAGGCCAGCCTTGCAGGGAAAGTCCTTGGGTAAATGAGCCCCAGGTGCCCCACATTGGGTAAACGAGTGCCAGGTGTCCTGCTTTGGGCATAAAAGCTGGGACCACTTGCAGGAAGAGTTGGAGTGTCTGTCTGTGAGGTGGATGCACTTTGCAGAGTTTCCCTGTTGGGGAAGGACCTCCTGACTCTCCCTGCAACTGGGCCCTGGTCAGGTTTGGCATTTGTAAATGCGGGCTTCGTGGGGGAACAATATGTGGCTACTTCTATCCTATATGATCAGACCATTGACTTGGTTGTCTCCCATCTCTTCTATGGGAGACTCTGTTTCTTTGTTTATTCCACCTATTATTGGTCATGCTGTGTCATTAATGGGGTCGCTGGGGTTGGTGTCTATTATGTGTGATCTGTCTGACTTGTTTGTACCCCCAAGCGATCACCCATATACTGACTTTATGTGCAACAGAATCTGGTTACTGGATTGTTTTTCTGCTGGCTGCGTCCTTTGTGCTAGGCCTAGTAACTGGCAAAACACCTACCTATAAACTTTGTAATTAAGGCTCATAGCCTGTTATAAATGGGTCTTTGTACAATCTTCACCTAGATGACAAGAAGCAAATGCTTTGTTTTATGTCTTTATTGTTTTCCTCTTCTGCTTCTCTCCTGCTTGAAATAAAAAAACAACTTGTAAAATACACCTGTAATATGAATTTCACTGCTAGTAAGGAGGAAAACCAAGGCAGACTATGCATTTGAACAGAAGCAAAAGGTTCTTTGCTCAGGAAAAGACAAAGAAAGTAAGACTATAGAGACAGCCTGATAATGAAGGCGGATTTCCCAATGAGGTGCCATGACTCCATGCTTAGACACTGACTCTGAAAGTCTCAAGGAAAAGTTGGTACTCTTACATTCACATAATCCATATAGAAAATAGGAAATGTTTTCCAAAATTTTAATAACATATTTTGCAAAGTCAGCAAGTTACATCTTGCTACAGGAAAATTCTCAGAAAAGTAAGAAAAGTATGTGATAGGTAGACAATAGAAAACTGTTTTTTAGCTTTCACATTCCACTAAGTAAGCACATAACATCGTCCCTTTGGCTGTAAAACATCTATATTATCTAATATTTTATTATGAAAAAGCACAGTTATAGGTACGAGGAGTTCTCTTCTGTGATTCCTGCTCTGGCTTCTAACTTCTCAATCAATGTATTGAGTTACTTTCTCCATCATTTTCCAAATGATGGGATTATTTTAGCTATATTATGAAAACTGATGTATTATCATAACTCAGTAGCTTGTGGTCTTAAAATGCTAGGAAAGGAAGTAGGGAGTAGGACCTCTGTAAAATCCTTTGAAAAGAGAAATAATCCTGAAATCTGTTCTTTTCTTTCTTATCACCTAACATTCACCTCTTATTATGTTCAAATATGCCAGTCAGTGGTTAATAATAGATAAGTGTATCCAGAATGAAGGCTAAACACATCATTTTGTGCTTCTTATCTCTGTAATCTCCATTCAGAGGAATTCTCTTCTTCTTCTGGAATCTCATGCAACTTTTCTGGAAACCGCAGTGATAACAAACTCAGTAAGTTATCAGTCCCCACAGAATGTGTGAGGTGTGGCTGGAAGCAGAGCAGTTGAAGATATCAACTAACAGCAGATTTTTTCCGTAATATCTCTCATTAGATGAAAAAAAGAATGAGCTCATGGCACACTGGGTACGAAACAAAGGATGAATAACTTCACAGGGCATTAAGGAAAACTGCCAGAAAAAGCGTGGGGAAATGCGGCATTGAAACAGAATAGTAAAGTAATGCATTAGCTTCTTATTGTAAGACTAGTAAGAAGCTAGAAATTATTAATGAATGAACTGGTGGTCTCCATTTAATACACAATTGGGTACATATCTTGAAGACAGTGCAGTCTTTAGTCTGTCTTTGAAAATCATCCAGGAAAAGTGCAAAAGCACGTGCTTTAGGCTGGATCTGAGGACTGCTTCAAGTAATAAAAACATTTGGCAGGAAGAGCTAAATACAGGTAATGTAAAATGCTAAAGTACACCTGATGTCTAGAATGTTTTCTTTACTTAAAGGGTGGAAATATGCTTATCTGTAGAGCTTTGGAAACACACTGGATATATTTTAAGAATTTTGTGACCAATACTGGCACAGCATAGCTACTGCCTCTATACAGTAGCTGCATGTGAGGCTCTGTGCTTTAGTCTTGTGCTCATAAAAATAGGTGTGAAATAAGAAATAATATAAGCATATTCAGAAATATCTCTTGTTCTGAGGGACAGAACAGTTGAAACATCTTACTACCCAATCCCAATGCAACTTCTCAGCATACAATGAAAATTAAGTTGTTTCTCTTGGACACAGAGCAGATCTACATGTCACTTAATGACTGTAAAAAGAAAACTCTGATCTCCCTTAGTCAAATTTTGAGCACTGAGAAGCTAAAATACAGCACACCTTTAGGGCATACTCCTTATTTACGCTCTTTAGACAGAAATATCCCAGAGGAGAAGGATCCAGACACTCTTCCTTCCTCTCTTTTTTCAAAGGATTTTTTTATCTTTTTAGGATGGTCAGCATGCTGTTCTCAAACAGAAGCCAAAAGCTATAGCTTTTACTACAACCACATTTAGTAGGAATCTAGAGGGAAAAATCAGATTTGGGAAAAAAAGAATCATAATTTTAAAGTAGATATGAGATCTGGTATAGATCCAATTTCTGCTTAGAGCAGAGCCTTCCCAACTGAGGATTCTGCCTCAGTTTTCATGCAGACTGAGAAGGTATACACTGTAGCAAGGTCGAATGGTAATTTTGAAAAAAAAAAACCTGTAGAATTCGAAATGTCGATTTCCAAGGTGGCAGAAAAATTTAAAAAGCTGAAAGGCTTAAATTTAATCATCTAGGTAATCTTCATCCTCCAATACTCAAAGATCCAGCCCAGTAATTGCAGATCTTACAATAAAGATTTTCAATAAATCTTACAGATTTGTATTGTTTCTATCTATTGGCTAGTGGTACACTTAGGAGCTACATTTAAGAAAGAGAGGGAAAGAGTATTCTAATAACAATGAAGTCAATCTGACAATAACGATATGCATATTTTAGAATAAACTTTGAAGTAACATAGACTGAAGAATGGATTTACTAAGAGGAGGCTGTGTCAAAGCAGTACAGTATCCTTCTTTGTGTAAAGGAGGTTTTGAAAATAGTAAAGTCCAGCTCTCAACTGGCATAATTTTAGTTCAGTATTTGATACAGTGTCACAAGGAAAAATATTGTTTAATATGGAGAAAAGTGTGAATGGTAGAATTGAAATTTAAGTAAAATATTACTCAGAGAGAAGGCTATAGTGAAGTGCCTTGAAATGGGATGATTCAGGATACATCGGACTTCCTCAGGGACTGTTTTTAGGATTAGTCTTATTTAATATTTCCATAACTGATGGCCCCACAACATGTAGGAATATGATAATGAAAGTTAATGGTATCCCAAAAAAAACAGGAGCTCTCAAGCCAGAGGAACATCAGACTAATCACACACAGATTATATTAGAATAATAGAAATACAACAGAATAAAACAAAGTCATTGACTAGAAATTAAGAACAAGACTTTCTGCAGGAAACTATGATCTTGACAATTAAAGACCCCTGCTGAAGGGAAAGCCTGAAAATTGCCTATGAAGCACCAGTGTGATGCAACTATGAAAAAAAGCAAATGTGATCCTGTATGAGAAGAATTGCGTTATTGTAGCTGCGTAGGTACTGATGTGACCTCACCTGAAGTACTTTGCAAAATTCTGACTACTCATGTTCAAGAAATGTAAAATTGAAGCATGCTCTGGGAATGGTTACTGGGATTATCATAGATGGTCTGGAGGCTTCATGTTCTCGTCATGGACTAAGAACCACGTGAGCTAAAAGCCAGCATAGCTATCAGAACAAATAGGCATAAATTGGCTGTAAATTATTTCTGCCTAGACTTGATGTTGCATCATGACCCGAGCAATGAGGTTCCAGCACAACCACCCAGAATAAGAACAGTCAAGGAAGAAGGAAGAGGAATGGGATCAAGTTAACTTAATATGCAAGTTTATTAAGCAGTTGTGAAAATAATTATATAGCATGACTCTTTGTAACAGCGATGGACAGGACTCAGTGAGCCAAGAGGAGCCCTTGAATCCAAATGTGATCCTATGTCGACCTCCCTTCCCCCTCCTCGTCTCCCTTGAGCCTGTACGTTACTTTGATCTTCCCACTCTGATCCTCCACCACAAAGGTATTCACACAAATTTACTCTCAGAGGAGGATATGACAGATTCTCTTGCAATGTCCACTGTATATATTTCCCAAACCCTTTCAGGACTGTTTGCTCCTTTGAATAAATGGCTTGGGGTTTGTTTTTCCGGTAATCTTTTACAGCTTAAAGAAGTCCTTCTGAAGACGAAACCATACAAGCTTTCACAGTTCATTTGCATCTTCTTTGTTCCAGCCTAAATCTAATTCTTTAAAACATTTTTTGCTTTTTTTTCTCTTTTGCTTTTTTTTTCCTCTTTTGCTTTTTTTTTTTTTCCCCTCTTTTGCTTTTTTTTTCCTCTTTTGCTTTTTTTTTTTTTTCCCTCTTTTGCTTTTTTTTTCTCTCTTTTGCTTTTTTTTTCTCTTTTGCTTTTTGTTTTTCTCTCTTTTTTAACCTGGAAGGTCACTCTAAATCCAGTTCACAATCTTCCTTTACAAAAATGGAGTTTGCAATTTCTTCTGAAACTAAAAATAGAGAATTTGCCTCATAGTATTAATTTGTTTCCTTTCTCCTTAGTTTTAGTTCAATATGTTAAATAACCTCTACAACACTGTGATGGCATAGGCTTCAATAACTTTGCGCAAATAAACTTCTATCAACTATCTGCTGCAACATTCTTTACTTAATAAGTACAGGGCTGCCACTATTTTAATTCATTGACAGTTTCTGTCACAAGCATTTCCTAATGATGCTATATAAAGTGGAAATCTCATTGTAAAACAAAGTTCCAGCAGCACCCTTTCAGTGTCTTTCAACAAGAAACCTGAGCACAGGAACATGGCTTAAGCTGTTAGTATAACATTTATGACATGAATTACTTTTTTGTTATACAACAGGTGGCTGTAGAGACTCAGAATTAAGAGACGCAATACAAAGAGCAAAAAATGTTAAGCCCATTGTGTTGAAAACCTACAGTAAGGAAGTATGAATAAAAGCACCCATGGAAAAAGTATAATTGTAGTTTCCAGAAAAAGGAACAAAAATAAAATTTGTAACACATTATTTTCTCCATAGAATCAATTAATTAACTGCCAACACCCTTTACAATGTAATAGCATTGAATTTCATAGAAGCTTTTCCTGAAGAAATACTGTAATAGTTCTTTTGTACAAAAACAATGGTGCTGTTTTGCTCCAGCCTTGACTCGGTGAAGTTCACTCCATGGGATCATTGCACCCATGCAGAACCCTCTGAAATTCAAGCAAGCTCTCTACGAGTGTCAGGGACTGCGCACAAGCTGCTTACTGTAAGCTACAACTTCTGTTTACCTACATGGGAGCAAACGTTTTCTATCAGAAATGAGTCATCAGATTCAAACCTAAGCGCAAGCTTGGCCAAAATTCAGGAGGCTCTAGACCCACTTCTGATTTTGCTGGCTAAACCTAGGCATGCTGGCTCACATCCTGAGAAGCAAAACTCACAATTGCCTTTGAAGGTTTGAGCCTTAACTATTTCTAAGCCAGCCATCACCATGCCATCCTTGTGACGAAGGATAGCATTCTTAAGCAGCACATTGTGGTTAGATCAGAAACTTTGTCATGCTTTTGTTTTTAAAATGACAGAAAAAATACATGGAGAAAATTTTCTGTTGACAGTTCCTTATGATGAAAATTAACACTATTTTTAGTGATACCTATCTTTTGGCTGAAAATGTCAGTTTTCTGTGAGAAATGCCAGCTTTTCAGTTTGGTGATTACTGGCTCATTTATTGTTCTTCGTTGTAAGAGGAAATTAAGGTGAATTCTGATTATCTTGCTGCTTAATGGATATGGTTATGAGTCAGAGCAGTCTCAGGCTCCCCTCTTGCTGATAGGCATTCTGGCAAACTCTTGGGTGTTGGTTTTTTTTTTTTCCTGCACAGTAGCAGGAATGGGAAGTAATGATCCATTCAATTCTTTCAGCTGTGACTAATATTAATTATTTTCAAGGTTTCCCTTAGGAAGACACTCTTACAGGAAACGTGCTCTTAGGCTCACCTATATGTGCAGAGTGGCTATGCTTCTTGGAGGCAAATCACTCCAGGCTAAGGGGGAAGATAAAAACACGTTTTCTGTGAATTCTCATGAGGGACTTGGTTTCAGTGCCAAAAAAGTTTATGGAGCAGTGAGATCCTGACTACATGAACACTGGATAGGTTAAACATTGAATTTAGGCTGAAGGATTAGTTTAAGAATTATATGGTCACAAGGAGGTAATAGAGTTTACTTAAAATAGCTGTTTAGCCATTAATAGGGAAATACTCCTACTGGCATTCCCCCAGGTACTCCTCATGGAGCTTCAGCTGTTGCATATACATTGCTTTTTTCGACCCTGTTTTTTCATAATCCTCATAGCACTAAGAGTGAAGAGGAAGAGGACTCAAAATAAGCCACAAGCATCTAACTCCCAGCGAGAGCAAAAGCACTGGCAAGCCCGGAGGAGGAAGGTAACTCAGGGTGTTTGGCTACTGAGCAGCCCCTAGTGACTGTCTCTCCCCATTACAGCCTCCTGCTTTTCTGACTCCACAGAAGGAGCAGGGAGAAGTCCAGGTTTCTGAGAGCCTGAACAAGGGATTGCTACAAATAGAGTCAGTACATGTGCCAACCAGAGACTTACAAAAGCATTGACACGCTACAAGGTAAGTCATCACTTCAAGACAACACAGACCTCTTTTAAATCCAAGTATGCAACCCGGATTAATAAACAATGGGCATCCCGTGTTTGATCTACCAAAACAGGAACCGAAGACATTTCTACAGATATACTATCTTTTCACTTGAAATTAGCTAATGACTTACAAATCAAATAATGACAGAAGGGATTGTTAGTATTACTTCCTCACTGGATGCTACAGCATGTTAATAAAGTTTACATTTCATAGAGAGATAACAATGTATTTTTTTGGTCATCTTTTGGACCGCTTGCTGCATTTGAATGATGAGGATGGGCAAGTTTTGACTCAAGAAAATCCTGCAAACTGTAGAATTTGCTGGTAAACAAACAGGAAAAAATCATCTGCTTCAGCAATACGTGGGATTCTTTTTTTTCTTTTTTCCTCCCTGCAGCAGTAACTTTTTTTCTAAATACTTTCACCAGCTTCAGGAAAGGGTGGGTTAGAGTCAGGGGTTTCCTGAGCCTTTTCAGAACATGGTTTTAATGTAGCCGTGTGTTCAGAAGAGCCCCTAGAGAGTCTTGTTTTGGAACACTCTGACGCCTACACGTTATTATCTTTGCTACATTTTGCAGTTTTGTGTGAAATTTATTTTTAATCTTTAACAAAACATGCCCCTGTTTATCTTAAATTCAGAAAAGGTTTAATAATTTAAAACAAAATAACTTTTTAAATAATTAGATTTACAATGAATGCCAAAACATAAAAGTATAAAGCAAGTTAACAAGAAAGGACTTCTTAAAGATCAAAGAAAATGTGTTTATTTGATTTGATTAAAAACAAACAAAAAGTACTTTCACTTTAACAGGTTATAACTGGCTGTTGACAGAAACCAGTGAAAGAGTTTCCCAGTCCCACAGGATAAAGGTTTTCTTCTGATAGAGGTTCACGTACTCAGGACAGATTGCCCACTGATACGTCAAAGGAATTGTATTTTGAAAAGCGACAAAGCTGCATCGATATTAAAAAACGTGGATACAAAGGCAAGTTTCCTTGGACAACATACTCCTTTTGCTATTATTAAGTAGGACTGATGGTGTAAATCAATGGGTATTTCTATGTCTTCCACCCCTCTATACATAGAAAAGCTCGGGGAATGGGAGAGGTCAAAAGTACCATTTAATTTAGTGGAGAGGTAAAATATATTAGTTCAAAAACTGTTTTAACTTAGCAGTAGAGTTCCCAGAAGAGAGCTGGCTTCCATACATCTTCTCTTCTATGAGCAGAGGAGGCTAGGTTGTGACAGCCTTTACCCCACCAGCCATGTTGTGCCTCTGTCATGACAAGTTTCCAGTTCTCAGGGGAAGTCTCTCCCTGGAGCTTCAACGGGAAATGTACAGACCTCTCATGAAATGATGCCATGCTGGGATCCAGGCAAGAAAAAGCTAAGTAATGGAAACAGGAATTTACTTTAAGTCAGGCTGTCTAAAACTTTGTTTAATGAGGTTTTATGTATGTTAACACTAATTTAACTGCTAAAAGAGTTTTTAAATAGTATGTTTTTTTTTTTAAAAAAAAAAAAGAGTGAACACTTTCCTCATTTCTAAAAGATAAAGAATCCATGGTCTAAAGATTGCTTGAAACCTCAGTGAAGTCCCCCAGCTAAACTAAAGAGACCAGATTTTACATTCCAAAAATGCTGAGGTAAAAAACCACCCAGAAAATATTTAAAATATTAATACATTTCAACCTTCTCTACATAAAATGATGGAAAAAAAATCATTCTTAAAAAAGAAATAATTTGCAGGTTATCTTTAAAAGCAGTATGGGAAATTCACCATCCTAACCTTACAAAAGTAATCATTTTAGAGGAGCACTAGTTATTTTCACACTAATTTTAGAGTGTCCACATACAAGAACAGCCTCTTTAGCAACCACAGTCACTGCATCCCACTTTCCACCCAGTTACCACCGGCCTGGAAGATGCCTTGAGACAGACTATCCAGACCTGCATACCAGCAATGCTCCCCAGCAGGCAGGCTTCAGCACACAGGGCTTTAGAAATCATTTGCACACAGAGGGCAGCCATACCTACTGCTTCTGAGCAGTCGAAGCAGTCATCTCTGACTGCATGCTCTCATTTCTGATCAAAGATCTGGTCAGCCATTTGCTCATGTAACTCCCACAAACTTGCAGCGGGACCACAGAGAGGAACGAGGTACTACTCCAGTCATTCACCATTGAGATGCTCACTGTAAGATCATTTTAAAAAATCTGTTTGTGAAAGAAATCAAGCCTTGCTCCAATTTAAAATACTTGGTAATTTGATGAGAAAATGTGTGATTTGTGTTTATGTCTGGAAGTTTTCCCTAGAGTGAAAGTCTGTCTTTAAAGGAAAACCACATTTTTCTTGCAATGTATGTTCTTTTATGTTATGCAGCCTAGACTGTGGATTGCAGTGATGTCAAAAATGCACATGGAGTGATTGCATCCTGTCTGTGTCCTGCAAGAATGACTTTGAAAGTTAGATGTTTCATCTCTACAGTCATATCCTGAACAACAAACTCAGTCAATAAATAAATACATTTAGTGACAAGCCTAGCTTTTTCTGTAAGCTGCAGTTAAACAGGAACTTGATTTGTTTTTTGTATTCACATCTATTCTATAATAATGAATTCAGCACCACGATATCCAAGTACCCATTATAAGATCAGAGAAACCTTTGTGTTACCCATTTTTCTAAAAATGATTTAAAAAACCCCACTCCTCCATTCTCATTCTTTTGAAGTCTTTGCTTTATGCCTAAGACCCGAATACAAAGGGCCAGAACTTTGGCTGAGAACATTGGGTTTTTTTCAAGTGGTGAACTGATTTTGCCCAAGAAAGAGGAAGAGTATAAAGTGTATGAATTTTTCAGTAATTTTTTCCAAAGCTGAGTATGCCATTAAAACATACAAAATCTCCATTTACATAGTTCTTTTTATGCAAGATGTGATGTTTAATTGTCTCATATGAAATTTGCAGGACCAGGGTAATTTAGGGCAATATCTTAAAGGGTTGAATGAGCTACAGGTCTCAGAAGAAATATGTAAAATATATACGCCAGATGAACAGCCTGACAAATCTGGTGGCCTTCTATGATGGTGCAACAGCATCAATAGACAAGGGAAGAGCAACTGATGTCATCTACCTGGACTTGTGCAAGGCCTATGATACTGTCCCGCATGACATCCTGGTCTCCAAGTTGGAAAGACATGGATTTGATGGATGGACCACCCGGTGGGTAAGGAATTGGCTGGAAGGTTGCACTCAAAGGGTTGTGGTCAATGGCTTGATGTCCAGTGGAGACAGGTGACAAGTGGTGTCCCTCAGGGATCAGTACTGGGACTGGTGCTATTTAACATCTTTGTCGGTGATGTGGACAGTGGCATCGAGTGCACCCTCAGCAAGTTTGCCGACGACACCAAGCTGTGTGGTGTGGTGGACATGCTGGAGGGAAGGGATGCCATTCAGCGGGACCTTGACAGGCTGGAGTGGTGGACCCAGACCAACCTCATGAAGTTTAACAAGGCCAAGTGTAAGGTCCCGCACCTGGGTCAAAGCAAGCCCAAGCACAGATACAGGCTGGGCAATGAGTGGATCGAGAACAGTCCTGGGGAGAAGGATTTAGGCATGTTGGTGGACGAGAAGATCAATATGAGCCAACAGCGTGTGCTTGCAGCCTGGAAAACCAACCGTGTCCTGGGATGCATCAAAAGATGTGTGACCAGCAGCTCGAGGGAGGTGATTCTGCCCCTCTGCTCTGCCCTTGTGAGAATGGAATGCTGTGTCCAGCTCTGGAGCCCCCACCACAAGAAAGATATCAATCTGTTGGAGCGAGTCCAGAGGAGGGCCACTAAGATGGTCAGAGGGCTGGAACACCTCTCTTATGAGGACAGGCTGAGAGTTAGGCTTGTTCAGCCTGGAAAAGAGAAGGCTCCGGGGAGACCTCATAGCGGCCTTCCAGTACCTGAAGGGGGCCTCCAAGAAAGCTGGGGAGGGACTTTTTACAAGGGACTGTAATGATAGGATGAGGCGTAATGGGTGGAAGCTGAGAGAGGGTAGATTTAGACTAGATACAAGGAAGAAATTCTTTATGCCGAGGGCATTGGAACAGGTTGTCCACGGAAGTTGTGGATGCCCCCTCCCTGGAAGTGTTCCAGCCCAGGTTGGATGGAGCCTTGAGTAACCTGGTCTGGTGGGAGGTGTCCCCTGAGGGCTGCCGCCCAAGGTCCCTGGAAGAGCAGTGCACCCTGACACCTCTTAACGGCACAGTGCTCCATGGCTGGCCCAGCGCCTGAGGCCACATTACCTCAGGAAATACTGCTGCCGTTTCGCTACCTCAGGCTGTCAGTGCTGTGATGCCGTTGGGGTCACCCAAGCTCTCTGCTTTTGCCATCTATGGCCCACTGGGCCACAGGATGAGTTTGACGGAGAAAAGCATCCTCTGCCCAACACCACAACACAGCTACCCCAGCCCACTGTGGGAAGCCATTGGCCAACTCCAGATCCTGCCAGGGTGGCACAAACAGCTGGGTTTTCCCAGCATGTGGGAACACTGCGATCAGCCTACGAGCAAACGCCCTGAAAGCAGGCACGCCATAGCCAAGGAGGGCAGAGAGCCGGAAAGGAAGCCCCCGCCCTCCACACCAGCCCAAGGCTCGGCGGCCGCCGTCAGCCACCACCCCCTCGGGAGAGCCGCGGCCCCGCCCCCTGAGGGGCCCCGCCCCTCCCCTCGCGGCCGGTCGCGGGGGCGGGGCCTACGGTTCCCGCCTTGCGTCTGACGTAACGCGCCCGGGGCGGGGCGGAAGTGAGGGAGCTGAGGGGCGGAAGTGGCTGAGAGTGTGGGGCCAAGATGGTGAGTGAGGGCTGGCGGCGGTTGTGGCGGCCGGGGTTTGTCCTCGTGTTGGGACGGGGCGGACCGGTGCGCGTGGGCCTGTCTAGCCCACTCCTCCGTTCGGCCATTGGGGTCCCCGGGGGTGGTGGCCGTTGGGCGAGGGGCGCTGGGGCCGTGCTGAGTCATGAGGGTCCGGAGCGGCTATGGCGGGAGGTCGTGCTGCCGGGTCAGGAGCGTCCCTCGTCCCCTCTGCGTGGGCCGGTCTCGCTAGGCATCCTCAGGGGTGCTCGGGGCCGCGAAGGCGCGAAGGGTGGGTGGCTGCGGTGAAGGCCCTTCTGCCGGGAGCGGGGGGAGAGAGCCCCGGTGATCCACAGCCTCCGGAGCCGCGGCCTTCGTGCGCCGCCGCCAGTGCGGCTGCTCCCGCGAGGGGAGGTCAGGCCTCGGCCCTCTGTAGGCGATAGCAGTGGTGTGACTTCGGGGCGTTACTTTTTGGAAGTATTTTATTGCGTTCTCCTTATCTTTGACTTTCACCTTGATCTTCCTGGTTGAGACCTTATAGCAGCCTTCCAGTACCTGAGGGGATCCTATAAGAAAGCTAGAGAGGGACTTTTTACAAGGGCATATGGTGATAGGATGAGGGGTAATGGCTTTCAACTGGAAGAGGGTAGATTTAGACTAGATATTAGGAAGAAATTCTTTACTGCGAGGGTGGTGAGACACTGGCACAGGTTGCCCAGGGAAGCTGTGGGTGCCCCTCCCCTGAAAGTGTTCATGGCCAAGTTAGATGGGGCTTTGAGCAACCTGGTCTAGTGGGAGGTGTCCCTACCATGGCAGAGGGTTGGAACTAGATGATCTTTAAGGTCTCTTCCAACCCAAACTGTTCTGTGATTCTCTCTTGTCACATCTTCCAGGTAATTTGTCTCTTTAATAGTTTCACTTATAGCAATCTCAGAAAGGTTGAGTACGTGAGTTGGTAGATGCTTTATGTGCATGTGATAACAGGTATTTAAGGGTTTCGTAGTAGCTCTTAGGTTATTGACAGTTAACATGTTAGTGCAAAAGACCTTAACTGTAAGCATGAATTTCCTGTTGGATCTGACAGTGCTGCTGGAGGAAACTCCAGCACTGAACAGCTCATCACTGTCACCTTCCAGAATTTATTATATATTGGCCTATTGGTGCAGCAATTTGTATGAACAATCCTAAAATCACTTCAGTAGAATTGGACAGGTTAGCATGAAATTAGGATTAAGATAGCTTTGCTTAGTAAGTCTGTGAAGGTGTGTTTTTCTGGTCTTCTGCTACAAGTTACTATTTTTTCCTTTGTTCTTTCAGTTAACTGGCATACTAGACCACTTGAATACACCTTGTCCTCTTTGTGGAAGCCTTAAACCATGGATAAAATCAATTCGATCTGACTTGATTATGTCTGTGTTGAAGTAAATGAAGGAATGCTCGGACACCTTCCTTTCTGTTCTGTTAGCTGACTGTGACCTGCCGCCTTGTTTTCCATTCCCTGAATTAACAAGGGAATTAACAAGGAGTAATTGCAGGTTTAACTGTTTCAGCCAGATCCAAAAAATGTGTTGTCAGTACCTTTAAGTCTTATTAGACTCTCTGAAAGAATTCTAATTTAGTGTGGGGTTGTGTTTTGGTGTTGTGGGTTGTTTGTGGGGTTTTTTTAAAAATTTATTTATTTATTATTTTTTATTACAGACTCTAAAGTCTAGGGCTTGTATGTGAGTAGTTTAAGGAGTCTTTGAGCACTCTGTTTCATTTGCCTGTCTAATGGCCCATACAAAAGGGGTGTGGTTCTGTTATAGTAATCCTCACGTTCTTTTGTTCCAGAATTCCAGAGGCACTACTTCTCTGTTGAAGGATAGTATTCCAATTACTGAATTTTCAGCTTCAGGACTCTTTGAAGGTCATGATCTTCTGCGTAGAGGGTATGCTTTACTTTTTCGTGTTGAATTGTGCCATAGCCAATGTTAAACTTCAGATATAGGAAAAAGCATGTGTTAAATGTTGGCTTTCTAAAGAAGGTCCTTGAAAGGTGTATCACAAAAGCTATAGCCCACAGTGCAAGTATTTAATCAGATTGTCTTTTGAGCACAAATTTTCTGTGAAACATCACTTCCAAGAAGCAGATAATATTAATGGACTTTTACCTTTGTGATATTTGCTCTTCAGAAAAGAGATAGCAAAGTGTTAATAATTATGAAATATATGTGAGTTTTAATATATGTGTATGCAAGTGTGCCATAGCACTGTGGGAAATGGTTATTTTCTGGATTGGTACAAAAAGTAAAGTTAGTGTAGTAAAAATAGTGGGTTTACATTTTGCCATTTTTCTTGTGTGCAATACTATTTACATGTCTTGGATAATGAATCTAAAATAAGTTCATGGCGTTTAAAATGCAGGTAATGCACCTATGAGTTGGCGAGAAGGTGTGTACAATGTTCAGTTGCAAAAGCTTGGAGACTTCTAAAATCAGATACCGCGTAGCTTGAATGTAATTAAATCTATGATGTTTTCATTTATTAATTTTTTTCCCTATTTCTGAAGAGGGTCAAGGAAGAAAACCTGTCATTCTGTTTTGTCAAACATAAAGAAAAAAAGAAAAAAAAGGACGCCTGGAATTTAAATTATTTTTCTTCTGGTAGTGCTGTAGTTAGAGGTCTTATTTGCTGCTTCACTATTAAGCTGCTTTTTTTTTTTCTAGTTCAGACTGTGCTAATTGTGTGTGTCTGGGTTGGTGTTTGTATCTGGGATTAGTTTTGGAATGCAGCTTAAAAAATAATATTCTAATTAATTTGAAGTTCCATTTTTTAACTTTTGTTTCTAGCTTTACAAGTGTGAAAAATGAATTGTTGCCCAGCCATCCACTGGAGTTTTCAGAAAAAAATGTAAGTATAACATCAAATGTAGCCATCTTTACTCTTACCTAATTATGAAGCTTAAATTAACAGTGTGGTTATCTGGATCGCTTTGGGCAGTTACAAGTAATGAGCAGGGTCTTGCCTTTAACACAATAAAGATGTTCAACAATAGTAATGTTTTATTTATACAAATAGCATTGTTGGCAAATTCGTTTAATGTTAACCTCCCACTTGTGACTCTCTCCGCTTCAGGTATGTAAGCAGGCTTCCAAGTAGTGATTTACTTAGTAAGGTTTAGTCATCTAAAAGTTAAGCTAGTTGTGTATGCAGCCTTTGTAGTTAGGTGGGGGGCACACCTCTCACTTCTGGAAGGCTTCCCATTTTGTCTATAGGTTTACCATATATCTTCATTTTCAGACTTTCAATCTGTGAATGCATCAATATTTTTCATGAGATTACTTCATCCCATCTAGAAATTTTAGGCATGCAGTTTGTTGTAAGTGTATGCAGTCTAGTCCGGCTTTGTCATCACTCGTGGACCATAGGTTGGAGGTAAAGGGAGACTAGACTGATAGCCGTGGTTAAATAGGTGGTTGAGCTGAATCTCATTTCTGGTTCCTGTTTTGTCAGCATGGAATATTTGGTGTAATAAAATGCACTGAAGCAAAGGCAGTATTTGGATACAGTGTTCCAAATTACTCAGCTAATCAGCATGATGAGGTTGGAATGTAATGTTTAGTACAGTCTAATTCTAACCAGTACTAGTGTTGTCTTGAGTTAAAAGAATGTTAATGTGACACCAACTTCACACGCTTATTTATAAATACTATAAATGTTTCAGAGCTATTTTTCAATTGATTTATTTTATAAACTGACTGCTATAACTTAGTTTTTTTTACTCTTCTTGTTGTATAAAACCTGCATAATTAAAAGTTTACATGCTAGAGAGAAAATGCACGGAAATAAAACAGACAGTGCAGTCCCTTAAGAAGTATGTGACACTTTTAAATTGTTCTTTCCACTTATTGTTTGGTTAGTTTTTCTGTAAGCTTATGGCTGATTTATCTAAAAATTATTTTTCTGTCCCTTTGAATGGGAAAAGACTTCTCTTAGCCTGAGATAGTTACGGTTGGTTTTGCTGCTGTAAATGGTAGGTTATTCAGGTAGCACTAGTAGAAACCAAATCTTCCTGCTACCCAGGTAAGGACCCCTACCTTTATAAAATGAAAGAAATGGAAAAATACTGTGACCAGCACTGTAAGTTTTGGATGAGGCATAAAAATAGTATTTTCTGTTAACTTTTGAATAGCATTCAGTATAGGATGTTATGAAGAAAATGCATGTTATGCCTTTGACTTGTATTTTCCTGTTTGTTTTTAAAGATGATGTTCTCATACTAGCAGGCTTTTATCATGGTGATTGAGTTCAGGTTTTAAAATAAGAGAAATGTATTTTTTGTTTTACTTTACAGCATTGCATTGTGTCAGCGTTACAGATACGCAGTCGCTATTATAAAAGCCAAATTTGAGACTGGATTACTCAAGCTTAAGTTTAACATTAAGCATAAGTTACTTTTGTGTACTTCGGTATTCGTGAGCCAGCACTCAAACCCTCTACTGAATAGATTTTCTTTGTCTTACTGATTAGTTTTAGAGCAGTTGGTAAAATTACGAGCTTTCTTTTGCTTTTCAGTCATATGGATTATATGTGGTGCCTTGTCTTCCTACTTGATCAGAAAATAAGTACTTCAGGTGTTTTCAAGTAGAGTCTTTGGCTAACAATAACATCAGCTTTCAAGTTTGTGTTCTTACTTTAAACTGACTTAGCTTCCAATTCCTGCTAACAATATTACAGTAACATAAAGTAGTGCAAAGCTACACCACTTGGTGGTGGTACATGTCCTGATTGTCAAAAATAACAAAATAAAACAGCTACTATTGATTTGTAATAAAATCCAGCAAAAAACAATTTCTAGTTCATAAAACAAATATTACTGAATCACTGTCTTTCATGTACATTTGAGACAGATGATGGAATCACTGAATTTTTACGTATTAATTTAATAAGCATGTTCATTTAAGTAGGATGTCACAAATCTCTTATGGCTGTACTTGAAAGTAACTTTTTCTAAAAGAACTATGTTGTTTGTGATAGTTCCAGTTAAATCAAGATAAAACGAACTTTGACACGCTGAGAAATATTCAAGGACTCCACGCTCCTTTAAAGCTGCAGATGGAATTCAGAGCAGTGAAACAGGTAGGCTTTTTAATCCAACTAGTGCAACTTAAAGCCCGAGAAGAAATTTTTATCTAGGGACATGCTTTCAGAGAGACATCTAATCTTTTTTGAAATACCTTATGTTCCAAAAGAAATTCTTTCACTGGACTGCTTTTAATAAACCCAACCATTGTAATTAATAGTTTGCAAAACAGTCAGTATAATAAAGCCTTTCAGCTGCTGTTCTTTTATGGGTTACTTGGTGAAGTGGGAACTGCTCTAGGTTTTCTGTGGACTAGCTTGCTGTAAGCCTTCAGAGAAGAGCAGGAGGAATGAATATTGATTAATTAAAGTTAATACTCTCCTCTGTGGAACATATGACCTTTATGGGAAAGAATCTCTGTACCTGTAGGGAGAAGAGACTTAGAGACCTGAAGCAAGTAGTGATTAGGGAATGAATATAAAAGTGATGTGAAAGCTGAAGCAGAGAATTTGCTATGTGCCTATTATTGTTCTGCAGCCTCTCTTGTAAGATCAGGGGAGGTCTGCAGGGAGTTAAATTCAAAAATGTTAACTTCTAATTGGGAAGCTGAGTCTGTCTCCTTTTTCTTCTTGTCTCCTAGGATGGAGGGTAACTGGAGGGAGGCTGACTTTGTCCCTTAGGAAACAGAAAGCTCTTTGGTCCTAGTAAACTTTTTTTTGGCTTGTTGAAGATTGTCAAGCTATTAAGAGTTGCTTTTCCAAGTGAGATGGAGCAATCTTACACTCCCTCCCAGTGGATCAGGGGCTACTGAATCACCGTGAGCTGCGTTAAATTTGGCAGAAATTACTGGTCTGGAAGATGCGAAAGGCAGACAGGATGTATGACAATATCCCTTGATCTCAGCTATGCTCTCTTATGAGGAAAAATCTTTTTCCTAACTTAACGTTAGCATATGGCAGAAAATGAGGCAAGTGAGGATATCCTGCTAGTGTGTCCCCACAGATGTTCTTGGGGGACGGGTGGAGGAAACATGGTGATTAGAGGATTTTTCACTCTTAACTTCATATTTCATGTTAGATATACAAGTTCTCTTGTGGTTTAATTTCACCTTTCATAAAATACTGGTGAGGAGCTGAGAAATAATTATGACTTAGGTTAATTATAAGGAGGATTATGTTTAGATGTGAAAGTCAATATAGCTCCTTCACTTACATTCCTGGCTTGTGTCAGAGATGTAGGAAACTTAGAATGGGATTTCCAAACACTGCAGTGATGTCAATTGCCCAGTACTGCCCTCCGTGTAAAGATGTGTTGCAGTGAGCCTCCCCAGCTTTGTGTCATAACAGAGGAGAAAATAATGTCCTTTTTTAAAACTACGCTTTTTGCTGTAGCAGCTATGCTGCAGTGAAAGCTACAAATGTAGTGAAAGGCTGTTGTTTTCAAAACCAGTGATAAAATACAGAAGATGGTGGTGTTAGGTATGTTTTGATACCTGCGTGCCAGTAGTTCTTACTTTGTTGCTGTTTTTGAAGGAAGGGTGACTTTGCTTGTCACTTTTCTGAATCGCTTCAGACTGAGAAATCCAAAAATAAGCCCCCTAAAATTCAGACTTGCAGAAACTAACTCTTGTCTTTTTACAGGTCCAGCGTCTCCCATTTCTTCACAGCTCAAACGTAGCACTGGATACTCTGAGGGGAATTGATGAATGCATCAGTTTTGAGGATATCCTTAATGGTAAATACATTCTGTTTTAAATGTTATGGAAACATTTAAAGGTAAAATTTGGGAACTGTGGAGTTCTTTGCCTCTACAGAATAACAGAATTAAATGCAAAGAAAAAATTGAATTCCTAAAGGCAAAGAAGCACTGGGGGAAGAAAAAATGAATGTGGTTCAGCTGTCATTTGTGTGGCAATTACTCTGAAATACTGAGTAAGCCAGCATTTGCTTGTGGGCTGGGTTTCTAAAGGAGCAGAAGATTATGCACTTCTGTTATATGCCTGTTTCCCCAGAAACTTTTGAACTACTTGTGCAGATTTTGACAAGTGGAGGTTACAAAGTTTTCATAAGTTCTATACTTAAAAAGAAAGAAAGGCTAGAGAAGAGATATGGAACTAATGAACCAGAGATGTGGCAGGGGGAAGGCTCCCTGAAATTAACTCAACATTTTGCAGTTGTGTGGTGGGTTACTGTCAGTCAGTGTGTGGCATAGAATAAACCTGGAAAAATAATTTAAAAAAAAAAAAATTTCTTTCTAGCTGGTAGTTAAAGACATGGAAGGAGGCAGAGGGCATTGTTGATGTGGGATTGGAGAATGGAAAGAGCCAGGGAGATAAGAAAATGGAAATAATGGAGGGGCAAATGGAAATCTAGAGGTATGAGGTACATCTGGGGTTATTTTCTGGGATGGATTTACAGGGAAGGAATCCTAGGTTATTGTGATTCAGGGGGTAGAACAATGACAAACAATTTATAGGAATTTGTTGTGGGCAGTGGTAAATAACCAGTCTGTTACATATTTATAGACTGCTAATTAGTGAGTGGTTTAAAAGTGATTTTGGTAAAGTTACCTTACCTTTGGTACGGTATTAGCTGGGCCTCAATTAGATAATTTTGGTGTCTGGAGGAATCAAAGGTGTTGATATGCCTTACTTATGGAAGGAAAGCGCTCTGATGCACCCAGAAAGAAAGGTGTATTTCTTCCAAAGTGCAGTCACAACCTTTTCTCTGGCTTTGGGGGTTTTTTTGGGTTTTATTTTTTGGTATGAAAATGCAGTTCATATTGTCAGTATTAGTATCTCTTGTGTCCTCTGCATATTCCTCAATAACCTTTGAGTACAGTGGCTAATGTCAACTATGCTTTACAGAATGGACAAAGTCTCAGAGTTAGAATCATAGCATTTTTTGTAGATGGGTGTCACATTTGCTGTCCTGCAGTCCTGTACTGGGACCTCCCCCGTTAGCCAGGGCTGCTGATAAATGATGGAAAGTGGCTTGTTGAGCACTCCCTCCAGCTCCCTCAGTACCCTTGGGTGGACCCCATCTGGCACTATACATTTGTGTTTCCCTAAGTGGTGTAGTAGGTTGCTAACCATTTCACCTTGGATTATGGGGTCTTCATTCTGCTCCTTGTCCCTATGGTCTAGCTTGGGGGTCTGGGTACCCAGAGAACAGCTGGTCTTTCTACTAAAGACTGAGACAAAGGTGGCATTAAGTACCTCATCCTTTTCCTCATCCTTTGTCACTGTTTCCTCTCATGTCAATAGAGGATGGAGAGTCTCCTTAGCCCTCCTTTTGTTGCTGTGTATTTATGGAAACATTTTTAATTGTCTTTTACCGCAGTAGGCAGATTAAGTTCTAGTTGGGCGTTGGCCCTTCTGATTTTCTCCCTGCATAACCTCACAACACCCTTGTAATCCTCCTGAGTTGCCTACCCCTTCTTCCAAATGTCATAAACTCTCTCCTTTTTTTCCTGAGTTCCAGCCAAAGATATTTAAGGGCATGGAATTTCTGTGAAACAAGGCAGTTAGGTGGGGAAGAGAAACCATGGGTACGTCCAAAGTTAAAGAGGGGCTGAAGTGTGAGCTCCTATTGTGCAGAGAAGTTGGAAGGGAAAGAGATGTGGGGCACCTACGAGGAAAAGCTTCAGTCAGACTTGAGGTTTTGTAACCACAAAACTCAATGAGCCTTGAGATTCAGGCTAGAGGAGACTCTCTGCTTGTGTAGAACTGGTTGGTTTGACTTGAAGTGTGGGTCCTTATGAAACACTGTTCCACTATAGATGTATTTGATCATTGCTTTGGATGGAGACTTACCAGTTACAGACCTGCATTATGCAACAGTGTCAAAAATCAGTTGAGTAACTATTGCACTAAGCATTAGAATGAAAAAAAGCTGTGTTCATAGTTGATCTTGTAGCTTGGTAAAAGTCTCACGCTGTTGGCTTTTTTTTTTTTCCAGATCCTTCACAGAGTGAGGTTATGGGAGAACCACACGTGATGATGGAATACAAGCTTGGTTTATTTTAACAAAATGTACTCCACAAAAATGTTTTGTGTGTGTCTTTATATCACAGATCTAAGTACATTATACTAAATTGACACTCACAGTGTTAAGCAGTCCTACAGTTACCATTTGCCTTCCTTGATGAAAAGGCACATTAAATGTTTAAAGTCTATAAATTGTTCTGTGCTTGTTGTCAATTATATAAATGTCCTGTAACTAGGTAGTTTAAATGTCTCTTCATACACTGCTCAGGACAATAGCTTCTTAACTGTGGAAGTGCTATATATGTATACAAGAAGTCCAAAAATACCCGTGCATTTTAAAACTGATTACTGTAGGTAAATGCATTTAATGGATGTTCTTGCAGAAGGACTTTTTAAGGGGGAAAAGAAGGTATTTTCCACCGAGTAACTCTTTGTTCATGAAAATTTCCATACACTTCTTAAACTATTGAATAAAATTTTGCTATAAATGCTGTCGCGTTCCAAAATATATTTAATCATAAATCAAGAATCTCTTATCTACAACACAAACTGTGTTGTTCCTTTTTCTTGCAGTATCTTTAAACAGCTTTAATTTCTGCCCTGCCAATGGAATCCTGCTACATACGTTTCATCCCCCCTGTTGAGAGTTTTCCATGGGTGAGCCATTAAGCTTTTGTAGAATGGGAAGTATTGCTGTAAGAAGGGAGTTAAAGGTCTGGATTTTTTCATCTGTGTCCCTGGGCAGATATGTTTTCTGAAAGTAGTAGCAAATTCCACTTGGCATTTAAAGAGGTGTTTTAAAATCCACTTGGGAACACAGTCCAAAAGAGCACTCCTAGATCTAGGTTTTCTAGTATTCAAAGGTTAAGAAAGAACACAGTGCCTAATAATGACAGTACCTAATAAAGCTGCTGCAGTCAGAACATGAAGATACAGTGCTATTAGCTGACAAATAATTGTTTGAGTTTACCAAAATCAGATCTTAATTACGGGAGAATGAGCGGCTTATACTTAAACACACCTTTTAAAGGAGTGGGCCACTGAAAGGGGTTTTTTTGTGTGCTTAAGTCGGGTGGGGGAACTGTTATTAAATTCAGGGTTGTAACAACTATTTTCTGATGTTGTGTATGTGCCATATATAAATACTGCAGGGCAGCTAATATGATGTGGCATATTAAAAGAAAAAAAAAGTCTGGTTCAAAAGATGTCACATCTTGTCATACATGGGGAGCTTGAAACAATATTTCTAAAACGAAAACTGTCTTTATTCAGTAGGTTTTAATGATTTGGTTGAACTGCTAAGTGCACTTAGTGTTCTCTTGTAGATAATTTTAGCAGAAGTGTTGCTATAAACCTGTTTGCACAATCCCAAACATATCTTGTGCTTAAATTTGCCACAAATTCCTTACCCGTGTGGGTGGAAGCCTCTAGCTTTTGTCCTATAAATTTTACAGTGCTTTTATGTGCACCTATTGAAAAACATTGCAGCAAATTAAAAACATCAAGGTGACACAGTATGAGACACTTCACTGGTGGTTTTATTTGATTTTATATTTAAACTTGTTCCTTTTAAGAAGTAAAGCTTCTAAAATTGCCTTTTGCTTGCAGAGGTGCAGAGATGAGTCTTGTGCTATGAAATACAAGCTATTTCCTTTGTATTTTTTGCCTTAGTGAGGTTAAACACAGGACCAATAAATTGAACATGCAAGCATAGACCTACTCACTATTTTGTTTTCCTAGTCTTTCTGTGAGCTGATATACTTTATTAAATATCAGAATTGGCTGCTATTTTATAATTTACAAGTTTCTTGGCAGTTTTGTGTAAAGCGAGAGTAAATTGTTGTTATAAAGCAAGATCGGGGCTCAGGAGGCTTTGTGTTGCTCTAGGCTCAGGCCAGAACGCCTAAGGAATCACCTTTCCAGGTTTGGGACAAATTAAGGTATGGATGTGGATTTCTAGGAGGATTTTCAGGTCTGCCTTCCTAACAGCACTGTTCCAGAAAACAGAGCCATCCCATAGTTGTAGAGTTACTGGTACCTAACTAGCGAACTAGGCCTTTCCCGGTGTTGGTTGAAAGATGGATGTTGTTATACCTGAGGAAAAGTACATTAAGGCAAGAAATTTAGTAGTTTCTCATTGCAGCAAAGAGTGGACACAGATTAGGAGGCTGGATGTAATTTCTAGATGGTTTTGTTCAATGATTAGGATACTTTATTATAATCTTGGGTGAGGTCAAGCCATATTCAGAGCAAGGAAGTTGCATTGTTTATTATGTCTGCAAGGAAGATAATTTTAGGAGTTAGCCAAGCTGGGAAGCAAATGGTATGTGTAAGAGCCCTGTGCAATAATTTATGCTGTTAATAAAGTAATGGCAGTCAGACAGGACTGAGGCAAAGCGGTTTTGAGGTAGAAAGGGTGAGTTATGCTTGCACAGTGTTGCAATGTGTTGAGCTGGGGACTGGGCTTCCTGGCCCAGCCCCTTCTCCCTGTCCATACGAGCCTCTCTGTAAGGCAGGCGCTGCAAGTAGCAACCCGGGGAGGTGTGCCAAGCGAGGTGTGCTGGGACAGACCCAGCTTTGGTCTGGCGTTGGCCCCAACCTGGGCGAGGGGAGGAAGGTGCCTGCAGGTCTGACAGGTGCCACACAAGCCCACACTTTGACAGCAGTGCTGTCCCTGCTCTGCAATTCCCCACCTCTTGGTGCTGTTCTGGGCAGCATCCTTTCCTATTCCCCAAGCACAGGAGGAATGCAAAAGCACATCTTCCTGCACTGCTGTTTGTTCATTATGACCACAAAAAATAGATTATATGGTAGTGCTGCTGTTTATGTAAACACTCCTCCACCAGTTCTCCCTTTGGCTATTTGTCAAAAAACAAAGCAAGAATGACAAATACAACACAGTTATAAAAAAAACGCAAACTTCATTATTACTTTCTGTCAAAATAATTTGCATTTTTATACAAACAGAGCAACTATTAAATCAAAATCTTCCAAGTTTATAATAATCTGAAGCGCATTAGTACCCAATTTCCTCAGCTTCTGCTGTGCTAGGCACTTCAAAAACAGTTCATATCCTTCATGTGCTTTGATCTAAACTTACAGCCAGTTCTAGATGCTGTGGCTATTAGAAATACTTTGCAAACAGCAAGTACTTTGTACAGCAAAACCAAACTAACAAAGCCATTCCTGAAGCGTACGAGCTTGTTCTCATTTGGATGGACACACCACCACTGTGGAACAGGCTTGCTTTGTTGCTGCCTTCCAAGTGCTAGCAGAGGTGTGCATTGAGAAAGTGGAGGCACACACTCCTCCTTAATTTGCTTTACTTTTTCCAGGCAGTTTTGTGTGAAACAGTTAATTTCATAAAGCCTTACATAACTGCATAATGAAGAGGCAAGGAAGACAATGTGATCTTTGTGCTGAAATCCTTTGCATCAGTGTTTTCTTAATCTCTCCAAAAGTACTCATTATGTTTTAGACCCACTGATTATTGTAAAACAGCGTTCTTCTCCAACAAGGTGACAGCAACGTGGGCTTACGCAGTTTATATACTGGCAAGTGTCTAAACTAGCTAGGAAAAGCTAATGATCTTCAATTGCCAACATGAGTCTTGGCAGTTCAGGACAGAAGTGTAAGAGCTGGCTATAGTTATTAACTGTGTAAGTACTCATTCCCCCTGTGCTGGATAAACTGCACTGTTTTCATCAGTGACAGTCTCCTGGATAGTGTGAACTCTCCTTTACCTTTCATCAGTGACAGTCTCCTGGATAGTGTGAACTCTCCTTTACCTTATTTAAACCCTCCTCCAAACCTCTCAGTGATCATGATACATAGCTTGGAAACAATGCTGCTGTTCAAACAAAAGGGTTCTACAATAGTATCATGATGTGGTACTAATTTTTTTGGTGGAGTACCACTCAGAAGCTCTGAGGAGTACTGTTCGTGTGATGGTTATTAATGGCTGTAAGCAGATTATTGATTATACAGCATACACTATGTTTGCTTGTGAAGTCAGTTCCCACATAACAGATGCTTTCCTAGAGTTCTCCTTCTGTGAATATCAACCACTTTATGTTATTTTGGTTTCTCTACCTAATCTGTTTTGGGGGAAGAGACTCATGTACAACCTACCCGTACTTTCAGGATCAAAACAGTATTAGCTCTCCAACTCTCTCTGGAAAAAACACATGGGAGTGGTCTCAACATGGTGTTACATTTACACTTCTGCTGTGCTGCGTGTTCCAGAAACTAGTACTCTCTATAATTTCTACTTAAAGATCTCAAGCAAGAAGGTGAAGAGTCAATGTAGAAACTGATTTCTAGGTTTGTCAGTCTCAGCAGTTTGCACTGTGGCCCTGGGCAAGTCACTTGTCATCTCTTGATTTCTCTCTGCAACAGGGAAGATACCTATTATGGAAGGAGGTTCTTAATAGCATTTGGACAGTGCTTTGAAGATCAGAAATGCTGTTCAAGTGCTCATAAATTATGCTGCATTCATTGCAAGATGATTAGATGCATGATTTAGACTTGGGCATCTCATTTCAGGGTTGTTAAAAAATTAATCAAAGATCTACTGAGAAGAAATGCTATTATAGCCTTTCACTAGAAGAAACATTTCAGTTAAGTACAGCCAACTTAACTAGAAAACAAGTGTCTGTGGGACAAAAAATAGAGGTGTATATATGCAGTCCTTAATATATGGAAAATGATAAAAATAAATGTGCAATATGGCCTCTGCAAAATGTAGGCATAGGCCTAACTTCACACTCTGCAAGCTGGAAATTTTCGAAGTATGACGGTTCTGTGTGAAAATCCATTTTAAGAACTAAGTCACAGGCAAGGTCCACGCATCATACATTAAACTGGCACTAACACTCTGCTAAGTGCAGAGCAGTAAGTTTACTTACAGAAGGTGCAAATACTGCCTCCAGTTTGGTTGCTTTCTGAAAAATGTACCTTTGAGTTTAGTAATTTTAGACAGGTTTGGGGGCTTCACCATTAAGACAGGCCTTTTACGATGTACACAGCGGACTGCATCCTCAGCTGGCATGAGCTCCACTGGCTTCAGCAGAATTGCCAGCACCTTCTCAGTTGATAAGCTTATCTCTGGTGCCCCACTTAGTATGATACCAGATGTATCACCATCCACAGCTGGCATTCTCAGACTCGAGAAAGAGTAAGTGGAAAGAGAGTATTGTCCTACCTTATTTTTTGTCCATGCTGAAAGCAGCATTAAAATCTCCATTGCCAGCCTATTTGCATAGTTAAGTATGAGCTAGCTTTATTCAAGTGCTAAAAAGAGACTGGATAAAAAGTGCTACCAATGTAGTGGTTATTGCTGCAGGGTTGATTTGAGATTGCATCTGCAACTGTTGTGTTATCTCTGTGGTCTCTGTATGACATAATGGTCTCTGCCACTGCATGTTAGATTGGGAAACCCAGGTAAGGTGAATCCTTTGTTCAACTATCAACACTCTCTATGCTGGATACTTCTTCAGGTACAAGCAGAGCCAAGTCCTCCCCATTCCAGCTTGTGCACAGAAGCCAGCTGTAAGACACAGATAAGACAGAAGTCTTTAGCTGAGATAGTTAAGTATAGCATGCTGATTCAGCACCAACAAACACACTCGATAGCTCTGTTACAGCCCTCTTCTGTAGCACAAAGCTGTTGATATATCTTAGTAAACAAAAGCAATGATGGCACTTGCCCATATTGCATAAGTGTATCATTACTGCTGTCTTTGGTAACTACTGAACTACTATGCCTGATTTATTACACACTGGAACTACCCTTTCTGCTCTCAAATAACAACGTTGCTTGACACTCTCAAAAGAAAGGTTTTAGAGAAAGGTTATTCAAAGGGTGGGATATTTGAGACACTGATGGCAGAAGGAAAAGAGTAACTTCAAAAAATTTGCAGGACGGACTAATTGATGGTAAACATCTGTTGCCTTTTGCACCAAATAGAGTGCTTTCTTAACAGGAACTCTCTACTATACAACACTGAACTAAACTAAAACTAATGCTTAATAAAACATGAGTATTTACTGGGCTTTTGTTAAGACAACTGAATTCCTCACTTGTTTTATTACTTTACTGAAAAGTATTCTCCACACTCAGCACAAGACCACTTTGCTTCAATTCCCTCAGGTCTGAGACTCATCACTCCTTTAGTCTTCAGGTACTGTTAGTGGTGTAAAACACTAGTCGGGCAGGCACTGACTTGAAATTATGTGAAATGTTATAAATCTACAGCATTATCACTGCCTATTTAAAACTTAAAATGCAGCTGATGTAGAGATAAAAGGTGACTGAGGTAAAGTATAAGCATCAGGAAAAATGACAGAAGTCTCCAGCAAGAGGAGATCCTCTTAGGAAAAACAGCTTTTTTTCCCCCCTGGAATATAAATCTTTCTACTGAAAAGTGATCCTTCTGTCGTTTAGATCTATGTTCCAGCATCTTAAAAAGATGTAATTTACACTGGAAATAATGTAAAGTGAAATTAGCTTTTGTGAATACTCATCATAATGACCTTTCACTGTCAGTATTATTAGATGGTCACTAGATATGATTAGATGCAAATGCTAGAGGCATATTTTAAAAACATGTCTAGAGGTTTATTCATATGGGGCTTTAAAGTTGGTGCAGATGTTTTACACATTTTGATGGCACTGGGTCACAAGGTACCCATGGCCAAGGACTGGGACAGATAAATTCACTGTGTGATTGGTCACATTTATAGCCCCCATTAGTATCTAGAAGAGCTCAGACTGCAAAACTAAACTCATGCCTTTCAAGTGATCTGTTACGTTTGTTCTTTGTCAAAGGCTTTCCTCAAGGGACATGTGCAAAGGCCTCAAACCAAGGGAAGGCATGCATGTGCAGGCAAGGGTATGGTGTATTCTGCTAGTAGTATGTTCAGGGTAGATTTCAGTTTGGTGGGATTGGGTGACAAATTCACAGCACGGAGCTGAAGGGAGGTAGCTGGATCAGGGCCAGACAGGTCTGATGATGAAAAAACTCCAGCAAGGTGTAAGGGAGTAGGTGCTGAAGAGAGAAAAAACAGGAAACTACAGCTACCAGCAGCTGCCGAGCCACTTCTTTCAGAGACAGGTCACAAGCCTCACTGAGAGAAAGCAGTCCCCCATAGCCTGGACTCCCTCCCTCCTATCTGATCCCCCCAGGGAAGACACGTCCATGTCCCTTCATTTCAGCTCTGCCCCACTCTTAGCAGCCCCCTGTACCTTCCATAGGCTTGCTAGATATAAGTAGCTCCTGAACTGGGTGGAAGCTGGAGGGAAGGCTACACACGAAATAAGCGCAGCACACCAGAAAATACTGAATTTCTAGAACTACTGCACTAAACTGTTCCACTTCAACTCACGTCAAAAGAGAAATTACCAGTAAAAGCAATCAGGAGCACTCTCCTGATCTGTACTTACCACAGGACAGACAGTGGAATTAGACAAAGGCCTGCTGATAAGAGGAAGCTAAAGCCTGAGAACCATGCAACAGTAGCTGCATAGAGAACGTTAAAAACTGACAGTGAAATGGTGCCGGTCACAACTTCTAAACAGGCAATGCAAGCAAACACAGCACCTGCCAAAAACAAATGGATGGATTACAAACAAAACAAAACCAAAACCATCTCAAAGTACGAAAGTTTTAAAACCTGTTTTGAAAGATTTATCTGTCTACAATATAGATGTAGATAGATGTGATTATGTGAGTAATAAGCACCTGAGTATCATACGTGTTTGCTACAAAAGTGTCTTCTGTGGGGACTCCTACAAAATGATGGTTTTTTTAAATGAAAAAACCCCACAGCATTTTGCTTATGGAAACTATTTTTCTGTGCTACTATTCTATCACAATACCTACTTTCTTGAATCTGCTCATCCCATGAAGTTCAAACTGTTCATCCTGACTAACCATGTTCCCCATATCTCCATACATTACCCCTTCCAATTCTCTCAGTTCTCACTCTTCCCTTTTATTTTTCTTCCTCTCTAATCTTCACTCTTATACGTAGAAAACGCTCTGATCCAACAAAAGCTCCTTTTTCATCACATGGTCTTCTCATTTTTGAAAGAAGCAACCTTTTTTGCACTGAACTACCCCTTGGGGTGGCAGTCTATCCCATCAATGTCAGAGCACGTTTTCCCAAGTCACACTCATATTCATGGGACCATAACCAAAATCATAATAGGTAAGCAGAAAAGGATGACAAGAGGCAATCTGATTGCTGCATCAAACTACTCAAGTAGCCAAAGCCCTGAATAATGCCAAAAAACCTACATAAACACAGGTGTATATTAGCATAGTTCAGTACAAAGAGATCCTTGTTTTAGTGTATAATGATATGTCTTTTAAAAAATAAAACCAAACAACTCGGGCAAATGCTTCTAGAAAGTATATGGTTACAGGAAAAACTATGTGATACCGGAGCCCTGTTTTGAGGGCTGCCATGTTTTTTTTCCTGTGTTCCATACAGAAATCACTTTGGGAATGTTGTATCTTTTGGGATGCGTTTAAGTAGCCTCAGGCACCCGTGAAGCTGGGCACATAACTCAGGATCCAAATCTTTAATTGTTTTCAAGTGCTTTGAAGGTTGACTACTTTAAAGAAAAGTAATCTTAAAATACCAATACATATCTGTTTAAAGGGAATCTTGGTGTGTCTCCGTTCTGAAATACCATATAACTGTATTGTTTAAAACCAAATTCGACTCACCCTGTTCATCAGTGAGAACCACTTTTGAGAGCATGGATCGGAGAACAGGAATAGGCATAAAGCAGAGCGAAGATGGCACTCTTACTGTAAAGCAATGAGTCAATCATGAGACACTGAAGTAATAAAACACCAGGATTTTACAAATACATTGCAAATCAGTCACATACATCTGAATGCTCAGTTCCCTGAATAGTAAAAGGCAATAGAAAAATCTAACTGGAAGTGGACTGAGACACAATTAGCCAAGCACAGAGAAACTAATAAATCCAATTTATCTGTGCTGCACTAAAACCAAATCATAAGCAAGTAATTCTATTCACTCTCCACACTCTTTATCTTTTAATTAAATCCTAAATCAGTCTGACCCAACCTTGTATATTTTATCTCTCTATGACTCTTTCAATACCTACCAACTGCACTCACTACAGATAACATAGCAGTATTTTCATATATATTGTTGACCATGGAACAAATTATTCTGAACTCACCTAAAAACATGAGCAGGGTAGTTTTGGCAAAGGCAGCCATGACCATTCCTCCAATGTAAGAAAATATCCCGATAAAGACAATATAAATGTCTTTGAGACATTTAGAAAATAAATAAACTCCTAAAAAACTGGTCAGAGAGACAGAAGTGAACGCAGCTGCTCCATATCCAATGTATACTTCATTCCAGCAGAGTGGTTCATCCAGTTCATACAGTGTGAAAAGTGAACTCCCACCAAACATAGTAAACAAGTAAGTCATAAATGTAAAAAGTAACACTATGATTAAAATTCTTTTTTTATAGGGGGCAGTTTTAAAAAGCATGTACACTCCAGAAAATGTCTCTCTCAGAAGTTCTTTACAAGATCCTGGTCCCTGATGCTGGAATTCAGATATGCCTACTGTATCTTCCAGAAAAAAAGTAATATAGATAATATTAATGACATGAAGCAGAGATGCTGTCAGAAATGTCCATGTAAAGCCTATTCCTCTTAGAAAGTAGCCAGATGACAGTCCTGCCAATCCAGATACAACTCCAAATATCAAATCCACCACAGCTATTCGCGTTGTCTTCTGCTTCTCATCGTGACACACATCTGCTATAAAAGCAAAGCCCCCTCCAAGAAAAGTTGCCACACTCCCAAACAGGCCAGTAATAAATGCAACCGCAAATAGAATAGAGAGTGACAAGGAAAAATATGATATTACCATGAGGCAAATATTAGCAATCAAAGCTCCCATTGATGGTAAAACTAAAGACCTTTTGCGTCCCTGGCGATCCCCATTAGCTACAATGACAAAGGCAACTATAAGGCTGGGAACTGCTCCAGTTAAGTCCAACTGCATATTAAAAACAGAGGCTTTTTCTTGAACTTCCTGCAAAGAGAAAATAAAAATAATTGTAAATACTACAATACAGTGTAAAAAAAAATTCTATAATAATATTACACTTACCTAATGATTATCGTGCAATATAATGTATAACACAGTACATGTTTATAGATTATAAATTAATTATAAAACAATATATACAATATAATTTTATAATATTATATGATATTATTTTATGCTCTAATAAAATACAGTACATTAATGCATGTTTATAAGAATGCATTATATTACAGTAATCACTAATACAAAGGAATTACATATTCAAAGACTCCCAGTTTTGTAATTTTACCTTCAATATTCCTCAAACATCCTTTGTTACATTTTAAGCCAGAACTTATTTCTTAAAATAGTCTTACTCTTGACAGAGAAGTTAAAATGGAGACAAGAGAACAATTTGTTTGAACATGCATTTACAAGAGCTGCTGCTTATACTGTAAGTATCTCCTTCAGTACAGGGTATGGCAAAAGGACACAGGGCCTATTTAATCTCTCAGAAATCAGTAGTAAAGCACTCTTTGATTGAGGAACTGACCCCAGGCTCACTACTCACAGGAGATCATTTTTCCTCCCAAATCATCCTACTCAGAGGCTTACAAGAAACAATTCACTGACTGGCACATTGTGGAAGTAAACAGATCAGAATTTGCACTGACATCTCAATGTACAATGTTAATAATAACAACGATAATAATAGCAATAGTAATAAAAATGTGAAACAGCATAAAAATTATACCAACTCACAGATAGGTAAATTAACTAATTTTTAAAACACTGTAAAGCTCTGAGTTCAGAAACTGTCCAAATCAGTGATGTCTCTCCAGGTAGACTACAGCAGGTATTCACGTAAAAACGAGCAGCTAACACTGTGACAATAAACACCCATTACGGGAAAAAAATTCTGAGTTCTTTTTAACAAAAGTATAAAAATCTGAAAAAGTAGCTGGAAAAAAAGCCAGTTAACAGAACATGAATGGCTGTAGAAAAAAGCACAAAAGAAAAGTCAACTTTAAAAACAAAAGACCATCTTGTTATGAAGCCAGCTGCTAAATGACGCTCATCGAGCCAATTCAGACCTTGCTTTTAATATATTGGTGCAGGCTAGACAGCCAGCAGCCACAACAGCCCTTTCAAAGACAACCACCTGATCGAGAGAAGAGCAGCAGGGGAAAAGGAAGTGACTTCATTTGTACATATCCTTTACACTCTATAAAATAAACTTTCAGATGCAGAGAGTAAAGTCACTCTGAAAGTCTTCAAGTTTTCTGAGGTATCACACTGACTTGGGCAGGGGCTGCACTCTTCAATCAGTAGCAGGTACAGCCACGTAAATCTTCCCAAGCCATTCTCAGCCTGTATTCAAGCCATCTATATTCCACGTTTCAGGTTATTTCCTCTGTAGCTAACATAATCCCCACTGTGTAGCATCCAAAAGATGAAAAAACCCTACGATTTCCAGGAATGTACTTTGGGCAGTTTTAAAAGCTGCTGAATGCTTTAGAAATTCATATTTGTATTTACAGGCAAAGACCATGAGTTTCTAGTTCAACCTCTTTGTTTGTTTACAAGCTAGCAGGCTTTATTGCAAGAGGAATACTCAACTGATCCTGAGGCCCTCAAGGTAAGCCTTCAAGATCGCCAGCACTCTGGAGTCTTTTACTCTCTTCCCTTACGGTGTCAGACTACCTTAGGATTCATGATGTCCTGTCCACTTGGCCAGCACTGTGGTCACCCTGAAGGGTCAAAACCATGAAGACTGAACAAACTGAGATGGAAAATGATATTTTGATCTTTAAATCCTCCCCTGCTGACAAAGATAACTCTATGTAGTTAGAGGCATTGTTTCTTTACTACAACATCAGATTCAAAGACAGAAGCATCAAAGAAATGTTAATACATTAGAAATAAAACTACATGTTATTATGTATCATCTCAACCCACATTAACCATACAATACAAATATTATTGCCAAACCATAATGAAGTGTTAAACTGGAGGAATAAAGCAACAAAGACTTGGGTTTCATTGTTTTGGAAGCAGGTGTGCAACACAAAGAACGTGGCTGCACACCCAGATACCACAAAAGACCATAACCTTGCTGACATAAATGACTTGTCTACTGATAAGAAGACTAAAAAGCAAAAGTACAGAAAAACTCCATTTAGAGTGTAAAGTACTCAGCTGCCCTCTTCATGTTTTTATAAAGTCAATGAAAAGGAATACAGAAAATGACAGGTCAAACCTGCACCTGCTTTAAAAACTACATAAATTTAAAGAGAAATGTCTATTTTTTTAATCTGCAAATTCATTCTACTCTGAAAAAATGCTCATGGTGGACAGAAAATCACATATTTCAAAATTAAAAGAATGAAAACGAAGAAGCAATTCACTCATTAAAATAGAGAAGTGTACTGCCTGAGGCTGAACAATGTACAGGACACAAAATCATAGGATCATAGAACAGGCTTGGTTGGAAGACACCTCTAAGATCATCACGTCCAACCATTAACCTGACACTGCCAATTCCCCACTAAACCATGTCCCTCAGCACCTCATCTACATGTCTCTGAAGTATCTCCAGGGATGGGGACTCCACTACTGCCCTGGGCAGCCTGTTCCAATGCTTGACAACTCTTTCAGTGAAGAAAATTTTCCCAGTATCCAATCTAAACCTCCCCTGGCACAACTTGAGGCCATTACCCCTTGTCCTATCACTCGTTACCTGGGAGGTAAACTGACATGATAAACTGATAGGCTCATAAAACTAAAAAATATTACTGAATAGCAAAGGAAAATGCATGGATTGGAAAATAAATAAACTGGATGATAAACGATGTTTAATGATTAAGAATATAGCTCTTTCTAAGCTAAAAAAAAGGATTCTCCAAGACAGTGACTGAAATGCTTCAGCTTGTATTCAAATTACCTTTGAACTCATTTTATTATAAAGTGACTTCCTTCAAATTGTAAGAAATAATTAACCTAAATGCTGCAAAGACTATCCGTTTTGAACTATATTCTACTTTTTGCAGACTCCAAGTGATTTTTGTCTTCAATATCCTTTTACCTTTTGCTTTAAAATATGTGAGATCAGTGAAAAGCTTCTCCATTCTCAGAATGGAAGGATTCACACTAAATTAACTATTAAGGGAGGTGTTCTTCTAAAAGTTATAGGCCAAATAGGGCCTTTTGGGAACACTCCTGACAGCAAAATTTACAGCATCTGTAAATGTAAGTCAGGATGGTCTTGGAAAATCCAGAACAGCTACTTCACATATCCTCAGCAAAGGGCTTAGAACTGCATTACTGGGTCTACTCTTTTCCCCATACGCAGGATTACTGTTCAGCACAGACTGCGTTCTGCTGGAATTAATGGGTGTTTTGAGCATTTTACAATCTTACACTATGGTAACAAGTGTGGTAACAAGTGAGGCTGGTGTTGGTCTCTTCTCCCAAATTACTAATGATAGGATGAGAGGAAATGGCCTCAAGTTACATCAGGGGAAGTTTAGGCTGGATATTAGGAAGAAGTTCTTTACTGAGAGGGTGGTTAGACATTGGAACAGGCTGCCCAGGGAGGTGGTGGAGTCACCGTCCCTGGGGGTATTCAAAAAATGGGTTGATGAGGCACTTGAGGCCATGGTCTAGTGGTCTAATGGTTAGGAATATGATGGGATGGAGATTGGACTTAATGACCCTGGAGGTCCCTTCCAACCATAATTATTCTATGATTCTATGATAAGAAATGCAAGCCAGACATCCAGACAAGAACGTAATTGTTCAAAAGCTCATGCCCTGCTGGCAATCATTAAATGGAGTGAATGGAAATTTGGCAGGAAAGGGGAAAAAAGTTCTATTGGCCATTATTCAACTAGTATCTTGAAGGATTCATGTTCTCAAATATCAAGTTAATTATACTTTGTATCCTTTATGCCAAAAAACTTGTAACATGTGAATTCACTACCACATAAATCAGAGATGCTATCTAAATTTCACCTGAGATTAAGCACTCTGCTTCAGTGCTTTGCAAAAAGAAATACTAGGTCTTATACCTGAACCACCAGTGATGGCAATTTGAAAAGCAGGTTGAATTTAGGGGGTTTCTAGCAAATGCAAAGTGTAAAAATGTTTGTGAAACGCAGGTTTCTTGATGAGCTCTGCAACTAGAACTGTATGCACCACAAACAGATTTCTTACAGTTACTCCTTCCATTGATGCATTACGCTGTATGACAAAATGCCCACGCACAGCACCAAATGGGGAGCTAATACTAAAGAAAACACTTTGGGGGAGGAACATACAAACATTACTCTCAGACAATACTTGGTTATTATGTCCAAGTTAATTCCAATGGGTGGCACACATTACTTTACTTGGCTGATGGGTCCGCCCAGAAGGCATGCTGGACTCAATTCTACTGACCTTTTTACTTTCACATTCTTTCTACCAAGACTGGCTTCTGTAACATGAGGAAGAACCTACTCCACGCTAAAAATTCAGAATTATTTCTCTGATCATCTTCAATGGAAGCATGTACCATTAAAAAAAATCCTTTTACATATGACAAATTAAGTAGATAAGCTCAGGTGTTCAGTCTTGTGCATATGCAGCACATCAGAGATTCAAATCTGGGATGTGAGCAAGAATGCTTCTCAGCATTCCAGGGGAATGCCAGCTGACTGTTCCCATAACTCCATCTTCTGTGTAATTTACTGTCTGAGTGTTCTGTTTTCCCAGGAACAGACCCATGGGCCAGCCATGCAGGCAAGCCATAACTAGCCCCCAGTCAGCTGGGAGATTCAGCCAAGGCAGCTGACCCAAGCTGACTCACAGGTGTATCCCATACCACTTAGATCATGCTCATTATTAAAAGAGGGAGGTTACTAAGGCTGATGTTCCTCTTCCTGGGGCTCCTCCCTCTTGGCCTTCTGCTCCTGCTGCTGATCCTAAGGATGAGGTTGTATAAGCTTGTATACTTCATGTTGGTGATTGTATCAGTTTTGTTATTTCATTAAATCTGTTTCTACTTCAACCCATGAGGCTTCTCCCTTTTTTCTGCCTGTTTCCTTTCTCAGCTGGGGAGGGGTCATCGGGTGATAGAACAATTGCTATATTTTAGCCCTGGGTACAGGCTAAAGGTAGACACCAAGTCATCTACTTTGCTGACCCTACAGTGCTTTCATGTTCCACTTAATCCAATTTAGCTGCCAGTTGTTGTTGCCAAGGATAATTCTGTTGTACCTCTTCTGGAAATGTGTTCCCTCTGCTGTCCCAGTGTTAGATACAGCAATCATGTGGCCACAGTGTGTGTCAGAGCAGTGCACTGCTTCAGGAAAAAAAAAAAACCAAAACAAAATGCTCAAAGAGACAAACTCAAAAGAGATGAGCTTTCTGTTGAATCAGTGCCCCAGTCAAATCCAAACTGTAACCTGTAACTGGGTAATTGTGACATACAACACATGGGGGACAGCAATGGGAGGAGAGGGGAAGGAAAATGGGGTATGATCAATATGACCACTGGAACAGGCTGACCCAGGAAGTTGTGGCTGCCCCTTCCCTAAAAGTGTTCCAGGCCAGGCTAGATGGGGCTTTGAGCAACCTGGTCTAGTGGGAGGTGTCCCTGCCCATGGCAGGGGGGTTGGAACGAGATGATCTTTAAGGTCCCTTTCAACCCAAACCATTCTATGATTCTGTGACTCTATGATCATGTCTTCTGTTGAGAGCCCATAGTTAGCTCTGGTTAAGTGTTGCATTAAAACTGCACTGAAACTGCAATGAAAGAGATTCCAATCAACAACTAGCTATCCAGCATGCTGGACTATGAAAAAGTGCTAGAAATGTACTTGACCGTGGGATGCTGTCAACTTGACGTCTCTGTATTTCAATAAGGCAGACTAGCACTCTGAATAGTAAATCATCAATTATATTTGATTGTGCAAAGATCAGTCAAAGTTTTTTTCACATATAAAAATTACAAAATTTTTCATCTCCCCCATTCTTCACTCTTGTAATTCCTCTGAAATAAATGTATTCTCAACTAGATCTTATTCCTGAACATTACAGGACATTTGCTAAACTTTATATAGTTACAAAGAACATTAGAAGTCACAGATACAACCGATGGCTCACAAACGTGTGTCCAACTGTTACTGGAAGTTGGTGCCTCCCGTGGTACCCGCCGTACCGTCGGGCCAATGCCAGCAATCCTCTCCGGTGATTTTCAGCTCCCATTAAAATATTAATTTACCTCTGCATCTTCCTGGAGACCATTCTTTGTCCTTAAAACACTACAGCTGCCTACAGTGCAACGCACGAGTAAAGTGATAGCAGTTTACAAAACTACTGCCTTCCTGTATACGAAAGGTTAAGTAAGGTTCTATAAAAGGAGGTTAGGTTGAGTCAGCACCTAATGGCTGCGCGTTTATATTTACAGTCGTGGGTTCTCCCCCCCCCTTACCTTCTGCTTGATGTAAGTCGGGCTGCTTTTGTTCTGCTCGCAGCGAGTGACATTGCTATCGGTGACGACGGTGGAGTTGTACTCCTCCTGCCACAGCCGCCGGTAGATGAACTGCTGCACCAGCGGGCTGCTCAGGGAGGACGCGAATATGTAGATGAAAATGACGGGCTCCACGCACAAAACCTTCCTCATTTCTGGGCTTGCCGTTCGATCCTGCGTACCACAAAACAAAACGCGATTACTCCCGCAGGGAAAGGAAAACACTCGTACGCTGCGCCCCAGCTGCTGACAGCCTCCACCCGCCCGGGAGACCTCACCAACAAGCGCCTTCCCCCGAGCCCTCCTGCCCCGCCGGCACTGGCACTGTGCCCCCGCCGCCCGCTGTCGCCTCCCTCGGCCGGGCTGTGCCCTGCCGAGGCTGCCCCCGCTCTCCGCCCCGCAACGGCCCCCGGCGGAGGTCACCGAGGGGCGGGACGAGGAGGACAGCGGAGTCCCTCAGCGGAGGAGTGTCCTCCTCCGGCCCGCCACCGCCCCCCTCACCTCGGCCGCGGCCGCCGAGAGGACGGAACCGGGCGGCGTCATCTCCTGCCCGGTGTCCCTCGGTCCCCGCGGCCTGCGGCGGGCCCACGGCCTGCGCTGAAGGACCCGGCCGCCTTACCCGGGGGCGCTCGGCGGTAGGAGGGGACGCTTCCCCCCCGCCCGGTGTTTGTACCCACGCCGGGGGACCCGTGGGGCTGCTGCTGAAGCCATGACAAGTCAGCAGGCGGGTGATTTCAGCGGCACTGCTGTGGCTCCCTGGTTTTCTGGCCGGTCCCGCAGGGAGGATGTGTCTCCCAGCGGTGTCCCCGGCCTGGTCTGACCACAGCAGCGGGCCTGCGGCTCAGCCCGGCCCGTGGCGCAGCCTGCCTCGGGGCTAGCGCGGCCCGTTCGGGCGGAGGAGGAGCCTGTGAGTTGTTTTCCACTCTCAGCTGACATGATTTATAATGTATATATAGAGGGGTTTTGTTACAGCTGGTGCCTTTCCACACGGTCCCTTGGCTTGCCAGGGTGTGTAAAAGCAACATTTGCTAGCCACCAGCTGGCCTCCAGGTCGTGTCTCAGGTTCTTCCCGGGTGTGACACGCCGGTGCCGTGTGTCAGGGAAAGGTGCTGTGGATGCTCTCCAGGTTGCACAGCCGCCGTGGCACATGCTGCGGCTCTGCAAGAACAGCCATGCCAGTGCAGATCCACGGCTGTGCTGTTTAGGTATGAGCTCTGCCCACCTTGGTGTACACACGCCCTGGCATCAGAGCTGTAAAACTTAGGTGTTCTCTTATAAAAACTACAGAAGCCTTGTGTGCTCACTGATGATGGCTGTTTGTTGGTTTACGGATACTGGTTTCTCTCAGCTTTGAGGTGGGGTGCTCTGGGACGGACACCACACTACCCCTGTGCTTCCTCTTTGGTGCACTGTCATCTTAAGACACTGAGTAGCGACTCTGGCCTCCTCACAGATGCAATACAATGAAGAGAGGTGACATAGTTGGGGAGTCCCAAAGGACCTCCTTTCAGTCTTAAATACTATTTTTCAATTACAAATACTGCAAAAAGTCATATTTTCTAAAAGCACATCAAAACTTCAAAGGTACCCTGATACATTTTTTCTCTTAAGAAGTGCTGTTTAATAACTTCATGAATATTCGGTTCCTTCATAAACTGACCTGAAGCCAGATCAACTGTAACATGGGTGATATGATCTCAAATAAAGCTTTAATTTGTTTCACTGGTATGTGACGTGTCATTCAGTCTCAAATTTAGGGACAACGCTGGCCTGTCATGTGTCTTAGCACAGGATCAGCCCAATGTACAATGTACAAGCTCAGTGGCCTTGATCATTTACTTCAGATGGCAAGCTTGTTTGGTCTGGCATACAAGCCTGCTCACACAGACACACAGACAGACAGAGATTAAAAAACAGTGTGTCTCTGGCCTGAGATCAACTGTAGAGAGCATTGTCCTTCTCCCTGACCTACCCAGGTCTAAAGTCTGATTCATCCTGTGACAGCATTTTGTTTGTCATAAGGTAAAGGGTTACATGCAAACAGGCTGCCAGACGAGGGGCTTGTGAGGTCACTCAGCTCTTGACATTTCTTTGGATGAGGTGAAGAAGGGACTTTAAGCCTATAGGAACTTTCTGTTGATCCACAGAGAGAGATTGCCCAGAGCCCCATTAGATCTCTTGTTAGGTCCTACTGTGCTGAAGAACATGTTGCTCAGAACACAGGTATCAGTACAGCCCAGGTTGGTGGTCAAAATTTTAGCTAGCAGTCCCTTCAGGACAGTCTCCCCAGTGCTGAAGAGCAGAACTCTGGCTTTGTGCTCTTGAGAGGTACTCAGCTTCCGTCCTTCCTACCTCCAGTAGCTGCGTTCCATTTTGGGCTTGGGTCTGCAGAGCCAAGTGGAGTTGAGGTCTCACCAAAGCTGAAGGCAAGGCTGCGGCCTGAGCTGGGCACCTCTAAGCACCTGATTATCTTTGTCCAACAGTTTGCTCATGCGTATCTTCTAGTGCTGACAGGTAACATATACCCCTCAGGCAGGTGCGCCAGAACAGACTTGTCCCTCCCTTGGTCCCAGTCCCCTCCTGCAAGGGGAATTAAAAGCAATAGATGTGATTGAACTTTTAAGATCAGATTTAGCCAGGTTATGCTTATCCTTAGCCGAGCATTTCCAAATAACAGAATACGTGGCAAACTAGCTGCTTCTCTCCCTGATCACCAGTATTCGCATTGGCCCAACTTTGAGTGACATGCTGGTGAACAAACTTCACAAAGGTCACAGGTATGTGGTGGCCATAGCTTTGCAGTTCGTATTGTTTGTTAACCAACATCTTCAATGTGTGAAGAATTGATGGAGTGTGTGTATTCATTATAGAGGTCAGGCTTTTGGGGAGCACTTGCTAAGTTTCCAATCAAAAAATCTTAAAACCCAAACAGATTACTGATCTTTGAAGGTGCTATGTTGGTTGTGTGTCAGGTCATGGAAAAAAGGAGATGTGTAATTAAGTTCAAAGTTTAGAACACTGGGAGACTTTTGAGAGATCCCACCAGCACTGGTCAAAGGGCAAAGACATTATGTTACCTTCAGCAATAGAAATCTTCAAACAAAGCCTCCTGCACTTCAAGGAATTATGCCTGACTTACGTGGCAAGACCTTGGCATTCAGTGATTGCTGTGATCACATTCTCAGACAACTTTGGTCCTGAAAAGAAAAAGCGATTTTTAATTTTTTATATATATAAACACAAATTATTATTACTATAAACATTTTTCTAGCAAATTCATTTGATGAAGTTGGAGGCATTTTGGAGATCTGAATAGTCACATTGCTTTGCTGAAAAAAAATTAGTAGTGCTTTAATAAATAGTATTGTCATGTAAAATGTGATTTTAATTCTCTTCTAAGAAGTTAAGTACTTTTAAAAATTGAGGTGACTTTAACTTTCCATGTTAACAATCTACTGAGATCATGGAGAGCTTTAGCCCTTTACAAATTATTTGTGGATTACAGAGTGACAGTAAGAATTACTGTTTCTACTTACATCCAACTCATGTTTTCAAGGCTATCTTGATAACAATGGTTAACACAAATTAAAAAAAAACAAAACCCTAAAGAGGGAAAAGAGAAGCACATTTCTGCAGAGTCGATTTTACACAAAATGCTGTTCTGCAGAAACCTGGTGTACCCCGTGCCTTGCCCACGAGCATGGCAAATGTAGATACGTGAAGGAAGTTCTCCAAGTAATGCTGGGGGAAAGGAGACGACAGTAAGCTGCATAATTCCACAGAGGCAGGCCTAGGCTTAGATGTAACTGTTTTCTTTTTATCGTAACTGAGTTGGTTGCTGAAGCTTGAATGCAAGCCCTGACAATAGAGAGTAGTAATGAAGATTTAAATCTGAGACTGAAAAAAACCATGATTAAGGAAAATTTGTGCAACAAATCCAACCACACAGTTTTGAAGACACAAGGAGAGACTGCTACCACAAAGTAACCCAGAGAAAACCTGTGCAGGTTTCTTATCACTGCTTTTTATTCAGTGCAGATTATTACTGATTTTCAGGGCCTCACATGGCATCTCTGACCTCTGACTATTTACACAGCTAAAGGCATTGGCCCAAGCAAGTGGTCACTGACATAAAGCCCAAGTAGTGCAGACAGGCTCACACCTTCGCCACTCTCTCCTCCGACTGGCTCCATCTGCACTGTGTAGCATTTTGGTTTGAGTCTCCTCCTGCCCCATGGGTAAGCAAAAGCCACAGGTAATCATAAATAATAACATTTTTGCCCAGATATCTGAAACAATGTGACTGAATTCATCTGGTGTGGAAGAAGGTACTTGAAAGGTAGTTCCTATGGAGAAGGACACCCCACTGACCCCATATCGCTGAAAATGGGGGTGTTTTTCTGAACCCCTCTGTCACAGCATGAGCACTACTACTGTCGTCTCCATGCCATATGGTACTTACTACTGTTCTTAAGTGCTATGATGAAAATTTGTGCTTGTTTGAGTCCTCAGACACATGTAAGGCATCAGTATTTGCTCTGAATTAGGTAATCTTAACAGAACCAATGTTCCCGCTGGCCTCTCATCATGCACACCACATAACACCAGCCATTTCCAAATGGTGTGATTTATTCAGTATTTTTGCTTTTCAGTTATTTCCCTCTCATATATTCGCAAGTCCCAAGTGCTCATTCATTGCTGATTAAGTCATATCTCAGATATTGCCATTGGAAGCCCTTCATCCTGGTGGCTTTTCTGTTTAGATGACTCAGTGGAGGAGAATTCCCCTTCACACTGAGTTCAGGTGCAGCACGTGCAGACAGCCTGTTGCAGTATCGTCCAGTCCAAAACAAAGCAACAAGGAGCTATTAGACCTGCCATGGCTCGCTTTCAGACTTCTTGATGATAGGAAATTTATCTTATGCAGCTGCTTGGTTCTGTTTGTGGTTTGTTTTGGGTTTTGTGGGGTTTTTTTCCCTCCTATTTTGTTTATCATATGAAACAGATGATAGTTCTTCACAGCAGATAGATGATGTAAATTGCATAAGTCTGACTACATTGCTTAACACAGAATTTCTACTGAGCTGTTTTACAACTCCAATTTAGCACCTTAGTCTTACTTTGCAAAATGGCTTTGAAAAATAACTAGTTGTAATGCTGTCCTGCTGGCCATGCTCTGTCCCCTCCCTGCAAAGCTGTTTATTGGGTGGGGATGATCAGCAGCAGGCTGGAGATATTCCTGGTTACCGTGACTCAGCAAAGTGCCTCTCTCTTTGGTCTATATTCCACTTTGCCCATTTGCAGAAGTGGACAAAGGCATCCTTCTGCATAGAAGAATCTTTTCATCTGAAACAGTGGTTTTTTTTCCTTATTTTCTTTTTTTCTTTTCTTTTTTTTTTTTTAATTTTATATTTAATGTAAACAAATTCTTAAAATGAGGAACTGAAAGTAAGCAGCTGAGGCAGGGCTGGAGTGGCTGCATTTGAGTCACATGCTGTTTTGCTGCAGGAGGCTGTTAAACTTTATCTGCTCTTAAATTTTGCTGAAGCAAAGTCTTTTCCACTTTGCAAAAGAGAAGTGCGCTTCACTTCTAGTAAAGTTGGTGAGACTGGCCAGCTGCATTCCCTTTTCAGACATAAGGACTTGTTACCTGCCATCACCCTTGGGAGAGGCCGCAGGATTTTGGAGATCTTCACCAAGACCAGTAAGCAGAATGCAGCATATTCAGCATACGAGTATTTAAGCTGAGTACTATCAGGAGGACTTCCTGGTGGTGACAGATGATGAGTTGTTCTGGTCTTTCAAAGCCAGTAGGATATTTGCTGCTGTTCTTCCAGGGAACTATGTGTCAGGCCTGAAGCTGAGCAGCCCTGCAAGGACTCAGAGACAAGTGACAAAGGCTCCATGACTTGAAGGAGTTTGAATTAGGGTGAGGGAAACTGTGAGTACCCCAGGGAGGGCACAGCTGACCTCATGTGCTCTTTCCAGTATTGGATTCTTAGGGGAAAAAAAATTGGTCTCACAAGGGGAACCTGTGAAAAGTTTCCGTGGAAGCAGAACTTCACCCTGCCTTCGTTTGGTTTAGGTGCTACTGGCATTTTTCTTCCCCAATTGACCACCAAACCTGTTCTTGACATTCAAAGCAGCAGGGGATGCAATTATCGGTCCTTATTCCTATCCGTCAGAAAATACTGAAATATAATATTTCCCTCATTTTCCAAACATCTGCCTGGGTCTATTCAGAAGGATCTGCAAAGCGGTGTTCAGTGTGCCCTGTTACTTCCTCTACTGAAATATCTCCTTCCTTAGCATGGTTCTGCTGTCGTTTTGTGCACATAAACATCACTGGGTATTTATGTCAATTATACCCTTTTTGTTTTAAAATAGTTGCGGGGACAGTAAGTTTCCGAACAGTCTCCTGGGTATTTTTGAACAGCAGCAGGAAATTCCCTGGGATTCTTCAGATTATCACAATGCCTGTGACAGATTTGTCCTGCACTGTTTTCAGACAAGTTCCCTGCAAGATTTCTATGCAGGAAGCTGAGTTAATATTGTTGAAAATAATATGGCACTTGGATACAGCTTGAGGCATCATAATAGGTTAATTCAGAATGGTACTGAATGCTATTTACTGCTCCCACAGGGAAAGTAAATAAAAGAGCAGCTCCATTCCTTTAGAAATTGGGTCACTTCTGAACAGGAGGTACTCAGTTTACCCAATTTAATCATAAGTGTGAAGCCTTAGTTTAAGCAGCTAGTAAACAGGTCCTCCAGGGACCTCTTAAACCTGACAGCCTAACCATGACAGATGCAGTTCCTGGTTCAAAAAGTTCCTGAAATTGCTGATTCCTGGAAGCAGGTAAGGTATACTGAGAACAGTCAGTACATTTGCTTGTTCTTTATCTTCTTTGCTAAGCATCTGTTATTTGCCACTGTCAAAGAGAAATTTGAACTAGATGAGCTTTTATCTACTCAGTATAGTCACACTTGTTTTAGTAGGACAGAAGAATAGTGCTGACAGAAGTATAGAGCTAACACTTGGAGAAAATTTCAGAAAAACTGGGAGCATAACATGGGATGCACGAGGCAAAGGAATTAATGAATTAATGAAGAGGAGAAGGCACTCAAATAAGATTGCATGAAGATGCTTACTTTGTGTTATAACATGCGTGGTTATATACAAGCAGTCTTGCCCTGAGTTGGTCAGCTGTATAAATGCTTGTCAGGCTGCTGTAGTATCTAACCAGCCTCAATTTGGCTGTACGACCCACTCTTTCCTTCTCATGCAGCCCAGACTTTGTGTCAGAATTTCTTTGTGGTGACAGGAGTGTGCCTGGTATGGCTCTGCCATGGGAGAGGGTGACCAAGTAGGTCATAGTGTTGTACGACACAGCTAAGATGGGCAATAGCTCAGATGGGAAATTTCCCCTTTAAGGTGCATCATGTCTGGCTCATTAAACCACCTTGTTATTTCATACCCTCTCTTTTTATTTCATGTAGGAATTATTTTTATTTTCACAAATGAGATACATGTTCTCACCCATCTCCAGGGGATGAAAAGTGCTGATCTTCTATTACTTTTTTAGAAAGTTTCTCAAGAGTGTGGGCTGTCTCTGGAAAGGGCCAGAAGTCCTGTGCAATTCAATGGTTTGGCTGTAAGCTTGCTAGGATAAACTTCCGTAAAGGGCCACCAAGCCTCCTATCCTTGTTTGAGGCCAACAGCAGATGTAGGGAGGAATGGAAACATGGGACAGGTGTAACTGGTAACCTCTCTCAGCCTCCAGCAGTTTGCATCTGAGGGGTGTTATGAAACAGATGTGGTTTTAGGCACAGATGAAGATGGTTATAGTCATAGAATCACAGAATGTTTTGGGTTGGAAGAGACCTTAAAGATCATCTAGTTCCAACCCCCCTGCCATGGCAGGGACACCTCCCACTAGATCAGGTTGCTCCAAGCCCCATCCAGGCTGGCCTGGAACACTTCTAGGGAAGCGGCAGCCACAACTTCTCTGGGCAACCTGTGCCCTCACAATAAAGAATTTCTTCCTAATATTTAGTATAAATCTACCGTCTTCCAGTTTAAAGCCATTACCCCTCATCCTATCACTCCATGCCCTTGTAAAATGTCCCTCTCCAGCTTTATTGTAGGCCCCTTCAGGTACTGGAAGGTGCTATAAGGTCTCCCCGAAGCCTTCTCTTCTCCAGGCTGAACAACCTCAGCTGCTTCAGCCTGTCTTCATAGCAGAGGTGCTCCAGCCCTCTGATCATCTTTGTGGCCCTCCTCTGGACCTGCTCCAACTGCTCGATGTTCTTATGTTGGGGTCCCCAGAACTAGATGCAGTACTCCAGGTGAGGTCTCACAAGAATCTGTGAATCAAAAAGCATCTCACAGGATGTGGCTTTCAAGCTGGGGTAGGATATGAATGAGAAATCTTCCATTGTAAACTATTTTTTTCATATAAACTTGGCACTGTTAAAATTGTTTGGGTGATTTGTAACAATAGGAGTCAGTGAATTTTCTGAATGTGGTCTAGAGCTGTATTCTTATTTTTTTTTTCTTTTCCAGATGGCTGGCAAGAAGTTAAATGAAATTTCAGAAACTCCTGGAGAAACTTTTAGTTCTCCACATGGGCCAGGGTGTGGTGTTTTTTGCTGTGAGAAGGTACAAGTATGTTCCAGATCGCTTTGCAAGTGACTTTCCAAACCTGATCAGAACTTGCTGAGCATTAAGCTTGCCTTGCTGTGGCAGCAAGTATTGCCTTCTGTCTATTTTTAAAATGAGGTTTGTGGTGGGGAAACTGGGAACCAGTTATCAAGTGTTTTTGCAAAACAGAGTTGATGGTGACAGTGTGCCTCACAGTCACTGAACCGCCTGTTCATAACTACGTTGTGTGCTCCCCCTGACTGTGTTTGCACATCATGCCTGCAGCCGCTAAAACTGCTTAATGTGACAAAGAATTGCTAGTAAAGCACTTAGGGGTTCTATTGCAAAATTAATTTGGCAAACAAAAAAATATTGTCTGACTTTTGAAAGCCTTTGTTTCTTTTCTTTCCTTCCCCGTTGGCTGTTCTCTGCAGCTTAGTTTCTCATTCTTGTTGACTGTGTCATGATTTTCTTCCTTGCCACTCCAAGCTCCCTGCTACCCTATGCCTCCCTCTGATGCATCTTCTGCCCAGCTTCCTACATCCCTTCTACTCTGACCGCTTCTTTTTGGTCAAGACCCTGCAGTGGCCTCGGGAGCTCCTGTCCCTCTGGCATTTCTGTGGCCTGGGAATACCTACTGTTTTTTCCATGTCTTATTCCCCAGCACTGGCACTTCAGAGAAGCAGCTGGGCTCCCTTCCATAATAGTTTCCAGCTGTTTGCAGATACACCAGACGAATGAAACCCGGAAGCATGAAAAGGAGCTAGAAACCAAAAAGCCGAGCTGTCACCAGCAGATCTAGCTGCTTTCCATGTAACCTTAGGTTCACTTTTGTTTTCCACTGATTTCACTTTCTGCCCGTCCCACTCCAGCTGCACACGTTTCAACATTGGCAATCCAGTCTCTGCGTTGAAGTGGCTATACCTTCTCATACATTTTCTTCTTAAACTTGAATAAACTCTGATTATTCTATGTTGAAAAAAACTCCTTTACAAGAATGAGGTTTTGAGCCCAAACTTGTATGTGTTCTCCAGGACAACACAGGAAAAGTTTCTCTTTCAAAACATTTCTGTTATTTTTAAAACAGAAAGACATTTGTGAAGATATTACTAAATGTCTTCAGTGTTACAGTCTCACTTAGTGTATTCAAATGTAAATAATGTTCACCTCAGAAAAAGCCAGCCATGTGAGACAGCAAGTACTTGAAATATCCTCTTTTTTCCCCTAATCTATTTTTTAAAATTTTCTGAGGACTGGACTATCACATCACTAGATACAGTACTGTTGTTTTCTTAAAAAAAAAAAAAAAAGAAAATGCTTTAAGAGATAAATGGAGACACACTCATTCAGAAATATCACAGCCTGAAGTTTGTCTTTTCTATTGTGTATTTCCTGACTGTGACTTTTGTTTAGTCTTTAAAAGATTGTATAAGAACTGCCAGATAGCCCCCCATTTTGTGCCTGGCTCTATGTTGCTTGGGGGCCTGGCACTTCTCTTGAGCTCCAGGAGAGCTCTCCCTGTGCAAGAGGTACCAACCTTTCTCACATCTACAACCCACATGTAAGCTTGGGTTAATGTGATGTTGACAGGGTGTTGTGTTTCTTTGGCCTGACATTTTGGCATGTTCAGAAGATGCTAACAATGAATATAATTATTTTAAAGATCTTAACAGATTTACTGTGTGAATCAAGGAGAGATTAATTTATCATCACCATACTCAGCTATTTCTTTTAAATCTATGATCAGGAGTAACATTTCTGTCTGCTGCTGTTATTGTCCTCAGACCCTGGGTTAATAAAACAGGAAATCCAGTTTTAGCATGCCTCATCCCAGATCCAAACCACTTATGCAACTTTACACTGATAAGATTTATCATAGATCAGATAGTGTCTGACCAAACCACTCCAGTGCTTTGCCCACATTAGCAGTCACATGCTATCTTACTTTGCCATGTAAAGCCAGTATGAAAATGTGATTCTAAGAAAACCCGATTTTGAGTTAACTTGACTTAAGTGTGACTATGATGCCTACAGCTAATCTGGATCAAGTTAGTCCTGCGATGTGATCTGGCAGTCCATGAATCAGGAACTAGCAGCAGCAGAGCCATGAAGCTGAGCTCAAGGCAACCCAGCCTGGACATGCTGCCTCCCCTCTCCAGAACACCTAGAGTGGGGATCCAGCAGTGAGCTGTTGCCATCACGATTCCTGTTCCACAGCTGGTGAGGAACCAAAAGCACTGTGGGCTGCACACAGAGAGGCACCTCTACTGCTTTCCCCACAGCTTTTTGGTGGCTGTGCTAAGCTGAGCCAGGTCTCAGTTTTCCCCACTCTTTGGCTGTTTGCTTCTGCCATCACTTGTCATTTACAATTGTTTTTCTGGTTACACAGTAAACTGAAGTAAGCATTCAGTTCTTCTAAATACTACTTCTTTTCTTTTTTTTTTTTTATGGTGTGACTCAAAGCAACAGTCTTGTTATTAAAGATACTGAAACTCCTCATTACGTTGTACCTGTGGTGGCTGTTACACCAGGGTCCTCTCTGGAAATGGTTCCTTATTGCTGTGAGCAAATTCAGCTCACATTTGCAGGAGTTCTGACATGATTGCTCTTGCAATGTCATTTGCACTTGTCATTTCTTTGGGTCCTGAGGGAAGCACAGGTAATATGTGATATGCTGTTTGTTGACTGCTTGTCAAAGCCTGGAGGAAGAGGGGTGGAAGGCAGTTGAGGTGGGCCTGAATTGTTTTCTGGAGATTTCCATCTCTCTCCTTCCTACACTGTTACCTGGGCAAGTGGTGTAGACCTCACTTCAGGATGGCTGAGGTGAGATGAGATTCACTTCATCCTCATCCTTGGTCTGCAAGAGGGCTTTGTGCCCAGAAGGGCTCTGGGGAGAAAACAGTACACACTTGCTTATAATGGTTACAATCAAGGTCAAACCTGAAATATTTTAAATACTCTTATTTACAGTGAGAAATAGAATATTCTGTTGCCATGTCACAGCCTCCTGAAGCTCATGGGGACACAAAGACTGGGCAGAAGAGGCAGCTGACAAGTATTATCTATTCCATAGCAGGCAGATAAATGCACCATACGCAAAACGGGACATTTGAACCTGGTAGGTATAAATCACATGTGTTAATGCATGTCCATTAGGCTAACACTATTAATTGCAACTGGAATCAGCACATCAATATTCTGCATTTTCTGAAGAAAATTTGGTACCAGTGTTTTAACTAATCTGCCTTGCATTTGATTCTTCATTCTTAGTGAGATTGGTATTATTTACCTGTCTTTGAAAAGCTGCTAAAATGAATGTAGCCTCGAGCCTACTTTAATTGAGAGGACCAAAATACATTTTAATAAGTAAGCATCCTGAAATTACTGATTAAAGACTGATTTAATTTCCATCCTAGTGCAATTCTTCAGCCTAAATCCAATACAATTTCACAGTTCATTCATGCTGAGCTCAGCATAAAATATTTTATACTTTTTTGTGAAATCAACTCAGACTCTTACAAACCCATTATACTAATTACGTTTTTAATAAGCACAGCTGAAGGAAATGGGTGTATTTACAGGGTCCAGGGAACACTATATGAAAGAGAGAATAATACTATTCTTGGTATTTCAAGAGTGGATTTTGTTTCTAAGCTAGAAAATTCAGCCCAATTTCAGAATCATGTACTGTGAAAACCATAGGAAATGATGGAAATTTATAATAAAAATTGAAAATTAAAAAATCACACTCTCTATCCTACAGGAAAGCAAAGTTCTAAAAAGTCTTGTTTGATTAAATCCATTTCAGTGATCAGATTTGTTGAAAGAAGTGGGTTTTAAGAGGATGTGGGGAGAGTCAGAACACTGAAGACAGTTCCAGCAAAGTGAAGGGGAAGCCTTGGAGACACAGGTTCCTCTGCTGCCGTTTCTTTCAAGCTCTATGCTTTAAGTTACTGGTAGGGTATTCCAGAGGACACAAAGCAAAGGCCACATGCATTTTGTTGATTCTTGTTTGGCTGAAAGGCTGCAATGGGCTCTAACCACAGTGAGAAGCTGTTCATCCTTGGGAAAAACAGAAGGAAGGCACAGCCCCAGTGCCACTGTCGGCCATCCTCAGGGGCTAGACTAGTGGAACCCCATGCAGGTGGGCCAAACCCCACAGTCCCAGAGAGACCTGCCCTCCTGGCATCTCTGCTTAGTGACATAGTAAGCACTGATCCTGTTTGCTTTTGTAGCCGAGTCCTACCTGGCAGGGATCTAACAGAGGAAATCTGATTTTGGTAAGAAGCAGCTCACCAGTAAAGCATGCCCAGAGCCACGGAATAAATTGGGGCAGAAAAGGAGAGGGGATGGAAGTGCAGCAGGATGATGAGGTTTCAGGTAGAAAACAGTTGCAGTTACTTCAGAAAGGTGAAAAGCAACTGATGCTTGAACAACCCTTGGGAGTGCATCTGATGGATGCTGCTGCAGCTTTGTCCTATTAATGGCTTCAGTTTCCTCATCACTGACTCTTGTGAGATAGTATCAGTTAGACAGCCCTCTGTATTTTAAGAAGTCATGAGAAAATAAGGTGTCATCCTCAGAGTGCTGACACTGCCAGCATTATCAGAGCAAGCCTGTCTCAGTTGCTGAGTCCCACCAGCTAGACAACAAAACTGAAATCAAGGTAATAATTACTCCCCACAGCCATTTTTTTTTCCTGAACACCGACAATTTCTTCAGTGAGCAAAACTGACAGACAATCTCTATTTTCTGATTGTACTTTGATTTTCTCATTTTTCAAAACACTGACTACAGATTTTTTCCCTGCTGATGAAAATGTGTACAATAATGTTGAATGTGATCAAATTTGCTCCAAGAATTTGCACAAAAAGCAGTAACAATGCATAGCTTTCAGCCATGACTACGCTGTACATTTCTGTGCAATAAATCTTCCTCCCTCCTACCCCACTTTTCATGCTGGTGAACTTTCCTGAATGCCATGCAGCGTCACACAACCTGTAAAATGGCTATTAGGGAGCACTGGTTATTGTTTCAGCTATACCCTGTGTGGGACTGGGATGGTTGTAGCTGACATTTAATTTTGCAGCTATCATAATACCCAGTCTTGCCAACCCCCTTGAGGCTATTATGATTGTCTAGAGTCATCTGCAGGCAGCCTGATACTAGTTGCAAGTAGACAGCTCTGAGAATTTTTTGCCTTTTCATGCTTTGAAGCTTTGGTTGAGAAAGCTCTGCTTTTATCTGTTTTTCTCCTCAAAGCTGTTGTCAGCTATCATTTGCAGTTCTTTGGTTTGACAGGACAGTGCAAAGGAATTCTCCAGCCTTATCTTCCTATGGCTTGGACTGCAGTCCTAACAAACTGAAAGAAATATATTCCGATTAGCATCTCATTGTATCCTCTTCTTTCTGGCTTTCCTGATGCTTAGCCACCAAGGCAGTGGTACTGTGCAGGATTCCTCACTGGACTCTGCTTCTCTGCCTTGACCTTCAGAACTTCTCCTGTGGTAAATGCTACAAAGTGGTGCCCAGTTGCTGGGGTGGGTTGTGCCAAAATGTCTGTGTGCAGGAAGAAGAGTTTCTTCACCTTCTGATCCACACATTGTTTGTGCTCTCTGTACATCTCCTGGATCCAGCTGCAGCCTCTGCATTGGGGGGTGAATGATACAAAGGCAAGGAGACTCCAAACTGAGCCATGCAGGGCACACAAAACAGCACAAAGCCAGCATCATGGGTACAGTGATACTACTGTCAGCTCTCCATCATTGGGTGTTAGTTGGCCATCCCTGCCCTACATCTCCCTGTGATTTACAGGAGCCACTGGTCTGTGCTCTTTTGTGTACCAGGGATTGTATTCAGCAGCTGTCTGGGTACAGCAATATGTACAGCTCACTAATGACCCTAACAGTTTGCTTCCAAAAAAATCCCTGTCTGCTTTCAGAAGAAAAATCTAGGTGCAAATCAGAACTGGCATCACCAGATCATCTGAGATCTGCTGTCATCTTTGCCAAACTTTTGCTGTTTAATAGAAAACAGGTAGGCTAATACTTTATATTTGAATTTTAAAATTACATTATATTTATATCTACTATTTTCTGTTGTGGATGCCTGAAGTCAGATACATCTGTGACCGGTAGTGAATGTGACTGGTAGTATAAATCCCTTTGGTTTGACAGTTGGTGTCCATCAGTGCTGGGAATCGAGAGGGTCTTATAATTTTTAGTATAGATGGCAGAAGTTGCTTTAGATCACATCCTTTCTATTTCAGGATTTCCCCATGAATAATATGAATGTGATGATATTCTTCTGGTACAAGGAATATAATGCAGGTTCACTGAGGCCAAATGCTGTTTTAAGTTAAGAACATAAAACTGCCATCAAAACCAATGGAGAATCATGCAAGAGAAGAATTACCTTTAATTCTTGTCAATTGATGGGAGATTTTTAACTGTCAAGTCATAAAGAGCAAAGTATGGTCTCATTTCCTCAATAATTGATAGAAAATAATTTTCCCTGCTTTACCATATCTTTTTTTTTTTTAATGAGTAATTGTTTTATTTCTGCCTACCAAGTCACGTATTGTGAGTTTTGTCTTCTTGTACAGTGTGGATTGCAGCCACAGTCTAAAAGTTTCCTTTTAAAGGAAACTATAATGTCCCAATCTGACTTTTGGGTGTAATATCATTTATAGACAAAATGAACAGGATCAAACTACAGCTTGAAGAATCATGGCATTTTTAGCTAAGGAAATGTTCTTGATGAAAACCCAGATTTTATTAGTGATACTACAATTAAATAAGCCATTATCAACTTCCTACAGATCTTCTAAGAGCAGCTCTCTTTCATTCTGGAGCCCAAATTACGGAAGCAATCTTCATAAAGGCCACTTCCCCAGCTATAGTGCCTGCTGTGATATGATTCATGCCTTTTGTCTTCTGCTTGGAATTTGGGGATGTTTATGAAGGACTGTTATAAATACTGCATCTAATTCCTCTTTTCACAAGATGCTTTATTCACAAGGAAAAAAAAATTGCATCACATACGTACGTCATATCATTTCCATTCCCATTGCCATCTGGCACTATTCTTGTTGCCTCCTTCGTATACATACTGAAAGGACGTGAGACCAGTGTCAGGCAGACACTCTGGAGGACACGTTTCAGTACTACTGCTGGTAATTTAATGGCACGCAGGCACGTTTGTTACAACAGATCTGTAAATGTATGTATGAATGAAGGTTGGAGGTGGAATAATACATGCTCAGGAGCAAAAGGAGAAGTAGTGCATAAGAATCTCACTTTCCACACCGTGCATTACCAGTGATCTTACACAAAAGTTATGAAGGTGAACAGTATAAATATCTCAGTTCTTTTTATACTGTTCAGACTTTCATTTTCAGTGGGGAACCAGCAGTATCATCTGTACTTGGAAAGTACCTGGCTGTTGATTTACTGTGGTCTAAAAACATGGGTCAGATCTTTTTGACATGGCAACTTCTTTGGGACAGTAGCCATCATGGCATGTCAGTACACTGCTAATTACAGCAGGATCCTTTCTCAAAGAAAAGAGTTTGCAAAGGCTGAGAAAAAATGGTGGATGATCACTGCAGACCCACTGCGTTCCATCATGCCTACTTAAGGTGAGGGGTGATGACAATGGTTGCATTCATATTCAAGCAGTCTGTTTATGTGAACCATTATGCTAATAAGTGACAAAATTATTGGTTATGAAATTCAGATGGGCTTCCATGTCACAAAGCCACTGTGGTCATGTGACTGGGGAAAGGGATGAATTTAGGAGTCAGGGATTTCATATCTGTGCAAAATATTTTGAAAAGCTGGAGAAATGATCTGGCCATGGATTCAAACTGATCCTTTTATAAGGTATCCCTAGTTACAGGTTACACTATGATCAGCTCTTCTGTCTGTCCATCCTAGAGTCAATGCTACCCTGGCTTCTAGCAGCTATGACAGAGCTAGACATGCAGAAATGGTTGTCAGCAGACACATCCATGGTCTGTGTTTGCTGCCTTAGCCTCTGCCGGCATTGACTTAGGAAGGCAATTCAGCCATACTGGGCAGCTATAACCTAACAGAACCAAGGAGTCTGTTTATGTGAAACACAGGTGGCCAGAGCCTGGAAGGTGTTTTGGAGACCCAGTAACTATCTCAGCATCACTGAGCTGAGCACAGCTCAGAATCACTGTGGATCACTCACTAGTCAGAAGAGCAGCGTTTGCCTGCTCCCAAGGAGTGAAGCTTATTTAAGCAAGAAAGATGAAATTCTACCTCTAGAGCCTGAAGGTAAACAAGCCCCATCAAACAGTCCTACAGATGGAACGTAAAAGCAAAGCATTGCATGGCATTTTTTGTTTTGCTGTGATTTTTTTATCCTCCAGCTGAACAAAGGATTAAATGGATTATTACACATCCTATTTTGTGGTCTGGCATTAAGTCATTAAAGTGATTTATTTTTGCAAAGAGTGATTTTTAATTGTCTGAGTACAAATTAACCAAACTGCACGAAGCAAAACAGTAACTTTTGAATTATTCATATTTAATGAGTCAAAGGCTGTATTCTCATCTCAGTATCTCTGTTTTCTGCCCTGAAACCCTGAAGAGGAACATGAAGCACAAGCACACCCAACTGTGGCTCTGAGGTTCCTCTATCTGATATGTCAGTCCTGATACACGGGACAGATACTGCAGAAGAAACAAAGGGTGAATAATTCCAAGAAAACAAAATATAGCAAGTATGTCACAGTGAAGCTGTATGACCCTGATGTCATTAAAGCAGCCTTTGGGATTATCAGCTATAAATGAAAAATTAGTGGAATTAGTCGAACTTCAGGAAGTGCTTCTGGAGAGTTCGTTGAGTTCAGCTCTTGTGGCTGCAGACTCCCCAGACGAATAACACCAGACTTTGAGTGCCACTCTGACAGCAGCTGTGTGGGCATCGCAGGACAGGGTCTGCTACTGCAGTGAATGAAACCCTGTCTGACAGCGTCTGGTGTTCACTGCTGACCATCAAGGGAGCACTGACAACTGATTTACAGCAGAGTCCTGTTTCTAGAGGGCTGGAGTTAGATGAATTGGTTTCCCAACTGTAAAGCAAACTTTCTATTCGCCAACACTGCTGTGATTAGGAGCAGGAGCAATAAAGTCTGTCTAATCTAGAGCAAAGACATTTCCATCCCTGAAACTGCCTGGCAGTAACAGTTCCCTGTTACTATATGTAAAAGCCAATTCCCAGTCTCTCTTTATTCTGCACATGTTAACAAAGCTTGATATACACATTCTCCTTTTCAAAATGACTTTAAAGCATTAACAGGCACATCATTTCAAATAGGGCAGGAAAACTGAAAGCTCCTACTGCTAAAGTAAAGACAGTTGAATATAGTCTCTTGCTCTGAATCACTTTTGAGAGTAATACTTTCCCTTGATTTATAAAGGGAAAACAGAGTGGCTTTCAACATGGGCGATGTCACATCACCTCCCACTGCTGCCTCCTGCTCCTCTGGAGCACCAGTCACTGGTACTTCAGTGGGAAGAGAACAGGGCACAACGGATGGATGCTGGGACCTGCCTCATTTTTTTCACACACTGTTGATTTAACATGTTCACACAGGTATATCTCAGTCCTTGTACTGGGCATAAGTGTAAAAGCTGCTGGCGATGTTCAGAGCATGTACTTAAACTGCCATCTCCCCTCGTGGAGAGGGGATTTCAGGGAGGGAAGACATCCAAATTAAAAATCTCCCAGGGACAACACAGGATGGTGTTTCTTATTTTTTTCTAATCAAAGGACCACTCCATCTCCTGGAGTGGTCCTTGCATGGACCAGCTTCCACCCTGCTGACAACAGTTTTCACACACAGACAAAAAACTATTAGGCTGCACATAGAATATTTGTTTTTCACCCTAAATAGGCAGTATTTTGTATACTTCCATGCATAAGGATGCATATATACATTTTTAAATATATCTTTGCCATTGTTTCACTGACCAAAGCCTGAGGCTGAGAGCATACCAGAGGCTGAGAGGAAGGACCCTCTCAGATTGCTGGAAGGGCTTTCCATGCCCTGATATCCCACTCTGACACTTCATAGCTTTCTTCCGACCTACCTAGGCTTCAACAAACAAATCCCAAAATGTTCTGTTGAGTTTCTTAAACTCTCACAGTTTTTGATATCTAAGGAGATCTTGGGTTTAAGACTGCTGATTCAAGAGTATTAATGTAAGATTGCCTTTCAGTGACCACGTTACACCATGTATCAGGCTCCTGCACCATCCTGGTCTCCAGGTTCTGCTGCAGTGGGGGACATGGTTCTGCTCCACCCTCCCAAACCCACCCAGCCTGTGGGCAGAGGGGAGCAGAACAGGCCTTACAAAACCTGACCCTGGATTCCCTACTTATTAATCACTAAAACAGGTTTAACTTGTTTTGTAAGATAAAGATTATTTATTTTTTTAAAAAAGAAGCACATGGAGTTACTTTAACTATTTCCTAGCTTTCCTATGGCAAAAATCAGTGTTCCCTAGTCAAGCGGCTGCATATCAGCTGGCAGCCTTTTCTAGCTCAAAATTGCAGTGCTTTTACGTGGTTGGAGTTGGTGCCCAATATTTCAATCCTGGAAGACCATAAAATTTGAGCATATGTCCCCTGACAACCTCTGGTTTTCTTTTGATTTCATAGGGGGGTTTCCAGTGACATGCAAGACTTAATCCCCTGTGTCTGGTCTTTCTTTGATGAGGCTGCCCATTCCTTTGATCCACTGGGATGCTATGTTTTTCCTGGCAGTCAACAACATAAAACTCATGAATCAGTTCTGAAACTAGCCAGTGTCATCTTGGAGAGCGTGTTCAATAACCACACAGTTGTAAAAATAAATTTGCAACTTGCAATATTTTTTCCAGCCTCTTCATAACACGTCTATAGAAATTCTGCCTTTTTCTGCCTTCAATTCTCCCCCATAAGAAACAACAAAATGAAGCATGCAGCTGATTTATGTTTTTTACAGAGTTTGGAAGCACCAGTCGGTGCTTTCTTTTGGGACTGAGGTAGGTTGCATCCGGGAAGCTAAGAAACTCCTTGGTGTCTTGCAGTTGTAGGCTTGTGATTCACCCTTGGGCTGCGTGCGAGTGGTGCGGGGAAGTAAGCAGAGGAAATCCTTCCTTGTACGTGTGGAGCAGCTCACAGCTGGGTTCCATGCTGGCGTGCCAGGAGCACCGTGGCCAGCATGCCTGGCCACAGACACGGCCACTGCTCTGCAGGGAGGGGTGCAGGCATCCCTGCTGCACTGCGGGTCCTGCTCAGGCCGCTCCTTATCTGCAAGAAGAATAGACACCTTCCATATATGAAAGAGAGGATTTCATTTCCTCCAGACATTCAGGAGCTGGACTCATGCATCTGTGTTTCACAGCACGGCACTTGCTCTGGCAAACTTTGTGAGCCCCCACATGGCTCTGCATGCTGCATGTATTGGCAATACATTCACACATTATTCCTGAGTGCCAAATAATACTAACTGGTAATATTTATCTACAAAAGCAACCTGTGGAATATCTATCTACCTGAAACAACATGCGTCCCTCCTACTCTAGTGCAAAGAGTTAGCATTGTTTTGCAGCAGGCTGCGCTGCCCTGAGATTGCAGAGGGATGTAGCAAACCCAAAGGCTGCCACGGGGTTTGCATAAATGCTTACAGGCAGAATGAGCAGACGGGTAACAACCAAAGCTACAGATTTTGCATTTGTGCTTTTTCCCATTCCAAAAATTGAAAAGTCTGTTCAAGGAACCTTAGTGGTTGATTCATAAAGAAAAAAAGAAAAAAAAAAAAAAAGGCAGCAAGTGGTTATTTGATCAGAATCCGTAAGGAAAATAGGGTCATAAAGACCTGAAGGGGAAACAGCAGCTACCTCTGCTGTGCCAGGTACTGGAAGCACATCCAGACCCCAGCCATGGAGCAGCATGCTGCACATTTAGAAAGCCTGTCTCCTTTTAACAGCAAAAGGCAAGCTCAATTCCATAGCAACCGACTTAGGCCTGATATGCTGGAATGGCAGAATTCATGACAAGAAAAGAAAAGCTGAGCATGGCTTGGAAACCTGAAACTGCCACTCCAACTATGGGAATGAGATCAGAACAGATGCCATTAGAATACAATGCAGGATACTGTGTCACAGGATTGGAAGGAGATGATAATTTGTGAGGCTTTTCTTCTCTAGGGTAGGGAGTAAAGAAAGTATGATTTTTGTCTTCCTCTGATTTTTGTTAGTTTCATTTGACTTCTGATTGTCATTAGTTTGAGTTAAAGGTGTATGATAACTATTGTACATTTCTCCTGCATTGTCATAAGGCAGATAGGCAGCTGCAATAGTCCTGTAACTTAGTAATCTTCAATTATAGCTGTTATTTTTGTACAGTTCACAGTCATTCCCTGCAATACAGAAGTGGAAAGTTCAGCTCCCTCTTGAAAGAGTTAGAGTTCAAGCTCTGTGGAACTCCTTGCCGTGGGAGGTAGATGGTGATACAGGTCTCTGAGAGTTTAAAGATTCACCAGAGAAATTGGTGGAGGATTGTTGAACATAAGCACAGCCCATGTGGTCCAGGCAGTCCCTGTCCTGCAGGTTGTTACTGGCTGGCAGGATGTTCCGGGCAGTATCTCTACAGGCATTTCCTCGCCTTAAACATTTCTGGAGGTATCTACTTCTGGTCATTGTCAGAAAAGCATAAATGGCATTTGATCCAAGATGATACGGTTTTTGTATTCTCAGAGACTTGGCATACAAGCAGTGACTATTTTTAAAAAAGGCCAGAAATCTCCAGTGGATGCCTCTGTCCTGCCAGGTTTCCTATCTGTTGTTTCCTCCTGGGTTGTGGCTCTGTTGAGCATCCTCGCTGCGAACCCCTGTCTGACATGAAGTCCACTGCCCACAGGGGAAAACCCAGGTGGAAGTAAGTCCCTCTGTACTGCTTGCCCCTTGGATGCTAGGGTACTACATAAGTGTGAGGCATATTGTGCTGAATTATGCACCCTGAGGATCGGGTCCAGTATTTGTACCATTGCTATCAAGAGTGAAAACTGCTTTCTTACAACTTTCTTTTCAAGGCCACAGCAGAATTTCCATTTGTTTTGTTCTCCAGCTTAGAGTCTTCCCAGTTTTCTTATAGTGGACTCATATTTAAAACGTATGTAGCCAGCTCGCAGGTTTTGCCATGGTCAGTTGCTCCATGGTTATTACACACAGAAATTCTGTATTGTTCTACAGGGACCTTGACAACTGTGATTTATTTATTTTGTGTTCTTTCATTTGCTTATCAGCTGTGTTTGCAGAAAAGAGGTTTTTCAAAATGTTTCATCCTTGGCTGCAGTAGGTTGAAGCCTGGTCCCGCTTACGTTGTCAGAGGTAGCTGTGGCTTTGGGTTACACATTGGTGAAGAGCCTGTGAAGCTTTTCTGTGTTTTTGTGCCTCTGTTGCCCTCTGCTGACTGGTGACGGTTTGGAAGATCCCGAAGGTCCCTGCAGAGCAGCTCAGGTGCCCGCAGGCATCTCGCAGCTTATACAGGCTGTGTTTTTGACCTGGGACCTCAGCCCTGCTCCTCTGTCTGTGGCTAGTTGTGTAGCCATAGTTCTAAATTCTCCAACAAGTAGAAGAATATCCCCCTGAATTAATTTTTTCAGTTTGGCTGACATTTATTAAAGTTTTTATTCTAATTAGCAAGATAAATTAAATTGATGAGGCTTTAAAACAGGCTCATTGTCACCTGTGAACAGTGTCTCATATCTTGCATCAGCCGGTTTAAGAAAAGCACAACGTGACACACTGTATGGAGAGAGGATAGAATTTGACATTAGTTCACACAAGAGCTAGTTTTCAAGGATTGGAAAAGGAAAAGGCAATTACTTGAAAATAGATGCAAGTCTGTGCAAAGAGAGGAATCTAGCAGGAAATGTGAAGCCAGAGGTGATTATGTACTCGGGGCATGAACCACTCCAGACTCATTTTCAGAATTGAAAGAAAACTCTATTACTTGGTAAAAATGTGCTGTCTCCTGCACTCCCTAAAAAAGCAGTGGCCCTGGACCCTGATCCTTTCCTAGGAGGTGACTGAGGAGTGACATTTATTGAAACGTTAACGGAGAGATTTGTGTCAGAAGCAGAAAGACAAGTTTGCTCTTTGACATGGCAGGTTCCTATCTTAAACACAGTCTCTCAAATAAAAATTGCTTTGAATAGCTCTACCATGATTTCAGCAAACTCTTGTTAATAAAGCTGCCTCCTATTTGTTGTCAGCTTCGAGACCTGCAATTGAAAAAGCAGAGCCTAAGCTGGAGGCAATATTTATTCTATCTACAAGAACTGAATGAAGAAAGCAAAGAGAGATTGAACGATGCTGGTAGACAATTCGACAGCCAATAACAATCCCACAGGCACAGATGCCCTAGATCTGACTTGCCATTTCATCCTGGATTATAGTCCTTTTTAAATCATCCAGGCTCAGGACAGGCTGAGCTGAGTGTGTAAGATCAGTTTAGCTAGAGAGCTAACATCTCAGACACACTGAAAAAAACCCCCAAATCCCTGCAGAAACAACAATTAGCTCAGCTAGTGCTATTCATTCTTTCAATTTAATGAAGTTGTGCAGGGAAGACCTGCATTTAAAGATTTAGGTAGTTGGGTTTGCGCTCTTATTTGATTATGAGAGACTTTCTCACTGATCAGCACTGTATTTTGAAAACTAAAGGCAAGTGCAATTGCGCAGTCATTTGATAACAGAGGAGTTGCCCACTTTTATATATGCTATAAAATTCCATCTTAACAACAATATTATCTTTTCATACATTATTTCACCTCTTCATATGTAATTTCATATCTGATTTTGGAATAGAGAAACAAAGCTAAATGTAGATCTGTACTGTTGCATGCAGTGCTGAATGTTATATTGTACTCTGACAGGTAACAGTCAATCGATGCAGGGCGAGACTTGTATCTATCCCTACTTACATCAGGCTCAGCAGTGCTACAGCTTTCTGAAGTGTGAGTTCTTTCTCTGTGAGCACCTGAAACATGTAGATGAGCCCACGTACACTGATCCCTGCAAGCCTGCAAAAAAAGCAAACTTAGTTCAATGCTTCAAGCTTTTAATAAAGAAAGGAGAGAGAGCTTTGGAGAGTTGCTTTAACCCATGATGACAGATGATGAGATGCACTTTCAGAAATATGAACTAACTTCAGTGTCAGTTTAATTAAGGAACTTCATTTAAATATGACACACTGATTCTTACCCTCCAGATGAATATTAACTCTTGTGGTAGATTTACTTCTTATTTGAAATGTGTTTATCACTAATTGTCTGCACGTATTGCAATGTCTTCTGATTATGTCAGTCACGCCAACAGTGGTTTTGGGGAAGAGACATTATCAGTTGTCACTCATTAAGGACAAAGCAGATGCCACTGTAATTGGGAGCTATACATACTGCTTATGTTTAAGAACAGCAAGATGAGCATGCTCAGGTTTGTTTGTTTGTTTGCTTAAAATCTGATTTCTAGCTTGGAGACCACTTACAGGATAAAAACTGCTGCCAGATGTCCTCTCATCTCCTGCCTCTGAGATTTTTTTTTTAGAAATATGAATACTCTCCTTATTGCCAATGAAATAAACAGTATTCCTCCCAGCAAGTGGATAATCATAGAATCATAGAATTGTTTTGCTTGGACAAGGCTTTGAAGATCATCAGGTCCAACCATTCACCTAGCACTGCCAAGTCACCACTAAACCACGTCCCTCAGCACCACATCTACACCTCTCTTAAATACCTCGAGGGATGGGGACTCAACAACTTCCCCGGGCAGTTGGGTAGGAATTCCTGAACAATACATACCGCTTTTATACTGGCATATGCACCATGGTCTCTGAATAATGCAAGGATGTTGCATGTAAATTTGCATCAGATTAATACTGAATTCATTTTACCTCATCCTACGCTTTCCTCATAGTTTCTGGATTTTCCCATGACTTGATTCTTCCTAGATTCTCTCATTCTTTTTTTTTTTTCTTCCCCCACCCCCTACCTTTCTTTTCCATACATACTATATTTTCCCATGCTGCTCCTATATCAGCACACACCATACTCTCCTAGTATGGTTCTTTCCACCTTCTTTCTCTCCAGGAAGAGCTGCCATGAGCTGCATCAGATACCACTACCCTTTCCAGGCATCTGGGCATGGTCAGAGGGATGTGATTAGTGGGAAGGGTGCCTGTGAAGAGCTGTGATAACACTTCTGCCCACACTTTTGGGTGTAAATGATGAGGTAGGACTCAGTGTGGCAAAGGATCAGGCCCACCAGGTCAAAAAGAGTAAAGAAAACACAGGAAACTTGGGCTGCGGCTTGCTTACATTTTCAGATGGAAGCTACTAAAACATTATTTTCCTTTTCAGTCTTTTGGATTCCTGATTTCCTTTTGACCAGTTTCAGCCAAGTTTGATAAGGAAATAGAAATCTCATATATCTCAAGTACCTTCCTGTGTCATGAAAGCAGTAGCCAAGTTCCCAGTGTGCTCCCCCTGCAAGCACAGGGGAATTGACTTGCATTATTAGACATCAGAGAATCCACATGGGCTCAGGGTGCTCTCAGCAGCCTACGCTGGAGTCACTATTACGGCTGCCCTAATTGCAGGAGAAGCTTTCATCAGCTGCCTCACCTTATTAAGCAGGTAATCCAAGCAGGCAGTGCCAAGCCTGTGGAAAACAGCCTCCAGCAGCTCTGCAGCTGATGGAGGATTGCGCTGTTTCTTACAAGTCTTACCAGTGTGCACCGGAGGAATGACAAGGGGGTTCTCCATATGCAGGCTGTGAGGTCTTCCAGCTGGACGGCAGTCATGTCATTGCCTCCCTTTGAGGGAGGACACCTCTGGTGTGCGGAGCATCCCTGGGTGCTCCCCCCCTGCAGCTCGGGCTCAGATGTAAGGACGAGCCCAGAGCGAGGGTGACCACGTGGGCAGGGGTGCAGGGGATGTCAGAGCTAAGGGGGCAGTGTTTGGACTGCAGTGGTACGGATTTACTCCTGTTTTTTTTCTCAGATATTTGATGCAGATCCACACCTGTCTCAGCATTTGCAGGTGTCAGGAGCTGTAATTCCTAACCTGCCCCGGTAATCCTTTTTTCTTAAACACAAACCCTGGAAACTGTGAAGCTGACATTTCCTACAGCATTTTTATGAAATTCACAGAGATGTAGTAATCCCCTTATTCTGAGGGGCTTAGAGCTGAGTTTGGTTAAATACAATACCCAGGACAATAGGTCAGGTGCCTGAAACTAAAACATGTCCATCTCTGAGGTCAGTGCAGGAAAGTTTTGTGAAACAATCTGTGCTGAGGAGGAAAGAGGGTAAAGAAACAAGAGAGGGAGAAAATCCCATTTCAGACCTCTGACCCTCTCTGAAGGACTTAATTATAAACCTGCTCTTCAGAGAAGAGCAGTCTTTAAATGGGGATTTTTTTCAATTGCTTCGGAGTCCACGTAGCCCCATTCCAAAGCAAAATCAAGTGCAAAAGGCAGTATCTGAAGAGAAATGTCCATCGGGAAGGAGAGTGTCAAGTGGCCTGCCCTGGGGGAGGCTGTATAATAAATGCTTGAAGAGAGCTCCAGAGCAACCCTTTTTTTCACTGGATCTTGGGGAAGCCAGAAGAGGGTCCTTATCTCTCAGCTGTCTTTCTTCTCCATTGCATACAAACCCTATGCAGGCTAACAATGTCCTGGGACTGTGGCAATTCCTGAGAAATCATCAGCCCTGCACGGGCAGATGGGCTGAGGACTCGGCCGGCTAGCCTCGGCTTCCCTCAGCTTCCCCCTCTTTAAACTGAAATCCCTGTTGGCAAGGAGTTACCCTCAGCATCTGCAGAGAAGTCTTGAATCCTGTGATGCCTCTGCAGCTGAATTCAGGCTTGAGTATGCCCAGTGAAACCTTGCCCTGGCAGAAAGCAAAGGAAGAAAGAACCTCAAACGCTCCCTGAAACCTGCTGGCCACAGGCTCTGATCCCCATTGCTGCACCCCAGCATAGAGGGAAGCATGAGGGTCAAAATTTGACAATAAAACACTGGCATGTTACTGGATGGTGCCACAAATTGAGAGAAGCTTGACAGATAAGAAGACAAAAGAATGGCACGCAAGACAGCACAGGTTTTAATATAAGCACTGTGTAAACAATGGTCCTTCTTATAAGATTTTCAGTTGTCCACAGTCTGCAGAAATCTGTCAGGGCTGAGCCCTCTTCTCACTGCTCCATCTCTCTGTGGCTGCTGGACTGAGATGCTCTCGGGACAGAAGCTGCAGCCAGTGTGTCAGTGCTGCTTGCTGGCCTGCCAAAGTGTTTGCTGAAGCGTTCTCCTGCCTTGGTGCCTGTCAGAGTCACTGTTATAATTTCTTCTTATTCTACTTCATTTACAATGTCGTTTTCTGGAAGAGAGTCCCTGCCATTCAGGGCTGCTGCTAAACCCCACTGTCAGTCATATCTCCACAAACCTCATTATTCTGCATCTGCATGAGTGTCAGTTCCCTTTGCTTTCCTGGCTGTGACTCTGTGGCTGTTGTTTTCCTTATGGTCCTCATTTGTGCTATGTTTCCCACCCTCACATACTTACATGCAATGAGTTTTCCCTGGAAATTACCCACTGCAGCTCTGCCAGCAGTTGAATGCTACAGTTAACAGCAGCTCTACTGTAAACCAGCTGCTATTTTCTTTAGTGCTATTATCTAAATGTACTCCAAGGAATCTAGCTGATACCATGATAAAGTTGAGATGGTCCTGTTTTCAATTTATTATTGATTATTACAGCTTCCAGCTCTCCCAGGCAGAGATGCAGAGAAAGGCATTTGCATGCCTGTAGATATACCATTGCCCCAGCAATGCTGCCTTGACTCAGCCAGGACTCAGCCATGCTCTGTATTCCCTGGTCATTGTTTATGGTGCATCTTAAGCTGCAAGACTTCAAAAGAAGCAATTTCAACAGAAACTAACATTCTGTTAAGAAATTACTCTGTTCTTCTCCTCGTTTCTGAATACTACGTCTGATTTATCACAGGTCCAAACAGTGATAGCTAGAAGGAGTTGGGTGTTGTTTCTTACTGCTGAGTTGCAAAGCCCTGGTGAAAATTAGACAAGTAGGCAGCTGAGAAGGCTGTCTTTTTTTGGGTATGATTTTACAACAGTCTACTCTGACCACTGTATTGCTAGCAACCTGTACAATGGGAATGTCCAGCAGGTCTGGCAAAGGTCCATAACGCTCTGTACAAACACCTCACTGCAGTGAAGTCTCATAGCCAACCTGCCCAAGTCCCCAGAACCAGCCTGACTCCCCAAAAGTATAAATGCCTTCAAATACAAAGTTCCAGTTGTGGGTGCATTTGACTTTCCTGTTCACTCTGCAGCACCATTCAGTGCCTCAGGAACTGAAATAAAGGGCCTGGGAAAGCTGTGAAGTGCCTTCAGCCCTTACTTTGGCTAGTGTGAAGAAAACATCCACAGCTATACTCCCCCTTCCCACCAAGAGTATGTCCCTGAAAAGCGTGAGTGTTAGCCATGCAATGGATAGCAAAGCAGTTTCCCCCTTCAGAATTAATGAGCAGATCACTGTTTGAAATTATCTTGGCTGCTTTGTCTGAGAGGCTGAGCGCCCAAGCATTATCGTCTTTTTCTGTCCTTCACGCTTGATTGGTTTGCCTGATCTTGATTCATCTGTGGAAGATGATGCTGAACATGAGTGTTCAGAAAGAAGTACTGAAAACGCTCACAGTAAAAGATGTGTGGTGGGTGTTCGTTCTCATGGATAAAGCAGCCAAGACAGTGGACTGCTCTGGAAAGCCTGTGTCACCTCCAGGTGATGATCCGGATGATCCTGCTCCTACCTCTTCATCCTCTATATCATTTTACATTGTTCTTGTGTATGTAAGCTGTATTTCTTAAGTCCCTGACGCATCCTCCTCTGTTTCATTAATTCTGAAGGGAAAAATTGCTTCACTATCCAGTGAACTCAGTCACTTTACCAGCAAGGCTGAACGCTTGATGTAAAATTTCTGAGAGCATTCTTGCTGCTGCTTTTTAATAGTCACATCTTCTTCCTCCTCTCCCTCCTCCTCAGATAAATCAAGAGTCAGTCAAGGTGAAGGATGGAGAATGCAGCAGTGAGGATGGCTGGTGGAGCAGGGGCTTGAACAATCCATGATGGATCTCCAAAATGATGGATAGGGACTGACAGTCAAAGGGGTGCTCCTGGGCTGCTGGAGGAGAGCTGGGTGCATGCATATGCCTAATTTAACTTTAACATGCTATTAAGTTTAGGTCCAGGTCCTTCTTCCTGCCTGTGGTTTCTGAACAGGTGTGTATCTCTGCTTTCTGCACAGGTAGTTCCCTTCTCCTTCCACTGACCATACAGGACAACTCCACTACTCATGTCCTTTCTTTCTGCCATTTGTTTCTCTGGATGGCTGGAGTGGCAATGTGGCTGGTGTGCAGTGTTACCTTAAGCAAGTGCCGTTGCACCCCACAGTCTGCAGCCCCTTCTGCTGCTTCTGCTCCCTCATTTGTAGAAGTGCAACTGCTTGTTATGTTGCACAGGCATTGTTTTTCTAAAACTGTTTTCTTGAAACTGTAAAAACTGCATCTCAGTTCCCTAGGCCAGCTTACAGCATGGGCTGTGAGTTTTAACACTCAGGTGGTGGTTTCACAACCAATGTTAGGTGGAGCAGGGGCTTCCATGGGCCATCCCCCTGTCTGCTCCTTCCCACCCCGTCCCTTGTGCAGCCCTCCACTTGTGCATGTGAGGAGGAAGGGGAGCTGGCCTGACAGTTGGGTAGGGAAGGTTTTCTGGGCAACCAGCTGTTTTTTAGTGAGCAAAGCTCATGATACTTCTCTTTGCTCCATGTCCTTCTTTCCTTCTTTCCTGTTCCTGCTCTCCCCACGTTATGTACTGATGCTGCCACTCACTGAGCACCTTCATGAGGCAGTACAGTTTATCAGCCTGGTAGAAATTTAACACCCCCCAAAAAAGACGGGCTGTGAGTTCAAGGCAGCCCTCAGCCCACACAGCTGCTGGCTCCAAGGGTCTTGCCACCTGCCCTCCATCCCCAGTGATACACCATGGCCCTGATGCTGGTAACTCAGGAGAAGGTGAATCACTTGGCTTTTGTGGTCGTGTTATTTCTTTTGCGATGCTGGGGTGTCTCAAGCAGCTCCAACAAGTGCTGGAGCCACTATGAGGAGAACAGAACCATGGTCCTGGTGTGCAGTGATGGCTGGAGCAGTTTGAGCAGGGTCAGTGAAATGAATAGGCTTGGGCATGGGTTCAGTAAGCAGCGGGACTGTGGCAAGCAAGGGAGCAGGCTGTCTGGCTGGGGCTGGAGGTGTGGGGAAAGGAGGGGAAAGGACTGGAGAATCAGACCTCCCTACCCCACCCATGGTCATCAAGGTGCAACTTGGGCGCAGTGTGTCACTCACCTGATGGCAGCCCAATCTGCACAGGCAGCCATCAGCCTGCACTTGAGGTTTAACATCAGAGCTTCTTGTTTTCCTGTTCTGAGCTCTGCTGGTGTCTAAATCCCACCCCCTGGCAGAGGAGTTGGTGGGAGGTGGTTTGCCTGGGATGTGACCATCCTGTTGTCTTAGACACTGCTGTTTGAATGAGAATTGTCTGGATCTAAGGACCCTCCATTTTCTGTGGCTCAGAAGGCATGAGACGTGGGCCTGCAAACAGATTACTGGCTACACTTATGCATGTATATATGTCGGCATAACTGCATAAATCCATGAGAATTCATAAAATGCAGTCACGCTGCTCAGACTGTCACAACAGTTGAGTTTTCCTCAGCAGTAATGTTTCCTCAATACAAATTGGAAAAAAAATGAAAGAACTATATATATGTTACTTAAATTGTGCAATCTGCCCTCGTGATGATTAGAAATTATTCACACAAAAAGTCCCCTTGGTCCAAGCAAATGTGCTCAATTATATTTATTCAGATAGGAAGTTAATGTGTTGAGCAAGCTGCCATTTTTATCTGACCACAATTACTCTTCTTCATGGTTGGGATTCCTCAGGTCTCATGGGACAGATTTCTTCCATGGTGTCATTCACAAGAGCTCACATCAAACTGCTTTATCATCTGTCTGCAGTGTTTCACTGCTGTTATCAAGCAGTAACACAGCTCAGAGAGGCAACTATTGTGATCTCAGAAGACTTTGAATTTATGGCTGAAAATAATCCAAACCATTTGAAAAGAGTGTTTGAAGTCATCCTCACCACTTGGTTGTACTGTACTCAAAAATGAGCAGGTTATTGCTCCTAGCGTGCCTATTTTTTGCAGGGTTTTCAGTCACTAGTAATTTGCGCGTACAAGATAGTCCTTGTAATGTGAATGAAAGAGCAATTGATTTGATAGATTAAGTTGATATTTTTCTGGCAGGACTGTTTGCTTTACATGATAGATTTGCTCTGGCTACAGCCTTTTATTTCTCGTTAAATCAGTCAGCCACCATTCACAGATCAGGGAATCATCTGCTCTAATTTATATGGAGCTCCACTACATCTTTACAGCACAGGTTTATCTGGGGGGTTGTGACAAGCCAGCCTCTGCCCTGATGAGAAGGGCAGCAGTCACAGCCAAAGCCAGCTCCTCAGTGTTTGTCGAGACACAAGAGTTGTCCCACTTTAATTACACTGATAAAGTTTAAGTGACACAGTCACCCCTTGTATTGATAGAAAAGAGCTTATATTGTTAAAGCTATTCAAGACCAGAAGATATCCAAGTCAGTATCAGGCAGCTTTGTGCTGGGACAGGTATGTCAGTGCTTGAGTTTTAGCTGGTGTAACTGAAGTTTAAGATGGATGCTTAAATAAAAATAGATAATAGGACTACAGTAATTATCTACATTAAAAAAAAATCACAACAAACCCACAACAACAGCAAAACATCGTACTTTCAGCTACAGTCATTTTGCTGGTAAAATGTGTGTGGGCCAGACCTGGAAGGTTAAAGAAAATTTCCCTTTGTTGACAGTAGCTGAAGCATCTTACCCAGCCAAAGCTGGGCACTGGGCTGCAGGCTGTCAGCTCCTGGCATCTGCATGTCCATGTCCCCAGGCAGCAGCCTGGCAGCACACCTTCCCCCTGCCTGCAGCAGGCTCTGCCTGTCGCCTACACACTGACTTACCAGGGGCAGCCAGGCAGCCCCCAGCTTTTCTGTGTGCCCTCAGCAGCCCTCACATTCCTGGCAATGCAGCCCAGGAACTGCTATGTGGACCCACTCTTGCAGATCCAAGCTGCATCCTCCCTGGTACAAAACCTTTTAAAAAGTCTTCTGAAGCTAATAGCCTTAGTATGATGTTGCAGCTTGATCTAAACATTGGGGGGATGGTATTTTTTTTTCTGACTTTCATTGTTCCCAGGTAATCTGCAAAGCTGAACACTGATTGTGCCTCTTGCTTATTTCTGCAGAGAAATAAGCCTTGTGCAGCCTTCTGGCATCACCAGCTCTGTATTTACCACTGAATAAACAGAGCCAGGAGCTGCTCTCTGATCCCACAGCCAAGTGACACAGACTGGCTGTATCCATGTTGCATAGTGCTTGATCCTGGTCTTCCATCTGGTTCCCCTGTGGCCCTGAGACATTGGTATTAATGTGTAGATGTTTCCCTTCTGTTTTTGTATTTTGTTTTGTGTTTTGTTTTAATTTATGCTGTCTGAACGAATGTAGTAGCTGTGCTGCAGCCCACAAGAATGGTGTTTTACTGCATGAAATAGGGTTTGTATTGCATGAATTTGGGTGGGGCAGGAGGGAAATTTGTGGCTGCAAAGTCTCCTGGGACAGAGCTGGAAGATTGTGTAGAGGGGAGGAAATGGGAAGCAGAGCAGTCCCATCTCTACTGCTTGCTGGGAATGATCCTTCCTGCATGCCACCCCCTAGGCTGTGCCCAAGCACTGCACACTAACAGCTAAGCAGTGTGGATGACCAGTAATCCAGCTTGGTCCCTGGTTTCACCAGGTCCCTCGGTGCAAACAGCCACTGAGTTGTCCTGGTGCTTGTTTAAACACAAGGTATGAAGCCTGACAGTGAGAGACACCTCCATAGCGCCAACCATCCACACCCTTATGACAGGGACAGAAGACTTAAGGGGTCAACCACAGCTGTGGCATGTAGTTGCTCTGTTCCCCAGTTCCATCAAGGCTGTGGGCCACGAGTTTCTCACTGCCTTCTATTTCCAGGTCTTTGTGTGAGGCTATTCTGCCACCTCTCTGCAGCTGCAGCAGCTTGTTCCTAAACACATCAACCAAGTGGTTTCAGCTTGAAACCATGCTTGAAACTGCTCTGCCTACATTTATAAAAGCCATCTCCTGCTTCATCTTTTTCTTTTACTCTTTATGGTGTAAGCAACACTTTTTTTATTATTCCATTTGTTGGAGTTTCAGAAGAAATCTTTCATTGTACATTTGTGTGGGCTACAAATCTCTCTTCCGAATGTTGAAGCAAAACAAGTTTATGTGAATTATCTACAGCAGATAATTTCACTTCTGCACAGAATCTAAAAATAAAGTGGAGCCCACATTCCGCAGCTAAGTAGCTTTTAATTAGGTGTGATAATAGCATGAATTATCTTTCAGAGTGCAGTGGCTCCGCGATCAGAAGTCAAGTGCTGGGAGTGATAATTGTTTGCAAAAATATTCTGTTGAGGTAAAACACTCAATACCGGCATGTATTTAATTTTTTTGTATCATATGTCTTGGCAGTCTGATTAATATTTTGGGTGAGTTTGGGCTTTCTCAGTTATTGTCCCTGTTTTAATACAACCAGTGGGTTCTTTCAAGTACTAGTGTAAAAGAAGGCAGTGAGAGCCTGCCGCCTCTGTAAGTCCCCGTCATCAACGCTTTCATGGTGATGCCTCTGGACATGACAAATGGCACTGCTAACTGATCTGAAAATTAATGGCTGAGGTGCTGGGTGGTTTCGTTCACTTCCTCAGGACTCCCTCCCCTTATTCTGACCATAGATAAGTGCAGGGTTTAAACATAAATAATATTCTGAATTCTGAACTGAGGAGCAGCCACGTCTCCTGTCCTGCCCACTCTGCTGGGGGCTGGAAAGCTCTGCCAGAGCTGTCATGGGGGGCTTCATGCCATAAACCACCACAGCTGAACCTGCTAGCGCCTGTCTTGTCAGGGTCCTCCTTTGTGTCAGCTGGAGGGACACTCTCAGTGACTTTAGCAGCTAAGACGCTTTATCTTCATTCTCTTTGTAGCTCAAGCATAGCATTTAGTCTGGCGTAGTGGGGCTGGGGGTGGGGAACACAGCTTTTTTTCAGCAGGGAAGACAAGCCTCAAAGGAAGGTCTTTTAAGGATAAGGGACTTGCTTATGTTGCTACAAGGCTGGTACTTGGCACTTCAGACTGCAGACAGATGCGAGCAAAGTGTGCTTGAGCACTGGCAGAGAGAAGGAAGTTATTGCGTTGCCGGGAAATAAGGATCTATCCTGTGACAGTGACTGTCTTGCTGTATGAGGCTGTAACATCAGCCCAATCAGACGGGCAATGGGTAAGGGAAGTCTTTCCAGGATGCTATACTGGATCCCGAGCTCCTGGCTCTTCTCCCGGTGCCTCCAGGCATCGTTGCGGGGGTTCCCAGGCAGGAGGATGCTGTGTAGCATCTGGCTGGCCTCACAAAACCAGGAATCCCTTTACCACCCCCCTTCATTCATTTGCCCGGAGGACTTCATAAAAATTAATTGAGTTGCCCGGCATTAGACACAGATCATAAAACTCCCATCTGATCTTGTGCCTGCTGCTGATTTTAACAGCTGACTGAAACAATGAGTGCTGGCTCGTCGGGGATATAACAATGCTGACAGGGATAGCTGTAACATGGGCTGTACGTGTAGATAAGGCTTCCAACGTACAACAAAGAGCCTCTGCCTGTGTCCCAACGCCTGCTTCCCTAACGGGAGTAAAACCCCAGGGCAAGAGTTTCAGCATAGCAAAAGTGATGGAGATAACTGTTTGAGTTACAAGTTTTGCTGAAAAGCAAATTTGTGTGTCTGCTTGGGTTTTTTTTTAATTTTATTTTATCATTCATATTAAAGAGAAATGAACTCAGAGCGAGGGAGAACTGCAGAGGGATGGGACACCCTGCCACCATGCCTGATGTCATTTGAGGCACCATTATACCTTCCCCAGCAGACGCTGACCCGTAGCTCTATTCCCAGGAAAATCTCCATTCAGTAATCCACCTATTTGCTTACCGGGTGTTAATTTGCACACTTAATTACAGCAGTTCCCAGGAAAAGCAGGCAGAGATTGAAGCGTCCCAGAAATGCCATCGCGAGAACTTTCTGTGTAATCGATATCGCCACCCCTGTCGTGATGCCTGTGCCTTCCCTGGCAGGTCCCTTCGGGGCTGTGGGTGCCCCGCGGGGGCAGGGGTGCCCCTCCCGGGGCGGCGGCGCAGGGCGCGGTGCGGTCCCGCAGGGGGCGCTGCGGCCCGGGGCGGCGGCGGGCGGTGCTGGGCGGCTGCGCCCCGCCGCTATATAAACACGGCCCGCACCCCGACTGCTCCGTCCTGCCGGGGGGAGGAGGCGGCGGCGGCGGCACCGGTACCACCGGCGCGGAGGCAGGTGAGCACCGCGCATCCCCTGTCCCGGCGTGGGCCGCGCTCCTCTCCGCGGGGCGGTGGGTGTGCGTGGGGGTGACCCCTCCCTGCCCCGCATCGCCCCCGCCGCCGCGACTTGGCCCCTCCAGGGCTGGCCGCTCTCCGATCCCCCCGCCCGGGCGGTCCGCACACCCCGCGGGGTCGCGGGGGTCGGGACAGCTGCAGAAAGCGCTCCGCGGTGGGGAACGGCTCCTGCGCGGGAGAAACGCGGGCTGCTCCTCTCCGCTGTCCCGTGTGCGGCGTGACAGTGCCGGAGCGGGGTCCCGGAGCGGGCTGGGCACCCCCGGGCAGGGCCCAGCGATCGACACGGGCGAGTGGAGAGTTCAGGGCAAGTGCTGAGTTCCAGCAGCCCGCTGGCTGAGGGTGCTAAAGCTGTGGTCACTCTCTGACCCTTCCGTGGAGTTACATGTCTTCTCATTACTTTTCTTAAGGATGATGAAGCATAAAGCAGCTACTGTGAATTATAAGCTGGTGTTTTGGTAGGAAGGGGAAGATAGGGCAGGCCAAGTCACCCTACTTGGATAAAAAGACTGAGGAGCTGTTCAGTCAGTTGATTCCAACTCTGTTTAGGTGAGCCTGGATGCCTTTTCCTCCACTTCATCTCCTTTGCTACCTTAGCTTCTCTCTCCCTGGTCCCTGTCACTGCCTCCCGAAGGTGACAGCAGTGCAGAGGGGTTTGTGCCCTGTGCCTCAGCCTGTGCTCCCTATGGGCACCACTGTTAGGCAGCTGGTGATCCCTGATCACTCTGAACATGAAAAGAGCCAAGCCATCAGGAGCCTTGACATGTATCATTACATTAAAACCGTCAAAGATAAAAAAAATTAATGAATATTTTTCAGGGGGTCAACCATTAGAAATATTTACTGATATTCAGGCATCGATAGCAAAACAATGAAATATCAAGTGTTTGTATACGGGTTAACTTTGCCATGGATGACTGTATTAAAAAGACACATGGCAGCAGTTGAGCTGGTTATAATGTGATGCATAAATGCTTTGTTTTGGTTTGTGTGATTTCATACAGGAATTGTTTTATGCTCTTTACATTCAATGTAAAGTTTGTGGGTTTTATTGTTTCTCACCCTCAATTTCAAGCAGGCATGGGGGTTCTTCTATATCTCCTGCTGCATAAACTCTACCAGTCTCCCTTTTTCCAATGCGATTAAATATACCCGGCTACTTGTCTTCTATCTCTGCAATCTGTTGTGGAAAGCAGCACAGCCGATGCTGCAGGAGAGTGGTAGCAGTGAGCTTCATGTATGCAAATGAGGTTTAAACTTCTCAATTCTGCTTTATTTATCATCACCTTAATTTATGCAGAATAAATTCCTATCTTAATGTACAAAAAGAGGATTCTGCAAGTGATCCTTTCAGCAATGCATTGTGAGTTTGGAAATCACTATTTGATGTGAAGGGGGCAGTGAGAAAATCTTTGCAAGGCTGTGTTCACGTGGTTTGTTTGAAGCAGTTTTTGATACAGTACACCACGTCTTTCCTTATGTTCATCTCTTTAAGGATGGAGGTAGGTGTTTGGCTTCTGATTTAACAAATGACAGGTGTAGGTTTGAGTCAGGTAGTTCTTCATTTCTTTACAGCAAAGCTTCTTCTATGGTAAGGATTTCTAGGGTGTTTGTTGTGTTAGTGATAGTGACTGTAATAAACCAGAGAGCTGCTTAAAACTCCAGGCCTAAATTTCTGGAGTGTGTATTCTATGGAAAATAAATTTCTGGTATAGTATGCAATACTAGATGTTTAGGAAGATAGTGGGGAGAGGAGAGCTAGCAGCACATCTGCTGCAGAAGTGCAGTTGTTCACATCTGTAAAGCACAACAGCAGATCAGAGGCTGTGTGTAGAATTCAATAGCCAGTGAGAGATAGTCCTCCCTCTTAATAGGTTAGAAAAACCAAGACTTTCAGTTTTCAATGTACATGCTCTGTTTCTGAAGTTCATGGAGGAAGCACAAGAATTCAGCATAGGACAGATAATTGCAGCCAGAATTGTGGGTGCCAGTGAAATGTGCTCTCTCCGGAGAGTCACACGACAGTAGACAGTGAAGCACAGTACAGTAGACACTTGTACACAATGGTCGGGTTAATATTTGACTGAACACTCTGGAGGAGAAAAGATCTAGATGTAATAATGCCCATCTCAGTAAAGATTTATGCTGAAATGCCAGCAACAAGAGTGCAAGAGAATCTCTTCCCCTCTACCCCTGGCTGGATGCTGAGGTTTGCTAAAAAGACTGCTAAGACACAGCTGATGTAACAAATGCTTTCCTTACACAAGTATTGCAAGTTATTTATAATCATACTGGCCTTGTTTAAATGCAAGTTTTACGGAACACTTTGCAGTCAGTTTTGTTAAAGAAGTCATAAGTAGCTGAAAGTGGGGGGGGGGGGGGGGGGGGGGGGAGAGGGGCGGGGAAAGCATAGCAAAGAGCAGCAAAACTTTGGTGCATGATGGTTTGTTTTGTACCTGAGCTTGCTATTGCAAACTCAAAGTAGTTGAAACAGTCTGGGAAAATACTTCTGATAGTTTTTTGTGTGACTTATTCTGGCGCTATTCTAATATAAATAGCATCCTCATGAGCCTGAGAACACTGCCATTTTCTGTTGCTGCGTATGCATTTGATGCTTTGCTTTCTGAAAACCTTATTTTTTTATTTTGTCCATTGCCATTACATGGTATCATCTTGCTATTCTCAGTCTTCCAACAGGGAACTGGGAAGAGGAGAAGATCCAATACTTCACCCAAGGTCACCAAAAAGATCTCCAGACTACAGCAAAATGCTGTAACTACCTGACTGTCCCCTGCCATTAGTTTAATGACAAAGACCTACTTAGGGTTTGTAGGGTGAGGAGCAAGATGACTAGCTGTTATAAATTGCTGTAACTTCACAACCAAGTGATTTATACCAATTAAAGCTCTGACCCATATTATTCTGCTATGCTATAGAACTGGGTTAGTATTTTGCAGCCAAAAGGCATATCTGTAAAACATTTAGAACATGAAAAATGGGTTGTAAGTAGAAGAGCTGTCTGGAAGACTTTAAGCAGTCACCTTAAAGAAAGGATTAAAGAATTGTATTTTCGTTTTCAGTTAAGTAGCTACAAAGCTGGCAGGCAAGCAAACAGGTTCAAAGCTCCCAGGATAGTGAATCCACATTTTAGAGCAGGAACTGTTTTAGTTGCTCAAGGAAAATTTATTGGTGCTTTTGTGGTGTAGTGGGGTGCTGCATGCAGTGCTGTGCAGGAAGTGGTGCCAGTGGTGCACTGGCTGGGAGGTAAGGACATCCAAGCTGTGTTCCTGTATAACTGTAGTAAAATTGGTTTAAGAAACTGCCTTAGATTCCTCTCCCAAAACTGGAAGGAGGATGATCCTGGCCTACTCTTGCAGGGCATTTGGGGACTGTGAATGGAGAAGTCCATTTTGTTCCTGTAGAGGCATCAAAAGTCTCTGCAAATGACTTAATCCTCAGAAGCATCTGGTGTAGCAGCAGTTCCCGGGCTCTTGCTGTTAGTGACATCACTTACAGCACAGTGATTTTTATGCCATCCTCAAAACTAGCAAAAGCATCAGCTGAAAAATTTCATTGGACTCCCCTCCCAGCAATCATGACTCTTAATTTAGATGATGGTGTAATACAGGTTGCTGCTCCTTATATGAGCCTAAGGAACTATCCTGTGCGGCCATAAACTTCTTTGAAACAACTATTGCATGGGATGCAGAGCTGGAAGAAAGGTGTAACTACTTTGCACAGCTGTGAGTTTCACTTTGTGGGCATTATTACTGAACGCTTAGAGGAGAACAACTTCCCTTTGAAATTGTAGTTAAAAAGTAAACAAGCATCTAAAACTCATGCTGGTCTGATTAGTTTCTAAGTTTTACTTTTTGAATTTTAACTATTTGATAGCTTATCCTAAATGTGTTGGCTTCTGTGTTTATTATCCCCACAGGGTGCTCTAAGTTATTGCAAAATGCTAAGGCTGCCAAAGACCCAGTCTGGCAGGCAAGGATAGCTTGAAGAACAGAGATGCTCTAATAGTGCTTTCTCCCTCTGGCATGTGTTGTCTCTGCCAAGTTTTGCAAGGGGAGTATGGTACAATAACCCTTTAAGCCACCTGATATCCCCTCAGTCCAAGGTGGTCCTCATAATTCTCGAGTTTATATTGCCAGAAAAATTCAGAGGGACCAGATGATTCCCAAGTAATGCGTTTCTATGCTACAGGGTTATGTTAGTGTTGCTGAACAAGAATTAGATTGTGATGGGGGAAAAATAAAGCTTTATATTGGGCATTTTCAAGCTTGATGTAATTTCTTCATGCCAGAATGCTGGGAGGAATCATGATGTGCTATGCACAGTGAAAGCTGGCAGGATGCTGGCTGCAGATCATGGAATCATAGAATGGTTTGGGTTGGAGGGGACCTTAAAGATCATCTTTTTCCAACCCCCCTGCCATGGGCACGGACACCTTCCACTACACCAGGTTGCTCAAAGCCCCATCCAACCTGGCCTTGAACATTTCCAGGGAGGGGGCAGCCTGTTCCTGCATCTCCAGAAGTAAATTGTACTTGAGTGTGATTGGTAGAGCTGTGCTCTCAGAACGAATGCATTCCTTTTGGTCTACCAAACTGTCAGGATCTGAGGTTTTTTCTTGCTGTTATGATGTTGTTTAGCTGTTGATGCAATATAATAGTGAGGCTTTAAAATGGGGACAATAGTAAAACAATCTCTGGAAGCAATATTTGAGCCTTGGTGAAATCAAATGGCTGCATGCACAAGACTAGAAATGTCACAGAGATCAGGAGCAAGTGCTTAGGGCAGGGTTGCTGTATCATGGTCACAGTCTTGATATGTTATTTGGGGTTTCATGCCAAGACAAGTATTCAGCATGGGCACTCAAATTGGGTGGTTTCTTCAATATGTTAAAAGGCTGAAAGGGTAGAACGGATAGGCGATCAGAGATCTACAAGAAAAGAGTGCTTTTGAAAAGAATGGAAAACTTTCTTTAAACATAGTTTATAAGCTGAAATGAGTAAGTTTCTAAAACCAAACCAGACTGGGTGAAGTGCTAATCTTGATATGACAGCAGCTTGATCAAATTACCAGCTATGGCTTCCTGAAACAGCTGCATATACCCATCCTTGATATTCCTGGAGTATGCCCCAAATGCAAGAGTTAAGTGGCTTACAACTGGGTTAAACAAGAGATTTATTATTAGTGTGCATATTTTCTTTAACAACATGATGTGGGTGTGTAGATGTATAATGTAAAATTGTATGCATTACCACCAGAATTATTTACAGTAATAATTTAAGAAGAAAAGGAACTCTGGAGACTCTGCCAGATGACCTTGAATTTTTCACTGAAGAAAGCCCAAGTGTCAGAGGGGCTCACAGCCACCATCCAAAGCAAACAGCATCCTGAACAGCAGAGTTCAGGCCCAGGACCACAGCCTTTATTCATGCAAGTAATCCTTTAATGTCAGTAGAGCCAGCAAGGTACTGATGCTACAGAAATGAAAGCCCTCAGGCTCAGTTCAGAAGATACAAGCTTTGCCCTCCACCAAAGAATGGTTAGGAAGGTGGACAGAGGTTGCTTTCTGTCACCTTCCTGGGTCTTGAGGCCTCAGGTGAAGTGAGAGCTGAGTCACCTTCCCTATAAGTTACAGCAGCTTTAGGGTTAAACTCATTAGAGTGGAAAACATAACACTGAGTCTGACAGACCCAGAATGATCATTTTTAGCTTTTCAGCACTTTTAAAAAATCAAATCATGGGAAAGCTGCCCTGTTTGATTGTTCCTATTACATAACAGCAATGTCTTTGGGATTTGAGAGAAGCCATGAGCAACATGTCCTTTATGTAACAAATCCAAGTTGCTCTAATCCCTGCTGTACTGCCACTGACCCTGGGCAGCCAGGAATAGCCTGGGAGTGGTGCTCAGCTCCCTGGGCTCTCCTCTAGGGCTGCAAGGTGGCTCTGCAGCCGAGGTCCTTTGCTCCAAGGGGTTTTCTGCCAGTCACTCTTGCTGGATTTATAGTCTTTTTCTGCTAATAGAGTGCAAATAGGGGCTGAAGCGGAAATCTTGCACTTAACGAGTCCTGTTTTGCTCCTTATGGGCAGAGCTGATCTTGCCCACTTCCTTTGTTTTCCTGAATCATCAGCTTTTTCCTCCATTTCCAGCTGGAAACAGGTTATCTCATGATCTTGATACCTTTGCTCCTGTGCTTGTTTTTAAGAAATGGATTATAGTCCAGGTGAGACCCTTGGAGCAGGTCCTCCTGAACCTTTCTTCTGTATTCTGGGACAGGGCTGTGGCCTGATGTCTGGGGGTATATGCTGGGCTTGCCAGGGTGAGTGCTTTGGGGGGAAGAGCTGCAGCCAGACACCATTCTGATTTGGGGGGGCCCTCCTGTGCCCCTCTGGCTTCACTGGGGTGTTGGGGCCTCATTCCTGCCCTGTGATTTCATGTGCTGGGTGTGGAGGTGGTGGAACAACATACGGGGGCTTGTAGAGCAGGAAGGAGGTTGCTGGGAGAAGTCAGCTCTGTGTGCTTGGGTCCTGGTGTTTGTGCAGTGGGTCCAACCCTTCATTTGACCCTGTTGTGTTGATGGGTTGCCTTGATTGAAGCAGGTAAAACAGTGTGGAAGAGCATTACCCTTACACCTGCCCAGGGGATGAGTGTGCCTTGCTGGCTGCAGATACTGCCCTGCCTTCTCCTGTCCTGCTCTGCCCTGATCTCCTCAGCTGCCTCCAGTGTAATTAGGAGCATTTGAAGAATGATAACATAAAAAGAAGCACCGTTGTGGGATTGTTTGGGGGGAAGGATTGAGGTAGCTGTGCACAGAGACACCTGTCTAATTAAAACCGCAGGGGAATGAAGATGGTGGCTAATGAGGCTGAACATGCAACTTAATTTAACTGAGTTATTTGAAAAGAAGCAACTTGCCTTGCTGGGGAATGCAAGGTGCGGGGAAAAAATAGAACATACCCCGAATTTCTTATTAAAATACAAATCTCATTGTAATTAGTGCATGCTTTGCTGGGAGTTACTTTGGATTTGGGAGTTTAACACATTTACGTGAGATTTATCATAAATGGTGATCATCAGTTGAATGTGATTAAAGCATTTTAAAATACTTAGATTAAATCTCTTACCTAAAATCCCATTTATAGCTTTCATCTTCTAATATCATCTTCACAAAGGAAAAATTGTCATATGACTTCCCCCTTTTCCCTCAGCTGTCCTTCCCCCTTCTTTCTCTGACTGCCTTTTCCTCTGTCAAGCTCTCAGGTCTCTTCCGATCTCCATGTTGCTCTGCTTGTTGCACAGTCACATCCCTCTTTTTGGTCTTCCTTGCACTCATACCTCTTAAGTCTTCACTCTATCTCCTGCCTCTTTTCCATCGAAATACAAATATGTGTCACTGAAATAATATTAAAAAAAAACAAACACACAAAACCTTTTCCAGATTTTTTGTTGTCTTACGATCTGATCACAGCCCTGCTTGGGAAAATCTTCTAGGTTCATCATTGATTCTTGTCAGTTAGACTTTGGCCCCTTTTGCCACTGATAAAATCGCATCTTGTGACCTCTTACCAAACTCTCAGGACTGGCTTGCTTTCCTTCCCTGCCTTGACCCATCCTAGCTGACATTTACTGTTTCCTCATATTTGGTTCTTGTCATGTCAGCCTTTTCTTGACTTCTGAGACAAGCTCCTGTGTGTTTTTTGGATGATCTTCCTTGCCTTTTTTTGTTTCTCCTCTTTCCTTCCATACTTTTCCTGGGTGATCTCATCATGAGCAAATTCAGCTAAATCTCCCAGAATAGCAATACATCACCCTTATCCCATCAGAATGTGGCACAGGCACAAGGCATCCAATAGCAGAGAGTCCCTTAAACAATGATCTTTGTAAATACATTAAAACCTAACTATGTTTAATCTGTGCTTCCTCTTCAGCTTGTGTACCTAAATTTGACTTGAGAATGTTTCCTTACTCTAAAGATACTCCAGAGGAAGAGGAACAGAAAATGTGGAGGTTTTTGTTTCACAAAGTTTTTGTAACCTCTTCCCATTTTGTGAGTAGATGCATTACTTCATTTCACTCACTCCTAACAAGGACCAGCTTGTGAGCTAATGCCAGGAAACTTGGATAGGAACATAATCAGAAGAGCTGGATGCTTAATCTTGAGCACTGTGATTACAAAAGATCTGATGGTGTATGCCCCTTGTTACCTACTCTAATTCTAATGAATCTTTTATTTCTTTTATTTAAAGGTTTCTACCCTGGGACTGTCTTCTAGGGCAAACTATCACCAATGGAAGTAAAATCTGTTTTTACAGCATTCTGGGTAAGTTTGTCTTATGTATTATTAATGTCTGATTTGATCCTTTAAAAGTATTTGCCACCAAAGAACTCTTTTGCAAGTTATCTTTGATTTTTATATTGGTGCTAGTCTACCCAGTGAAAACTCCCTCTAACAATTGTATAAACAGTGGAGATAAGGGTGACTTCAAAGCACACCATAAGACTCTTACTGGAGGGAATTATCAAACAAAAATAACCTTTGCTTTCCTAATGTTCTTTGATTTCTGGCTGGTAGATGTAGTATATATTGAAAATAAGAATATCTAAACCAATGTACTATATAACTAAACTAGATACTTTTTGAGGTACAATAGCATTTGAAGATAGCCTTTTATGCTTGGGAAGGCACAACATTGTAGGCTACAAGATGGCTGTGACATGGATCCTGGTAAAGCTGTGTTGTAGTGATGTGAGGTTGTGCTCAATTGTGAGCAATAACAATGCTTGCTGAAGTCTCTGGGAGGTCAGCAATGAAGTTTTAACCTGGGAAAAAATGACAGCTATGCTGGCAAGTTGCAGGGCAGTATTTGCCACCTGGCTGGGTGCACTGGCTCTTTGATTGCCCATCAGTGACAGGCTGACAATGATCCCAAAGCCTCAAATGACTCAAGAAAATGGAGACAGGTCAGTGCAGGCTCTGGAGGGTGGCTGACTGCATGAGATACTACCAAACTCTGGATGGGCCAAATGAAAACAGAGCTTGGAGGTTGTTTTTTCTGTGATGACTGGGTCAGGATGGGATGACATCTGCTTTTGTGATCTTACACTGTCCCCAATTTTACAGAAGGGTCACAGTTGACTTCCCCTGTGGATCCATAGGGTGTTGACAGCCTCCTGTGTCCTGCTAGCTGAGCAGCCATTGGGAGGAACAAGAACAACAACTGTCCATGTAGCCCAGCACATGCCTCCCTGAGTGGGAGGGAGGCCAGGGGCCAGGTCTGATCCTGTCCTTCAAGTGATAAAACGCAGCCTGGCTTGAGAAGTTCTGGACACAACATGGCATAACCATTGCTCTTTCATTTGGGGAGACTTGGACCTGGTCTGACTTGGAGTCAGAAAGCCCTGGCAAGAGCAGCCAGCACTGGGAGAGAGTTGGGACCCCAGCAAAGCCTGGGGACATGGCTCTGGCATGCAGCACTGTACATGGTGAGGAGGCACCCTAGGGTTGACATTTCTGTGGTAATCGGACTGAGGACAGAAAGCAGATGGGAGCAAAGAGAAAGCAAACTCAAGTCATTGGCAAGGACATTCCTGCCATCCCAGTCCTCAGTATAGGAAATCCTATACCATGTCTCTTTCATTCTCCAGCCTCTGCTGTAGGGACAATAGGGACCGGCAGGGCTCAGAAAGGTGAAGTGGACGATGACATGGCATGATCCCTGGATTTCAAGGGACTCCTCATACACACAGATGCCTTTGAGGACAGTGCTGTGTGGTAGGAACTGGATGGTCACAGGAGCTGGGGGAGGAATATACCATTCCTTACCCAAGTCAAAAGCTGTTTTTTCTGGCAGCAGTCATGCTCAGTCACAGATAATGTGGTTTTGGCTGTGAGATGGGTGATTGAACTGGTTTGTTACTGTCTTCTGGGTAGCACATGCACAAAAAACCCCAGAGGAAGTAATTCCTTAGTAGTTTTCTCCAAAAGGTCATATTAAAGCATTCCCTTCCATAAGATATGTTATTTTACTGTTGACAGGCATTGAGTGCTTGTTTCACTAATATGTCCTCTTCCTTTTTGAGCTGATATGTCAGCGGTATTCAAAGTAAGGCCTGTGAGAAGCAGCTTGAAGTTTTTGATTCCTTATGGCTAGGAAGATTGGAAATTAAAGGCCATCAGCTGAAAAAAAGCTTTGGGAATCTTTGAAATGAACTTGGTCTGTGATGAGTGTCAGATGTTCAGCTTTTGAAGGGAAAAATTGTGCCAGAAGTAGATCTAGAATAGAGCAAGAAAGGTAGGAGGCTATTTTGCAATTTGAGCGCTTGCTGCAAACTTGGGAGAATAAAGTTTCCTGGTCCATTCCAGAGTTGTCTTCAAGAATGGCATTTTTGAGCCCCTGTGTCTTGTTTCAAATAGACAAGACCAAGTAATGTGTGCTTGGCAGAGATAATGTGACTTTCACCTCTCTTGGACTGACCTTAAAGCAGTGCGTGGGAAGAGGATAGGTATACAATGTCCCTGGTGAGACATTTGTGTGAAGATGCAGTGCATTACAGTTGCGGCTGTACCTGACAGGAGGCATTCTGACACGCCACAGATACTGTGCTGACAGCATTACCTTAGAAAAAGTTTCCCTAAAGAATAGGTCAAAGTGATCAATGTGGGAATTTGTGGATGAAGAGTTTGATACTATGCCTCCATATTAATGCAAATACCTAGCTTCAAAGAGGGACAGAATTTTACTGCTTTCAGCTAAAAATCAGAATGCAGGGAAGTGACTTGATAATATTTTAACAGTCATCCAGTAATTTAACACTGGATTACAGTTCAAATCCCATAGAAATACTCGAGACACTTTTTATACTGTATCAGATGGATTAAGCATGATTCACTTATTAATCCCTCTAGAATTTAATGCAATAATGTCTGGGTCATTGTTTCCTAGGCTTATAAATTTAAAGACCAGAGGGGACCTCATGAATATCTATTCTGACTGCCTGCTCTGTGCAGGTCAGAGAAATGCAGGATATATCAGCAGTGATCCCTTAATTTTTCTTTATTTAGCATATCCTCCTGAAAGAGATCAAGGCCTTGATTTAAAGGGTGCCTGTAGTAATGAATCTACCATGTCGCAGGTAAATTGTACCAGTAAATAATGAGCCTTGCCTTTCGAGGCAGTCTGGAGCTCTTCTCAGCCTCAAAATGTTATACCTCAATTTTTCTGCTGGACTGACAATGAATCTGTTATCTGGATGCTGGTTATCCACTTAGCCGCTTCTGAAATTCATTTACTACAAGCTGTGTTGATATAGTATGGTGGTTCTTTTAATTCAGGATTTTATGTATAGCATGACTTTAAATCACTGCGTAGTGTGAAATTAAAGCTAGAAATATGTCCTGTCAGCATGCTACCATTAGCAAATGATGATGTAACTGCATACAAATGATCAGATTTACATGACCAGGCCTATTTTCCATACAGCTGTGCTGATTGGTGTTAATTATGCTACTGTCTTCATTGCTTTATTGATTATGTCCCATGATAACCTTTCCCTGCTGTTGCTTACTCCTGATGTCAGCCTAACTGTTCAATAGGTGCTTAGGTTAGACCACTTAACCCTTTTAAACACTTCATTCTTTCTAGTCATCAGGAATTTCTGATGATTGTTTTTTAAAAGTAGTCATTGAATCAAAACTTACAGGTATGTCTGTCTTCTGCTCTCAAATAGAGTTTTAACTGAGGGGTATGTAAAACTCTTTCCAGTTACTTATGGCATGGGAGGTATGTGATTGTCAGTGTAAGATGTGTGTATAGCATTCTGCATCTTTCTGAACACAGAGCAGAAGTAGTTGTCAAATACATTTGTCTTTTTCTAAATTGTTTGATAATTTTAATCTGGAATGACCAATTCTTGAAGTCATTGCTTGGCATCCACTTACTGTCGTGAACCTCACTGTAGCTTTTTAATGTGTTGTTTTTTTTCCTTCCATCATTTGCTTGCATTTCTGTAATGTTAATTCATATTCATTGCTATCAGTGTCTTTTTTCCCATCTGTTAGGTATTTTGGGTTTGTTTTACAGATTTCTCTGCTGCTGCTGTCATTTTCCTTAGCCAGGATTCTTCAACCAAAAAAGATTCCTTTTATGGCTGTAGCACAGTGATTTTCTTTTAATTGACATTAATTTTAATTAAAGCATCCTTTTTTATATTTTTGTGTGACTATTTCCCTCTGCTCAGTCTTACTCATGATTGTTTTTAGGTTTGATAAATTGTCTTTCTAAAATATCCAAGTAAATTAGATATTGGTTAAGATTACCCATTGTTTTCCAATTGCAAAAAACTAAGGCACTGCCCTTTGCCTGTAGTGAATCATGATGTTCTAGTTAAATGGTTTACCTGTATCTGGTAGGAGCCTGAGATAAAATCAGCCAGAGTTGACTTTACTACTTTTGTATTAAGAAATGAGCTAGAACTTGCAGACTTTCCCAAAGTCTTGCTAATAAAGTGGTTCTTCCAGAACAGATTCTCTGCTAGAGTAAAATTCAATGTGACAAATTTGTCATAACTTCAAGGATATATGCTTGAAAAGTGCCTCATTCTGTTCCCTTGCCTCATTTGATGGATTTCTAGCAGACCTTAGCCTCTGTCTCAGCTTGTCATTTACCAATACTCCTGATTCTACTTTTCTGTTTGCGCATGCAGTGTCTGTGGCTACTTCTTCTGCACACCCTGTATGTCTTAAATAAGTACAGAGCTTTTTAGTGTTGATTTTTATAATATTTTTTCTGTTACTTTCTTAACCTTTAATAGAATTGAGCTTCCTTTTGAAAAAGGCAATTCCAATTTTTATTGAAATTGAGGCCAGTCACTGCACCTGTAAGCAAGCTTTCAGTGGAACAAATTGCCCTTTTTAAAAAAAGCTGCTATTCAAATATCAGCAGTAGGGTGAAAGCATTGCTTTCTATTTCTAGCTCTGCAATACAAGAATCGCAAGTTTTTTGACAATTCATGTTGACATAGGGAGGCTCTTATTTGTCAGTTAGACCTCTATGGTTGGCAGCTCCCAGTCCATATGGCCTTTTGCAAGCCTGTGGTTGCTGCTAGGCTGCTGTGCAGACAAGGTAAACTTCATGAGATGGAGCTTGTGCTGCAGTTGGCTTTGGGGCTGGCTCTGTACAGCAGCTGAGGCAGAGGGAAAGGACAGTAGCTGGGGTCAAAAGTTTATATATCTTCTCTTATCCTTTGTGAAAGTTTTAGAAGGATAGTCTTAACAAATGGTTGTTACTCAGTTTGCTAATAAATTTACCTGGTTAAAACAGCATGCATGAAGATGGTTTGCATGAGACAGTCACATCCAGGTGTCTGAGACCTGCATCTCCTAGTATTATGCTGTGCTTAGCACAAAAGTATGTGGGCAGCTGAGTATTCTGAGTAGAGAACCTGCAGAATGATTTACTGGATGTATTCAGGTGGACTGTGGAAGTTGTACTTACCACTGGTGAGGCTGCGCCTCGAATACTGTGTTTAGTTTTGGGACCCTCACTACAAGAAGGATGCTGAGCTGCTGGAGCATGTCCAGAGAAGGGCAACAAAGCTGGTGAAGGGTCTGGAGCATGAGTTTGATGAGGAGCAGCTGAGGGAACTGGGGATTGTTTAGTCTGGAGAAGAGGAAGCTGAGGGGAGACCTCATTGCTCTCTACAACTACCTGAAAGGAGGCTGTAGTGAGGCAGGGGTTGTTCTCTTCTCCCAGGTAACAGTGATAGGATGAGGGGTAATGGCCTCAAGTTGTGCCAGGAGAGGTTTAGATTGGATATTAGGAAACATTTCTTCACAGAATGGGTGTTCAGGCATTGGAACAGGTTGCCCAGGAAAGTGGTGGAGTCCTCATCCCTGGAGGTATTTGAGATGTGTAGATGTGGAACTTAGGGACATGGTTCAGTGGTGGACTTGGCAGTGCTGGGTTAATGGTTGGACTTGATGATCTTAGAGGTCTTTTCCAACCTAAATGAGTTACTAGTTTCCCACGTCAAACCACACCATTACTGAATTGTTTCTAAGGAGCATTATGCCAGCTAGAATTGAGTCCACAGAGCAGGAATTTAGTTTAGCCTTCTTAGATAAAGTTACTTGCAAAGAATCTTCTGATATGTTAATTATATTATTCATACTGGTTTTCTGAATTTCAAAACAAAGTGTGACCTTGATTTCAAAGTAAAACTGCATTAAAGCCTGCTGTGCTTATTTTTCATAATTAATCACATATAAGCCAATTTTATGGCAAAACAGATAAATAAGATGTCAGAATATTTGTTTGTAAATACTGCTTTGAGATGTTAGTGCAATTTGTATCTTAGTTGCAAAGAAATCCAGTATTTCTTTCAGTTTCACTGTAGGATGAAAGCATAGCATCAAGTATGCTGCAGTCAAACTCTAAATGGATATACCATACACTTTGTTTAGTTATTGCAGTGTGTGTGCTAAAACATACAAAAAAATCTTCCGTTTTCCTTTCTGTAGTAGCCTAGGGGAGTGCTACTCAGCCTCAGCATCCCTGTCAATCTCATTTATGCAGCTCAGCTTGCATGAGACACTAACTTGGTAAGAATCAACAGTTTCAGGGCTGCAGTGAAGCAAATACCAAAAGGCTCAGGTGGCTGCTGCTCAAACCAAGAAATGCCAGTAACCTCCCCTCTGAGTGTTGGGGTGGAGGATGAGGGAAGTAGGGGGTGAGGGTAGGGTGGGTCCTGAGCCTGCCTTGGAGGTTGAAGCCAGTGCTTTTCCAGAGATGAGTCAGAACTTGGGCTTTTCCTCCCTTCAGAAGACAAGCTTGTACAACTCTACATCTCCAAAGGAGAGGACATATACTGATGATGGCCCTTGTTTGGCAATGAGATGTTGGGTGGGGTAGATGAGGTTTGGGGCCAGTGCAGCTTCCTAATCCTCACCCCAGGGAGAGGTGGGGGTTTACTCTGGCAAGTCACTCCCCAGTGGAGCCATTTCCAGGGTGGGGGGATAGAGGCACAAGGCCCTGGACCTGGTGCCTGTGCAGGCAGGTTTGGCAGCACACGGGTATGGGGGTGCTGTTGGGTGAACTCAGAGGTGCAGGAGAGGCACCACCAGTGGGGGTGGGTTTGTACTCCCCATGGGGCTTGGGCTTCCACCCAGCCAGAGCTTTGGCTACATGAACCTCTCACAGGACAACCAGAAAGCCACATGAACTAAATGGGTAGAGCCACTGACTAATAAAAAATGTCTGTGAACATCATATATGGGTAATTTTGCATAATGAAGTTAACAGCTGATGATGTGTGTATTATAAATGCTTTAAAAGTAGAATTTGCTGAATTCTACTGTCAAGTGTCACAGGACAGTATTATTTTATAGCTCACTTCAGTTGCCGTGCATTTAGTGCCCATTACGTATGCAGTATAATGGGTTTCAGCATTAGGCTGCATAAGCTAGTATTTGAGTCTCTTAGCCCTTTCTCCTAAGCTTCCAAGTGGTAGGGTATATAGCTGGGATGAGAGAAAACAATTTAAACTTTCTCAGTGAACCAGTTTTGAGAAGTTTTTCTCAAATGCAGAGTTTCACACTGGAGCTGTGTGATTAAAAGCCTATGGGGGAATCAAGCATGGGGATGGTTTTAAGGAAGATCAAGGGACTGAATGCAATTTTTTCTTCAAATGATAATTAAAGAAATAGCATCCTCATTAGCATAATACACTAAATGATAAAAAGAATTGGACTGATGCCTAATCTTGAAATGCTTCTTAATTTACAAGTATGCGATTTAAAAAGAAAGCAATTGAGGTCTGTTCTTTCTAGCTGCCCGACTGAATCATCAAAACTGCTTATACAACCTACTGTCTCAGAGAGGAAAAAGAACCACAAAAACAAGTTATGTACACCAGGACACCATCCATGCAATGTCTGTTGCACACCTATGGATACTAGAGCATCCACAATACTTCAGGTCTCCTGAGATTGGATGCCTACCAGACAAAATTACACATTTGAGCAGATATCTTGACTGGAGCCACATGTGGCCTCAATGGAGGCCAAAATCTGCTACCACAAAATGAAATGCTAATTTTCTGTTGATTCTTGACTCTATCTTGAAGGTGACCACTCTAAGTTTATGATAACATGTTGAGTGACAAACTTATTTGAGTGCCACATCAAGTTGAATTTTTGAGAAGAATTTACAAATTCTTGCTAAGGGCAGAAATGACTTTCTGGTTTTAATGGGATTGCAAATCATGTGGCAAGGAGAAATAGGTGCATCCATGTTGCCTCCATGACTTATCTATATTCTGTTCGTGTCCAATATATTCCGCAGTGGTGCAGTTTCTGTTTCACTGTAATGTCCCAGTTCTAGTTTTATTCTTCTGCCGTCACACTGATTTTTTTTTTTTTTTTTGAAGTGAACCAAAATCTCATGAAGTCTCAGAACCTGCGAATGTAGGGAGACTTCTCAGATCTCATTAGACTGTATACACTGCTGAATGAGAGCTGGGTATGTGGCAGCGAATGACCTGCTTGCACTGCTCTGTGCACCCTGCTCCATGCCAAGTGTTGCTCTGCACTACCCAGCACTCAGCTTGGGGTCTCTTCTGGGACCCATTGTGCACTGTACAACATAAATATTACCGTGTGTATTTTTTTCCATTCAAAGCTTGTGAAATATGGTGAGCACCCAAGTACTTTTTATGGTGTGAAGCTGAGGGTATGTGTTGTGGGCACATGGGGTCAGCAAGCAGGCATGTTGGGAGTGTTAAAACTTGCTGAGCTGCTGATGGGAAACTGTTGGTGGGTAAGAGGGGGCCAGACCAGCTGAGTGGTCCCTAGTGTGAACGGGTCCCCCCAGACCACACTGGGGTATCACCAGACTGTTTAAAAATGACTTACCTTAATTGAGTCCTCTCTTTGTCTAGGAATGCTGGAGTGGGGATTACACTTTTAATAAGGTTAAGTGCATTGAGGAGAAAATGTGGGTTGTTTTTGTGTTTGGTTTTTTTTTTTTTTTTTTTTTCAGTGAAAATGATTTCTCAGTGGGAAATGACTTTTGAATTATTCTACTTAGAGCCCTACTGCAAGGTAGAAGCTGGCTGCAAATGGATGTTGGATTTTCTGTCTGGAAGCAAACCTCTGTGAAATCCTAAAGCTTCTCTTCAGCTGGAGAGCTAGTAACCACCACTTTGTGAAGGGGCTGTGGCAGCCAGAGAGCTGAGAAGTAGGCTGGAGCAGGCAGTCTCTGCCAAAGCAGTGTCCTGCCCCTTTGAAACATACATATTTTGATATGTAGAAATCCCAAATTAATGTTAGGTAATGAAAAACCTTTTATCTGCTGAGTAACTTGGCAAGGGCACTCCAGAAAGTCAGAAGACCTTTCAGTCCTCTCCTAGGTGACTGCTACCAGTGATAGTGTTAACTTTGTTGCTGGCTAGGTTTGTGTTTGGCATTAAGACTGTTTAGAAACAAGTTAGATGATCTAATGCTTTAGAGTAAATATTAATTCTGCTCAGAAGATGTTATGGTAAGTAACTTGTTCAGTTTTCATCTTAACCTCTGAAGTAATTTGGAGTCAAAGACCTGCCTGTTTGATTTTCTTCTAGTGTCTTAACACGTTGAGCTGAACCTGATCCTTTCATATGCTGATAATCTTTCATATATGCTGAAGTTGTAACTGTGGAGCTGGAGAGTTCTGATATATAAAAGGCAGCACTATTGATCTTGGTGATACACGTATTTCTACAGAGGGCTTTGAACTTGAGATAGTTCTCGAGAATGAATAAATTGAGTGGTACATGCTAGGGTGTGCGTTTTCAAGGAAATGCTGTAATTGCCACAACTGAGTTATAACACTACGACATGAACGTCCTTTGGTAGCACTTCAGCTATTCAAAATCCAGCACTGCAGTCTGTAGGACTCTGCAGGCTTTCTCAAGGTTTCCTCTGCATGCATTCCTGGGCTCTGCTTACTATGCCTGTGGTTGGTGAGCTGGGCATCTGGTGTGGGAGACTCCTCCTCTTCCAGTTCAAGGACTTTGCGATCCACTGGGGCCCTGTGCTGGCATTGCATCTGGGCTTCTTATCAGAAAAATGGGGACAGGACAGCATGGAGATGTATTGCTCTGCTGAAGGTGTGATGTAGTGGGAGTGCATCCCCAGGCCCGGGGATTCAGTTCTTCCCAAAAGAGCTCATTTTCATGTAGTCCGTGTTCATGGAGTTTGCTATGGCTTGTGCATACTATAAGGACCAAGTTCGGAACAGTCTTCCTGACTTTGTTTTTCTAGTAGATTTTGATGATACTCGTTGCTGTCCTCATTTTTCTTTTGGGTCTCCTGATATTTCATGATTATTTTTTTTCATTAATGCCTGTTTTGCATATGTGTTATTTATACACATGTGTGTAAGCTTTTTCTAAACCCTGCAGTCTGGGACAGGGGAAAGCTAGAAAAATAATGCTAGTGCCCTCAAAGGCTGAACTAACAATTGGCAAATAAATGTATTGTAATTTAATTTTAATGATGAGGTTTTGAAGAAATGACTAACTTTTGAATTGCAGGGGTTTTCAATGTTAAATTTGTTGTACTCATACTTGTTTTAATGACTCTTACAAGTAAATAAATGTAGGCTCAGTTATTTTTCCTTCTGGGGATAAATGGGATTGTAGTCTGGCATTTATATTTTTTCAAGCATTCAAATAATTCCTCTCAGATCTCATCTGTTTACATTTGAGCTGCAGTTATGGATTTGTCTGTGTTCTTCCACTGATAACCATCACTACAGTAACTAAGAAGTTTCCCAGAAAAAAACTCAGCAAAGATCCTCCTCTTCCTCTCTTAAGGGTTTGGTTGTTTTTTTTTTTTTTTTTTTTCCCTGTAATGTCTTCTTTCATATTACATCGCTGAATACTGGGATACAACCCTTCATATTAATTTTGGCTTTCTGAAAAAGAAAAAAATGGCACATTTAGCTTTATTGTAAGCCTTTTGTCCACCCAAATATAACTCCAGGTATGAACACTTATCACTTATAAAGATGTCTCTGAAGGAAAGATTCAGGCTGCTTTTTGCTGAAGTGAATTTAACTATTAAGAAAGGAAGAGGAAGTCTTTGCTAAAACAAAACACCATTCAAAAAGTATCTATAGGAAGCTTGGAGCCTGTCCTCCATTTTCTGATATGCAAGAGCATTCTTCTTTTTCTGTCTGCCCCTGATGCTGCTTCAGAATTGGTTTCCTATAAATTTCAGGAGTTTATTAATTTGACTTTTATTTAAAATGCTGTTTCCATGGAGTCAAAATTATGCTTTGCATGCTGCTTCCATGGAAAGGAGAAGAAAAGTAAACAGTTGTTCTCCTTCTCAATATGAGTAAAGAGCTTTTAAATAAAAATGAAGAAAAAGACCATCGTTCTCCCAAAAACTCCTGAGGAATATATTTGTTAGATATTTGACACTTAAGAATTTTCTGAATGGAGGAAGCCTGACTATATGTATATAGTTTTAGAATCTATATTTTTCTCTGTTTTCTCTCATAAGGGTAATATACATATATTCCATATACTTAGGGGTCTATGCTACTTCTAGATTAGAGTATATGAAATTGTGAACCTGCCACAGTTTTTAAATAAACCTACATAATGTTTTTTGTTGTGTATACGTGTTCCACTTGTACTAAATTTCAAAGACTACTTTGCTAAAATTGCCTGGGCAATTGGCTTGGCATCTGCTGATTTAATACCCATGTAGTTATATAAATTAGAACTCTGGGGATTACTTGAAATGTTCAGTGAAGATGAAACTTTGAAGGATACGAAAGGGATTGTTTTGCTTATACTGTAAATGGTGACTGAGAGGTAGAAGAAAGTTTGGGAACTCTTTCCATACCAAATGACCCCAAATGTGAAGAATTTCTTTGCACAAAGTATTCTTCCCCTGTATCATAAATGACTGAGAATAAACTTGCTGTAATAATGAGTGAAAATAGATGTTGGACTGTCACCGACTTCTGCACCCTGAAAGTCAGCAACCAACTTTTTCTTTCCTAAGTGTCTCTCCTGGTCTCCCTCAGTTAATTTACCTGTTCCCTTGCCCTCTCCTGTAAATTCCTGGCCCGACTCCCTTCTCAGTTATTTTACTATCAGTAAAAATCTTCTGGATCTGTTGTTTTTTTGTTGGTACCCCTCCTTTCTTCACCTGGGCAAAAGGGATGACTATGGTGAGGGTTAGGAGATGTCATGTTGCGCTCTCCTAATTAGAAGAGAACAGGATACAAACTTTAGTGGAATGTGTACAGATTCATACGGAGATGCCTTGAAAATAATGTTTTGGTTCAGCTAGGAGAAAATTTCAGTGTTGCTCCACTGACCTGGAATTGTGTGAAGTGTTACCATAGCCATGCAAGTCTGGATATAGGCAAGGGGGAGAGGGAAGGCATACCTTTTGATAAAAAAAGAGGAAAATAAGGAAACAGCTTTCAGAAAAATGACTCTGCTATTTTTTACAACTACTGATGGGTCTCCTCAAACTTGGCTGTACCTGCCACATTTGCTTCTGCAACTTTTTCAGCTTTTTTTTGCTTGAAAAAAATTAAATCTTCTCGGATTTAAGTTCCTGCTGTTGACTCTGCACTTGAAATGAAAAACATTTTATTTGGAAACATGCTGAAGTTTTTGCCCAGCCATAGCTTATAAATCCATCCTCTCTTCTCCATCTCTGGGTGAGGGTCTTCTTTCTAGTTTCTGACTGGGACTGACCTGATTTGACCACCTTTCACAGTTGCAGTTACCACTGCAAAGTCAGCTCTTTCCTAGACTTCCTTTTTAATCCTGACCTGCCTGATCTCCTGCTGTGCCTTTCTGCACCTTAGCCCTTCTCTGGTTCTCTGTGAATGGCTCATCAGTATTCAAGACATGTAACTAAAATACTCCTTTGCCTATTTTTCTGTGCAGAGGTCACTTAACTTCTTGCTACCCATTCCCACAGCAGGGAGTTACCTGCACATCATCCTACTTCAAATCCTGTCCCTTTTCCTGTAGCATCCCTTAAATATTCAGTGCTCTACTTCTGATGCAACTGCTTCTCCAGCACAGCTGTGTACAACACTGTCCTGGCTGGTGGTCTCTGCTACACCACCTTCTGTGCCAGCCTCCTCTCCTGTCTCTTCTCCGTAGTCAAAACAGTAGGAAGTGCTTCTCTTCGGCCCTGAAAGCCCTTCACATTTTTACCTGATCCTTGGCTGGTTTGATGCTTTACTCATTAACCACTTATCTGTGCCTCCCACAGCGTGTTTGTGTTACACTTCACAGCTTACATCTCCAGAGACTGTCAACTGGTGAAGCTGGGTGGGGATGCTGGTAAAAGTAGTTTTTCTGTGTATAAGTTTTGTGCTTGATCAACAGTGATATGTGAGTTCTAATTTTTTTCTAGTTCTGCATCAAATCACTAGCAGGGAAGTTACAAAATTCAGTTTTCAGTCCTTTAACAGAAGCCTTTCCTGGTAACAACTTATCTAAGATTCATTACATTAAAGAGTTCATTCATTAAATGAACTCTATGGATTGACTTCAGCATTTTGGACTTTCATGATTAAGTATATCACAACCGAATATTAGTAATGAATAAGCGAGGAAGTTACTTGAGGCTTGAATGTCTTCTCTCACTTTGCACTGAGGAAGCTTCAGCAAATCTCTTACACTCTTACACCTGAGTTATATAGTATTCAGTTATGCACATCTCATTTACTGGAGCAGGGTCTTTTATTTGGCACTTTGAAATGGTATGTTTTAATGTGCACTGGCTGAAGAGGGATTTTTAAAATGCAAAATAATGATGCATAATGACATTAATCTCTGAGAAGTGGGCTCATCAAGGGGCTCATTGGCTTCACTAACAGGTTGGAAGAATCTGACCATACTTCTGGTTCTGCCAGGATTTGCTGGTCTTGCTATGTGTCTTGCATGTTTAAAGGTGTTTTTTTGATATCCTGCAACAACTAACTTTAAATCCTCTGAAAGGTGGCATGGGTATCATGTCTCCATAGACCATCCTGTCTTTATCAGTGAGAACAGAAATGTCTCTTTGGTCTTACAGTCACTGCTTCAGAGACATTATTTTCCCTCTTTCCTTTTGCTTTTTCTTCTTGGTTTCATAAGGTAGTGTGAATTGACAGGGAATCCAGTTTTCACATATTTACAAGTTCCATTAAAATTTCATTTCATCAGATTTAGACTATTGAGTCTTCATTGGTTGATTGTATTGAGAACAAACACAGTCTGTGCCTTCAAGACTATGAAAACCTCAAGGTTGTATTTCATAATATACTAAATTTTATTTCCTTTTTGTAAATCTTGTTAAAGTTTGGATTTTGCCTTAAGTTGCTAGTTTCTAGTACTGCAAACTGCACTGAAATAAAGGGTGCTGCTACTCTAACAATCAAGCTGGCTTATGCCATGTTCTTGGAGTAGAGGTTTTTTTTGGTACTGGAATTACAAAAACTGCCATCACCACTTGATCCAAGGGAAGAATTAATTGCGCTAATTCTGAAAAAATGCACGTGTGAATCATTAGTAGGACAATGTCCTGAAGAAAATTCTGCAGTATGCAGTGGAATTGTTACCCCTGAAATCTGGTCTATTAGGTATAAAGGTCTGTTGAAGTTGGAGATGACCTTTGTGGAGTGTGTGGTTGCTTATGCACAAATTGAGGGCATTACAAGAAAGATCCATTTCTGAGCACCTCCTGAAGTGCACCAGTCATCCTTCTGAGCTGACTGTTACTGCAGGAAAATGACTACACTTGTATGAAAGGACAGAGCAAGACAGCTTCCTCTTTGCCCTTAATTGCCTAAAACTGTAATTAACTGCTCTTCACTAGAGAAGGTGGTCAGTCTCCTTTCCTAGTGCAGAAGTTAGACCTTGCTGATTAGTCGGCAAGCTCTCTTCCTGACACCATTTCCTTTATCCAAACCCATAGTCAATTATGGAACAGCCAATCTTTCTTCTGTGAGCATAATTAACTGTTTGTACTTCGTCAAAGTAAGGTGGAAGAGTTTATGCAACCTCATGTTGTTGCTCTAATAAGAATATATGATTTATGAAATATCTTTAGAGGTCAGAAGAGAGATTTTTCTGCTGAAAAGTCAGCTTCCCACAGATGTGGGAGAATTCAGTCATCTCTGCTTATTAACTTTTATATTCCAAGAGTTCATCTTGAGTGTTCTCTTCTGAAAGGCCAGAGAAAATTGCTTGGGTCCTGCAGAAGAGTGAATATGAAAACATCTCTGATTACTTGCAGTGTGTAATCCTCTTACTTGATACCAGTGATAAGTGGAGCCTTGTTCTGCATATACTGCAGTCCTTTTTGCAGCCAGGATATTCTGTTAGCATAGTGACTAATGCCTCCCTTCCCAGCTACACAAATACTTATTTACACAGCTTTGACTCTTTATTCTTGCTCCTAACTGATCACTTAGCACACTGGCTGCTGGCATGGCTGGGCTCTGCAGGTTGCAGGAGGGTGGTCTGAATGACATACATCATTACACAGTCATTGACCCTGTCTGCTGGGAGTTGTGTAGAAATATAATTTTAAATATCTGGCTCAGTAAGGCTGAAAAACACAGAACTGAAACACTTGCACTGGTTGACTATTGGCCTCAGTGTCTTTTGGCATGTTGTTAAACCACAGTAGGTGTAGTGAGTAAAATGAAATCTATTCACAATATTGCAGGTCTGTCATGGCTATTTTAATCTAACTGTGCAAGAGAATCCTTGCTAGCCTTAACTATAACTTAGAATGGTACTTATTACTTGTTTTCCTAATTTAATGAAACAATCGGTACAGTATGATTGCAAGCATGGTTTGAAGTTAAGTGGAAATGTAGAAGGGAAGGCATGAAACTGAGGTTAGAGAAAACAGACTAAGGAAAATAATTAGGTGAGAGGATTGGAAGGGCACTGAGAGATAGGTAGACAGAAATAAAACTTGGAGGGATGAAGAGGAAGTAAAATCCAGGAACCCAACAAAAGCTTTCGAAGAGGAAGGTGAAGTGATCCGCAGTAGGTTAGAAACAGATAACTGTTCAACACAGGCATTATCTCAACAGAGGAAGAGGAGACCTGGAAGGCATCTCGAGACATCTTTTATACTTCCCCAGGGCAGGATCATGTGCACAGTTTTCAAATGTAGCTGACCCATTTTCATGTGCACTGAAGAGATGCATGGCACTCATTAATTGCATGGGTCTTCTAGACTGTCTCTGCTCAGGCACCTGGAAATAGTTAATTGATACCAAACATGGCTGGAGGTTGAATCCAGGTACTAGAATAGTCCCCTCAATACAAGTAACTTGGTAAGTGGCCATGTATATAGATACCAGTACTAGAATGAGAAAACCAACCCTTCAGGAGAAAATCTCTGTGCTGCTGGGACTAATTTAATCTTCAACAGCAATATAAATGAACTGCAGTTGTTTTTGTGGAAGGACATTTTGGTTTTTAGCATCTACAGAATTGGCAATGGAAGGCACCTAGAGAAAAGGGCCTTAGTAATTAGAGCTTTTCTCTTGGTGTTTGGAAGAACCAGAGATCTGTTGATGGTGGGATTCATGATCTTTTGCCAGGCTGATGGACATCCATATGCTTCCGTTTCCCTACTTGCCCCATGCTTGAATTATTGATCCTTAAAGCCAGAGCTAGAACAAAAAGGTCCCATGCTTGTAAATATAAGAGCAGTTCTGCAGCAGTACCAGTATTTGTAAAGCTTTTCTTGTATACAGAATGTGCTATCATGTCCGAATAAGAGTTTGAGCAAAAATAAGGATAGGAAGAATAACCTGTTTCTGAACTGACTGGAAGGCTTCCTCTATATTCAGTCAATTTTAGAGAACTTGTTTGGGTACTGGGACTCCAGTTCTCCCTGCTATCTAACACAAAAGCAATGGGACATTCTCTAAAATTCAAAGTCGACAAATCCGAATTGATTCAGGAAAAAGGAAATCCCTTTCACATAACAGAACTGCAGCATTCATCAGCTGTAACTTGTACATGAAGCAATGTACACCCAAAAATTAGTAGAATTTTTAAAAATTATGATAATTTTATGGGTTTCAGGACTTCATAATTATGCTTGTGATCACAAAACTAGCGGAAGAACTAATGAAGCTTGGTTTATAGTTGATTTGTCCCGTGATTAGTTCACTGTTTAACAGTTATACTAAACCCTTATGTGTCAGAGAAGGGTGAGGGAGAGTACTTAGTGATGCTGTAATTGATGGGGAAACATCAGTCACAGCTGCACACTATTAGGCAACAGTCACCATAGGAGAGAAACCTTGATGGAGATAAATTCTGTGGTGTCTCATGAAATACTGAAGTATTATGTAGCAGGGAGGCACACATTGTTTTGCTTTTTGTGTTTTTAAGCCATAAATAGCTCAGAGCAAATTTAATTCAATTAAAAGAAGCCCATCTGTTACTGTTCTTGTTTTCTTACCCATCATTTAAGTGGTAAACATCAAACCATAAATACTCAACTATGTTTTCCCCTTTCACAAAGAAAACGTGATAACTGTTCACCTTACTGTGAACAAAGTGCAAAACACACAAATATAGGTCTGAAATCATCAGCTGTTTTATGCAAAATAATTATTTTCAATGAACTTCCAAAAAATTCCCCACCTGGCTTCTGGTCATACATCTGCCTGCCTTTCAGACTTAGTTCTCCATTGACTTAAAAGGAAGTAACCCAAGCTAATATGAATATTTAAAAAAGAGACAGTTTACATCCTGTAATTCTTTCAAACACTTTTTTTTTAATGGTTCACATATATTCTGTGATTAATGAGTCTGAAAAGCTTTAATTTAAACTAGTCAGTTGCTCAAGTACTACCACCCAAGCAGTGTCATGCAACATTGGTTCTTGTCTAACCAGAGAACATAATCAGAAAAATGAGCAGTCATCTTTATAAAAATTTTTTCCTTCCTGAAAAACAGCAGCTATATGTGCGTGAAAACTGTTTCTGGACACAAGTTGTTTAAGGCTAGCCATTGCTGTTTGCATCAAATTTAAGTTTCCATTTATATCTCTGCTGTCACTCAGTATGTTTTATCTTTCTGAACCTAAGGTTTTTCTTTTCCAGCCCTATCTCAAAATCAATTTATTTTAGGTTCTTGAGTTTTCCTACCATGGCAAACATACTATTATGTGGGATGTATGCAGTTGCCCGTTTCTGTCCTGTCTATCTTGTAAGGTGGCCTCATCCCTAGGAACCTACCTGGGCATGTTTAATTACTGAGATGGATGTAGCCTATGAGGTTTCCTCAGTCAACCTGAGCTAGCAGTGCTGGCAGCTGGTGGTCAAGGCAGCAGCTCTCCCACAGTACAGATATTTTGTCATAAGTCTGTAGGTGCCTCTCCCCCAGGTCAACATAGGGGTGATGTGAGAGGTGGAGAGTGGTGTGTTGGCATGGTTCCTCTCTGCCCTGCTGCCAAGATCGTGCTGGTGGCCACTTGTCCCCTTGCTCTCAGGAATATCCCCTGTCTCCTCCTGCCCATGTGAGCCTGCCTCAGTGGGTGAAGCAACATACCACCGGAGCAGCTCTGCAGCAGTTGCAGGGAGCAGACAACAAGGGAACTTGGGCATATATATGAATGTGACATTTTCAGGCTCAGGAGATTAATAAAATGATTTAAAATGGGGTTGGTTTGTGATTTTATTTTCCTTGGGTTTTTGCAGCATTTTTCTGAGCACTGAGATTTTCATTTGTCTCATGTCATTCTTCTTCCTTTTCCCATGATGACTCTCTTCCCTTGCCTGTTGTGTTCCCACATCCCTGGCTGCCTGCCCCTCTCATGGCTTTTGTTTTATTGCTTAACTTCACTTGCCTGTGCCCCAGTCCTGGTCTTTTGTGGTCTGTTGCCTCTCCAGGGTGCACCTTGTCATCCCCTCACTACCCTTGCTGCCCTCCAGTGGAACCACAGCAGTGATGCTCATGCCTCTGCTCTTTCTTTAATTAATTCTTCCATCTCTCCCCCACCCCACCCCCCCTTCTTCCCCCCTTAGATTTGTGTAGAATTATTTCCCTCCCGAGATTGCCACCTCTAGTTGAGCTCAGAGGGTCCTTGCCTGTGCTAACTCCATCCCAGCCATGGGCTTCCTCAGGGTTGTCTGATCATAACAACAGCCACAGGCACTGGTTCCTGGGGACTGATACTGCACCGAGCAGAGGAGATGCTGGCTAATTGTTCCTGCTCAAGCAGGTTTGAAAAGTGGGTTTTTAATCCTCCTGGTTTTCCAGTGCAGGTATAGTCAGGTGAGACTGCTTTCCAATTTTAGAAGAAAATTGGACTCTCTTGCCATACAGAGGGGGAGGGGAAAACAAAGGATTATTAAATGGTGGCAGCCGGGCAAACCCCTCACATTTAGCTGTTTCTTATTTTTGCAGCTAAGTTGCGTAAGTGACAGGTGACAGCTCTATGCTTGTCTGCAGGCTGGTAAGAGAAGTGGGGAGAACTGTGTGAGGCTGCATGTGGGGGAGAGGCGAGCTGGCTGCCCAGATACTTCAGGTCGGTGTTTTGGCAGTATTTTCTGAGCCATAATTGCTGGATTTCCTGACCAGCGCAGGGGGATCTGTGAGCAAGCAGCTGCCTGGCAGGATTCTGGGAACAGCACCAAAACCCATGACAGGCAGCAAGCAGGTTTTGCGCTCTGAGTCAGAAGTAGGCTGAAAAGATGCAGTCCTCAAAGCACCAACCCGAGCTGGAGAAGGGGATCTATGCAAGAAGGATATTTTCAGCGTGAAGTTCACAGCTTGGAGGGACCTTCTCCTGCCAGCACACTTGGTGAGTCTGCGGGTCTGCTGCTGGTTTTGGTGAAATCATGGGAGAAGGGAGATTCCTGCTGCCTTTAACCACCACCACCACCCTGAGCCAGCTCATCCTTCTAGCTATTTCTGTCTGCGCTTATCTGTAGCATCATCCCCCTTGTGCCTGTGTACCTGCAAGGCATTCAAAACAGGCACTGCTGTGGCAGCCTCCTTCTTTCTTTTCAGCCTGGAGGATAAATGACTGGATTGGGTTTTTTTAATTGTTTCCCTGCGTCAGGAATTTATAGTGGGAAAGCTAAGCTGGAGAAATGCTTTCAGGAGCGAGTGGCTGGGTTGGCAGATCCCTGCTCATTCTTATCCCATAGGGAGGTCCTGCAGCCTGGCCCTTGCGAGGGTCACTCACTGCCCCGTGCATCGGTGCTTGCTTTGAAAGCAATGGTTTCCCAGAGTGAGATGTGGTCTTGGGTAATGACAGCCAAAGTTTGGATGCCAGAGAGAAGACCTGGACCCGACTTGCTTGCAAGGGGAGCTAGAACAGAAAGCTGAGTGCTTGGGTGAGTTCACAGCAGCTGGCTTGTCCAGTGCAGGACACTGTACTCTACTTTATCATAGACTGAGTTATTCAGTGTAAAAAATAACAGTATCAAAAATCTATGTACTATCTATGTACTCTATGCTGTCTGTATGCTGTATGTGTTGTTTTGTGTAGTTTGGGCAGTGAAGTAGACTGTGCTCTGTGTTTGGTGCAGCTCACTGTGGTCTGTGACTTTGTTCCCAGTTGGGAATCTCAGTATTTGCACCTGGAGTCATGCAAACACACATAGATGTGCAAAACTTAATGCTGCTTTTGAGTCTCTGTTGCAGCACTGGTGTGAACTGGTAAACTTTACTCAGATTGGAAAACTGGAATTAAAGTATATCTTCTGCCACTTCAGTGCATGACTTCAGAGAGGCACTGACGGATAGATAACATGTCTATTTGTAACATGCTGATTCTGATCAATAAAATACAAGGGTGTGGATGTAATGGAATACAGTTTCAAAGCACCTTTCCCACAGTTACTTTATTGGAGAGGTGGGAAAAAAGACTGAATAATTAGAACTTCTGTCTTTAGAACCTGATTATCTAAAAATTTTTTAAAATTTTTTTAAACTATATTTCAATGTGAGACTGCCAAGGCTCCCCAGATATTTTCTTCTGTCCTTCTACTGATTGAAACTGTCATTGTAGCATTTGAAATAAGACTTGCATTCAGACATCCTATATCAATATTTCTGTGTGTGAAATCTGTAATTTATGTATGTATTCTTATGGCAATACCTACAGTGGAAGTTGTTTTGATAAGCAAGAAACTTTGCAGTGTGTGGAGTATCTGAATACCTAAATAAGTATATTGTTTCTTTCAGTGTTTGTAAAATAGCTCTATGCCATAGGCAACTATTCATTTACAAAATTTAACATTTAAAACACTAATCATTTTTAGCACTTCCACAGCCGTATAAAGATATTTATAGTTGGCTCCTGCCCAGATGGAGCATTAGGGCTGAGATCGCTTTGCCCCACCAGCTATGGTCTGGATGACCCTTCTGGCTAGAAGCAAAGTCCTCAGCTTTCTGGCTTAGTTTTCTACTGAACTATGAAGTTAAACCTGGCAGGTCCAAGGAAGAGTATTTTACCCTGATTATCCACCTTTACTTGTGATGAGTCAGGCAGGTTTCAATATATATGTATATTAAGGGTTTTTTAAATCTGCAAGTACCAAAGTTCTATTTTTCTCTCAGTCCATAAGTACAAGTAACTAGTTCTTACATGGCCCTTGTGATGAATTGATGAGAAAGTCCTTCACAAATGGGGTCACTGCTGCTGCACTATTGCACACATTCCTGAATGACAGTACAGGAGCTGGGGGTCATTTCGTCTCACTTTTTTTCTCAAAAGTTGAACTGGTCATTCAGGCTTCTACCACATCAAAGGAAGAGGTGCACAGTTCATCATACTCTGAGGTTGCTTTGTTCCCTTTGAGTATCTGTTGTCTGTGCAGTTAAATAACTTAATTCTCCTGCTCAGTCTCAGGTCTCCTGGATCAGATAGGCTGTGTTTCTTTTCTTCAAAAGCTTGTCTTCTGGAGAGAACTGATTATTTCCCTCTCAGACAAAACCCATGTTAGTTTTGAGGACACATTACTGAGGGGGCTGACACTGGAGGAGTTAAGGGTAACACCACACCATGTCTGGCTCTCCATGTCGTATATGGTTCTCCAGTGCTGTCCTAGGAGGAGAGTTACCAAAAGCATCCATGTGCCCACGCCTTGCTCCAAGACATGGGATACACCCTTCATGCAGTTAAATCCTGCTCTGGTGAGACCTCGCATTATATCAGGCAATTTTAAAGGGAAATGCCACATGGCACCTTGAGGTATGGGCGAAGCACTTAATGTATGGATATGACCAGGTGGGTATAGACAGGAGTGACTGTGTGGGGGCTTTGGGAACAAGAGAGCTGTCAGTGGGCTGGGTGTCTCTGTTGGCCGGCTTAGCTGCTGAGCTGGGCTAGATGTGTTTCAGGCTGCTGACAGATGGAGCAGATCTTACCTGGGATGACTTGCACAAGGTCACAGAATCACACAGAATCACAGAATGTTAGGGATTGGAAGGGACCTCAAAAGATCATCTAGTCCAGTCCCCCTGCCAGAGCAGGAACACCTAGGTCAGGTCACACAGGAACATGTCCAGGCGGGTTTTGAATGTCTCCAGAGAAGAAGACTCCACGAGCTCTCTGGGCAGCCTGTTCCAGTGTTCTGTTACCCTCACTGTGAAGAAATTCTTCCTCACATTTAAGCTGGATGCAAAAGCCAGGCCCATGTGTTACTCCCTAGGACACACCACCTCCCTAGCACCCAAACAGCCCAGCTTTGTTTGTGCTTCCCTCATTCTTGTGGGGTTTGTTAAACACCGGTGCCTTGATGCCCCACAGTGGGTCTGGCGGGGCAGTGCTTATCACTGTGGCTATGTGAGGATATGAAACCAGCCATGGCTGCAGGATGAGAGGAAAAAAGAAGGGAAAAACAGTGGTTCTCCTAGATTTTGCAAAACATTGTAGCTAAGAATCTGTTGTGCAGCAAAGGCAGCAGGTGCCTGGCACTGTCGGAGTGACCATGGCGGCCTTAACCGATCCTTTACAAGCCCCTAAACCATACAACATTTGTGAACACTGCTGCAGTGTGCTCCTTTGCATTCTAGTTCCTATGGAAACATGCTGTAAGAATGTCTAAAATAAGTACAGTGCTTTGAAACTATTATTATTTTGATCTTTCCCAAAAAAATCTCCTTTATCACCTTTCTGGCTGAATTTTTAATACATTAAAAAGGTCATTGACATTATCTGGCAACAGCGTGCTACCCAGCTTACTCAAGTCTCTGCATCCCAGGACCTGTTGGATCCCAGGATCTGATATGGAGATTGATGCTCCCTTCCCCCATCCTCCCTGCTCAGTGGGGTGGCAGGTTGTGGGTGTAAGTGTTGAACTTATGTATATATGTGTGTGTGTGTGTACATGCGTGTTTGTCCATCCCTTTCTTCCCCATGTAGTGAAAGTGACAGTGGTATTTGCCACAACAGCAGAAGGCACAAGCTTATTCCCAGCTCCTTTTAGGGTCATGGCATAGTGTTGGCTGGAGGTCGCCTAGTCCAGCTGCCCATCAAAGCAGAGCCCTCTCCACTGGTGGTGCGGGAGGTGGTTGTGAGCCAGATGGAGACATTCTGCAGGTCCCCCTTGCTTTGTGGGGGAGGGTCTGTGCTAGAGCAGGCCATGGGCTGTTTGGGGCAGCTCTTGTAAAGGAAATTACTTGTTCTGCCCCAAAGGGTGCTCATGTTGGTAACTGAAAACAGGGCTGTATCTTTAAAGTGCTTTCCCCAAGTGTTCCCGTGATTTCCTTGTAAAGCTGTCATCTCCCTTAGAGCAGTCTCCCTGACCTTTGTAATGTCTAAGGTTTTCAAAGTAGCCATGTCCCATTTTCAAAAGCCACTTTTGATGGGAGAGCTTTAGGAGACCTAGAGCTAAATCCGGTAAAGGGCCAAAAAGCCTTATTTAAAACTAGGTGCTAACTTTTGCTCATTTTTAGCCTTCTCGCCTCTTGCCCCAGAACCCTTTGGCATTTGAGGCGGCAGCAGGCACTTAAATTCCTGAATTGCTTCTCTGGATTTTGGGGCAGTGCCAAACCCCATTATACCCCTCCATGCTGTATGATATGTATGTCCCGTGGTATCTGCATTCTCCAAATGTTTTCTGGTCTGGAGAGCTGTTTCTATAGAGTCCCAGGAGCAGAGGTACCAGCAAAACAAGGTTTGAAATAAAAAGGAGTTGACACTGGAGCAGTATTTTTGATGACTCCTAGACAAAATGTATTAGAGTCACAATGATATGCACCTAACTGACATTATGCTTTAACATTAAACCACGTTTCAGCCATTTGAGAACTATGGGCATCTTTTTGAATCTCATTCCAAAGCAGCAGGCCAAATTCTGCTCACAGAGTTACATCTGCATAGCCAGCGAGCAGGATGCTGTGTAATTGTGCACCCTGCTTTACGTTGCTGCATGTTTAGTCTTTGACGTTTTGCATGCTTGTGGTAAGCGTAGTGGCAACATCAGATCTGTTTCATTTTGGTGGAACACCAAAGGCCAGTAGAAGAAATACGAGTCCAATCTTACGGCCAGAAGAAAGCTTTATAGACTGATTTCATGATTGCTATCATAGTGGAGTTAAACCACTCATTAACGAAGCAGACAAATTAAAATGTAAATGCTGGTCTGAAATAAAAGTATTATGAAGCTTGGCATTTGCATTTCATATCTGCAAAGATCCTTCCTTGAATAACAAGTGTTGGCTCCAGCACTGAAGCGAATACCAACAGAAATGAGAATTGTGAACTCTGGAGCAGTTGTGGATTGTAAAGAGAAATTGCTCTGTTTTAACATGGAAATGCAAGGCTAAGATTTTGATTGCGAGAGCTCTGCTCAAACTGCTTTGGAGCTGGGCCACGGTAAATGTAACCTTTCTAACCCGACTGATAAGTTCATGCGTATGCACAGTATGTAGGTCATTCACATTTATCCGGAGTAGACCAGAAATGAATGCAGTAAGACTTCAAAATATGTTGCTTTTCGACCCTTTCACTGTAGCACATTTCTCTCTGCCATTCCTCCTTGTTCATCTATGTATTTTATGCTGGCAAAAGCTGTGGTAAGATATCACCTGATATGCACAGATAACTGATAAATTAAATGCTAAGTAAACAGCTATACTGATGAGAGCAAGGGGTGGCTAGAGATGCATATACCTGCAAGTATGAGGGTCAGGTACTCTGAAACAGGGAATTATTTACACCTTTGCTAAATCATTGGAAATTTGTTTAGCAGTCACGGGAATTTTGGAAATACCTTCAGTTTGAGAAGGGCAATATTGCAATGATTTAAAAGAATTATTCTGGCATATGCAATTAAATAATATTAAATCCTGACCATAGTCAAGTAATTGTTAAACACTCTTAACAGAAAAATTGTTAGTTATCTTGAAGGTAATGGACTCATGAGGGATGGATGCGTGTAGTTCAAGAAAGGAAAATCATAGAATATAAAAGTGAGTTTTAAAGATGATATTTGCACATGTATTCTTAATTTTTTCATTGTATTGATATATTTCATAGCTTTATAGTCTTGCCTACCACACCAAATAAATTTTCTTGGGCCCCAGTGATGTCAGACATGCTGAATGTGGCAGGAATATTAATGATAGATGGTTGTACTTCAAATTGAGATGTAGAGTCCATTGGGTTCCCATGAGCATTCGTGTTAAGTCTGGTCATAACTAATGATCTATGAATACAAATATCAATTTAATTTGAAGGCAGTACTGGACTGGGAGGTATTTCAAGCTCTGCTGAGGACAGAAGTTTATAGCTGGGGAACTAGAAATACTAGATTTCCTATCTGTAAGGCTCAAATAAGACAAATGTGAGCAGATCTGTGGAAAATGATCTGAAAATATGTAAACAGTAGTGCTGGGAGAGAGGAGAGATTGGAGTTGTATGCCTGTAGTGCAATGTCTCTTAATACCAGAAAAATATTGACTCCTTGACTGTGCCAGACACTTGTGAAGGGAGCAGCCAAAACCTTGCTTCCCTTCTGGCATAGATGCCCTGTAAGGGCTCCAAGGGCTCAGTGAAGGGCAGAGGCTGGTCTGTCACCACAGTGAGCTGCTGTCCTACCTCCATCTGCACCATACTCGCCTCATTCTGCATCTTACACCCATCCCTGTGTTTGGTCTTTGCTCCTGCTGGTGGTCAGCAGAGGTAAAAATGGAATTAAGTATAAGCAGAGTGGGTGGGCAACTGTGGCATGTGGGGGCTGAAGCTGGAGAGACGTACATCTCTGCAAAACTGGTTTTACGTTAGGTATCCGGGGAAGTGGGTTGAGCCACTCTCTGTACATGTCTGCAGCTCTCCACTGATCACAGACCTGAGACCACTGTAGAATTAAAATCACTGGATAAAACTGAGCATTTAACTTAGATGGCTAAAGCTGACTCTAATATGGGTAAGCCACAGAGAAGGGGGAAGAAGCTGCCAGATTTGCCATGTAGCCTGGGACTCTTGGAGACTCTGGTGGCCATTCAGAAGGTCTGAATTTTCTTCAAAACAGCGCACTGAGTGTAACTTATTTCTAGAGTATTTTAAGATGTGGACAACTGCATTCCTTGTTTTTTGAAATGCCTTTTGTTGTGAGCAGAAGGGTACTGCCACAGAGTCCCGTTACGATAGATGGGGAGGAAACAGCAGATGAGGGATGGGGAACAGCCCCCTAGACAGAGCCACCCTCACTGAAACATGAGTCTCTTAGGTGACATTACTTAAACTAGGTAAGCAGAGGGACAGCAGTCAATACAGGTTTTGCTGTCAAAATGGATTTTTGCCAATCAATGCACTTTGCCTAATCAAATACCTATATGCCCACAAGGATTAACACTTATGTATTTAATTTATCTGTTCCTGATTAGGAACAGAGTCAGGGTAGATTATAATTTTTACTTTAACTTTGATTCTGTGTTATCTCAGTTAAAACATGACATACGTTTTGTTGTCTCAGAAAATGCTTTTGCACATACCTAAGACTTGTGTTTGTGTGAGTTCTCCCCCTCCTTTCCCAGCTGCAAAGAGCATTGGTTTTCATAGGTGCCCTGGGGAATTACATTTTAACACATCATTGTATTTGAAATTCCAGATTTCTCAAAGTGAAGATACAGCCTATTCTCTCTTCAACCACAAGATACATTTTTCTTTTTTTTTTTTAAGTGGTACTAGAATTGGGTGCTTAAAAGAAAGGAAGAGTTTCAAGTAAACAGAGCACTGAACTGAGCTGCAGGAAGCCATCAACGCTTCCCTTCTTGTGTCATTTATCTGTCCGGTGACGTGGGACAAAGCATTTTGCTGCTGTTTCTGCCACGTGACTTCGGATTTTCCCCACTTTGTTTTATCTCACCCTACTGTAAATTCTTTGGGGTGGTGCCTGTTTCTTACCATGTGTTTGTGTAAAGTTTACAGCACTTGACTGACTGCCTGTGAACAACTGAAAATGAGGGCATATTTGGGGATTACAAAAAAGTAGAAGACGTGTGTCAAGGGGTTGAACATAAGTAGCTGAGATGAGAAAATAATATTTTTTTTTCAGGTGGGACTAAAATGCCTGGCCTATGTCTAGAAGGAAACTTTAATTTCTAGTAGTCCACAGGAATTCAGCTAGAGAGGAATACAGTTGCTAAGAAACACCTGTTTTGCTGAGCTGTGGTTCTTCATGTTAATATAATCCATAATTTCCCATTGATCCCTCTGATCTAATATGCATTGTTAGTGTGTGTTACTTCAGATGTCCCTGGGAAGGAAATGTAGTTTTGGACCCACAGTGTCTGGGCTCTGCCCCCTACAACAGGTCCGTGTCCCCAGGCTGGGAGCAGCACACCTCTTCTGGAAATCTGCCCCCATCCCTCTTCTCTGCTGAGTGGCTGAGAACAGTTGCAGAGAAAAGAGATTTGCGGACTTCAAGAAGGAAACAGGGCCACCTCTGCATCCAGACTGGAGAGGCTGTGAGGGACCATGGTGACAATTTTTATCTGCTTTTGTTTCTCTCTGCCTCTGGAAAGGGCATAACAGGATGTGTTGGATTGTGCTTAGTTTTTTGAGAGCCCTGTGGATGCTTCTGTCAGCATTATTGCTGCATTCTTGTGTGTGTGGAGAAACTATTGTAGAGGCCAGTTCACAAGAGTATCTTGCTTCTATCAGATCTCGGTGATTTCCTCAAATCCACTTGATAAAGCAATGCCCAAACTGCCCTTAGATCGCCAAAGCGCCCATTCACCTCTTTGATTATGCCCAGAACAAGTACTTCAAAGAGTTAAAAAATCTATAAATTAATTTCTGTGGCCTGTTTTATTCCCCAAGATATTTCATTATAGGACAGATCGAATGCAGGTCATTTGAGAGCTTAGCAGGTTTTTGTAGTCTTGATCCCATGTATATTTGGATCAAACTGTTACAACATTTTTGTGAGATCTGCAAATTGCTTTTTTTAAAGTAAACTTAATCCCTTTGAGCATATTGTACACTTTGTAGCTCTTAAATGTTACTTAAGCTCCAAGTTCTGTTACTGTTTATGAAAAATAGGTTGTCTTCATTTGTAAAATCATGAGAATCTTTTAAGCCTGCTGGCTCTTGTTGCAGTCAATGGGATAGTTTTGCTTTGGATTCCAGCTGGAAGAGGATCAGCTCTCCTGCCACTGGGAAATGTACCTTTAAATTGTCTTGCATCTTACTTCATTAATTGATGCATTCTCCACTAAGCTGTGACATTTTCATTTTCTAAGCTGTTTATTAATTCCAACACTGAATAATTAAAAAGAAAAAAAAAATAGTGCACAAGGGAAACGTATCATTGAAGACCATCACAGAAGCTGTACAGAGAAGAAAGCATGCAGACCAGGCGGCGGATTGCAGACATAAATGAGGAGCTGCCTAAAAGCCAATGTAATCCAGAAGCTGTATCCTCAGTTATGCATGTGTTGTGTTTTTAAATGAGTGCTGCAATATCCTCGTTGAGTACTTGTTTGTTACTTTTAGCTACAGAACTTGGTGTGGAGTTACAGGCTGACATAGCAAAGCAGTATCGTTAACCTGTTTTCCACTATAAGATGCGATGAATGTGTGACAGCCATCTATGCAGATAAAGCATGCAGTGGTGCCCTACCATATTTCCACAGGGAAATTAAATAATAGCAAAGGAAAAGGAAAGAAAAAGGCAGTGCATTTTGAGAGGCTGCGAGAAAGCAAACTGAAATTTGTGTGTTAGTTGCCAAGAGCCATCATTCTGTGTCTTTGGGAGAACAGCAAGTGCTTTACTCTGTCTTCGTCCCTAGTGTTTCACTTTTTGTAACAATACAAACCCGCAGCAATGTGTTTTAATCTTTTGCTTCTCTGTATTGCTCCTTCTCCTGGGTTTCCAGAGAAAACAGAATTCAGAAACTTTCACAGAGGAACAGATCAGATAAATCTGTGCAGGTTTTAATCTGATTTGTACTGAAATGATGCTATGTGCATTGCTGTAGCAAAAACACAGGGTAAAATTAAGACTACACAGCCCTCAGGAGGTATTAAGATTTAATGGCAAGACTGAAACCTGATGTGCCATTCCCAGCCCCGTTGAGCTTTACAGCATGGCCTTTGGATGCTATTGCAAGTGTGCTTCAAAATGAGTCTCTGCTTGGTTATGCAAATTATTCTTCTATCAAGGAACCACTATGTGCTACAAAATTAAAACTGGGAGGAAAAATAACCACTGTGGGATAATATGCAATAAATCCACTGAAGCTGCTGGCTCTGGTGAGGTAACGTCTTGTCCCTCTACGGGTGGAACATTTCTCTATCGAATCATTACAGTTTTGCTCAGAAACGTCCTACTGCTTGAACTGCTGTGGGAAGAACAGTAATGTCAAGCAGATATCAGGTTTTCCCAGTAGGAGCATCCTGCTGGGAAATGGGGCGCGCTGGTGTGATGGTCTGAAAAGCTCAGCTGCGGCAGCTCTCTGTAATTGCTACTCCCTTCTGATTTCTTTGCTGAATGCACAACATCACTTCTAACAAACAGATCTGAGAACAAAATCCTTGACTTGTCACCAGTGTAATACTCTGCGTACGAAGTCGGGGTTTGTGACTAGTTTGCCTTCATCATTTCTTGCGATCACTGTTTGATACTGAGTCTCTCATCTCATGTTATAGTGCCAAAGCCTGACGCAGAGAGCAAATGCTTCTGTTTCAATTGATGATGTTTAATTTTTCATGATCAGTGCAGTTTAGTGCCTCCCCAGGTAGGAGTCTCCGATGCTAATTAACAAGGAAATGTTTTCTGGCTTCATAGGACACATGTGCACTCTGCATTTCAGTTCTGTTAAACAGCTGAGCTGAGTGGGATTGGTGGAGGTTACTGCTGGCTGCACTGAGCAACCTTTTACTACTACTGCTGCTTGAAGAGAACACTGCACAGTTTTCTCTCCTAGCCCACACAGCTGCAAAATAAAGTGTGGGTTTTGTTTTGTTTTTGGTTTTGGGTTTTTTTGGGTTTTGTTTGTTTGTTTTGTGGTGGGGTTTTTTGGGGTTTTTTTTGGTGGACGCTACTGAAGGAGACGTGTAGTCCTGCTTGGACGCTGGTAAGCATCACATCCCAGATGGGAGTGCTGTGTTTGTCTGGTGTGAACAAAGGGCAGGCTGGGTTTGGTTCTTATGTGTATTCTTCAGTGATGAGGAGTTGGGTCCTTATAATGTTACATGGCAATTGGCTATAGACCTACAGCAAAAAACATCTCAGACTTTCTAGAATGTATTTAAAGTTTTGTTTTGTTTTCCCTTTTGGTTTTGGTGTATAGTTTAAAATGATTGCCACTTAAGATTTATTTTCAGTTACTCTGAAACTTTTTTTTTTTCCCAAAATAAAACACAGTTTTTATTACAAATAGTTGGGAGTGGCTTGATATATATGACTTTCTGAAGCTCTACTGATGAATTATTTTAGTGTGAAGTTGGGGATCATAACAGGGTAGTGTGAAATCAAGGTTCTGTGTTGTGTGCATTTCAACAGGATGATACAAATTCCAGCTAAAGGGAAACCTGGCTCCACATGTAGTGAGATACTAGCATTTGCTTTCAGATTTTGGACGGGTGTACATGTTGGATGAACTAAAGAAACAGTCTGCACTTTCTTGCCCTTCACAAATTTTGACCTAATTCTCTTTCTTAGAATAAATAAATGAGAAAAGCCAGCTGAGAGCTCACTTGTGTCAGTGAATGGCTGCGAACTGCCACCTTCTTCCACCTGGGCTGTGGTAACTCGAGCAGATCTTGCAGTTTTCTGCAAGTCCTGCAAGGTTTGGTGTGGTTCCTCCTGCAGCCAGACATAGGTACCAAAATCTCAACTTTCACTGGTGTCAGAAACCAAAAGTCTAGACCTCAGGGTGAAGAAATTGAAAATAGGTTTAATAGATGCTCAAAGAGAGAGTGGTTAAAAAAAAACCCAAACCAGAGTGTGGTATTAAAAATTAGTAAATTCTCATTTTTAAGCTAGGTTGTGATATTAGCAATTTTTATTGATAGGACAGTCACATGCTGAAACAAGGGGGTTTCAGAGCTCTGGGAAGCTTTTCTTTGCAGCCATGGAGGCTAGAAACTTTATTTTTAAGTCAAAGCTTTCGTTCTTCTTTAATCTCATACCTCCTGAAACCAAGTCCTTTATGAAAAACACTAACATAAAATGCAGCAATTTGTGGCTGCACCTTGGGGATCTTTTTTTGCAGAATTGGTTTTGCCCATCCCCTTTGTGTTCAGTCAAAGTTAGTGAGCCACACTTGCCACGGCAAATCAGTGGGATTTGCTGAGCCCCCAGCTCCTACTTTAGGCGAGTAGAGTGCTGAGTTATTACTTGGGCTTTATGTACCTTTGCCCTGGTATAGAGGCAATACAAATACTTTAATTTCTGTTTTAGACTGCTGCTTATTAGTTCAATATTTTCTACATTCAAACTACAAGGTGGAAAAGTTATTTTCGAATGAGCATGTCCTGAGTTTTTTGTTCTGGTCAGCTGCAAATGCTCTTTTCAGGAGACAGTGGACTAGCTCCACCGAGCTGCGTGGGGTGTGTAGCTCCCAGTCAGAGGCTGAAAGATGCTGGTTTGTCAGAGTACATTTTATTGTTGAGATATCCTGGGCATGGCACATACTTCAGCAGAGCTAAGGAGTCTGTGCACTAGGGAAACACTTCCAGCAATAAACCTGAACTGTATAAATTCCTGTTTCCTGTAGCTGGGGAATATCTGTATGTCACTGATGAATTCTGCCGGCTCATGTGCTGAAGTTCTGGGTTTAATATCAAGATATAATTTCCAAAGGGATTTACTAAATCAGTGCTGTTATAGATGGGGAAGCATGTAAGTAAACGTGGATTAATTGATTCAGGAGAACTGAGCTCCTCGCTTGGGTGAAGAATGTCAGTGTGGGATCCTGTAATGGATGTGTGAGTGTCAGGGTAAAATATTGATGGTCATTTCTGTGGTTCAGGTCACTGAAGTGGATGAAATTATATCTTATAGAAGAAAATTGATTTGCATTCTTTCATGTTTGAGATGCACAACTAAGTAAGAGTGCTGTTTACCAGAAGACATAATGCTTTGTCTCTTTGTTGTTTACTGTAATATTTTGTGTGTTCAATTTCTACAGTATTTTACCCAGGACCTTTTAAAGATCTAGAAAATTGCTTTCATAAAGGAACAAGAATGAGCAAACAGTGGGGGAAAAAAAAAAACCCAGACCCTTCATCTAATGTCATCTAGTACCTAATTTAAAGTGACAAACCACCAGGAATTCAGAATTAATAGGACTTCACAGCTAATACTGACTTGTTAAAGATTTGTGATTTTAGAGCATCCTGCTACATTACATATTGATGTACTAGAATTTCAGTGTTACCTTGTAAGTAATTCAAATTTGTCAGTCTATATATCTCTGTTTTTTTGAGGTAAGAAAATAAAAATTGAGGGTCTTTTTATATGAACGCACAGGAAAGTAGTTAGGCTTATTTCCTTTTTAAAGCATTTAATATTTCATGTCTCCTGCCAGCCCAGCTGGGAATCTTTAAAAGCATATCTTTACAAGAACTGACCAAGATTTTTTTGGCATAGGTTTTTTTTTTTTTTTTTTCTTTTTTTTTTTCCTCAGAAAACGCTGATGGATCAAACTCCAAACTCTTAAGTTTTGAAGAATTTTTCATTTTATAGTATGTTCAAAAATGTTTTGAAAATAGAACAGGATTCCCCTGCATTTTCAAAATAAAAGAATCTGATTGTGTTTATAATTTTGAGGGGTTTAAAATAATATAGTTATTATACCAAAAATAAAAATATGCAGCAAAATCAAGCAATATTTTGGTGCTATTAAAAATATTTTATTCTCCCAAATGCTACAGATATTACTGTTCTTTTCTTAACATTTTAGGGTCATACTAATTTGCTGCTTAACCTATGAAAAAAGCAAAAAAGTTCTTTCCCCAGAATTAAAAATAACAAAGACAGTCGAGTGGGACTCCAGTTTTGCCACTGACTTTTATGTGGAAGACAGACAGGGACCACTGTGAGGGGTGGCCTCAAGGAGCTTGTGACAATTATAATAAGTATGTGATAATGATAGATGAATATGGAAGCACACAGATGGCAGCTGGTGGTCCATGAAAGATGCAGGGAGCCACATCCAATTTATTGTATTGGTTAAGACAGGTTTATCGTGCATCAGTGTACTGCATGGAGTGTATTGCAAGTGTCTGGTTGCTGTGTGTTCCTTCTGTGAATAATTCTTGGACTTGCTCTGCTAGTGATAGCTTATTTTTTAAATACATATTTTATTAGCTATACATTTCTGTCATTCCATTTTAGGCCTTGTCCCCTTTCTGCCACTGAATAGTCATGGAATTGTTTCGGTTGGAAAAGACCCTTAAGATCATCAAGTCCAACCATTAACCCAGCACTGCCAAGTCCAGCACTAAACCATGTCCCTCAGCAGCACATCTACACGTCTCCAAGGATGGGGACTCAACCACTGCCCTGGGCAGCCTGTTCCAATGCTTGGTAACCCTTTCAGTGAAAAAATTTTTCCTAATATCCAATCTAAACCTCCTCTGGCACAACTTGAGGCCGTTACCCCTCGTCCTATCACTTGTTACATGGGAGAAGAGATCAACCCCTGCCTCGCTACAACCTCCTTTCAGGTAGTTGTAGAGGGCAATGAGGTCTCCCCTCAGCCTCCTCTTCTCCAGACTAAACAACCCCAGTTCCCTCAGCCACTCCTCATCAGACTTGTTCTCCAGACCCTTCACCAGCTTCGCTGCCCTTCTCTGGACATGCTACAGCAGCTCACTGTCCTTCTTGTAGCAAAGGACCCAAAACTGAACACAGTACTCCAGGTGCAGCCTCACCACGGGTGAATACAATTGCTTCCCTAGTCCTGCTGGCCATGCGATTTCTGATACAAGCCCCAGCCTGTTTTCTCCCCTCCTTGAAATGAAACAACCAGTAGTGTTTTTCAGGGGTTCAATCCCACCTACGTACCATGTATTTTCTGTTTCCCCATGGTTTTGGCAGCGTGATGAGCAGGAGGGGATGCTGTCCTGGGTCCCGGTGGTGCAGCGAGAGCACGTGCAAACCTGTCCTAACATGGTGGTTGTGATTGGTCTTGAGAGTAGAGATTAGAAAACTTGACATGGGGTCCAGTTTAATGGAAATGGTTGTGTGGATAGTTTTGGAAACAAAAACCCTCACTCTTCACTAGCTGGTTCAGGGTGGCTTCTCATGATGCCAGAGCCCCTCAGCATCAGTCCTGCCAGCCTGCTTTTATATATAAGGGATATTTTGAGGCCAGTGGTTTTCCAATTGTACCCTTATTATTTGCTGGAGAATCTCAGCTCTGCTAGTGCCATTTTGCTGTCAGCAGCTTGTTTCAGATACATCACCCGGTATTGATTAGAATTGATTAATATTTCTGTAGCACTTTTTCTTAATGTAGAGCTAAGTGTCATTATGTCCACTTGACAATTGGTAATTTGCAGCCCAGAAAGGTAAGAGATCTTGTCCCGGGTAATCCAAGAGGTGACAGTGGTTGTTGTGCTAACATGCCATAGTGGTACCTAGGGATCCAAAGGAGGGATCTGTGCAAAGCACAGAGTCCAGTGCCCCTGGCCTGAGGGTCTCGGGAGACCTGCATGACAGAGAGTGGGAATGGAGGCACATTGCTGCCCTTGCAATGCTGGTGTCTATCTGCTGTGTCAGAGCAGCTTCTTGAAAAAGAATTTGTAAAGAAAATAAAATGTGCTTTGGACATCAGTCTTCTAGCAACTTATCACTCAGAATTATTTGAGCAACTGAAGATTGTGAGCTCCTGGAATAAAGAATTGATCTAGTGATGCAGTTAGTGATCTGGTATTGAAAAGACTTGCCATAACATTTTCTAGTTTTCTTCTTCATTTCTTCCTTTATTTGCATTTGCACCTCTACACACAACAATTTGAGGCAACTCCAGCAGCAAAATCAAATAGTAAAGTGTGTAGTAACTTACTACTAAACTGCTGTACATAGAAATCCTTCTAGCCTTACTTGAGTACAGCAGGTGACTTCTCCTTGACTTACGGTTATGAGGAGAGGAAAATGCTTTTGCTTTCCAGGAACAAGCGTGCTGGCTGCTGTTAGACGGGAAGCAGCGGCAAGCGCCAGCCTGGGTGTACTGCTTGGCTGAGGTGAGCGTGTTGTGGTGGTGTTGGCCTCCTGCAGGAGCTGCACTTTGATCAGAAGGGCCCTGACACAGCAGCTGCTCTGCCGGAGGGGCCACCTCAGGCATCAGTGAAAAACAGACCTCCTGGTCAGGTGTTACCTCTCCTGCTGTACAGGAGAGCAGGGAAGGGGTGCAGGAGAGTGGGAGGAGGCACTCAAGGACCTGCATTGAGAGGGGCCATGTCCCTCAGCCCATGTGGGGCTGCACTGGGAAGAGCTGGAGACTCTGCATCCTCATCACACTCCTGTCAAAGATGGCTCATACACCAAGGTGATCAGCAGAGGAACTGAAATATAACACTTCAACTTCCTTTTCCTTCAGTGTGATTATTCAGGATCACTTAGAGTACTTAGATGTGAATATCTAGGTTTGGTTTTTTTTTTTTCTCCCTTAATTGAAAGTTGGGAAAGTTTTGATCCTTAGTAAGCATATTTTTCTTCCAACTGTTTATATGGTGTCCATATAAAATAGCTTTTAACATGATGGAAAAACAGTTTTGACCTATTTGATCAAAATTATTTCTTTTCCTCAAGCAGAGGTCACTGTCATTGTGTCATAGTTCTCCTTGTCCCCTACTCATCAAGAGGGTCTTTCCAGTAAATAAGGCAGACAGGGACTGAATTTAAAGAAAATGTGGCAGCCTATTCTTTGTGGCCCTCTTTGTATGTCAAAAGAAGCAAAGAGATCTAAGTACTAGATTTAATCTAGTACTCCATGTGTCTTGATTTCCCCAAGCATATCATCCAATTTGGTGTTCAGGACACCTTGAGTGATCACAGGTGGTCTTACATGGCCTCACTTTCCAAAAAGCAGTTGCCACCCCAGCTCTCAGGGTTGGCTGCACACATGCTACAGGGTCCAGGTGCTTGTTCTGGGTGGCTGTGGGGAGACCTTAATTTCATCCCATAACCATCAGTGAGATTCTGAGTATTACCATTAGTCAAAGTCGATCAAATGCTCGTTTGCCCTGCTCCAGTTCCTCTGTCTCCAGGGGCTGTGAGCCCTGGCCAGGCAGGTGATGCTTCCATCTCCATCTTGGCTCTGTGCCTTCCCTTCCCATGGCAGCCCCTCCATCTCACAACAGGAGTCCTCTGTGCTGCTATTGCAGGGTCCTCAGGCAAGCCCTTGGCTGCCCACTTACTTATCTGAGTTACCCGGCTGCTTGAGCTGGTAAGGATCTTGCCACTGATGGCTACTTCTGAACCACCGTGCTGTGTACCTCAATATGAAAAGAAATTTTAAAAACTGTTTTGCACTTAGATGACATTGAACTTTTGCTATAGTTATCTGGTATTATTTGTCAAGTTTGGATGAATTATTATATTTGTCTCTTCTTTGGACAGGCTGTTGTAGTGCCGTTAATAATGTTTGCAAACACTATTTGCTGTTAGACTGGGCAGTAATGGAGGTGCTGTAATGAGTCTAAACTGGGTGGCAACCAGGGAATCATCAAATGATGCTTGTATTAAAGGCCCTGAAAATTCATCTGGGAAGCATCTTTGCAGGGGAATGGACTAGCTTGCACGTTCAGTGAAATTGGCCTTGGATTTGGGGATGTGTAGAGGTCACGGTAAGATTCAAATGCATTCACAGCAGTTATTCAGGATGTAATAGTTTCCAATTTATTCAGGATGTAATAGTTTCCAATACCACATACTCTGCTTAGTACTGCCTTTAGGAAGCAGACAGAGGGAAAAGTTAGCCTGAGGTGATGCCCACATTTTCATAGAGAATCAGGCCACTCATTTTGCACAGGTGTCTGTGTTTTGTGTGCATGCGTGCGTAATCCATCACTTGCAGAGCCAGTCAGCCAGCTATTATTCTCTGGAAAAGGCAGAAGCTAAAATCAGCTGTGGATTTATGCCGTGCTGGTTCTTTTTGTTCGACTGACTACTATCTAGGTTAATATATTATACATTCCCATGTATTATAAATATGTCTATTCTAAAGGATAGAGGAGGCAACAACCATAGATAAGATTGCAAACTAGTTTTCATTACACAGTTCCCTGGATTTAGATGGCCAGAACTTTGTGAAACATCTGCCTTTCTGGGTGAGATATCCCTAGCATGGCTTATGTCCAAAGATGACAACCTGATTTTAGAAGTTTTGCAGATCCACTTAACAATATTTTTGAGAGAGGAAAGTGGAAAAGGAAATGTTTGTATTTAAAGTGGTTTTTGAAATGCTTCTGTGGGAAGGCAGGGTTCATATGAAACTTTAAAGCTGATGGACTGACTGTGCTTGTGCAGTGTGGGGTTCAGTGTGCTGCAGATTTTGAGGAAGTTTCATTAATGATCATTTGAAAACCAGCTGATGTTTGAACACAAACCCCATGAGCCCCACTGTCAATCTCCATATGAATCAGGTATGCATGCAAAGTCAGTTTTATAATTAGTCACCTGATCCAGTGCACTGGTCCAGGCTGTCTCAGAAAGCTTTCCAAGCGTTTCAGGGAATGCAAGGTCATGGCAAACAGACCTTCTTCTTGTAGAAGCTTGAGCCCTTCTGCGCCCTCTTGGCTGGAGAGGATCGATGTCCTCGAAGTAAATAAGCTCAGCTACATACAGGGAGTTCAGAGGAACCTTAGAAGACTGGAGCCCTATCATCTCAGTGGGGATGTCAGAGCCCCAGATACTTTCTGTAGAAAAGTCTCCGAGCAGGCATGCTCCATTCCCCCCAAGCCTGCTGACGCTGCAGGCACTTGCACGAATCTGTGTAACCCCACTGCAGGGAAACTCTATTAAAGTTGCATAGTGAAGCACTCAAAGCCAAATGCATGTCAAGAATAAGGTTAAAGACACAGTTTTACTCCCCCCATTCCCTTCTCACTCTGTATTCCTTCTGTTACTTTGCAGCTGCCTCACTGCAGCACTTTTTTTTTTCCTGCGAAAGGACAATTAGATTAGAGGAAGTGCCCAGGGGAAGCAGAGATGCTGCTTTTGTGAGTAGGCGCTGTGCAAGAAGCTGTGGTGTCCCCAGGGACCGCCTGCGGGATGGACTTGGAGTGGTGCGATTGATTGTTGAGTAGCGTGGTCGGGAGCTGAGTGCTCTTGGTTGTTTTTGAGGAGGAGGGAGCAGGTGGAGATGCTGCACCTCTCAGAGCGGGCAAGGGATACCGGTGTGAGAGCAGACCCCAGGCAGCTGCTGCTTTTGTGGGAACAGAGGCCTATAGGATGTCTGCGTGGGCAGCTGAGGGCTGGCAGTGTTACCAGAAACAAAACTGAAGGAGACGTGTAGTGGCAGAGCCCAAACCATAATGATTGATTGCTGGGAATGCACAACGTATGCTGCTTTGCTGGGGGAGGTTACGCAAAATTAATTGGTGTGTGGGCTGGGGATGCCCTTACCCATGCCAAAGAGTTTAGTTTGCAAAAGTCTGAGGACAAGAGGCTGTGGTCTAGGGTGGGATGGGTGCCAGTGTGGTTGGAGCATGGCCAACATGTCTCTACCTGAGCCTTATTGCTTCTGCTCTGGAGGTTGTGTGCATGTCCCGCACCTGGGCCAAGATACCACCTGTGCACACTGTGATTATTCTGCAGACTATAAAGATTACTTTAAATACATCTCAAAGCTGGCACAGAGGACTCTCTGTTGGGCTCAGTGTATTAGCGACCACTGAGAACAGAACAGTGTTTGGCTTATCTTTTTCTTAGAGCCAAGTGGGTGGAAGTTTTCGGACAGCTCAGACTGGCCCAGAGGTCAGGTGGTGTTTGGTTCCTTCAGGGATGAGTTCTCCTGCCGCTTACTTACCTGAGGCGCTTGTTTTCTATGAGAGGGCTGGACTTTTCCTTAGCTGCTGCCGCAGATGTGCTGGCATGTCCCCACCACAGCAAGTCCCACAGGTAGTAGAGCTGCATTAGTGGGGCACCACACTAATAAGGAATAAGCTAATAAGTAATAAGCTTCTAAGTCTCTCAGGAGATTCCAGAAGTAGCTTATGAACAGTTAACCTTAAGATCTCTGCATCACACTGGGTATGTTTTAAACCTGCCTTCTGTCTCCTCTGACATTTGGTGCAGTGGTTCACCAGCTGTCTTTCTCCCAACCATTAATCATTAGGCAGCAAGCCGCAGGGAGCCACGTGCATCCCAAGGACTTGCTCTAGGAGCAGTGGCTAGAGTAATGCAGGTCACGTCAGCTTTGTTTCTTCCCTTTGCATGGTGTACATGCTGCCTTTCTGGGCCAAATGAGGGAACTTGCTACAGGGAAGCACCCCACTGTAGGTGTCTGCTAATACTATAGAACTCCTTAAGCAAAGCTTGCTTTTTGCATTGTACTGCAAAAAACTATGGGAAGTTAAACTCTGCAGACATCTTTTCAGAGGCTGTTTCATATCATACAGATGCCATGCCTGTATGGGATATTTAATACTGGCTCCTGTGGAACTTCTGCATCAGATACACACTGCGTTTCCTTTAGGAAGCCCTAGCTAGAAGAAGAGGCACTGCTTATGAGGCCACTGAGCCTGAAGCAGTCCACCTGGCTGCAGAAACATGTTCTGCATAACACTGCTTTTGCTTCCTCCAAATATTTGATGTAAAACTGAAGCACCTAATGAGGCTATAGCCAAAAGCTGTTTGCAGTCTTTGGGTGTGTAAACCACAGGGTAGCAAAAATAGATGCTTTTTGCCTTTCTTTGAAGAATTTATATCCTTGTTTTAAAAGTAACATCGAAAACTGAAGAAGGTGCAGGAAGGAACCATGGAAATAAGAGAAGAAAATAGTGACAGGCATTGAACACCTCAAAGAAAACCTGAGAGGTGCCTTGATGTCATATATAAAGTTGGACATAAAGGGATAGTGACAATAAAGGACTAGCAAAGAAAGGATTGTTAAGGACTAATAGCTGAAAGCTGATACCATTGAAATACCAACTGGAAGTAAGTCACCATTCTGCAGCTCAATAAAGGGGCTAATGAATGAAATTTAATAACTTGTGATATACAGAGGTCAGGCCAGATAATTGGTTCATCCCTCTGGGCTTCAGTTTTGTGAATCTAAGAACTGATGTATCTTCTGCAATTTCATGAAGGAGGAAAAAAGCTGTACTAACTAGCAGACATAGTTCCTCAACTCTGAACTAATTTGAAAATGTTTTCTACAATGCAGTTTCAGAGTGTTAGAAGTTCAGAGGCTTTTTTGCTTCTTTTTTTTTATTTTTGTAAACTTGTTCTGAGATCAATTATATCTGAATTATTACTGTGTGCAATTTGGCAAGTATGCATGATTTAAAATAGATTTAAGACAGTCATCTTTGGAAAATAATACAGATGAAGACTCCATTAAAAAACTAATGTTTCTGAACTGAACAGTGTTTTTATCCTTTGGGAAGTTAAATTATTTTCCTTTCAGATTGGTATAAATATAAATTAGGAGTAATTATATTGAAGTTTACAGAATGACATTTGTCAGATAGGATGTAAGAAGTACACCATTATATTGCAGTCCAACAAGGAACCTTGTAAAATGTGCTCCTTGTGGGTTTTCTGGTTTCAGCTGTTTATTAACACTGCTTGAATTACTCATGGTATATAAATTATCTGATAAAGTTAAATCTTCTTTCTGTTGGTAAAAACTTTGCAGACTGCTTCGGGATGCTGGAAATGAAGTATTTTCAGCTCCTGGGTAATGGTAGAGTTCACTTTGACTATCTGCATTTTGCTACCTGTGGGCTGATAGCCAGTGGGTCATGTTCATCATGTGTTACTGTCCCAGCTTGGCTGAGGCTCTGAGATCTTCCAAGCAGGATGAATATACACATAGAGCAAATGGAAGTCCCTGCAGTAAGTGACAGGGAGACAGGGTCCTCCATGTCAGTGAATGCAAGACCTGTAGGGCTCTGACTCAGTCCCTGCAGTCAGATGGCTCCTGGACTGGACCAGGGTCTCCTGCCTGTCCTCTGTCCCCTCCGTCCCCAGCAAAGCCAGCTTATCCCCTCTGCAGCCCTTACCCGACAGTATCCAGAATGTCGAGTCATGGTCACACTGAAGTGGGAGCCCTGCTGCCTGTCCTCTGTCCTGTGACCTGCCTGTTCCTCAGTGCCTGACCTTGTGCATGGGGTTTCCTACTGTGGAAAAGCAAAAAGCAAGAGTCTTCTCATGAGTGGTCTTTTTCTTGTGTGCATGTACTCATATGCATTTGCATATATTCATATACAAATATATGTATTCATAAGGAGTAATCAGTAACCAAAGTCTGGGGAGGAGCGGAGAGGAAAAGCCTCTGCTGTATGGCTCTCATAAATTTTCCTCCTATGTGAGGTGAAGAAAAAACATGGGAAGAGCATGCAGTCATCAGTATGTACTTAGGGAATTAGCATTGCCTGGTGTGTTTGAGGTAGTATATTAATAAAAATGTGGGTTTAATTGTTTGGAATGGTTATACTGAAACACTACTCTTCATATTTCTCTTGCATTAGCCTCTGTCAAGCTGTTCTTAGAGTAGCCTCAGACTTGGAATATCTGAATTTAATTACTGTTAACAGTAGAGATATTTAGTCCCATTTGAGGGAGGAAAAAAACCAGAAATATCTGGGAGCAGAGATAGCTTGTAAAGATAGCAGCATTGAGAAGTTTGTTAGCTGGTCTATAGTAATTAAGCTTATTTCCATAGCAACATTATCAGTTCAGCTCCAGTATTTTCAGATTTTTCTGTGCCCAGTAATTAGAACTAATATCCTAATTTTAGCAGAGATATCACATTTGTATTTGGTGAGAGTCTTGTAACTAAGCACACTGGAAAGTGAAATAATTTTCCATTTTCCTTAATTTCTCTTGGTTTCACTTCAGACTGCTTAACTAGCTAAAAGCAAATCACTGCAGTCTGCTTTCTCAGTACATAAGACCAGTTTTACCTTTCAAGATAATAGATACACACACATATATATATATATATAAAAATTTATCTATTTATATATATAGCTAAAAGCTTGCATATCTGTGCAAACCTCGGTCAAATACAAAGGCAGAGCTGAAGTACAGCAACTCAGAATACCTATATAGTCCTCATCAAAAGTGCTCCAGGTTGACACTGTGATGGCCTCTCCCCTTGATAAGGGATTTGCATGGGATACCTCTGAGCCCAGGAAGGGAAGGTATCCCACTTGCTCACAGGGCTTTCCAGCCATGGGGTCATGCGGTTTAGGTGTGTAGGGACGTGAATCTCCCATCTCATCTTGGTCTTACTCCCCACCTGCATTTCTTGGCTTTCCTGGGACTTCCCATTAGCCTGCCCGGAGACCAGCCTGCCCTTTGCAAGAGCCATTTTTCTGAGCTTCTCCAGGAATAAACACCCGATGAGATGCACAGCAAATGGGGAGAGTCTTGGCAGCACACAGGGGGATGTTTGTGAGCCCTGCAGAGGGCCCCAAATGCCCCCCAGGGGTTGGGGAGGAAAGGTGCCTGCCCCTCATCTCCCCACTGTTATTTCTGTAGGGCTGAGGACTGTGGTCTTTTCTAGGACAGACCAACAACCACCTTTTTAATAACAAAATAGAAGGCCTGAGGGAAAGCTGTGACACCAGACTGCCGTATTTCCACTGTATTCAGTGCAATGACTCTGGTTTATGTCATGTAGCCCCATATGACCAGACTCTGCCTATTTCTTATAATCAGCCTGGCAATGTGTACTATTCCGTAAATATATATGCATTTGCATTCCAAATTAAAACATTAAGTTTTCTCCTCACTGATGTTGTCTGTGAAAAGAGTTATGAAAAACCAAGAAGCCTCACTCAGTAGGAGAACTTGGGTTTATGTGGGTTTGTGTCCTCCATCCCCTAATCCCTCTCAGCTCCCACAGCAATCTGTGTTAGATCTGCATTCCCAGCCTAGTGGGCAAACATCAGACCAAGCTGTGGCTGATTTGAATTAGGTTTGCAGGAACAGCCAGCAGGCTGCTGCCTTTCAGGATGAGCAAAATATTCCTCTCTATCATCTGTACCCAGCCTCTAATTTTCACAAAACTTGTCAGGACTTCTGTCTCTTGAGACCTCTTTCTTCCCTGTTCCCAGCTGTCAAATTTGCTTAAAACTAGTCCGCAAGTTCAAAGGTTATTAAGGAAGACTTGACAAATGCATATACAATGGGATCATGTAAGCCTCAATTTTCTTAGAAGCCAGGCTGAAAAACAAGTCTGCAGTCTTTTGAAAATAAATCCTCATGTCTAGGCAGAGTTCATAAAGACCCGTTAGATTGTCTGCCTACTGGGTCAGTGTGATTTGGCTTTTTCTTTTAAAGATCTTTTTATCCCCCCCTATATTCAATTTGTTTTTTTTCAATTTGCTCTTTAAAATAAGCATAATGTTGGAAATACAACACTTCAGAGTAGCACAGCAGGTTCAACATATGCAGTGGATATATAGTGGAAAATAGCATCAGAAGACTTATTCCTGTTGCTAATGAGTTCTGAAGGTAAGACAACAGTTAATGTATTCATAACAGACTTATACTCAAAGATTTGTAAATAATTTATGGCTTTCCTTGAGTGGGAAGCCAACTACCATAAAGCTTAGACCCAAATAGAAAATAATTTTGTAGCAGCAAAGGACTTTGGATTTTGCAGATGCAGCAATTTCGCTGTAATCCCCCTGGCAGGGAAAAAAATTATTTAGTAGATTTACCATAGAATATCTAGGGACTTATAATTTAGTCTTTGTGGCCTCTTGGGGATCTATCACAATTTGGCATCTACTCCCTCCCTAAGGAAAATGAAACTCTTTGCAGTACGAGTAGTATTTTGCTAACTTGTGTTTATCTGCAAGAATTATTATAAATCTAAATTAACTACAGTGGGGAAATACACTGTTGGTGTGTGAACCCCCCTGTTGGTGATGGATTTGTGTGTAAATTGGCAGATAGCAACTATTTTCAGGGAAAATGAGTGAAATAGGCAGACATACTTTGCATGTGAATCATGGTGGCCTTTGGGAGTCTGGAACACTGATTTCTTTTACCGTAGATTTAAATGGCTGAACTGCTGTTGAAGTATGAAAAATTCCATGCAAATGCTTTATTTGTAAGATTGCAAGTAAAAAGCACAATGATTGCTCAACAATAGGCAATGGAAAAGGGGACAGCTTATAGACTGGGTTCAGAAGAATTGCCTTTGCTCCCAGTTGAGCTGTTTTTATAAAGGTAAAATAAAGGTGTGAGCGATGCACTGCTGTAACCAAGACCTATTCCAAAGTCTGGGTAGTGACCACAGCCTTTCTGGTTACAGTGAAAAGCACTGCTTATGGATGCTCATCTACTCCCAGCAGCAAGTGCTTTGCTCCACAAGAATACAATGACTGGAACTTTTGTCTCTTTGCATTGTTTCAAACTGGAGGATTTTAGTCCTAAGAGGGGAAGTGGATGGAGGAAGGTCATGGTGGTGAGAAGCAACAAGTGCTGGTTGGCTTTTCCATTGTTAGTAAGCTTGTATGTGGGCACAGCAGCTCTCCGGTCAGTTCAACCAGACTTCACTTGGGGAAGATTTCCTGCCTGCTGGGAGCCGTGCTCTTGAAGGAGGCAGAGGATTTGAAGGCCCTTACTAACAGCCAAGCTATGATCTCTTGCTTTATAACTTATTTTTGGCTTTTGTATGCATATTTTGGACACATATCTTTTACCCATGAAACACTGTACTTTTTTGATTAAGATAAATCACCTTGGCTATCTGTCTGTGATAACTATGTATTAGGACTGACTTTAGGTACTGGTGGGAATCTGGTCTGCTGCATACAGATGAGGAAGCGCTAATGCACTGTCATATCTAGCTTCTCTTCATGTGATTTTTACACCTCAGGCATGAAAAAGAGAATTGTGGAAGGGTTTTTAAAGACTGCAGAATGTTGTGGGACTTACTGCAAGGAGGAGCAAGAACTGGAAAGCCAAAGAAGTGTCCTATCATATTCTGTCTGATAAAGGGATTTGTACGACCTTCTGCAGCAAATGATAGGTCAAGTGGAGTAGTGTTTCTGACTTAAAGGATAGCATGTAGTAGTAAACATGAAAAACAAGAGACAGCAGTGCATAGTGTCTCTATTTTAGCCCCTCCATTAAACTTTTTTTCCTTTAAACTTTACATGTAGGCCGTCATAATCTATAGTGCAAAAAAACACAAGTCCCCCAAGAAAGCTTCCTATTAACTGGTGGAGAATGTGGGGATCACTTTTGGTAAGTAAGTTTAGGAGACATTTGCCCCATTCTGTCTGCGCTGTGACCCAGTGGACTGAAGACTTAAGTTCTTCTGTTCAATGGCAAAGGTGAAGTATTAGGCATAATAAATGTATCTGGCTTGAAACTAAGGAACAACTGGGAACTGTGAAAGGTATTTCTCCGGTGATTTAATGGAAGACTATTGACCAGCATCGCCTTCTGATGCCAGGAACAGGATGGTGAACCCCTGAATCAGAATTCAAAGGAAAGAGCAGACTCTGTTAGGGAGACTGTCACCCAGTGAGAGAGAGAAGCCCCCCAGGAGGCTCCAAGACTGAGGACAACTTACACTGGTAGTTATGGATACATGTGGAAGCTTTGCCTTGGCTTTTTTGCCCCCAAACATCTTGGGTAAATCTTTTCATTTTGAAAGGCTGTCCTGCAAATTCTGCTCACATGTAACCACACAGGAGGCAGAAGCGTTGCATAGAATCATAGAATTGTTTTGGTTGGAAAAGACGTTTAAGATCATCAAGTCCAACCATTAACCTAGCACTGCCAAGTCCATCACTAAACGCTATCCCTCAGCACCACATCTACACATCCTTTAAACACTTCCAGGGATGGGCACTCAACCACTGCCCTGGGCAGCCTGTTCCAATGGCTGATAACCCTTTCAGTGAAGAAATTTTTCCTAATATCCAATCTAAACCTCTCCTGGTGCAACAACCCTCACCTTGCTACAACCTCCATTCATACAGTTGTAGAGGACAATAAGGTCTCCCCTCAGCCTCCTTTTCTCCAGGCTAAACACCCCTAGTTCCCTCAGCCGCTCCTCAGAAGGCTTGTGCTCCAGACCCTTCATCAGCTTCATTGCCCTTCTCTGGACACTTTCCAGCAGCTCAGTGTCCTTCTTGTAGTGAGGGGCCCAAAACTGAACACAGTATTTGAGGTGCAGCCTCACCAGTGCTGAGTACAGGAGGATAAGCATCTTTTGTTTGCAAGCATCTGCTTCTGTCTTAGAAGAGATAGATTAGAGGTATCAACAGTGTATGCTGGTTGAATGGCTCTTACAAAGGCAATAGCTAGTCTAAACTCATTGGGATCTGCTGGGAGAGTGATAGCAGGAGACCTTGATACCTGCTAAAGATAGGGAACATTTAAACTTCATTGCACTTGGGAGCTGTGTTACGACTTAAACACTGTCCATCTGGTCACCCAAATTAAGCACCTGAATTAAGAGTGTTTTGTTGCTTATTGCTGTTGGGAATTTACCTGATCTTCTTTCTGTTTATTTTAGTTTCTAATATCTCATATACAACACTATCTGGCAGCTCTTTCATTGCAGTTCATTTCTATATTGTTAACTCCTTGTCCATCATGAAGTGAAAGGAAAATAAATTGCAATGTTTATTCAGTGCTTTTCATCCTACGTGGTCTCTGAATGCTTGACGTGACCACGACCCACTTCAGACACCACTGAAATATGGACTCTGAGCAAATGTGTAATGATGTGTAGGTGCACCTGGCAGGGTTGAGACTGCAAGTGAAAAACACCTTGTGAGACTGAAATTCCAGGAAGCCTTTAGCTAATGCAGTATGTCAATAACTTAGTATTTGTTTGCAATAGGAGAGCATCTCACAACACTTCTGAAAAGCTAAGGAAAGCATTTTTAGACCAAAATAATACCTGCTTGTGGTCATTTAAATGACTGTACAATGACTGTTCAGGTGACACTTGACTGGTTTAGTTTTAAAAGTATACATCAAAATAGTTGGACTAACCTGGGAAAGGTAAGCTAGAGGGCAAGGAGGTTTGTCTTCAGCTTATTAGCAAATCATGTGTTCAGTATGAGAAACAAATGTTACAGGTAAAACTCTGGTTATGGCAATAGGTATTACTTCAGAGCAATTACACTGATATTTGTAAAATCAGTAATGGAGATGGAAAGGCACATCTACTGCCCAGGTATACTTAAATAAGATCTACATTGCTGTGAAATAGTTTTGTTATACTGTTATAAAAAGCAGCAGTGCTTAGTAAAGTCAGTTAAATAATTTAGAGGAATTCAAGTGCTGAAAAGCTAATACTCATCCTTCTAATTATTGAATAAATTAGCAAAAAAGAAATAAACTGTGCATTCCTGGATTTAAACCTGAAGGTTATTTTATTAGAATGACAATTTCTTGAAGTGGGTTGTTTCTGAATATTCAGATGTGGGGTTTTTTGGTTGTGTTTTTTTTTTTTTTTTTTTTTTTTGCAGCTGACAGTAAGAAAGATACGTAGAAATGAACACACATATTTAAGAAAGTATACGATATAGAAGAAATTTTCTTCTGTTTTACCAATCATATGGAGTTGATCATGGACTTTGTAGATGGCCTTTTCTCTCTGCTTGCATCAAGCTGGAATCTATCCCTATTGATAGAAGCTTGCTCTTTGATTCAATAAATATATTTACTTTCAAATAATTTATAAAGATAAGTTCCTTTACAGAGGTTTTTAAAAGTTTGCCTTCTCAGACTTACATTATGATATTGTTTGGATTAATAGTGTACCCACATTCCAGAATCTGCATCTTTTCCAATAAAAATACATGAAGTCATGTTGACAGTGCAGGGTGCAAATATATTCTGTGAAACTGCATTTCACAGAGGAAATTATAAATTAGAGGTGATTTTTTTTTTTTCCTGTTTGCTATTTTGTCTTACTGCCTTTTTTCTGTTTTGTCAGATAGGTTTTGTAGGGGCTGACCCTGGCATGAGAAGGGATGTGTCCAGGGAGCCAGAGCAACAAGTTGGCTTTAGTACTCACACTATGAGAATCTCATGAATTTCAGATGTTTTCAGACTTTAACAATGCACTGAAAGAGGGAGGGGAAATGAAAATAGGTGAATGTTATCAGATTTACCATTAGGTTCAGAGGACTGATACTAAATTAATTTGAAGTCTGAACTGGTCAGTCCTTAGTTTGGATGATTGACACTGTGTTGTAAATAGCAGTAAAACCTGCTGAGCATATTGTCTAACCTTTCCTTGTAATGGCAGCATCAATCACTCCGTGATTAACATGCTCACAGGCACTTTTTTCATCTTCTGCCATAGTATCACTTCCAGTAAAGGACTGGATTAACAGCTGAGCACTTAAGAAAAAGAAAGGAGTCTTCTCTGAAGTATACTATATAAAAGTCCATAGAATAGCTTAATTTATCATGTGTCACTTGGAGTAATGAAGCACAGAGAGACACCCTCCTCATCCTGCAGAATCAGTCATTTTTTAAAATATAAATGGAAATATGTAACTGAGAAAGAGGATCATTTGTCCATTGAATACCTGTAACCAAATTATATAGTAACTTTGATTTCTAAGTGCTTTTTTTTTTTTTTTTCCTGGATGGGGAGAGATCAGTCTAACCACGTTACATGTGTATCATTTTCACAGCCAAAATCTCATTCTTCCAGGATATCAGTCAGACGCTTGCCCCCACTGTCTTGAGTATGAATAGTTGTCTAAGAAGATTCAGGAACAGTATGTAGCAAAGGAATCTAACTGCAAATAATGAGATAAAGCAAAGAGAAAAAAAACTTTGGCTGCATACTAAAATACAGCTTTCTATTAACTTTGCAGAACACCCTCTTGAAGAAGCAGTCAATTTACATCACTGCTTGTACTCTAAGAAGTAAAGAATAATGTACACAATACGTAGCAGTTTAAGAAGTGGGGTTTTTCCTGTACTGTCAGAATGTTTTATTGGTAATTAATCTAATACTGTTTTTTCTCACCACTGTCCTAGGAAAGGTTATACAATAATTTCCATGTCCGCCGTAGTTTCTGAAGTATGTGCAAATTTTCTTATCAAAGCAGTTCTGAGAAATAGGAAAGTGTTATTTACTTTACTCCAGTGCTTCATCTGGCAACAGGTCACTATCCCAGAGATTGCATCCTTTAGGGTTTTAGAGTCACTAACCCTCTGAGCTGAAAACTTTAATTTTTCTTGACTTCTAAGACTTAGAACTTCATCCTGACATAAAAAGTGCTGCATCCACATCTGAAAGTGGCTCACAGTGTGTTCAGTTTTCATAGCACTGCACAGGTCCAAAGCTTGTGCTGAATTGCAGGCAGCAATTCAGGCAATAAAATAAATAGGCAATAAAATGGTAGGCTGGTTCAAACATAACGTAGACTGGTGTGCTTGTGTGAAAAAAATGAACTGACATTTTAATAAATATTCTATAATTTGAAGAAATTCCTTAGTAAGCTAGTGTGAATTGGTTTGTGGTTTGTTGTGTTTTTTTTTTTTTCTCTCCACCATTTTGGTATCATTTCAAGGCTTCTGATGAACACAGAACAAGAACCTTCCCTAACATCTTCAGCAGAAACCAAATAGTAAGTAATACAGTAGGCACGCAAGGTGCACCTTGCAGACAGCTACTTGATTCTACATAGTCTAATAGATGCCTCCAGAAATTACACTCACTTGTAACTCAAAAGGAGCATGTGATACTCAGTTTATGTACAGCTTCATGCTCTGTTCTTAGACTTGCACTGGTGGGCCAGTAATCCATATGTCACAGCTAGCTTTCTGCGTCCTCTACTCCCTGTTAGATGTTCAAACTGAATAGGAGATCACAACATGAAAACATTTTCTAAAAAGTTGATCTAAGTGTTTTTTTTCCCCCCTTCAGTCAGCCTAGTTTTAGGTGCTTTGTATTAGTCATTTCATAAGAAACTAGCAGCTGTATAGCAACTGAAACGAGGTCCCTGTTTGTTTTGCCAATTACTAGGCCTAATGCAAAGGATGCAGCCAGCAGAAAAACAATCCAGTAAACAGATTCTATTGTACGTAGGGAAGTAGTACATGGGGGATCGCTGGGGGTACAAACAAGTCAGATCACAAATAACAGATATCAACCCCAGCGACCCCAAGAATGACACAGCACGACCCATAATAGATGGAATAAACAAAGATACAAGGTATCCTATAGAAAAAATGGGAGACAACCAAATCAATAGGGTGATCACAGACGATAGAAGTAACCCCATGTTGCCTCCCCACAAAGCCCACGTTTGTAAGTGCCAGACCTGACTGGGGCCCAGTTTCATAGAGAGTCAGGAGGTCTTTCTCCAACAGGAAACTCTGTGAAGTGCATCCACGTTACAGACAGACACTCCAACTCTTCCTGCAAGTGGTCCCAGCTTTTATGCCCAAAGCAGGACACCTGGCACTCGTTTACCCATTGTGGGGCACCTGGGGCTTGTTTACCCAAGGGCTTTCCTTACAAGGTCAGCCGCGCCTTGGAGGAAAGCCAAAAGGCAAACTCATCCTTATTTATCAGAGCAAGCGGCACGCGGAGCAGAGAGCGGCGGCTGTGGGAGCGGTGGGGCGGCTGCGGCGAGTGCTGTTCGCTTTTGCTGTTGGCTTTTGCTGAGGCTTCGAGAAGGAGCCAGGCTTCCCGGAGACGGTGAAGCCGGGATAGAGCAAGGAAACCCGAGTCTGAGCGGGAATCCTGAGGAAAAATTCAAGAGAAACCGAAAGGCTGACGTGGCAGGGGGCGTGACTGAGAGCCGCGGCAAACTTTAAAAGCGGCCATCTCGGCAGCTCCCCTCAGAGCAAGCGGCACGCGGAGCAGAGAGCGGCGGCTGTGGGAGCGGTGGGGCGGCTGCGGCGAGTGCTGTTCGCTTTTGCTGTTGGCTTTTGCTGAGGCTTCGAGAAGGAGCCAGGCTTCCCGGAGACGGTGAAGCCGGGATAGAGCAAGGAAACCCGAGTCTGAGCGGGAATCCTGAGGAAAAATTCAAGAGAAACCGAAAGGCTGACGTGGCAGGGGGCGTGACTGAGAGCCGCGGCAAACTTTAAAAGCGGCCATCTCGGCAGCTCCCCTCAGAGCAAGCGGCACGCGGAGCAGAGAGCGGCGGCTGTGGGAGCGGTGGGGCGGCTGCGGCGAGTGCTGTTCGCTTTTGCTGTTGGCTTTTGCTGAGGCTTCGAGAAGGAGCCAGGCTTCCCGGAGACGGTGAAGCCGGGATAGAGCAAGGAAACCCGAGTCTGAGCGGGAATCCTGAGGAAAAATTCAAGAGAAACCGAAAGGCTGACGTGGCAGGGGGCGTGACTGAGAGCCGCGGCAAACTTTAAAAGCGGCCATCTCGGCAGCTCCCCTCAGAGCAAGCGGCACGCGGAGCAGAGAGCGGCGGCTGTGGGAGCGGTGGGGCGGCTGCGGCGAGTGCTGTTCGCTTTTGCTGTTGGCTTTTGCTGAGGCTTCGAGAAGGAGCCAGGCTTCCCGGAGACGGTGAAGCCGGGATAGAGCAAGGAAACCCGAGTCTGAGCGGGAATCCTGAGGAAAAATTCAAGAGAAACCGAAAGGCTGACGTGGCAGGGGGCGTGACTGAGAGCCGCGGCAAACTTTAAAAGCGGCCATCTCGGCAGCTCCCCTCAGAGCAAGCGGCACGCGGAGCAGAGAGCGGCGGCTGTGGGAGCGGTGGGGCGGCTGCGGCGAGTGCTGTTCGCTTTTGCTGTTGGCTTTTGCTGAGGCTTCGAGAAGGAGCCAGGCTTCCCGGAGACGGTGAAGCCGGGATAGAGCAAGGAAACCCGAGTCTGAGCGGGAATCCTGAGGAAAAATTCAAGAGAAACCGAAAGGCTGACGTGGCAGGGGGCGTGACTGAGAGCCGCGGCAAACTTTAAAAGCGGCCATCTCGGCAGCTCCCCTCAGAGCAAGCGGCACGCGGAGCAGAGAGCGGCGGCTGTGGGAGCGGTGGGGCGGCTGCGGCGAGTGCTGTTCGCTTTTGCTGTTGGCTTTTGCTGAGGCTTCGAGAAGGAGCCAGGCTTCCCGGAGACGGTGAAGCCGGGATAGAGCAAGGAAACCCGAGTCTGAGCGGGAATCCTGAGGAAAAATTCAAGAGAAACCGAAAGGCTGACGTGGCAGGGGGCGTGACTGAGAGCCGCGGCAAACTTTAAAAGCGGCCATCTCGGCAGCTCCCCTCAGAGCAAGCGGCACGCGGAGCAGAGAGCGGCGGCTGTGGGAGCGGTGGGGCGGCTGCGGCGAGTGCTGTTCGCTTTTGCTGTTGGCTTTTGCTGAGGCTTCGAGAAGGAGCCAGGCTTCCCGGAGACGGTGAAGCCGGGATAGAGCAAGGAAACCCGAGTCTGAGCGGGAATCCTGAGGAAAAATTCAAGAGAAACCGAAAGGCTGACGTGGCAGGGGGCGTGACTGAGAGCCGCGGCAAACTTTAAAAGCGGCCATCTCGGCAGCTCCCCTCAGAGCAAGCGGCACGCGGAGCAGAGAGCGGCGGCTAGCCAGCCGAGAGGCAAGCGCGAGGAGAGCGGCGCGCGGAGAGCGGCGCCGAGGACAGGACTAGCTAGATAGACCTTAGACCGCATAGGACATGGTTGCAACGCGCACCAAAACCCTTGGGAAAAAGAATATGGGGACTCAGACAGATCCCCCGACCAGACATGCAGCCGTGCAGGTTTCTGGCTGCAGCGAATGCCTGAGCCTGGCACTGGTACCGGAGGGAGCCAGTGACACTGCGTGTGTGAGGTGCGAGCAGATAAATGATCTGCTCGGGCAGGTGGTACAACTGATGGAGGAGGTAGAAAGACTTAGAAGTATTAGAGATTGTGAAAGAGAAATAGATGGGCGGAGCTCCACCCTGAGGCAAGGGCAGTCAGAAAAGGGTGGGCTAGTGATGGATCCCCTCCCCTCCTGTCATCAGACAGAAGCAGAGGGTTCAGGAGATAGGGAGGAATGGAGGGTGGTCCGTCCGCGGAGAGGCAAGCAAAAACCCTCCCAACCCCCTTCACCCTCCCAGTTGCCCTTGAGCAACAGATACCACGCCTTGGAACTTCAGGGAGAAGTAAATGAAGTTGAAGGGGTAGATCAGTCTCCCGAATCACCTAAGGCTTGTCAGTCATCCCGACGCCTCAGGACTTCTTCAATTAAGAAGAAAAGGAGGGTAATTGTGGTGGGCGACTCCCTTCTGAGGGGAACAGAAGGGCTCGTCTGTCGACCGGACCCATCCCACAGGGAAGTCTGCTGCCTCCCTGGGGTTCAGATTAGAGACATTAAAAGGAAACTCCCTAATCTTGTAAAACCCTCCGATTACTACCCACTGCTGGTTTTTCAGGTTGGCAGGGACGAAATTACTACAAGAAGTGTAAGGGCTATGAAGAGTGACTTCAGGGCCCTGGGACGGCTGGTTAAGGGGTCTGGAGTGCAAGTAGTGTTTGCCTCCATACCTCCTGCAAGAATGGGTGAAGAGATAAGCAGGAAGAGTTCACAGATAAATGCATGGATGCGTAACTGGTGTCAAAGGCAGGGCTTTGGGTTCTTTGATCATGGGCTGCTCTGTGAGACACCTGGCCTGGTGACAGGTGGAATGCATTTGTCCCAGAGGGGGAGAAGGCTTTTGGGTCAGGAGTTAGCAGGGCTCATTGAGAGGGCTTTAAACTAGATGTGAAGGGGGAAGGGGGGACAACTGAGTCTGTTAGAGACAAGTCCAAGAGCAATATGCTAGGGCCTGAAGGAAGGTGGCCTACGGAGGATTTTCGATCATTGAAGAGAAGGGATAGATGTTTAGGCCCTGACCACGAGGCCTCCTGCCTCCCAGGGGTCCCACCAGTGCGCTCTGCTTGCTACCTGAAATGCCTGTACACCAATGCACGCAGTATGGGGAATAAACAGGAGGAGTTAGAGGTCTGTGTGCGGTCTAAAGGTTATGACCTGGTGGCAATTACAGAGACATGGTGGGACAGCTCACATGACTGGAATGTGGTCATGGATGGCTATGTCGTTTTTAGGAAAGATCGGTCAGTGAAGCGAGGTGGTGGAGTTGCTCTTTATGTGAGGGAGCAACTTGAATGTATTGAGTTTTCTCCAGGGGCTGATGAGGGGCAAGTTGAAAGTCTGTGGGTAAGAATTAAGGGGCAGGCAGGCATGGGCGATACAGTTGTGGGGGTCTATTACAGACCTCCTGATCAGGACGAGGGAGTTGATGAGGCTTTCTACAGGCAGCTGAAAGCAGCCTCGCAACTACAGGCCTTGGTCCTCATGGGGGATTTTAACTACCCCGATATCTGCTGGAAGACTTACACAGCCAGCCATTCACAGTCTAGGAGGTTCCTCCAGTGCATTGATGATAACTACTTAATGCAAATGGTGGATAAGCCGACTAGGAGAGGAGCGCTGCTGGATCTTGTACTTACCAACAAGGAGGGTCTTGTTGAAGCAGTGATGGTCGATGGCAGCCTTGGCTGCAGTGATCATGAGATGGTGGAGTTCAGGATCTTGTGTGGGAGGAATAGAGTACCAAGCAAGACCAGAACCCTGGACTTCCGCAGGGCCAACTTTAGCCTCCTTAATCAATTGTTAAGGGAAGTCCCATGGGACAGGGTGCTAGATGGTAAAGGGGCTCAAGATAGTTGGTCAACATTCAAGGACCACTTCTTGCAAGCTCAGGATCAGAATGTCCCAATGGGTATGAAATCAAGTAAGGGAGCTAGGAGACCAGCGTGGTTAAACAAGGAACTGCTGGGCAAACTTAGGTGGAAAAAAAGAATTTATGGATCATGGAAAGAGGGGCTAGTCACTTGGGAGGAATATAGGACAGTTGTCAGAGGATGTAGAAAGGCAATTAGGAAAGCTAAGGCCTCCTTAGAACTTAACCTTGCAAGCCAGGTCAAGGACAATAGAAAGGGCTTTTTCAAATACATAGCTAATAAAACAAACACTAGAGGCAATATAGGCCCACTGATGAATGAGGGGGGTGCCCTAGAGACAGAGGATATAAAGAAGGCAGAGGTGCTGAATGCCTTCTTTGCCTCTGTCTTTACTCCTGCAGGCTTTCACCAGGAGCCCCTGATCCCTGTAGCCCCAGAAGAAGTCAGGATAAAGGAGGAGTTTGCCTTGGTAGATGAGGATTGGGTTAGGGATCAGTTGAGCAATCTGGATATCCATAAATCAATGGGACCAGATGGAATGCACCCAAGGGTGCTGAGGGAGCTGGCAGAGGTCATTGCTAGGCCACTCTCCATCATCTTTGGTAAGTCATGGAGAACAGGAGAGGTGCCTGAGGACTGGAGGATAGCAAATGTCACTCCAATCTATAAGAAGGGCAAGAAGGAGGACCCGGGTAACTATAGACCGGTCAGCCTCACCTCCATCCCTGGAAAGGTGATGGAACAGCTTGTTCTTGGCACGATCTCGAGGCACATCAAGGATGAGGGGGTCATTAAGAGCAGTCAACATGGTTTTACCAAGGGTAAGTCATGTTTGACCAACCTTATTGCCTTCTATGAGGAAATAACTAGGTGGATAGATGATGGTAGAGCGGTAGATGTGGTTTATCTTGATTTCAGTAAAGCATTTGACACTGTCTCCCACAGCATCCTTGTAGATAAGCTGATAAAGTATGGGTTTAGTGATCAGGTAGTGAGGTGGATTATGAACTGGCTGAAGGGAAGAAGCCAGAGAGTTGTGGTTAATGGGACGGAGTCTAGTTGGAGGCCTGTGACTAGTGGAGTCCCTCAGGGGTCGGTACTGGGACCGGTGTTGTTTAATATCTTCATCAACGACTTGGATGAGGGTACAGAATGTATCCTCAGCAAGTTTGCTGATGACACCAAACTAGGAGGAATGGCTGACACACCAGAGGGTTGTGCTGCCATTCAACGAGACCTTGATAGGCTGGAGAGTTGGGCGGGGAGAAACTTAATGAATTTCAACAAGGGCAAGTGTAGAGTTTTGCATCTGGGGAAGAACAACCCCATGTACCAGTACAGGTTGGGAGCTGACCTGCTGGAGAGCAGTGTAGGGGAAAGGGACCTGGGGGTCCTGGTGGACAGCAGGATGACCATGAGCCAGCAATGTGCCCTTGTGGCCAAGAAGGCCAATGGCATCCTGGGGTGTATTAGAAAGGGAGTGGTTAGTAGGTCGAGAGAGGTTCTCCTTCCCCTCTATTCTGCCTTGGTGAGGCCACACCTGGAGTATTGTGTCCAGTTCTGGGCCCCCCAGTTCAAGAAGGACAGGGAACTGCTCGAGAGAGTCCAGCGTAGAGCCACAAAGATGATTAAGGGAGTGGAACATCTCCCTTATGAGGAAAGGCTGAGGGAGCTGGGTCTCTTTAGCTTGGAGAAGAGGAGACTGAGGGGGGACCTCATTAATGTTTATAAATATGTCAAGGGTGAGTGTCATGAGGATGGAGCCAGGCTCTTCTCAGTGACACCCAATGATAGGACAAGGGGCAATGGGTGTAAGCTGGAACATAGGAGGTTCCACATAAATGTGAGGAAGAATTTCTTCACAGTGAGGGTGACAGAACACTGGAACAGGCTGCCCAGGGAGGTTGTGGAGTCTCCTTCTCTGGAGACATTCAAAACCCGCCTGGACATGTTCCTGTGTGACCTGATCTAGGTATTCCTGCTCTGGCAGGGGGGTTGGACTAGATGATCTTTTAAGGTCCCTTCCAATCCCTAACATTCTGTGATTCTGTGATTCTGTGATCCCCTCCTTTTAAAGGACCGTGGGGACCACCCATATGTCAACCTTAATTCAGGGTTTGGGGTTCAGACCCCGGCACTTCACTATTATAAACCAACTTCTAATCCCACCCCACATTTCCCACCAGGGAGGCCTAATCTTTCTGGAAGTCCACGTGCTGAATTTTAGTGGTGAATAAGGGATTTCTGGGAATGACAGGGAAAGAAATTTAGGTAAAATTGTGAAAGTTCACCTAATTATGTAGTCAGAAAGTCTCAGTTTGGGGTCTTTGTTCTAATTCTGAAAGAGAGGGAGTAGATATTCCACGTGAGCTTTGCTTTACCTGTCTTTGGGGACTTCCTTTGGGCTGTGAATATTTTGAGGGAAATAATAGGTCACTTGCAGAGATGTACCATAGACTCATCACCTGAAATGAAGAAGGGAGGTGATTAATTAGATTATTTTTTTTTGAAACTTGACTGTAAAGGTTTGTCCTACTTTGTGACTAGACATTTTATGCAAATTATTTAGAACACTTGTGTATTAATTAGAAGATGTCTATATTATCATAATTATCTTCATCTTGACAATACACATTCTGAGCGATGTGAAAAGGATGGTAACTTAGCAAATTGGCTGTGTACTAAAAGTTGACAAGCTCACTGGGGAATTTCAGAGTTGTTGGTAGGTGTGGGAAGTGTTCAGGTTCTTATGGGAAAGGGGTGTCATCATTGATAAAATATGCCAAAACTAGTACAGGTGAGAAGGACAAAGTAGGCATGAAGCCTATTTCCTGATAGGAGTAAGAGTTGTAGTTTACTGGGGTGCCTCTTGTTTTCTAACTTTTCCTCTCTGGCTGCTGGTTTCCAGTCATGGTTTGACATGGAGACAGGTAAAGAGATGATGCCTGCCTCATCAGCAACCATATTGAGTGTCTGTCATCTTCTATAGCTCAGCTGCCTGTACGGAAGTTCAGTTTGAGGATGGGTATAATACAGCAGACCTGTTTAGTATAGCTTGATGCAGCATAATCCTTGTATCCAACTTGGAATATACTCTAGATGGGTGGACTATAGGGGTGAAAAACTGGCTCGTTTGCTGCACCTGAAGACTGGTAATTGATGTATCACACTCTGCCTGCAGGCTGGTTATGAGCTGAATTCCCCAGGGGTCTGTGTGGGGACATATCCTGTTTAATACTTTTACCAGTGGCCTGGAGAAGGAGACTTGATGTCCCCCCATCAAGTCAGTGGGGGACACAAAACTGGGGGGAACCAGGTGATGCGCTAAAGGGCAGGGCTGTCATCCAGAAGGACCTGGACAGGCTGGAAGAATGGGTCAACAGGAACCTCATGAAATTAAACGAGGACAAAAGTAAACTCCAGTGCTTGTGATGGACTAATCCTCCGCATCAGTTTTGGTGGGCAGTGAATCGAGTATGAGCCAGCAGTGTGTCCTGGCAGCAAAGATGGGCAACAGCATCCTGGGCTCTATTATAAGAAGCAAAGCCAGTAGATGGAGGGAAGGGATTATCCCCTCTACTCAACACTTGTTAGACTGCATCTGGTTATGCTGCATCTAGTTTTGGGCCTTTCAATACAGCAAAGACATCAACAAATTTTTGATGTGTGAGGAAGTTCATCAGATTTGCCTGAGATGGTGAAGGCTAGAGCATTTCCCATGTGAAAGAGGCTGACACAACTGAGTTTCTTCAGCTTGGAGCACACATTGCTTTGCAGGGTTATCTGACAGCAGCCCCCAGTGCCTACAGTGTCATCAAGGAGACAGAGCTGGGCTCTTCATGGTGGTCCATTGCAAGTGGTCAAGAGATAGTGTGCATAAAATGAAACGAGAGGTTCAGACTGGATATAAGGCGAACAGAAGACTGTCCCATGAGGACAGTTCAACTTATACAGTCTCTCTGTCCTTGGAGGCTTTTAGGACAAAGCTCTGAGCAACTTGGTCCTGAATTCAGTGTTGACTCTGGACTAGAGTTCCTGAGGACCCCTCCAGCCTGAAAAGGTCAATAATTCTGTGACAATGGGCCTTTAAATGAGCCAAAAAAATGCTGAAGGTGAGATCCTTGTAGAAAAGGGAAGGACAAAGTGCTCGCTTAGGTCTGCAAGAAAGCAAGATGTTTTTTATGCCTCCCATCATCACGGATTTATTTTCTGTGGGTGTTTTTTCTTGGTAAAATCCAAATTATAGAAGAGGTTCTGAACATTTAGGAGATGATTGCTTTCCAGTTTTGATAATTACTTTATATACCAATTCTTCCAGTCATTAGACATAAATTGCAGTACTTTGCAAACAGATGACCTGATTTATTGTCTGACCTGACTAGTAATGAAGCATTTTGACAGTATCTGGGCTAATTCCCTGCTGTGTAAGCATATGTAGCTTCTTTGAAGTGAATGACACTACGTACAATTGTACTAGTGGCAAGTTTGGCCCATTTTTAATAAAATACAACAAATAAGTTTTGTGCTCGTGAATTATTTAAATATACAGACAAGGACTTGCGGCTGAGAAATTATAAGAAAATCTTTCCTCTGTCAGATATTTCCAAGAGAACCAAATGAATCAGATTCTCCAAGGTGAAAATGTTGAACTGGAGAACAAGAGAGGTGCCTGAGGACTGGAGGAAGGCCAACGTCACTCCAGTCTATAAAAAGGGCAAGAAGGAGGACTCGGGTAACTACAGGCTGGTCAGCCTCGCCTCTATCCCTGCAAAAGTGATGGAACAGCTTGTTCTTGACGCCATCTCAAAGAATGTAGAGGAAAAGAGGGTTATCAGGAGTAGTCAACATGGGTTCACCAAGGCGAAATCATACTTGACCAAGCTGATAGCCTTCTATGAGGACATAACTAGATGGATTGATGAGGGGAGGGCAGTCGACATGGCCTACCTTGACTTCAGCAAGGCTTTTGACACTGTCTCCCATGGTATCCTCACAACCAAACTTAACAAATGTGGACTGGATGATTGGGCAGTGAGGTGGATTGGGAACTGGCTGAAGGACAGAGCCAGAGAGTAGTGATCAGTGGGGCGGAGTCTAATTGGAGGCCTGTGACTAGTGGTGTCCCCAGAGGTCAGTACTGGGTCTGGTACTATTCAATATATTCATTAATGACCTGGATGAAGGGACAGAGTGTATCCTCAGCAAGTTCACTGATGATGCAAAGCTGGGAGGAGTGGCTGACACGCCAGAGGGCTGTGCTGCCATCCAGCGTGACCTGGACAGGCTGGAGAGCTGGGCAGGGAGAAACTTAATGAAATTCAATAAGAGCAAGTGTAGAGTCCTGCATCTGGGGAAGAACAACCCCATGGATCAGTACAGGCTGGGGGCTGAGCTGCTGGAGAGCAGCTCTGGGGAAAAGGACCTGGCAGTCCTGGTAGACAACAGGCTGACCATGAGCCAGCAATGTGCCCTCACGGCCAAGAAGGCCAATGGTATCCTGGGGTGCATGAAGAGGAGTGTGGCCAGCAGGTCAAGGGAGGTTCTCCTCCCCCTCTACTCTGCCCTGGTGAGGCCTCATCTGGAGTACTGTGTCCAGTTCTGGGCTCCCCAGTTCCAGAGGGACATGGAGCTACTGGAAAGAGTCCAGTGCAGGGCCACTAAGAAGATGAAGGGACTGGAGCATCTTCCATATGAGGAGAGGCTGAGGGAACTGGGTCTGTTTAGCTTGGAGGAGGCTGAGGGGGCATCTCATTAATGCTTATAAATATCTCAAGGGCGGGTGCCAGGAAGATGGGCCCTGACTCTTCTCGGTGGTGTCCAGTGACAGGACAAGGGGCAGTGGGCACAAACTGGAACACAGGAGGTTCAGTCTTAACATAAAAAACCCACTTCTTTACTGTGAGGGTGCGTGAGCACTGGCACAGGCTGCCCAGAGAGGTTGTGGAGTCTCTGTCTCTGGAGACATTTAGAACCCGTCTGGACGTGTTCCTGTGTGATCTACTCTAGGATCCTGCTCTAGCCAGGGGGGTTGGACTGGATGATCTTCAGAGGTCCCTTCCAACCCCTACCACTCTGTGATTCTATGAACTGAAAAGCCATCTATTCAATAGGTACAAGACCCAAATTGATGCATGATCTTACATCAAGTCCAGTGCTGTTAAAACACAAAAGCTTTAGGAGGTCTTGTCCTATCTGTGTTCCAAAAGTTGTAAACATCAAGATCATAAATCAATTTTTGAGTGACACCATAGAGCAGGATAGAAATATTTTACATGTTATTGTCTTCTGTTGTCTGTTATAAGACCTTCTCTGTTCTGACATTTTCTTTTGATATTCCTTCCCACTTTAATTACCCAAGTAAAAATGCTTTCAGGATAGATTCAGTTTATGAAACAAAAAATGTCTGGATCTCAGAGCTGTGTTTGAGAAGGCAGTGCAGCCTAAAAGGATGGGGTAGTGTTTTCCTTCTCTTGGGAAGTACCTTAATGAAAATCCCATCCTCAGGGTGAGATTTTAATTTATTTGGCAACTTGATTGCTCTGTGGGTTGAGAAACTTGTTGATCTGTATTTTTATGCACAAAAATAGCAGTTTGGTTCTGATTTTTGTTTTACATGACATTCTGGAGGTTGAAATCTGTCTTTCATATTATTAATGATCCTGCTTTAAAATCAGTCAATTTTATATGTCACTTGTATCCTCTTCATTGATGGTAATTTGAACATTGCGAGCAAAACACATACAGAACTTGCTCTCACATCTGCAAAAGCATTCATGTTACTGTCTTTTGCTAATCATGTCCAAATCACATCTCCATGACTGCACAGGAGTATCTCTCTGAATTACCAATGAACCCTCCTTACAGTTACAGCAGTGAGACTAATTGTTGAAATGTTCAGAATGCAAAGATTATACTAGTAAATTGAACAGTGACAGGGAAAATTCCCAGGCGCTGGAATTCAGTCACCTGCGGTGACACACTGCTGAGACAGTCCTTGTGTGGTTTTGCCATAGGCCGGCCAGCCATTTTAGGGCACAGTTTAGGAGCTGAACTGGAGCAGGAATACCCTCTTTCAGAAGTTCTCTGTGTCTGAGTGTGAATGGGGATTGGTCCATGCCAGTTGTTCTCTTTGTTAGAGAGCAGTTGTGGATGTAGTGATGTGAAGTTAGTAGTGCACTGAAAATGGGCCTCTATTGTCCACAACATTTTTAATGTCACCCTACTAGCAGCCCTTTGTTTAGCTATGTCAGGAAGTTATGATGTGATCATAGCACAAAACTTTTGAAAATGTAGTTTGAAGAGGCTGTAGCTCCAGAGTGCTTCCAAACTCAATGCAGTAATAGTTATTTTCTGATTGACAGCTGGGCATATAGGTTGCTGTAATAATTTTTATACGTCAGATTTTACAGAATAAACCTCTGAAAGATACCCAGCCTACAGGTTATAGGATATGTTAAAAATCCATAGCAAATCTATTACAAATGCTGTTGTTTGTCTGTGCTGCTAGAGGTGCAAGGACTATCTGTGACTTTACTTACAAATGGCATAGATAAACTGATGTCCTCTTGATCATGTGTTGGTCTCAGAAGAAGCTAGTTCAAGCAATGCAATCATTGCCTGGGTGTGAAGTAATGCTTTAGCAGCATGGGCTGTTGGGCTTGGGTGTTGGTGCTCAAGCCCTGGTTCTCTTCCTTTTTAGCAGAGTAGAGGCAGCTTCTGTTCCTGATGGCTGTGCTGCTGTGCCTGATTGCATTTCATCACCATATGACTGAGTGTCAGTCCCTGAAGTGTTTCTACTTCACTTTTTAAGTTTGTTTTGTTTTTCTTCAATAGAAATGAAAGCACTTTTTTACAGATATATATTCATCTCACCTAACTTTAAACCATCCAAAAATTATGTTTCTCCTCTGAGCCCATCATCTACACTTCAGGATAGTTGAGGGAAAGCGTGATGCACTGCCCTGTCCTGGAGACCTATTGTAGAACAGTTTCAATCCCCTATGGAGGTGGCTCCTGCTCTCTGTTCACTATATGATGCGAGTTAAGGCGATTAGCTTGGACTAGACACCTAAGTTTGAGATTTCTAAAATTAGCTGAGATAAGTCCTACTCACAGCTACTATGTTTATCTTCAGCTTCTCTTTTTCTATTTTGTTTTTAATTTCATGGTTCTCTACTCACTCATGTTATGTCTTCTGCAGTTTTTCTCTATATTCATCGTCCAACATGTACATGTTATTTTCTTTAACTTATCCATGATCTCTGAAGCTGGAATAGCAAATGGGATTCTGCAATACTTCTGCTCCACTCTATTTGCTGAAACATTGATTTTCTTAAAGCATTTCTGTACTGAAAAGATCAATCAGGCTGTATACAAGGCAGAAGCAATAATGTAAAGGCATCTTGCTAACTTATAATGAAAGAGCTGATAGCCAGAATTGAACGTCATCCAGTGAAAGGAAAACCTCTGGTTTCTAGTTGAGGGCAAATGACAGTGTGATTCTCTGACACCCTGCATTACACACCTGCCCATCAAGGGTAGCCACAGCCCAACATGCTGCAAGAAGGAAGAGCAAGCTCTGGAGAAAATACGGGATGGTCACCTGTAAGCTGTTGGCCATTATATTTTTCAGGCCATAGTGAATATGCAGAATCAGTCTTTTTATATGAACACAAGTGTGAACTTCAGTTGAAATCAGTAGAAATTTGCAGACATTTTCAGGGGAGTCTGATTTTTGTGTATGGTCCCTCACTCCATGCAGGAGAGAAGGACATGTTAATATTTCATTTCCTTTGTGTAGTGGTCACTGAGTTTTGTTTCATCTGGAAAATTACATTGACAGAATGTGTCATTTTTCCAGATAAAACCTCATCAATTCAGGGATGAATTTCAGATACCCTTTTCTGTGATGGATGAGCAGCAAAAGAAGTTTGTTTTATGAAAAGTTTATTTAATGCTGATTTTGAACCTCATCCACTAAAGCTGCTTAACAGGAAATATCTGTTTGACTGTATGCAGGTCTGCAGGTTGTTGAAGAAGAGAAAGTCAATGCTTTGGGTCTGAAGTGCAGGTTTTTGTACTTTGTACCTATTTTTTCCAATGTTATCAGCCAAAGGCAATTAGAAAAAAAAAAGAAAAGTGTTTGCAAAGTGTGTTATGGAACTGCAACCATGTTTTTGTATATTGCTTCTTACCCATGCCTTGTGTGCTGCTTGTTAGAGCTTTTAAAGTGATCCTTAAGACATCGCACAGAGAAATGAGTCATATCATCTTTCGTTCCTGTTTGGTTGCAGACTGTTAGCTGGAGAAGGAGGGAACCCCGTGGAGGGATTGTGGGGGGATTGCATTAAAGATGCATATATATAGGTATTATAGATACTGCATTAGAATGACAAGTATCCAGAGAAAGACTTCGTGCACTGCGAGGCGTGTGTGTTGGAGATTGCAAATGCTGTGATAATGAGAAATCACAGCTGTGATGGGTTTTCAAGCAGACACCTGGCAGCGAGTGGGTGAGTCCCCACGCAAGGCTGCGGGAAGACAGGCTGATGGGAGCAGCATTGCCTGGCCTGGGGACCAGGTCCCCTTGGCTGCAGCGTTTCTGCCTGCACACCCTGGCAAGGCTGGCAGCTAAGGCAGGGCCTGTGGTGGGATTTTCTTCCCAAAATGGGGCCTAGCACCCATGTTGTCCTGTGTTCCCCCAAATGTCTGAGCTCAACTGACTTCAGCAAACCTGGCAGAACACCAGTTTTGTCCAAAACTTCCAGAAATAGCGAGGTGGGCAGAGGGCGGGGAGACCGCATTTGTGCTCCCTGAGCCCTGAGGAGAGGGAGGTCAGCAACAGAATTGTAACCAGCATGTGGAGCAGAGGGGGCAAGGGAAATGTCTGCTCTGAATTAAAGAATCAGTTGAGGTTCACTCCCTATTATTATACCTTCAAAACGCCGGGAGAGAAGCCTGCCGGGGTCTGGCAGCATGAGCCCCCCTGCTCACAGGGGTGGCTGAAGTCTGTGCAAGATCCGTTCAGTTTGTGAGCTCGGACTACGGTGCTGTTAATGAATTAAGTGTTTGGGGCACCAAGACTGGCTGGTGTGCAGCTGCCCTGTGCCACGAAGCTCCATGTCCTCCCCTTGTCCCCGGCTGCTGTCATAGCGCTGTGGTGGGGCAGAGGAGACAGCCTGAGGCAGGGGGATGGTCCAGCCTCCTGGCTGTGAAGTTGAGCAGCCATGGCCTGATGGTCCCTGTCTCCCATGGGCCCCAATGTGTGGCTGTGGCCATGGTGTCCTGCATCCTGTCGCAGTGCATTTGCATGTCCCAGGAATGGTGTAGGACTGGACTGGGTGACACGAATGGATCCTCCCTGTCCTGTGCTTCTGTGTCTCCCCTCCTGCCTGGTGTCCATCAGGGCAGCCACTCTGTGGAATGGGAGGGCCTCTGCCCCCTCTCAGGTGTCAGAGGGGATTTCGGCATCATACATGGCTCATGTCAGGTGTCTGTCCATGCCATGGCCTTCAACAGGGGCTGCTCAGCTTCTCATGGAGGAGCTTTTGAGCCCTCACAAATGACTTCTCAGGGCTGAGGAAAAATGGAAACCAGAGCTGTACTGCCACAGCCTCGGAGGTGGCCCTGAGACATCCCCGTGGCAGAGGCCGAGTCCTGTGGTGAAACCACATTTGTTGAAATGAAAATAAAATCTTTGCCTCTCTGAACGCGTGAGTTTTTCCAGTAACACTGGAGACCTAGTAGTTGAAATTCATCTTTAATGACACTGCCTTCAGAAGCTACAAAATAATCTGGCATCTTCTAATTGTCTTCATGCTGTTTGCTGCCCACAGTCTGAATGCGAAGGCAAACTCGCAAATCCAGCAGTATTTTTGACGAGTGGGTCCGCTGCCAATGTCAAAGTAAGTTAAGAACCAATAGCTAAACATTTCACAGATGTAATGCAATACAACCCAAGCTTCAAGGCCAGAAATATTTAAGTGCAAAGATAACTGATGCTTGCAGAGATACCTTAAAAATTTGTCTCCTGGTGCATGTAATGTGATTTTTCCATCTGTTTGCTGCATAGCTGAGGAATGCAAAAGCTAAAGTATGGTGAGATTATAATCAGATTCATTTGTTTTTCAATTACTGCTGGGTATATTTTATTTCTGAGGTTAGGACAAGATCCAGCATTTTTAGCCTGAATACGGATAATACAGGTTACAATTTATTCCTTGAAATGTGGGACTGCTTATTTTTCCTAAGTAAGACATTATATAATCACAGATATTATAATTATAGATATTCATTCTTTGTGGTGAAATGTGGCTAGTGTAGCAGCATTCTTTAAATGGCTGTCTCTGTTTCAGTGAGAAATAAACATTTGGCAGTATCCCATTATGCCATTTAATTAACTTGACTCATGTAAAATATGTGAGTTGGGAGAAGAATAAAAATTCTTAAACCCCAGAACACATAAATAGAACATGTGTCTGTCATGACCCAATTCTGGTATTTTTATAAGTGTGTTTGATGCTGTGTTAGAGGAGCTGTAGTAAAATATGAGGAAATCCAGGGAGCAATAAGATAGTACTGTGAGGGAGGTGTTACAATGCAGGTGAGCACACCAGCTACCTACCAGTCATCTCAGTGAGTGTGACCAAGCCTCAGTCATGGTGGACCAGTGGTAGGAGCTAGACCATGTATATGTTGCTGGATTTTTCTTCCCACAGAGGTGCACCAACGGAGTCTTCTTTGGAACTGAGAAAAAAAATCTGTCCTGTTTTCCAAAGTATCTTTCAAAGAGGGGATAGAGAGGAGACACAATTGCTGGTTTTGGATTTCCTTGTTAGGAAGAGTTCTTTTATTAACTTATGAGCCAGAATTGTTTTATTATTTATGAAAAAGTGTGGATGCATATGAACCCCAATGATGTAAAGAAGCTGTCAGATTTCACTGTATTTACTATTCACTCTATTTTCTGTGGTTCACTATATTAGTACTCCTTATTACTTTAGACCTCGAACACCTGAGAAGGTAAGTATTAGAGGATTGCTTTCTTGTAAGATACTCTGCCAATCTTGAATCTGCCTACATCTAAACTCAGAAATTGGGTGTAGGAAGGCTAGTCAGCTGTGTTGTGCTAAGCAGTGCATCCTGAGGGAGTCTAGGTGAGCTTTGTCAGGTATGCTCTTCTGTGTGCTTCCTTCAAGTGTAATGATGCTTTGCTCCAGAAAACATTAAATTATTAACCTCACTGATGCAGTTTCCTGTGGTATACTGCAGGGTCCATATATTGATGTTTAGACAAATAATCCAAACAATATTCTGCAGAAGATTGTCTGTAAATAGTATAAGAAGAGTCAAGCAAAGAATATTCTCTTGTGCAAATGTGGTATGAAATCTCTAGAATAGACTGATAGGGGAAAACCGGGATGTGGGTGCTTTGATAGCATAGGATTTTGCTTCTGCTGTTTTCTGCATAGGCTTCATAAGCTGATACTATGAATGACTCGGTGATCTCCTTTATCCACCTATGCTTGCTACGTGTTGTTTTAATCTTGCCCTGGGATAAGGCCTCAAGCCCGGTGCTGGGGGGAGAAGCTTTCCCTAAAGGCTCAGTAACTCAAGGGTTACACAGATACATCACTTCTGTAATAAGCCAAGCAAAAGGAGTAGTTGGTCTGAGGAGGGAATGTTGTTACTGGACCTCCTGACGGTGCCCGTGGGAGCTCCCAGTGATGTTCCCTAGACCCTAACTCAGCCAAGAAAACAGTGGCACTTCTGAAAACAAGGAGCCCCTGCTATTTGTTGTCATATTCCCACTATATCCCTATCACCTCCGTGCTTGGTTGAGTGCCTCTGTCAGGCAGGCTTCCACAGCCAGAGCAGCCATCTTGCCCTTTGCACCAATGCACTTGCTCTCTTCTAGCAAAGCCTAGTAGCCAGTTCATCCCCTTAGGAGGTCTCACCACTGGACTCTGCATTGCGTCTCTTAAATTGATGTGGTTGTCTTAGCAACGGCAAGAAGTTTAGGGCAGGGGTGAGATGTGGTCTCCATTCTGTACAGAGCAGTGCAGAATTCATGTGGCTATACAACTCTTTTATGATAATCTTTTCCCTTCCTTCAACCTATTATCCTGCTTTTCTTTCACCAGCTGAACTTCATTTTGTTATTTGTTGCCCATTAGGGCTGCTTCTAGGAAGGACTGACGAAGCCATTACTTAACTGTTCACTTATCGGTGGTGTTCAAAGCACCTGCTGTTTTGTTGAAATGTGTTCAGTGTTTTTTCTAGCCTTACATTGATTGTAGGGTGCTATGCTAGTGACAGCAGCGTGTGATAACATAAGCACCACTGCTTGTGCCAAATGTAATTGTGAATGTGGCATCAGAAATGAAAACCAACTGAGAAAATGTTATCTAGTGGTAGAAAAGTGCTCTGCTAATAATGAAGCACGATATAGGCAGAGAGCAGGACATTATTCCTGAGAGAACTGGCAGAATGCAGACATAAGCTGCCTCTTCTGAAGATGGAAATCTCGCTGAGAAATAGGTCACACGTGCTTGTTTAGTGGAGAGAAAGAAATGAAGAAGAGACCCAGGCAGCAAAATTACTTTATAGCTGTTTCTGACTTTTTCATGGCAAGTTTCACTTGCAGTGTCCCACATCTTCCCTTGCACCTCCTGATGCATTGCTTCCACCTCTTGTCCTGGCCCTCCAGTCCAGGCACTGAACTGCCTCCTCTTCTCTCTGCCAGTAGTAGCTTTGCTCCTGGTCTTGCCAGCATGGAGATTGCTTGCTTAGTGTCATAGCACATGTTGGAAATTTGGCTAGGATGGCTCATTAAGTTCAGGATCACCAGAGTGTCTCCGCTCCCTGCTTCCTGGCACTGCCAGCTCTCAGAGTGTGGTACACAGCCAGCTCAGCCAGGACAGATTAGATAAAACAAGGTAAGAGGGCTGCTATTGTACCTCACTAGCAAGATGTAATTAGCCAGTTAGGAGCCCTGGGTCAGGAGAAAAATTTTGTTCTTACAGAAGAAGCAGGATTTCTTCATTAGGTATTTCATTCTTCTGTTATTCTGTGAGGATGGTGCCTGTGATGTCTAATCAGCAGCAGCAGGAGTTGTGGAGGGACAGAGCATGGTCAGAGAAGATTAAATCTTCACAGTTTCCAGCTGCTATAATCGCTTTTTTTAGCTGCTAATATCTTGACTGAACTGTGATTTTATTTTTTTTTTCTTCAAGACACTCATAAATTGGCTGTATTTTTACCTTAGGACAAAAATCACATGCAAGACACAACCCACCCTCTGCCAAACTGTAAGCTGCAGAGGACGAGAATACTAAAACTTGTAATAGAAAGTGTCACACAGGTGTCTCTGTGTGCATTTTCCCGAGGCTGATGCCTAGAGATGCTTACCCTGTTTCAGTTAGTATTTCCTAGAAAGGTTCTGCCTGAAGGAGGCACTTACTGCAGAGAAATTCAGCTTCAGCAGTCGAAGGGGCCAGGCACATACTCAGCGCAGGACTAAAACCGGGGTGTTCAGTTGTGCAATGGGGTGCGCCATCTGTCACGCTCACGCAGTGTTTGGGGAGGGGGTCCGGTCTGCCAGCCCTCCTGCTTCCAAGAGAGGCCCTGGGACTTTCCTCAGCTGAGCCCCTGAATGCTGCTGGCTTTTACCTACCTGGCATAGCAGAGCTGTTTCTCACAGGGCTTCCCACTGCAAGAACTGAATCATTTTGAATTTGCTGTTCAGGTGGTTTTCCTTTTGGAGGCTTGGTCAGCATTGTCAAGGAAACTTAGCTAATCAGTTTTGGTTTTGTTTACAGTCAGTTACTCCCTCTCAAGTGATATCAGACCTCCCCAAGGTGCGAATTAAAAACACCGAAGGACCATATTTGTTTGTTTAGAGCAAGCCCTGACTCAAATACAATTAAAATAGTGTAAACATTTGTGTTGCTCTTATGGAGTGTAAATTTAAACAAAGTTTTCCATGATAGGGTGTCTTTTAACCAAAGCATCTGTCAGTGTTTGAAGTTATGAAGGTATGTTCATATAGGCAGATAAAATACATGTTATCTACCTGATAGTAGATGATAAAAACAAAAAGAAATGAATAGAAGGTAGAGAAGGTAGGCTGGCAGGTATATTATTGGTAAGCAGAGAAAACTGGAAGACAGGCTGACAACTGAGGACATGCTGCTTGCTTTTGTCTGGACAGTCATTATTTTTGCAGGGAACATCTGTGCTGCAAGGATCCTTTGCAGCAGCCCCCTGGCGAAGGTGAATAACTCCAGATTGCCTCATCTTTGACGCATAGTACACCTCATCCACATTTCAATTGATTCTGACTCCTTCTGTTTTCAAATTTAAATACAATTCTGAGATTTCTGGTTGAAGTCCCCTCTCCTCTGTGGATAGGAGGTGCCATAAAGCCAATGGGATGCTTGTACCTGAAGTGCCCAGGACATGTGAACCTGCTTGGCACACCCTTGTCACAACATAGGGTGTCCAGCCAGGCAGGGCAGTAGCTTTTTTCTACAACAGAAAGGGGGTATTGGAGGCTAAACTGCATCCAGAGGTAGTTAACACAGCAAGTAGGTATGTGTATGAGGAAGGTAATTCTATTAAATAAAGATCACTGCTAACACTTATGAATGGCATGACGTAACACCAGCTTCTTCCCTTTTGTATGGTGAGAGTTCAGTCAGATGAACAGGGTCCATTCCAGGGCAGCTGGCTTCAATGCCAGAGAATGGTCTCATGCATGTTGTAATTTATGTAAGTGCTGATGTGGTTTACCACTGTGTGGACATAGCCTCAGTGGATTAATTGTAGGACTACATAGAAGAGCACTAGGGGCCATTTTCTTGGACTGAAGCCTCGGGAACTGATGGTCCCTCCTCCACAACAGGCACCACTGGTGCTCCTAGTAGTGAAGCAGTGAGGAAGAGTCACTGTTGGAGTGGGCCAAAATGGAAGCAAAACAGAAGTTTATCTGTGTAGTCAGGATTGAGGGTACAAAACATGGGATTTATTTCCATTAACTAAAAATATGTATAATATAGATGTGTACCAGAGCTGGTCACCCTGAACTGTGCCCCTTTATATAGTCAATAAGGAGAAATAACCAAATCTGGGGCTTCATTCATCTGTGACCTATTTTAGTTGGGATGAGATGAATCCCACTTTTACTGGCGTTACTGTTTTCCCTCAGTATGGACAGAGGATGTTTATACAACTATAGCCTCAAGCTCCATCAGGGGAAGTTTAGGTTGGATAGTAGGAAGAAATTCTTTACTGAGAGGGTGGTTAGACATTGGAACAGGCTGCCCAGGGAGGTGGTGGAGTCGTCATCCCTGGGGGTGTTCAAAAAATGGGTTGATGAGGCACTTGAGGCCATGGTCTAGTGGTTTAATGGTTAGGAATATGATGGGATAAAGGTTGGACTTGATGACCCTGGAGGTCCCTTCCAACCATAATTATTCTATGATTCTACCTGGTACATATTTATCTGCATTGTAAATGACTGAGTTGAGATTAATCCAGCCCTGAAATATCTGTTGATGGCGTTTTGTGACACCTAGTTTGGGAGCTCCTGAAAAGCTGCCTGGATCTTACTTCCACCCATGTATAACTCAGTATCTGTGGAAAAATCCAGCCCATTATCTTTAGATGTTTATTTATGGAGGGGCAAAAGGCTTGGTTTGCTGAGAATGTTAAAGGTTTTCTCGCCACCAGGAAAGTTTACATAAGAAATTACTTCTGTTTGCTGTGTGAATTGTTCATCATATGAAGTCACTTCCTCAAACCCACGTAGTATCAGTGGACCTAGCAATAAAAACACCAAATGTACTGTCTTTGATATCTTCAAGGGAGTTGAAACAATTGCTGTTAGTCACTCAAAGATATGGAAATTACTTATCCAAACAAAAAAGAAAAGCCACTTCCCAATCACAGATACAATGCTTGACTTTCCTTTTAGTTTTACTGGTGCAAATTGAGAGCTGCTGGTGTCAATTACATTTTGTCTGGATTTTCATTGGCTTAAGTGAGATAACAGTCAGGCCCCCTGGCTTCTAATCAAGTTTGATATTACCTTGGTGAGTTGTTATAATCTCTTGCACCATGTGGTAATAAATCAATTGCGTTCTGAAAATTGCTCAGCTTTTCAGTTGTGCTAGTGTAGTTGGGTCTAATTTTACCTGCTAAATAAAGAAGGTACTCAGAGTTCTCTATTGTACCACAACTTCAGTGGACATCCATATTTGTAAATCTTCTTGTATAAAAGATAAATGTTTTTGGTCAAGGAATAGTTTTTAATACGCAACTGTTTTGCCAATTACTAGGCCTAGCACAAAGGACACACCCAGCAGTAGAACAAACCAGTAACTAGTTTCTATTGTATACAAAAAAGTCAGTATATGGGTGATCACTGGGGGTACAAGTCAAACAGATCACACATAATAGATATCAACCCCAGGAACAACACGGCACGACCAATAATAGGTGGAATAAACAAAGAAACAAAGTCTCCCACAGAAGAGATGGGAGACAACCAAGTCAATAGGCTGGTCATATAAGATAGAGAAATAGCCACATGTTGTTCCCCCACAAAGCTCACATTTGCAAATGCCAAACCTGACTGGGGCCCAGTTGCAGGGAGAATCAGGAGGTCCTTTCCCAACAGGGAAATCCTGCAAAGTGCACCCACCTCACAGATAAACACTCCACCCTTCCTGCAAGTGGTCCTAGCTTTTATGCCCAAAGCAGGACACCTGGCACTCATTTACCCAATGCCAGGCACCTGGGGCTTGTTTACCCAAGGGCTTTCCCTGCGAGGTCAGCTGCACCTTGGAGGAAAGCCAAAAGGCAAACTCATCCCCTTCTTTTGAAGGACTGTGGGAACCACCCATATGTCAACCTTAATTCAGGGCTCGGGGTACAGACCCCAGCACTTCAGCAACACAAAATAACTAGTCTCTGGGAAGTACATTGTCTGAACAAAAACCTTATAGTTAAATTAAATTAGCGTAAATAGTCTTTGATTGCAAACATCTATATAGCATTATATAAGGACAGAAGTACACCAGATATATACAAGTGAAATAACAATTTATATACCTGATGTAAAAACTATACCTTGCGTTATTGTCCTGCTGTCCCTTGCCATTGTCTGCATTTTGCTTGTTGCTTTTAGTTGGGACTCTGGATTTTGTGAGCATTGTTAGCATTATGGGTCTTTTGGAATATCTGAGAACAGTAATAGTAAATATGTAAAAAATAGTTCCTCTTATACTGAATAAAGGCAAGTTGCATTTGCCTCCATAAGCTGTTCTTGAAAGTAATGTAAAAAGTGCAAAGGTATGGTTAAGGTATTTACTATGTTAGTAAATTCTAGAGATTTTTGGATTTGGGTTTTTTTTAGCACTTATGAACGTCTATCAGCTGTGATTACTTAGGAAGGGTATTGCTTACTTAGAAAGGTCTTGATATTCTGGGGACAAATTTCAGAGTTTTGGCTTTTGAAGATGAAGTTTCACTTTTGCCTTTGCTTGTGTTCTTCAGTACAACTCAAAACGATTAGTGAAGTCTAGAATGAATCTTTTCAGAAGTTTAGTAAAAATAAAAAAGAAAAGAGTTGAGGAGTATTTCTGCCTTCTCCTATCAGACTGTTCCCAGAGGGCAGAACCAAGCCCAGAGTTTTTGAGTTCAGTACTCTGAAATAATTCAGTTCATGAAAGGAGCTGTTTGAAAAAATACTATTAATTGGTTTATGAACTTCAAAAGCTGGTAAAAAAGATTCCATGGTATCCTTGAATAAGGATACTTGGAGCATGATGGGTTGAAAAGAGCAGAAATAGAAGTTTTTCATCTTTTTTACCTGTAAATATGTACAGTCTGGTTTTACTTTTATGTAAGTATATAGATAGCTTGGAAGAAATTCTGTTTTCTTGTCTACTACACTTTGTGCACACGTGCTTGGGCATGGATATTTTTTCTGAAAGCAACCTCTTGCCAGTGCAGATAGGGCAAGTTATTTCTGCTGTTGAATGCCTGTGATTCAGCTCCTGGAACTTACATGTAATTGAGTGCTAGTCCTAGAAGTTCTGCTGTGCACGGAAATGGTGTGTATGCACTTCTCAAACAAATGTGTCTGGAACACAGTTTGTAATATTATAAATTCTATACTGAAAACAACAAAAATAAGCACACTCACATACATACTCAGTAGGCAGCTGTTTGCTGTTAGTTACCTAGATGCAAATTTCTGTTGTTTGGGAATACCTTGTATCTTGTAGTTGCTTTGACTGTGGCTCTAAAACCAAACCAGTATATTTAGTTCACTCAGGTGTTTGCTTGGTCAACCTGCAACCAAGGTGAATAGATATAGTTTTGTTTGCTTTCTGAAGACATACCACTGAACGTTTACTTTGTGCTTGGAGTACTCTCCACTGTGGCAAAATGCCTTGGAGCACTGTGAGTGGAGTTGCTTGCATAAGCCAGGAAAGGCATTTAGAGGAGCTATGTAGTGAGAAAGTTGCAACAGCTTGGTTTCTAGAAAGCCACATTGTGTTGCACATGACCTGTCCTGCTTTCCACTCTGCTGATGTGTCACCACACCATCATACTGCAACACTAAACTGCTATATTGTGTACCAATTGGCTGTGCTCTATAGGATATAATGTGTAGTTGCAGGACATGTGGTGTGGTTGAGGACAAGGTGAGGTACAGTCATGAGCGAAAACTAAAATTCTTTTGTGGTCCTGTGTGTAATAAAAAAGACCAGATTTGTTGCACTCGGGAGACCCTCACACACAGATCTGGAGGTACACATTTTCTAAAGCAATTAGAATTATTGTCGTCACAGGCTGTCCTTCTGGATAAGTTCATGCTTCATGAAACCTGTCAAAATGTAACATCAAAAAATGACATTTCATGGACTTTAGGTAGTATTTTAGGATTTCTTATATCCTCCAAGGCACAATCTCTTCACAGAACTGGACCTGATAGTGGAGTAATAGGAGTAGAGACTGCTAATGTTCGTCCCCAGTATACTTCTCTCACATTGATCAGTTTATTATCTGCTTGTGTTGTATTTTTTTACTTTTTTTCCTTCCTTTTTCTTTTCTCCCCATGAGGAAAAATGTGGCATGTGGGAAGGAGGCACTAGTAGTACTTCAGGATCATAAATTTGTTATAATTGTTTTATTATGGTAGACATTAAAAGATCAAAATGGAGGGGAAGGTGTTTCATATAAAGTGACAGTTGATTTTCCTCTGCTTGCCTGTAAAATACCCCTTTATCCCAACCTTCTCTTAATATCACGCTTTATTTTCCAGAGAGAAAGTTCTAAGCTTGGGGCACATTTCATTAAATCTTTGCAAACCACTGATACCAAGACTATGTTCTGCTTAGCATAATCACATTAATTCCAGTTTTCAGACGTATGTGTTCAACCCTCCACATCTCTTAATCACTAATCCCACCTTCATGAAGACCTTTTTGGGAGAAGCATGCCATAAAAGATGAAATTAAATTGTTCTGGGGCTAGTTTCTGAATGTTACATGGAAGCTTTTACTCTTAGCAATGCTGGCATCAACTTGCCTTTCCTTCAGATGAAACGTCTAGACATGAAGCAAAAAGCCATGCTCATTTGATGCCTGGTACATTGACAACATGGGGTCTAGGCATTTTTCAGCATTGTTTCATCCTAATTGCTACTGGGAAGTCTGAATGTGGTGGTTGCTCCGGATGGAGCAGGTCCCACTGGTAGCTCATCAGTTCAGTCCTGGACAGGGATTATCCCAAGTGCTGAGCTGGCACAGTGCCTTGACTGAGACTGGAGAGAGTCACATCTTTAAAAAATACTGTTATCTCCTTATATTCATACTTGTCAATCATAAGCTTTCCCTTTACTAATGTTTTCAGAGAGGGAAGCAAAAATGTAGGTGCATGAGTGAGGAAGAAAAAGGGAGAAACAAACAAATCAAATCCTGGCATAACCAAGCTGGGACTGTTAAAAGGGGGAGATAAGCATTTATAACAATGAGGAAGAAGTCAAGTCCGGGAAAGGCCTTCAATATTGACTATTTCAGGGACATCTAGCTCCTCTGGTTTCTTAGGATATTGGCCCCAGGTAAAGGATTAATAAAATATTAACCTGACAATAGCTACTTCTCCTGGATGCAATTGCTCGTTATATGAAAAAAATAGTCTGAAGAACTTAATAAAAAATAAAATATCATTATTAAAATTGTCTTCCTGAAATGATTTGCACATGGAAGAATTGTCTAAGGATCATTTCATCTTGATTGTGTGCCATGCTGTGTATCAAATTACATCAGATTTACGCTGCAAGCAACCCTTCTTCAGGAGCATCTGGCTGGCAAAAGCTTATTCTAGCGAAAAGGCAATGCAATTTTATAAATCATCCCATTTCATGGATATAATTCTTCGATCCATCAGCAGAAGGGGAGTAAAAGTTCTGAATGTGTTGGTCATAATACATCTATCTACTTTAGGATTTTTTCTTTTGTGTGACAGTGACATTTGAAGCTGTATGGGGCATCTTGTTTATCTGTGGAGAGCCAGATCCTGCCAACAGTGCATTCAACAACACGTTACTCCATAAATAAATGTAATGGGACTGCTTGAAAAATGAAACCCTGCTTAAACTGAGAAAAAAAAGTTACAGTGTGTCCCTGAAAGAGTTGAATCTCAGTTACAAAAAATGGCTGTAAGGTACAAGAAAATATGGCCTTCTCTTTTCTGGTCTCTGAAAACTTTTAGTAGCTTGCAGTTCATGGCTAATGTTTCCAGAAAAGAAACATATGCTTGCTCCTATTCCCTGTTCATACATACTGTGGCAACAGATTTTGTATGGAAGTGCAGTGAATTGTTAAAGGTCTTCCATTTCATGTACAAGTTTAATTACTGTAATTTTCTTCATGCAATTTTTCACTTTCTACTACAAAAATAATGACATAGATAAGTAGTAATAAGATAATACAACAGTAAAGAAGGATTATAACATGAAAAGGGAATTAAAAAAAGTGAAGTTTCTGTGTCAGCACCACAGCAATAAAAAGGCTTTAAGGAAAAAATCTTGGTGTGAGAGGGAGAAGCAATTTCTCAGGTACTAAAACTTTAAATTGTGTTGAAGAAGACAGGGATTTCCCTACAGATTATGATAAAGCTTTTACATATGTCCAAACCAGTACTCGTAGTCTTCAATGCAATGAGAACTATTTGTCTGGTGTTGGTATCTTCTCGTTCCAGCTCCTGTATGCACAGTTTCCAAAGACTGGTGGCATCACAGGGAGGGTCTTGGGTGATCTGTTTGGGTTGGTAGAGCTAATGTTCGATTGTTCTGCACCACCTGTGTGCCTGAGCGTGAGCCATGGAGCCAACATCTGCCACGTCATTCACTCGTTTGTTTTATTTGCCTGGTACATTTGCCTTTCTTTCTGAAATTGTGTCTTACTCTTGTTCCGTGATCTCTGTTATCTTATCTTTCTGGAACAACCCTGATTTTACACCAAGAGGTCTTTGATCCAGTCTTTGTTGAACTTATCCAAGGCCCATAATGTAGAAAGCAGAATGATGTTACCTCTTAATCACTTTGAACACTTATTTAATTTCTTTCTGAAATTGAAAGAAAAGTCATAACTGTTCTACAGCATGTTGTTCAGATCCCTCTGGCAAACGCTGACTTGACTGGATGTTTCCCTGTGCAGTGTCATGCTGGTGCCTCAGGTTGTGTTCAGGAGTAGGTAGTGTGTTACACCATGGCACTTCTGCACAAAGTCTTACCTTGAGAAATTAATGGAGAAATCTCTGCCAAGAACCACTAAGAGAGTATAACCCAGATACACTGGACTGAATTTGCATGCACAGGGACAGCTCAGCACAGGTACCTCCAAACCATGGCTTCCCAAACCTTCTAGTAGTACTGTAAGCTTTTAGGCCAGCAGCCACTGGGTAGAGATGCCCAGTGCTCAGCAAGTTTAGTACTGTGTATTAACAGAGGTTTCAGGTAGCATTTCTCATTCGTTTCAAGTTGGGACTGTACAGTCTCATCACAGAACTGGGAATCGTTGTATTTTGGGGAATATCCAGGTGCTATTTTGGGTTTGAAACAGAGTTTTAAAATTCTATGTTCATTGCGTAGAAAGAATTAGGACTTAATACAATACTGTGTAGCTATACCTTGTTTCAAATATGAAGTATAAAAAATATGAGGAAATCAACAGGAGTTTCATCATCGGTTGCCCACTACAGATCTGAGGAGTTAATTTTTTGCATAACTGCTTTGTCCAACTTTGCACTGATATGTAGCTATGTCCTCCTTGCTTGCATCACTTGCTAGTATGTAAGGTTTTCAGACATGTTGTGAGCTTCAGTCAAAGGTAATATGCATTTTTAGTGCAAAGTTTTTTCTAGAGATGTCTTTGTAGGACCAATGAGGGACCACTCAGACATAAGGAGTCCTCCAAAACATGCTAACCTCTATCTTGCCTAAATATTTGTTTGGGAGGGACAGGTGATGCATGTCCCTGGCTCCCTGCAGACAATATCAGGTGACAGCATGCAACATTAATCACCCTGCTGCATCTGCTGAGCTGTCACAAAGGTTTCATGCATCCTAGAGTACAGTGAAATCCCTTCCCAAGGGCATCCAGACCTCCCCACATTCCTGGGACAGCAGAGACTCTGTGGGGTGGAGGATGTAAGCTGCAGACAGATAGGTTTACCAAAGGGAGTAACTGGCCAGCCTAGTCATTCAGGCACACAAACACCCATACCTTCCTCACAGATACCATCATCGTCAGAAGAGAAGATCCTAGTCAAAAGGATTAGTAAAAAGGGATGACTGGCTTCTAGCTCCTCTTCTTCATGAATTTCAGAAGCAGCGGGTGGCAAGACCCAATTGTAGGCTACCATCTCTAGTTAGAGGGTTGCTGGGAACCCAAATACACCTCAGAACTGGGAAGGTTAGGACAATGAGAAATACTTCTTTCTTTACTTTGTTCTTCTGTGTCTGGGTTGCCAGTGTTGATCAAACTAATTTTTGTATCATCTCTTGGCAGATTTTCCCAGTGCATTGTCGTTGGTAATCTACAACAGAACACTTTCAGCAGTAACCATAACTGACATCTGAAAGCGGTTTATACTCATTTAAAAGCTTGTGCAATGCAAAAGTTAGGCAAGGTTTGCAGGAGAGGTAATATTGTGTATTATAACAGCTGATGTAGCTGAGAAGGCATGGGCACATTTCCAAACACCCAAACCCTTCTCAGGATTGCTGCAGAGACAGAGACTATAGAGAAACAAAAACCCATTGCCTCCCTTTCAAATGTGACATTTCTAAAATGCCTCCTAGTGCTGCAAATCAGTACAAATTTAAAATAAGTCTGATTTATAGCCATAGCACATGTTGTGAGTCTGGAAACTCAATAACATTTTATTACCTACTAAAGAAGTTGTTTATTTAAATGATTACTTCTTGTGGCATATACCAGAAGATAAACAGTGTATAAATGTGTAAACTGTGTGACTGAATGCTTTGTGACTAGCCTCTTCTGTTCACTTTATGCCATTCATTTCTTAATTTATTCCACCATAAATACAGATACTACTATTACATGTCCCGGGGGGGAAAAAAAAAAGTCTCTTCAGCTGAAAGTATTGATGTACCTTACAAGAACCACGTTTTATCAGATTTTCATTCTAGTAGTCAGTTGCAATTGGAATTGGTAAGTTCCTATTTTCAGAGTGAAAAGCAAAAAAAAGACTAGAAAGCTTTATTTTAGAGATTCATAATGAGACATGATGGGAAGATGCCTTGTTCCATAGTCTCACATTTCCTTCCCCATTAGCATGATACTTATGGATATGAAGGGGAAAAATAAGTTTCTCATCTGACAAAATGTATTTATCTTCTGCTCATAATCTTGAACTAGCCTTTTTCCCCCTACCCTGTTCTTGAAAATACCACTCAATGTAAATTCATATTTGCAGCTGTTGTGCTATAAAAGGTGCTCTCCCTTTCCCACAGAGGTATGCTATCTCATTTTGAAAATTGATGGATAGCGCTAGTCCCTGTTGATCCTTTGCCCAAAGCAGTAGTGGAAGACTGGACGTGTCCCATGATCCTGATCTCACCATACTGAGAGGATTTCTGCCTAGCCACTGTCATGGGGAATGTTACGGGCTCATGTAGTCAAAAGTCTGTTTTGCCTGTTGGTCTAGAAAGGCCTTCTTTAGTCAGGGAAATTGTGTCTGGTGGAGCTGAAGCTTTCTCTTTCCATCTCCCTTTGCCTCTCTCCCTGACATCCTTTTTGGCTGACTTTATGGCCTGCTGGGGAGGAACTGAGACTATTTTGATGTTACCATAATGACTTCTTATAGTATCTTCCGTCTCCAAAACCACTCTGTTTCAATCAGTGGCTCACTGTTACCAAGTTTTGGTGTTCTACTGATTGCTTGGTGAGACTTTGCAGGTCTTTTGCTGGGGCAGAGGAGATAAGCAAGGTCTGACACTGGCATGAATGTCAGTTCTTGATGACTAGGCATGGCAGGGTGATGTATGTGTGTAGTCCCTTTCTTTCCTTCTGGGCTCCAGCTATAGTAGGCAGGCATTAAATTTGTTACTAGTGAGACTGGCTAATAAAACCCATCACATCCTGGCTGGCATTTGTCATGCTTAATTGCAGGCACATGTTGAGGTTCATGTTGGAAGTAGTTGCTTAGATTTCCTTTCAGTCCGTGCACAGGCATTGGTATTTCTATAGTGGTATTCAAGAGACTTATTTTAGACAGTGTTAATTTCTCCCTGTGGCCTGTGATGCAAGTGTAAATGATAATCTTAAATGGCTAAAAGCTAAAAGTTTAGGTATAATATCTACATTGTAGGCATGGAAAGTTAGTTGAGATTAATTCCTCTTCTGATGCATTTTACAATCTCTCCCTTCTTCAGCTAAAGTTAGCTCCTACTGCGGCCACTGTCTCTAACAATGGATCCAAACTGGGAGGAGAAATGCTTTTCTGAGGACTGCTGTCTGCTTCAGACCCTCACACCCATTGGTGTGCAACTGTATGCTACCTCATGGCCACAGATCGACTGTTGGCTGATCAGTGGGCAGGTTCTCATTTCTGTGAGAGAAGTCTCATTCTCATCTCTTAATGAGAGCAACTGAACCTAGTAGAATTATTTGAATTAATTTTTACAATAAAAATTACTTCCAGAACAAAATTGGAGGTTGGTGGTTTTTAACAATATTCTTCCCTAACCTTTACTCAAAGCCCTTGCAACATACTCCGCTGTTTCAGCTTGAAGTAGGACAGTACAGCGAGCTCTGAAAGGATCTTTGGAAATCATAGCCCTGTTAACCATCAGATCAATGCAGATCATTGCTTAGTGCTCTGACTCCAGAGCATGTTTCTGATGTGCAGTATAGCTTTGTAGCAGTATTGCAAAATATCACCAGGGTATTACTTTTGCTTTCTTGGTGACTGACTATTGGAAAACTTGATGTTGTTTGACAATTTAGCCATTGTCAATTATAATCTAAATCTCTGCTGAGAGAAACACTGAGTGTATAGCAGAACAACAACAGTGTCTGAATTATAGCTTTCTAGATAATTCTGATTTTACAATTAGGCTGTTAAAGTTTCTTCATGTTGTAGAGAACAGTGCAAGTCAGACTACTGTACTAACAAATTTTTGTCTTGGGCAGAATGTGTGTAAAATACAGTAGAGCTGTCATGACTTTTGACAACGCTAAAATGCAATCACTGTTTCCTAATGCACATCTTAATGTTTTGATGTTTCTCAAATCTCTGTATCTTCAGAAAACAACTTCTTCCATTGAAGTGCTGACATTTTCCTTAAGTGAGAAACTCCAGACCCTAAACTTCATTTTCACAAAATAAATTATTCAACAAGTCTTCTTTAATTATCTTCCCTTTGATGGCTTTGTTGCCTGAATTGTTCATTGCTCTTGCAGAGAAAATGAACCCCTGGATTTCCCTAATGGTTATTGTAGATGTCAGCTGTAGTATGCAGACTCTTCAAAGGATGACTCCCATGACCTCATCTCAGTGCTTCCCAAAGCTCACCAATGATTACTATGATATGTTTTAGTAGTGACTCTGAGGTGGTGGGGAGTGCTTTTTGCTAGTTTTCATTATCCACAGAAAAAGCTTTGTACCACTGAAAAACGCAAGCTGCATACTGATTAATGAGCCAAAGACAACTAAGGTCATGGTTACATATCAAGTGGGAAACTTGCCACATATCGATAGGGTAATCAAAGAGGATGGAGATGTGAATGAACTGTACATAGCAGATGTTAGCCACGTCACTTAATGGGCTATTGGAAGGTGCTTGGGTGCTGTTATGAGTAAGTCGACACAAGGAGGGGTGTAAACACTTAGCTTTCATCCTGCACCGTATGCCTTTCTGTTTTCTTCCCTCTTTTCACAGGTAAGTAGCATGGTTGTGTTGTGTCTTGAAGGCTTCTGCAGCTCTGACCTGCAAACAGACTGAAGGCAGTAGCATGGAAAATGCTAACCATTTTGTTCCCTGCATCTGGTGGATCATTGCACTTCAGGCTAATCCTAAGTAATCAAAGTACCGGGGTGAGCAGCATGGGATTTTGAGAGAACATCCTGGCAAATCAGTACCTTCTGTATTGGTGCTGTGGGCCGGATAGCTGAAACCTCTGTAAAGACTTACTTTTCCCTAGAAAACCATCTTGTGTTTGGATGTTACCAGGCAGGGTTGGATGTATCAGTCCCTCAGTCACTGACTGACCAGGCTGTGTCCTTCAGGCCAAACTCTGGCAACGTACCAAACCACTGAGGCTAAATCTGACTGAGACTAGACTAGTACACAGCTGAAAACAATATTTTTCCTGTACTAGGCACTCAGTGACTGTCAACACTGAACCTGCAAAGTCAAAGTCCTTTTTTCATGTTGAGACTTGAGATGACTTTTTTAGTGAAGACAAACACATCTAAGGAGCCATCTCATACTTTGTAATCACTGTCTTTGCAGGAGTCTTCACCTGTGGCATGCAGTTGACATCGGATGAAAGCCAAGTAGGCAAGGCTTTCTCTTTTCCCACAGCCTCCCCAGAAGAACAGCAGATTTTTTCATGAATATATTTGTGCTAACAATAGTATCTTTTTTCCTTTCCCAATTTTTTATTAGCAACATGATTCAGTCTTACATTCCGAAATGTGACAGGTGAACTTTTTGGCCCAAGTTTTAACTTGCAGCTTGTATTTATAAGGAAGAAGTAGGCCATGAGAAACCAGACTTTGAAGTGGAAATTTTGCCTCAGCCACAGTGGTGCTGCTCAGTGGCCTTTTTTGTTTTCTTTTTCCCATCGTCAGCCAAATCAGGCTCACGGCTCCTTGTTCAAAGAAGTGTTAACTTTCCAGAATTCCCTGTGCTGCTGCTTACAAGTCTTACAGACATTGTCAAATGCTGTATCCTGTATTCCATGTCTTTGAGCAGGTCTTGAGTTTCTAAGAAAAGGCTATTCTTCTCTGACTTCCAGAGCCTTGGAGCTAACTCTAGGATACAAGGAACCCAAACAAAATAGAAGGTATGTTTTCATATTCCAGTGCCTGCATGTTATTTCTAAGCCAATGTATGCACTTCTGCTCAATAACCCTACCCCAGCTGTATGCTTCCGTCTTATCGGGCTTCCATTAAAATCAGTAGCTGATCATACAGCATGTGTAGAGTAAACCAATATTGAGTATTTGTGGGAACAGTCGATATGCCACTGTAAAGTTCCTTAAATATTTGCCTGATAATGAAGTGAGGTAGGGTAAAGTGAAGGTTAGTTGAACGGGAAGCTGGAGCTGCTACACAACTGGACAGCCACTGTAATTGTGAGCTATTGTTAACGTATTTTTCTTTTTAAGCAAGTATGCAGTCTCTTTTGGAGTTCATTTTGCTTCTAAATATATAAATTCTGATCTCATTCCATTTGGAGGAGTTCTATGTTTTGGCAGGTGGCAAAACTTTCTGTGGAGTAGCTTGCAAATGTTGGGGTATGAAGTGTGCTTGGCGGTGATGCTCGGAAAATGATCTGATGTGATTTGTGAAGCATGCTGTATCGGTATGCAGTACCTGGGAGAATGAAACCATGAGCACAGTGTAGCGTGCCCCGATCTTGCACAGCATAGCATAAAGCATAACTCCTTGGCATTTTCTCCAGTGCTGAAACAGCAGGATTCTAGCTGACGATCTTCCCTGGCCATCTGGTGAAAGAGTGTGAAAGAACTTTACAGGGACTAATTATTTCCTAGATTAATATTGCTGACAAGTACTCCATGAGGCAGCGTGTATGTTTGCAGGGTGTTATGCTACTAGAAGTGCCATTAATTATTTTGCCCATGATTTGCCGAATACTGTGATTCTGTATGCTGGCATTGTGCCCCAACATCACCATCTGTGTATATCACAGCCTATACCATAGTATTTATTTCAGATCTTTCTGGAGATTTTTCCATCTTCAGATTTATGAGCCCAGATTAGGTAATTTTTAATATGACACATTAAAAAAATCTTTTTAACCCAGTTTTCTTCTCAAAACTTGTCAAAACCTGCTCACCAACAGTATGCTCAGTGGGATGTACTTTCAGTCTAACTGCTCTCAGGCATTGCAGTCTAAGTTTAACAGTCTTATGTATTGATTAACTTCTACATGGTTGGGGGTTTTTTTGGAAAAAAAAAATCACTGTAACATAGTTAATATTTAAAAAATCTTTTCTTTTTTTTGTACTTTGTAGCTAAGGTATAATATAAGGTATGTTGTGACAGAACTATGAAAAGTACAACATTGGCTATCCATATTAAGTATTTTTGCTACACATGGAGACATGTCAATAATTTGATCAAAGATATCAACATAATGTCACCGTCAGAAATGTAAAAACAATGATAGAAATATTCCTGGTTTCAAAATACTAGAAATATTTTAAGTAAGTTTAAGCCAATTTTGGTTTTACAGCTTCACTAGATTCTGAGTGATGATTTTCTTCCCAACACAGAAATCTGATGCAATTCCACATCTAGTCAAAGAACTGTTGCTTTTTCATTCATCTGTAGAGTTCTTATTAAGAATAATTTCAGATTACAGTGGCCAGAAGTTCTCTTCAACCTTCTGTATTCCTTACTGTGGCTTCAAGGTCTTTTAACACTTAAGGTGTACAAAACCAGTCTGATCTGACGAATTCCTGTAGGTTTTTCTGTTGTTAAAACAGATGTCCTGCCTTATTTACTGTAAAATGGAACAATCACCCAGTGGAGCAACACATATGGTCTAAATTCACTGACCTATATTCAATGGTAAAAAGAAAATCTCTGGTGAAACCTCGGGGAGGGAAGAAGCATCATATTATCCCTTCATAGAGAAAAAGAAGGAATCAAAGACTTTATAGAACACTGGGGAGTTTATAAAAGAAAAATATTTTTGGGGTGGATGACTGTGTGGAAAAATAAAAGGCATTTTAGACTCTTACAGTGGAAACAGAGGAAAGTGGAATTTGTGCATGGACAGTTAGGGTGAGATAAAATGGAAAAGGCAAGACTTATGATGGAGTAGCGAGAAGCACTTTGTTAATGGAGCAGGGATGTGATCCTCAGGGAGAAGGATGTTCTTGCTTGGGAGAAACCTCTGGGCTTTGCAAACTGTGTTCAGAAGTATCCCCCAGCCTCCAACCCCAAAGAAGGTACATGAACTTTTCAGGAAAAAAAAATCATTATGGATTATTGAAAAAGGAACACGTAGGATGAGACTACACAACTCAGTATCTTAGATTATTAAACAGCTTCAGGGATACATTCTCTGCTTCTTGTCATGAGGACTACTGCAGTCAACCTAGAAACCTCTTATGAGTGCCCAAATAAAACCTGTATCCTTTCTGTTTGGTTACCTTTGCATTTGGCAAAAGTTTTCCTTGTTTGTATGAGCCTCTCAGGTAGCACAGCTAACACAAGAGTTAGCTCTTAATGCCATGTCTGCTGAAGAGATGCTTTATTATCCAGCGAGGCGACCTATAGCTTAAAGCCAGAGTACCACTAACACAGCTATTAGTAATGACCTGGAGAAGTAGCTCTATTCCTTCTGCAGTAACTCTCTGCTCCCAGTGTAGTGTTTTGCAGTGAGTCTGTGTTCCTCTGTGTGGTTTTAACTCCAGAGCAGGTAACATAAAGAAGCTGAGTCACTACTGCAACGGAAGACAAACTCTTGAACAGCATGAAGACAAGAGTTTTCACAAAACAGGCTATACAAGTGCACTTTTCCTTCAGGTACCAGGAGCCTAGGTGGTGGTTCTCCTTGAAGGAGTCAAACCTGTTTTTCAAAGGCTTTTCCAGAGGCCTTGCCCATAGGATTCAGCACTCTAACTATATAGGAAATACTACTGCAAAGCAGGGAGCCAAGATTTACCTGACTTTAACCATGAAGGAGTCAGGGTGATTCAGACCACAAGTCTAACTTGAATTTCCATTGAGAAGGGCCTCTTAGCAGGTTGTGGAGTACGCCTGCATGACTTGCCTAAACTCAACGCTTATTTCTTAGGCAGCTGAAGTTTGTTGGAAAGAAACTGTGCTGATTTGCCCACCACTAAAACTGGCTGGAATCCAGAGACCAGAGTTCAGACCTCCAAGGCTGGGACTCTGGCCAGATGTAGAGATTATGTTGTAGGTGTCTATGCCTGAGCCACCCCTCGGGCAGCATTCAAGTCAGCAGAGGAAATCATCTCATCTCGATCTGAGCTAGCTACATAGAATGAGTCAGATGAATCATGGCCCGAAAATACCTCATTTTCTCTGTTGTTTATAAAAGGAACTTGAGGTGAGTAGTTCAGCTGTAGATGCTTTCAGAAAGGTGAGATGAGTCTAGCCTCTCATTGTAGCCCTTACTCTACAAATGTTGGCTTTTAATAACTGCAAACTGCAGCAAATTGCAGCTTCCTTTTGGTTCGTGCACTGATATAGGGAATAGACTGATCTGGTTGGGAGACTCCGAGTTGGGAGTTCAGTCTTAATCCCAACTAAGACCATCTGCTGCTATGTGTTGTGAGTGATGAATCACCAGTAAATCAAATCCTACATCTTGATTCTAGTGACTTTTACCAAGAAAAGAACAAAGGATAGATTGTTGCATGTTATTACAGGGCTTGAACAAGTAAGAAACAGCTTCAGTACTAATGGTTATTTAAATTTAAGGTCCCTATCCGCACTGTTTTCAACAGTTTCTTTTATCATCTCACTTCTTGCTCAGTGCTCTGGAGACTCTCTCACAGAAACATCTGCCTGCTATTCCTTCTCTGGATTACAGGACTGGGGTTCTTTCTTCCGTACTTTCCTTGATCCTGATTCTCTAAAGCTTTTTTCCTTTCAGTAGAGGGCCAGGCCGTTGTCACAGCAAAGTGGGTTGGCTTAAGCAACACACAAAGGTAGAAAAATTGAGATAAAGTGTGTGGTTGTATAGTGTGAAATATCTTCCTATTGAAGAGCTGAATGACAGAGTATCAGGATAAACCTGAGTGTCACAGATGATTTAAATCTGTTACTCCCTCACAGTGTGATGATGCCCTGTGTGCGTGAGTTACGTCTGTATAAGAGGAATAGGTTGGATGTGAGGTCTGAGTGCCCTGTCTTAACTTTTCAGCTGCTATTTATATTACATTAGCTCATAGAGTCTCCAACTGAGAACAGGACCTTGCTGTGTGAAGTACAAGGGGTGTACAAGGAGTTTTGTACAGTCTTTGACCAAAGACCACAGTCTTTTAGCGAGTCTTGAACAGTCTTTGACTAAGAAAAAGTGTGCAAGCTAAACATACAGGGCAAGTGAGTGGCAAAAAGGAGAGAAAAGTCTGTGGAGAACTTGCCATGAATCAAAAATAGGTGGAATATACTTCTATACTCTTTTTTTTAATTTGATCTTATGCTTCAGTCAGCTTTTTCTTGGGTGACTTCAGTGGTCCATGCTAGCCAAGCAGGTGAAAGGCACCTGTATCATGTGAGTCAGTCCTCAAAAATGAATTCAAAGGTGCTGCAGCAATAAAAGGTCTGATAAATTACTTAGCACACCTTCAAGTTGCTCCCTTTAACAAAGACTGAGGTGGAGCCAAGAATAAGCAAGGCCAGTATCATTAAAGATTAAGTGGATCTCCCTGAGTCCCTAAACCCAAGCTTTATATTCCAACATTCAAACAATACCTTCTCACTGGACTACACTTTTCGCTGAAATATCTGTAATGTATTTCATGATATTCTTCTGTCCCAGATGGGTTGTGTCATAGCTGATCTCCAAGGTCTCTTCAGATTAATGGGATCAGACTTTTTTTAATGCTGGATATTTCCAAGCATGCTGTTCATTTGCCTTTCTTACTCCAAATACACTGTGCTAGTGTCTCCCTCTTTTACTAAAAGCCCTGTGTGTTACATTGTGAAAGGCTTACAGTGAGCCCTAATTAATATTTGAGTAGTCCCATTTGTATAAGGTGCTTCTCAATGTGGCTTTGCAGTCACTCTATGATCAAGAAGACACATTTCCAGCTGATGAGCGTTCAGGTTTTAGCCAATACTTCTGTTATTAATCCATAAGGGCAAGACAGAAGTATTATGGGCTTACTGACTGCCACAGAAAGCAAGTGCTGGAACATGGACAGACCTGGACACAGCCTGATCACACCAGAGCCAGATGTGACATCAGACTTGACTTTTAAAAATTTCTGGTTTTAAGTAAGATAACATTGATACCACAAAAGTAATGGGAATAGATTATTATTATTGTCCTTGTCTCCAAGATAACATTCCTGATTTGTGTAACAGCACAGAATGAGGTGAAGTCACATTCAAAACAGTTACTTTGCTTATCTGAAGGAAGCAGTTTTATTTCTGTAGGGCACAACCATGGCTAATCACTTTGCTTGCATTTGTGTTTCTCAAAAAATAACCCACAGTATATGATAAGGATAATGGCTTCATGCCACAGTTTCTCACCCAGCAATCCCGTTTCCAGGGACATGGAAAAAGCTGATGACAGGAGAGCTTTGCTGAGGAGGTGCCTGTGGAAGGTGTCTGCACTGCTGTTGATTATCAATTAATTACAACAGGAAGGCAGAAGCCAGCCTGCATGCTCACATGCTGTATTTAAATAGGAAAGCTCTTAGCATAATCTTCCACTGATCAAACAGGGCTTGGGCTAAACCGGGACTTGGCTGACCATAGTATTCCTCCTGCCAGAGAGGTCAGGGCTAGGCCAGACTGGCTGGGAGCTGGTGGAGCAAACCACTAAGGTTGTTCATTTACATTGCAGGGCAGGCAGAGGCTCCTCAGGCTATCAGCTCCCTGAGCTGACCAGCTCTCTCCTTAGGTTTTCAGGTAGGTGCAACGGGCAAAGTCTGGGCCCCACTGCAAAGGAAATCACTGAAAGCAAGAGAAGTCAGCCTGAGAGTAGAGAAAAGGAGGAATTTCTCACTATCTAGTTCAGAGGAGAAAGGGATATGGTTGCCCCCGAGTGTCCTTTTCAGCAAAATAGTAGGAAACAAGATGTAATAGGGAGTTATTTAGCCTGACTCCATACTTACTTCTTCACTCTTGATTGCATACCTTGTGCTTTTCTCTCATTTCTTTCAACTTTCCCAAAATCTGAAGTTTCCTGGGAGTGACAGTTCTGTCTGAGAAAGGCCAGAGCTGTTATTTGCAAGGGGGAGCAATTTCCTCCTCTTCTATGCTCATACTTCTCTGCTGTGTTCCTGTTTTTCAGCCTATTCCAGTTTCTTTTACTACTGATTTTATTTTCGCTTTCATTGCAAATAACTGATTTCTCGACACTTTTTCTCTTTTATTTTTTATTATCTCAGTATCCATTAAGATTGATTAACTGTTTCCTGCCTTCCTGCTTTCCCTTAGCTTTCCTTCTGCTGTCTGTGCAAATATTCTTCAGCACTCTGATATTGTCCTCATGTCCGCTGTAGGATGAGGCTAATTAATATAGGCTTTGCACTTTCTTTGTAGGTCACGGTGTGACTTCATGATAGCTGACTCAGACCCTTTTGTCCTGAAATGTCAAATAAAAACACTGGATCAAAAAGTATTGGCCATATTAAGTGAAAAACGAAACAAAAAGATACTTTGTTTTGTTTTTTTTTTAATCTATTACTGAAAATTCTCTTTCAGAATTATTTTTAAAAAAATATACTTACTTATCATTGACATTACTCCCTTCTTCTCTACTTAGAAAAAACAAGATAGATACTTTCCCACAAAAAATGTATATCATTTTAATGGGGTGACAGGATTATTTTGACCAAAAAAAGTTAACCTGCTTTAGTAACTCCACAAGGGTGAAAACTTGTTCTCTTAAAGGCAGCAGCAGTTTTTCTGTGAACCTTTCTTGCTAGGAATTTATGAAAGATCAGGTGCATCTGGAGGATGAAAGCTTGTGCTGTGTAGTGCTCTAGGCAGTTGGGTAGAAAAAGGCATTTTGATCCAGAAGGTGATCCAGGCACTGTGTCCCCTCCCTGAGTTTTTGACTCCAGCTTTGGTACCATGCGAGAGACTGGGCAAGAGATGTACAACTGTGCTCTTGGGGATTCCACTGACAATATATGTTTTTTTAAAAAAAAATCTGAAGCCCTGAATACCACATGAATGTATTTACTGGAGTATATCTTAAATAAACTGTTTCCTGGAGTGAAGGGGCTGGAAGACAGAAAAAACATTTCAGATTCAGGAGCAGGCTCTGAAAAAGACAATAGCCACTACTGTTCAGTGGCTGATTCCTGCCTTTTGGTCTTATTTCGTTGGGATCAGGAGCCCAGGAGTACAATGAGGTTTTCCACAGTTGCAATTCCATAAATTTACAAATTTATTGGCTACATTTTCTTATATTTTCCCTGGTCACATCCATGCAGGTAGGCTAAATAGGGAGCCTTCCTAAGCACTCAGACTTGATCTCCAGCTGGTTAAACCATTAGAGTGGAAGCTGGCATATCTGTGGCCTGTGATGGTTGAGGCCACTCTCCCAAACATTTCCGCAGAGTACCTCCAAAATTTGAACATTCAAGGGTGCGGTTACAAGTATCCACCCTATCTGGGGGGATAAAAAAGTTTGGAAGGATAAACATGGACTGTTCCAGGCCAGCTGGCCCCAGTGCCCAGGAGCATTGCTAGCCATGTTTATTTTGTTAATCTAGGTGTGAGCTGGAAGTGCTACCATATCACTTTTTTCTCTTCTTTTTTTTTTTTTTAAACACTTAATATTCTTTTTGATTAGAAGTACGTAATTTCACCAAGAGAGCTGTGCTATGAGAACACAAATGACTGTATTTTATGAAAAGTTTGGTGTCAAGGGGCTTTTTTATTGTTTGGAAAGATTCTTGCCAACGTAACTTATAAAAAAGTAGGGCTAGAACAAATGGGTGAAAAACATTTGCACAAATAGTAATTGCAACTGAAAGGTATTAATTGTATCTGTGTCTGACATGACGAATTTGAAATACTATTCATTATAAAAAAAATTAAATCGCACATTCTGTGCAAACAAAGTAACACAGTTCACATAGGATAATTTTTATAGATAATTTCTTTTATATGCAAACCTGGTCCAAAGATACCATTTTGTATGCTTCCTGTAGGAGTGCAGTGTAGTCTTTCAGCTAAAGCAGGACAGTTTATTTTTAACAAGTAATCTGGTTAATAAATGTAGGCATTTTCTCCTCAAAGTGCCTCTGAAGAGGCTTTACTTTGTATGAATTCATCTGTCACTTGAAATTATTTCAATGCTTGATTTGGATGCATTTTTGTCTACAGATCCTTACTCAGTACACTCATTCAGTACACAGGGTTTGAACAAGGCAGATTTGAATTTCATGTGATCCCTCTCTTACTTACCCAGGGCTTCTAACTGCTGTGTTTAAGTCAAGACTGCTCACATGTGGCTTCTTTCACCATCCTCAATACAGTATTTAAAATTGGAGCAAGATAAAATTAGATAATTCCAAGTGGTCTGTGAGCACCAAAATATCCAGTCATTCCCAATACACAAGTACAGGAGTATAATAGCTTAGCATTTAAAATTTCTTGATGTGATTATGATATAGGACTTCTGCTAATAGACTTCATTGATCTGGTGGTGTTTTTCCTCTAACATACAATTTACCAAATGTTTTCTGGATTTAGTTGTATTTGATGGATGGTGGGGAGCGAGGAATGCAGGCTTGCTGTAAGTTGTGGGTTTTTGCATTCTCTAAACAGTCAAGGATGAAACACTGGTGGAGATGGAACACCAGTAACAGAGACAATAGGTACAAACAGTCATTTCTTAATTACTTGGCTGGTGAGTCTTTGTTTAGATGCTCAGCTTCCAAATCCTCACGAGATTTTGTACTGGGAAGAAATTAACAAAATCAGATTAGCAAAGACCAGAGGATTCATCATTTTTTTGCTGCATCGGGGAGCACCATTGCCTGCCAGGAGCATTGCCCGTGCAGGCAGCACATCAACTTCCTGCTATAAATGGACCTCAGGCATTTTTGTACCTTAATCTCACATGTCTCTGCCTGGTTTCTCAGGGACTGAACTACTTAAATTTATCCACATTCTTGACACCAACACATCATATAGGTGAGAATATAGATAAAATTCAACTGTATGATCAAATACTATGGCCTATGTGATCTGATATTCCCTTTATCCTTAAAATCAATTCACAGAATCCAAATCAAGTATGCCCTAACACATGTAACCTGTCAATTCTGAAATCTGTACCTTGTGGTTTGTCATTTTTTTTGCCAGCTCATTTAGCTGAGCCTTGTGTTTTAGTAGAAAAAGCTCTTGCTAAACCATATAACCATAAACATCCTAAAAATGTAAGTATATACAATAAAACCATAGCACAGAAAAATCTGATTGCATTTCAGGTGCTGCTGGTGCAGTTGTATAGTCTTTGCTTTCATGTCTATAATAGGGGCATGGGCTTCACATCACGTAGCAGAGGTTAGATCAGAGACACTATCTGATTCCTTGTGCACTCACACCACTAGATTTTTGCCCACTCCTGCAAAATATGAAACTGGATGATATTTCTCAGTTAATAGAGAGATCCTGAAGGGACTTTGTTACCTCTGGTTGATGCTTTGCACTTTCCCCAAGGAGAAGATGAAAGAATTTTCTGCTTACTTGTGCTTTGAACAGAACATTAGATGTCAAGACTGTGGAAGAGGAAGGAGAGAAGATGAAAGCTGAAACAGAATTAGGTATACATGTATTACAGAGGAAGCAATTAAGGCCTTGGATAGATTTTGCAGGGATTTAAGATCTGCGGAAATGTCCCCACAACTTATAACATTCTGCTTTTGCATTATGGCAATGCCCACTGCTGCTGTACAGTGAGGGGTCTATCTCTGTCTACCTTTTAGAAATGCCTTCTGTAAATGGTTTGTATTCATTCATTAAAAAAAATAACTCTGGGCTGAAATTTATCGTGTAGCATGTCATTCCTGAAAAAATATTTTAGCCATTTAAACTTAACATGGGAAGACCACCTTTCACATGGCTAAAAAGCTGGACATGAGCCACCAATGCGCAGCTGCATCCCAGAAGGCCAATCACATCCTGGGCTGCATCAAAAGAAGTGTGGCCAGCAGATGGAGAGGTGATTCTGCCCCTCTACTCTGCTCTGGTGAGACCTCACCTGGAGTACTGCATCCAGCTTTGGAGCCCTCAATATAAGGATGTGGACCTGTTGGAGCACATCCAGAGGAGGGCCACAAAAATGATCAAAGGGCTGGAGCACCTCTCCTATGAAGACAGGCTGAGAGAGTTGGGGTTGTTCAGCCTGGAGAAGGCTCTGGGGAGACCTTATAGCGACCTTCTAATACCTGAAAGGTGTCTATAATAAAGCAGGGGAGGGTCTGTTCAGGAGGGCATGTAGCGATAGGACGAGGGATAATGGCTTTAAACTAGAAAAGGGTAGATTTAGGTTAGATGTGAGGAAAAAGTTTTTCAATATGAGGGTGGTGGATCACTGGAACAGGTTGCCCAAGGAGGGAGTGAAGGCCCCATCCCTGGAGACATTCAAGGTCAGACTTGATGGGACTCTGAGCAACCTGATCTAGTAAAGATGTCCCTGCTCACTGCAGGGGGGTTGAACTAGATGACCCTTGGGAGGCCCTTCCAACCCAATACTTTCTATGATTCTATGATTCTATTCTGTACTTCTGATTTAACCATGTGTATAGCAATTCACATGCTAAAATTCCTACATAAGCAATCCCTTTTTAAAATGCTACCCATAGTGTAAGATGCAGCTTTTGAGTGCAATGAAAACAAAGACGGAAAAGGGCATTTCAAAATGGCAAAATGGTTAATGATTGTGTGCAGTGACTTCTATCAACAAGCTTTCCAAGAGTTTTCGCTAGGAAGATGTCAGCTACATATATGTTGCTTGCACTGAGTGAATTATGGGGCAATATCTCCACAGCAGCTGTACTGTTGTAGCATGTTTTCTCAACTGTATAGTTATTTGTGTAGTAGACAGTAGATTCCACCTTCTAATAAGTTTTCGGATATGTATTTGCAGTACAGATTTAATGTCTCTGGAAATCAGATGAGACTACAAAATTTTGCCAAATGGTACTAGCACATAGCTTTTGGCAATAGCCTTCCTTCTTTGGAAGAATAAAAAAATTAATACACTGAACACAGAGAAGCTATTTATAAATAGGTCTTCTTGATGTTTTTTCAAGCCCAGCAATAATATGTTAGCTGATTGAGTCCTTGTGAGATAGTTCAATGTAATGCCACAACAGGCAGATGGTTTGCCAAATAAGAGAAGACAATCTGCAGAGTTATTAAAAATGTACTCTTTCAGTTTTTGCATTGTATTTACTGCCATCGTTGTCAGTTTACCAGTGGAAGTTTTCTCAAAAGAGTACTCATTTTCAGAAGGGTGGAATACCCAAGAGGCACCCTTCTTCTTCAGATTGTTACTCCTCGCAAGGGGATATTTTATTTCTTCCATTGTGCTTTTGGATATTTATATTCCCTTACTGCCTCATATAAGTTACTGTAAGTAAACAATGAGACTAAATAAACAAGCCACTAATTTTTCCATATCTAATCCATTCTGTAGTGTGAGGACAATAGTTTCCTACTGTTTATTTTTTGGTGCTCTCTTATAATTAGTTTTTAATGGTTAAAGCAATAGGCTTGGTCCTGCTCCATTCAAGGCAGTAATAATGCCCCTAGTAATGCTCATGGTGCAGAACTGAGTCACAGCAGGAGAAATGTTCATTTAACTTTAATTTTCATTTTCTCATTTTCATTCTGTTACCACTAATAATGTTACTTCAGGAGTATTGTCTGTTAGATAGACTAATTTAACTGCTGTTTCTTTTCAGATTCAATCCTCTAAGCAATTACATAAAAGTTATTAAAGTGGTTATCATACATAATGCATATTAGTCTGGTAGAAACAAACCAGGTGTGACTTAACAGTCTTTATTACTCCTTTTGTGTAAGCATTCCAACAAGATCTGTAGTGCTCTGTCATCGCATGTACTATCTTTGCTTTGGCAAGAGAGATGACAGCTCTCAGAGATCCCATCCTGGGAAACAACCCCCTAGAAAAAGTCTGGATTTATAAACGGTTGGATTTATACCCACAAATCATCACACTGACTCATCCATTTGTTAACTATATAAATCTATTCTGTAATATTGAACAAGGATACCTTGCTTCACTTTGAGGCTAACAACATTAAGGTACCTTTAGAGATCATGGTAAGAGTGTGCCAGTATCCTAAAATATTTGGTGTCAAGACATCCTGACTTCACCAGTGGGAGATTCTGACACTAAATCATCCTTGTTTTTTCATCTCCGTACACTCCAAGTGAATGTACAAAAGCATTACAAAGCTTGCTGATTCACTGACCCATCACTTTTGCTATGTCCAAAGTCCTACGAATGTTTCTTGTACAAACTAGCAAAGCTCTTCAATAACCAGACTTTTCCAGACATTAATTATTTTGATTGGAACATTCTCATACAGGCAGCATAGACGTGCGAACAGTCGTCTCTCCTCATGCTGAACAGAAGTGAGAGTTATTGCATTCGTAGTGCAAACACTTTGGCATGTGTGTAATTTTACTGTTGTGAGTCATCCCCTTGACATTTGTAAGATGACTTAAGATAATAAAGTTCGGCATGTATGGAAGTGTTTGCTGGACAGGAGCTTATAGTTCCCATAGCCATTATTTATTCATGTCGTATGTGTTAATTTCTTTTATTGTTTTTTCCCAAAGTTTCATAGACGAGTTAGAAAATAATACTGGGAGGGAGGTCACATTATTTATTCCTCTTCCTCAAGACAAGATAATCTCTGAGGGTAACCGAGCACTGGAACAGGCTGCCCAGAGAGGTTGTGGAGTCTCTGTCTCTGGAGACATTTAAAACCCATTTAGATGTGTTCCTGTGTGATCTACTCTAGGATCCTGCTCTAGCAGGGGGGTTGGACTAGATGATCTAGTGGATGAGGGAAAAGGGGTGGACGTTGTCTACCTGGACTTCAGTAAGGCATTTGACACTGTTTCCCACAGCATTCTGCTGGAGAAGCTGGCGGCTCATGGTCTAGACAGGTGGACTCTTTGCTGGGTTAAAAACTGGCTGGATGGCCGAGCCCAGAGAGTTGTGGTGAATGACGCTAAATCTAGTTGGAGACCGGTCACAAGAAGTGTCTCTCAGGGTTCAGTTTTTGGGGCCAGTCTTGTTTAGTATCTTTATCAATGACCTGGATGAGGGGATCTAATGCACCCTCAGTAAATTTGCAGATGACATGAAATTAAGTGGGAGTGTCGATCTGCCTGAGAGTAGAGAGGCTCTGCAGCAGGATTTGGACAGGCTGGAGTGATGCGCTGAGGCCAATTGTATGAGGTTTAACAAGGGCAAGTGCCGGGTCATACACTTTGGCCACAACAACCCCATGCAGCGCTACAGGCTTGGGGAAGAGTGGCTGGAAAGCTCACTGGCAGAAAAGGACCTGGGGGTTGACATGGCTGAACATGAGCCAGCAGTGTGCCCAGGTCATCAGAAACGATGTGACCAGCAGGAGTAGGGAGATGATCGTGCCCCTGTACTCGGCACTCATGAGCCCACACCTTGAGTACTGTATCCAGTTCTGGGCACCACAGTATGGGAAGGACATTGAGGTGCTGGAGCGAGTCCAGAGAAGGGCAATGAGGCTGGTGAGAGGTCTGGAAAACAGGCCTTAGGAAGACCGTCTGAGGGAACTGGGGTTGTTTAGTCTAGAGAAGAGAAGACTAAGAGGAGATCTTATTGCTCTCTACAACTACCTAAAAGGAGGTTGTTTTGAGGCTGGTGTTGGTCTCTTCTCCCAAATTACTAATGATAAGACGAGAGGAAATGGCCTCAAGTTGCGTCAGGGGAAGTTTAGGTTGGATATTAGGAAGAAGTTCTTTACTGAGAGGGTCATTAGACATTGGAACAGGCTGCCCAGGGAGGTGGTGGAGTTGCTGTCCCTGGAGGTGTTTAAAAAACAAGCGGATGAAGCACTTGAGGCTGTGGTCTAGTGGTTAGGGAGATATTGGGATAACATTTGGACTTGATGATCCTGGAGGTCTTTTCCAGCCATAGTGATTCTATGATTCTATGATTCTGTCTTTAGAGGTCCATTCCAACCCCTAGCACTCTGTGATTCTGTGAATCTAGAATTGCATCGCTTCTCAGAGGGGCTTGTCTAAAATTTTCTTTAAAACATCCAATGATAGTTCCAGGTCACTTTATAAAATCTAAGTACAGTGCAGGGCTCTTCTCTGCTAAATAACTTTACATTATGGATGGTCCTTTCTCCGTTCCTGAAGTGCTGAGCAAATGATGACTACTACAGTTTCTGGGTACTATTTTGGGAAAAATGCACAGTCTTGGAGATACATATATTGATTTCAGGTTCTCAAACCTGCACTATGTCTTGTTCAGTGGAGTTTCCAGCAGTCTGTCATGAAATTGTCCTCTGTTCCTCTTCCTGTGAAGCTATTGCTATTAGTGTGGTGTAATAATTCGGTGGAAAAGGCCTTCTGAAGGACACCTAGTCCAAGCCCTGCTCACAACTGGACCAGCTTCGCCATTAGGTCATGTTGCTCAGGACCTTTTTGAGTAGAATTTTGAAAATGTCCAAGGATGGAGATGGTATAACCCCTCTGGGTGACCTGTACCAGTACTTCACCTGCCATTATGATTTTTTTTCCCCTTACATTCAGTTTAAATGTTCCTTATTGAAACTTGTTCTTCTTTTTCTTCTTTTCCTGTAGCTGTGCACCTATGAGATGAGCCTGGCTCCATCTTCTGTATTATTCCCCTTTTTAGGTTGTTGAGGACAGCTGTTAGGTCTCCCCTATACTTCTCTCTTCCAGGCTGAAGCAAGCCAGATCCCTTATCCTCTCTTTGCCCATCATGTCCTTCCAGATCTGTAACTATCTTGGTGGCCCTTCTCTGGATCCTTTCCTGAGGCCCCACACCTGGACACAGTGCTCCGGGTGCCTCATGTATGCCAAGCAGAGGGAATGATCACTTCCTTGACCTGCTGGCTACTCCCTTGCTAATACAGCCCAGTACATGGTTAGTCTTCGCTGTTGCAAGGACACACTGCTGAGTCATGTTCAGCTTGTCCTCCACCAGCACTTGTCCTCCAACCAGCTCCACCAGCAAAGCTGGAAAGTCTTGAGCAGTCCCTTGGGAGGCTACATCCTTCTCCCTTCAGTCCACAGACACAGTGAAACTGGAGAAAGAAGGAAGGGAAGTTGCAGGTGCTTCCTTTGCAATACCCTGTTCTTTGGAGCTAATTTTGGTGTTTTACCTGAAAGCCTGACTGGTCTTCAGCACGTGCTGCAAAGCCTGAACCCCTTTCCCAGCTTCAGAAAGAGGGAAAACAACTGTACTGTTGGGGTAAGTAGAGAGTGGTACTACTATAAGTTGAAGCCTGGTACTTAAAAGAAACATCCCTTTCTTCTGGGGGTGAGGGGTGAGTGCTTGCTGGTTTTCATTCACTTGATATGTGTCTCATACATACAAGAGATGCCTCATGCACAGCTGTGAGCGCTAATCGACAATATAAAGAAATAAATATGAGCATGAAGCTCTTAAATACTATCATTTTATTGTATATAAATTTGCTGTTGAAAAATACAGTAGGGAAAAACTCTCCAAAGCTCACAATGAAAGTATTTCTTATTTTTATAATACACGTAAGGAGTGCGTGGTGATAGAGTGCATGGTAAATAGAAAAGTGATAGAGTGTTAAAGCTGAATCAAATTTCTGTTAGTTTATGAAAACGGGTGTGCAGTCTTTTGACAGACAAGTTGCTGCAAATGTTTTCGAGCAATTTATACACATTTTTCTAAGCAGAACAAATGTAATTGTTAACAGAGCAGTGGGCACTGTGAAGTACTTGTACTACACTTTCAGGATCAGTAGCAGCAGACAGGTAATGCATTAGTTGTGCTTGACCTTTCTGAATAATAAGATTTTGTGTTCTTCCTTCTGTGCTCTTACACGAGAGCTTCCTTGCCAGTTTACCCTTGGTGAACCCCCAGCCACCAGAGACACGTGGTTCACGGCAGGCAGCGTGGCATTGCCGCTTCTGAACTTCTAGCTTCTAGGTCAGTCAGAGTGGCTTGGGTGGAATAATTATATGTGTTCCTTCTGCTGCAATTACACCTGGAAACCCATTTTATGTATGTTACAGAGCCTGGTAGGAAAGTACGGCTATGAATAAAAACAAACTGAGCTTTGTCCTTCACTATGTCATTGTAACTAATGTAACTGGGGTCCTCCAGTCCAGAGACCAGTCTGGATTTTACCACAGTTTTCATCTTGTCTCTGTTTTTTGAAATGAATTGACAGAAGTTCCCCTTAGGTCTCATGTCACAAGAAAAAATATTTTGGAAATGTAGATCAAATTATGGAAGATGTTTTTTGCTGGAGTTAAAGCAAACGAGCTGAATTTCTGGTAATGCTTTACATTTGGTTTAGGTTTTACTGATAAATTGCCTCTGTATATCTGCAGTAATGTTTCTGAAAGTTTGACTGCAGTAATGTTTCTGAAAGTTTGACAGCATTTTGGGACTGGTGGTGGTTCAAACTGAAATGTGCAAACCTAGAGATCTAAAATTAGGATCCTAAATTCATATTTAGGTATTCAGTTAAGAACTGACACGTTTACCTGCTGTTGAATTCAATAGAATTCAGAAAATGATGTGGAAAGACAGTTTACCCTTGGCTACACTTGAAGTTACACGGCGTTCAGCACCAGTTGTAACTGCTTTATCAGCAGTGGGTGAATTTGCTGGAGTAGACAAAGCTTCTGAGTTTCTGGTTTTTGCTCAATGGGAAGCAAATTTATGAACTTTTTTCATGTTTGAGTGTTATAACTAACTATATTTTTCTCTGTCTCCCAGATGGTTTTTGGAAGGCAGGAAAGATTTAGCAGGCTTAGCAAAAAAAACAATGAACATTTTGGAAACATTTTACAATCCCCTTTCTATGTCAAGATTTTGTGCTGTACGGAAATAAATTAAGCAGTGTTTTGGAGCCCAGTGCATACAACATTCAGCTGTTGCAGATATTACGATAAACTGCAGTTCTTGTTTTTGGATAGGAAGGGACATAGTAAGTTGCTGGCTGGGCTCTGCAGGGTGAAGGTGCTCAGGAAGGATGGGCAGGATCCCTTTGCTGCTCCCTCCCTTCTGACAGAGGAGGATGACAGAAGCTAATGGTGACTTGGAAGTGCTAGGTTAATGGTTTGAACTGACGATCCTAGAGGTCTTTTCCTACCAAGGTGATTCTATGATTCTGTGATCTCTCACCTTCACTACTGTCTCATATTTACTTTAGTGGCGCTATGCCCAACAGTGCCAAGTGGCGAAGCGGTGCATGTGCTGTGGCCCTGCTAGTATCCAAGGGCAAAAGGAAGAGTGCAGAGGGCTGTCCCTGTGCCTTGTGTTTGGGGTCAACCCTGGGGTAATGTGTCCATACGTTACAGGTGGGCTGAGCTGTCGCAGCATGGACTTTGCTTGATGCATCATTTGTCTTCTGTTTGTTTCCACTTGTTTGGGAGGAATCAGTTTTTGCCTTGACTATACTTGCCTCTAAGAAAACTTTTTTACTGCTTTCTTTCTTGCTATCTCATTTGCTCTATGGTGCTTTGGAATAATCAGTGATAAACTTCTCTCCTTTTTCCCTTTGATTCAAGATTTTCTTGTACTGCCTGTGGTTTGCTCACGGCTGTGGCATTGTACATCTACGGGGACTGGAGCTCTGGACTGAGGAATTGCATTGCTTGATTTACCAGCTCTTACTACTTAAACAGCTAGGATGCCCTCATCTAGTATATTCTCTCTTCACACTGGCTTTCTGCTGTTTGTTTTGCTTTGAAGTCCTGAATTGAATAGCATTGTGCCTCAGAATGTTTGAACTGTTCCTATACCTTTAACCAGGTGTGCTTATCTGGAATTAAAATAAAGCCAGACATTTGTTCAAGATAAGTTGCTGCAGTTATCAAATCAACTTCTTGGTTTGCATTGGTAAGATGATCAGAGACCTCTGCCTTTTGAGGGGGGATCCAATTAATAGGATTACTTATATCAGAGTATGTTGCCTTATCCAACAGTGAACATTTGAAAGAAAATAGAAATGTTAAAAAAGAGATCTTGAAAAACAACCGTTAAGGCTTATGCCTTGTGGAGACTGGATTGATGTTAATAATTAAAATAATTTGTCAGTTTTGATAATGAGAATCTTTAATCTCAAGTCACGTACTCCTTTGAAATAGCAGTAAGCAGGATCCTTTCCATATAACGTGCTTTGGGAATTCAGCTCTCACAGGTAATAAATTATTAGGGTAGCTCTTCAGATTTGTATTACAAAATGTAGTTTTGACCAAAAAAATCCCCAAACCCTACACATTTACAAGTTTCTTAGGAAAACGAAATAATTTATATATTTTATATGAGAAGGTTTTTCATCTGTTTGCATTGAAGTTGTAATGATCCCCACAGTGTAAATTAAGGAGCTGTACAAAGATTTCTGCTCTTTGCATCACTATTGCCACTGCCATGGCAGGAAAAGTTGTGGGTCTGCTCCCTAGGGAGACCAAGCAGCCGCAGGTTGCTTTGGCCAGCAGCAGTTGCTCGTGGTCATGGCTCTTTCCCATCCACAGTAGGGTCTATGAGATAAAATGCTCCAGTGCTGAAAAGCAGTTTTCAGCCGAAGGAAAAACAGTGTAATCCCCTTGCTCTCCCTGCTGGGCTGATGTCCTCTAGTTGCCATACATAGGCAATTAAGGATATGTATAAAAATGTTTCTAACACGGAGCATCTTTTCCTTTTTTTCATTTTATTCAGAAAGGAAAGTTGCGTTTGCAAGCCAGTTATACATTGTGATGCTGCCAGGACCTACAGTGATTTCCAGGTCTGGGGTTTCATGCTGGCATGTGATTTTTCAGTCCTATTGCTTCAGGTCATGGAGAGAGGTGCTGCCACCTTCCTTCCCCTGGGAAAACCAAGAAACAATCTTGTTTTAGCACCTTTACCTTTGTGTTTTTGGTAGCAATGCATGTGGCCATGATTTCCAGCAACCAGGGAGGTGTGCTGCTCCCAGGGATTAGCCTGGAAAAAAGAGGCTGAGAGAAGACCTTAACGCCCTCTACAACTACCTGAAATGAGGTTGTAGGGAGGTGGAGCTGAGTCTTTTTAACCAAGTAACAAGCGATAGGACAAGAGGTAATGGCCTCAAGTTGTGCCAGGGGAGGTTTAGACTGGATTTTAGGAAGAATTTCTTGTCAGACATTGGAATGGGCTGCCCAGGACAGTGGTGAAGTCCCCATCCCTGAAGGTGTTCAAAAGTCATGTTGACATAGTGCTTAGGAATATGGTATAGTCGATGACTGTCAGTGTTAGGTTAATGGTTGGACTTGATGATCTTAAAGGTTTTTTCCAATCTAGGCAATTCTGTGATTCTGTGATCTCTCAGGATTGCTACATAAGGAAATTGTATTACTGCAGACTTGACTCCAAAATCCCTGGGTAAGGAGAGTGAAGAGAGCAAGCACACAAGACCTAGATTATGAGGCTGTGCTCATGATTTGGGTGCTTTCTGATTGATTTTGGCAGCAGGCAGGACTTGAGCTGAATCCTTCTCAGCAGCCCTCCTCTGGCTACATCACCATCTCATTCATCATGAGCTTGGTTTTCAGGAGCTCAGGAGCTTGGCAAGTGGCTGTGTCTGTATTGGGCTGTACCTGTCACATTTGGTGTCTGCAATATCCTTCATGTGATATGGAAACTGAAAGTAAAGGGGAAATACTGACCCAAGGGAAAAAGTGAAAAAGAAACATCTCATAAGCCTAGTGAAAGCAAGAACCAGAGTCCTCCACTGGGCTTGTTATCACCCCGTTATTTAGGAAAAGAAAATACTAATTTATATAGAGGAAATAATGTTTCTGTGTCACGTGGCTTGACATTTTAAAAACATTTAAACATGCAAACATGAAGTAAATCTGACCTTGAAATATTATTTGAAACCGTAAAGTGAAAAAGTTTAATTTAGAAAATGTTTAATCTAAATGTGGCAAATATTTAAAATCTGTTTTGTTCCTAAGCATTTTGATAAAATTTATTTGATAAAACAGTGTAAGTTCATTAATAATTTGGATGAACTAAAACATGTTTTACTGGTGAATAAAAAATAAAATAGAACTGAAAAACTTCGCTCTGGCATATGAAACCTCTCGTTCCTTGCCATTCTCTATTCTATATCCAGTTTTTATACCTATATTTATATAGATATAAAATAGGTAATCATGTAAATAATGAAAAGATTAAAATTTATTGACTGTGAAGGCATCAAAGCCTCTAAAACACTGAAATTCTGAAAATGCTACAGAAACATTCTGCAAAAGCCTCTAGTATTTTCAGATCATTTCAGTTTTATGAGTGAATAAGAACTGCCTTCCTATCATTTTCTATTGTGTAGAAATTTAACATTTGCTCCACCGTTTCTCTTCTCTGCCTGTGTCTTAATTGCTCATCAGGCAAAAAGTTGCCTATCTGAGGTATTGTCCTCTTCATGATATACAGCAACATTTCCATAAGATCTGCCAACGATGAGATTATGCTGTAATTTCCCCAAACAGCTGGGTCTGCTTTGTTATGAATAGAAGCCATTGGGGAGTGTATCCAAATCTTAGTTCTCAGCTTTCCAAATCACATTAACAAAATTATAATATGCCTGGGTGAACACTTCTCCACCGCTTTTAATTAATTCTGATTGTATGTTATCCAGTCCAAGAGGTTTATTGGCTTTTTTTTTAATGTCCTAGTATCAGCTGTCAACTTCCATCAGTGTTGGAAGAAATTCTCTGTAATGATTTGGGCTTCTCAAGAAGATATTCCTGCCTTCTTCACTTGCAGCACTGTATTTTTTTTCATCCATGGGGCTTAGTTCTTGTCAGTGTTCATCCCTGGAAGGAGCTGAGGTAGTATTTCTTCTCCCAGAGAAGTCCTCAGCCGGGCTGTGGCTGGTTTGCCAGTCCTCCCCAGTGGCATTTCTTGGGACAGCTGTACATGTCAAGAGGCTCCTGTTCATTCCAGTTTTCTGTAGTAAGAACCACATCTGTTTCCCACCTCAGACAAATAATATTCTTCGTCTACTTTCATCCATCTTCTTCTATCACTGCAGTGGTCAGACAATGGGAGCATGTTCCCTGTGGGCCAAGATTTCTTTCTTTGGGACTGTTTCTGCAGGAGTTTATCTGTGGGTGCTGTAACGCAGTTGAAGATGCTTGTCTTGTTCTGATCTGTGCTGCTTGTCCAGAGGGCAGCAGAGCTGGAGTTTTTTATCAGCCCTTGTCCTGGATGCTGCAGGGGTTTGTGAACTTGGAGCTCTTGATCAGGATAGCCTCTGAGGGTAGTGACTAGAAGTGTCTCTCTTCATGCTTTCAACCAAGTTGTGATCAATGACCGCCTTCTGGGATGATAAATACCACATCACACCTCTTGGCCTCCTCTCTGAGTCATAACAAAGTGGGCTGGTTTGCAAGTCCCCATGTGCAGCCAAAATCATGATACTCGTCCCCAGGCAGCACCACCCTACCCCACCAGATCGAGAGCATTTACCTTGCAGGAACGGACAGCCAGTGGTTGGCGTGTGGCTCACCATTTGCAGGCTACTGGCTCTGCCTCTTGCATTTACAAACCCATTGCATTTTTCTTATGGTAGTAGCAAGAGGCATAGGTTCAGTACCAGATGGTTGATAAGGTGTGATGGGTTGACCCTGGTTGGATACCAGGTGCCCACCAAAGCTGCTCTATCACTCCCCTCCTCAGCTGGACAGAGGAGAGGAAGTATAATGAAAGGCTTATGGGTCGAAATGAGGGCAGGGAAATCACTCAGCAATTACCACCATGGGCAAAACCAACTTGACTTGGGGAAATTAATTTATTATCAATAAAGTCAGAGTGGGATAATGACGCATAAAAACTAAATCTTAGAACACCTTCCCCCCACCTCTCCCTTCTTCCCAGGCTCCTTTACTCCCAAATTCTCTACCTCCTTCCCCCTCAGGGGGGTTGTGGTCAGTTCATCACATACTGTCTCTGCCATTCCTTCCGCCTCGGTGGAGGGCTCATCACACTCCTTCTCTGCTCCAGCGTGGGGTCCCTACCACAGGAGGCACTCCTCCATGAACTTCTCCAATGTGAGTCCTACCCAAGGGCTGCAGTTCTTCACAAACTGCTCCAGCATGGGTCCCTTCAACGGGGTGCAGTCCTTCAGGAACAGACTGCTCCGGTGTGGGTCCCCCACGGGGTCATAAGTCCTGCCAGCAAACCTGCTCCAGCATGAGCTTCTCTCTCCACAGGTCCACAGGTGTCACCAGGAACCTGCTCCAGAGTGGGCTTCCCATGGGGTCACAGCCTTCTTTGGGCATCCACCTGCTCCAGTGTGGGGTCATTCACGGGCTGTGGGTGGATATCTGCTCCAGTGCCTGGAGCACTTTCTTCCCCTCCTTCTTTGCTGACCTTGGTGTCTGCAGGGTTTTTCCTCTCACATATTCTCACTTCTCTCTTTGGCTGCAGTTGTGTAGGGATTTTTTTTTTCCCATTCTTAAATGTGTTATCCTAGAGGTGCTTCCACGCTTGCTGATGGGCTTGGCCTTGGCCAGCAGCAGGTCCATCTTGGAGCCGGCTGACATTGGCTCTATTGGACGTAGGGAAAGCTTCTAGAGCTTCTTACAGAAGCCACGCTTGTAACCCCTCTGCTACCAAACCCTTGCCACACAAACCCAATACATGAGGTATTCATATACTTCTCATACACTTTACACTGTAAGAGCAATCAGCCTAAGCTTTGCATAGTGTTAGCAGTACAACCAGATATTTTTAGTGTACCTTGCTGTAAATATTCCGGTTTTAGACTTTCAGTGCCAGGACGGGTAAGAAGCTGTGACAGCCTGCATTAGGAAATGTTTATACAGGAGCCAAACTTCTCAACACACTTCAGGTTGTATTTCTTTATCTCCACTTTCATTTTTCTGTGTGTTTTGGTAATTCCTTTGCATATCTCATAATTATTACTGTTCTATTTTTGTGGCAAATTGAAAACAAAGCCGACAGAAAATAACATGGTAATGCTTTACCTTTTTTTTTTTTTTTTTTTTATTTGGTGCCTGCTGAGGGTTAAAATACTTCTACTACTTGTTTAACCACAAAAAGCTGCTGTTACTATTTAGAAGCAGGCCGCTGCTTTCTTTTTTCAGCCAGATGCATTTTACAAACTTGAGCTCTACTGGTACACTCCATGTGTGTCATGGAGCAGGCATCATCCAGCTCAGTTTCACCTTCTCCCTGGTGTCTCCAGAGGGTGGGGTAGGACCTGCTGGCTAAAGGCACCTTGAGATCAAACAGAGTGCAGGGGAGGAACTGCAATAACAGATGGGGAGAAACTCTTGTAGACTTCTTTCCTAGATCATTACATGGGCTCAGGTTTAGAACAGAGGCTCTTAAAAGACAGACATCTCAGAAGGAAAGTGATACTACCAAAGTTAAACAGAAGTATTTAATTATATTTCTGGCTCCTTGAACTTTTAGCCTCCTTGTGGCATTCATAGCTAACCATAGTCTGGTGGATATAGTTTTATTCTACTATCATGTTCACGTCACTTTGTAAAGATTTTTTAACAAATATAGTTATTGTATCCTGCCAAGATGCTGTGACGCGGAAAGCTATGACTTCATTTTCCATTTTCAGCAATTCAGAGGGGACATTTTTACACTATACAGTATCAAGAAATGTTTACCCGTACCAAGGTTTACATATACCAGTCCAGTCTCTAAGAGTTGCAGTCATGTTTTTTGTCCAGGGTCCCCAGTGAGATGTTGCTAAGTGGTGAGGTGGTATCATTGCTGGGATTGAGTCTCCTCTTACCTCCTGTTCCTGAACTAAAGAGGGCATTTGAAGAGTTAGGAGGTTCACATTTCTGTCATCTCAGAGCCTCTGCACAGCAGGGAATGACTTTAGGTGTGTATATGTCAGCCAACATCAGTCTACAAAGGTGACCAATAAAAAAACAGAGGAAGAGCCAGCAGAAGCCAGGTCCAGCTGAGTCTTTTCATCTCACTGACTCCAAAGAGCACAGTGAAGTTGAGCCTGGACAGTGCACATAAACTATCCTGCAGAAAATCCAAGCTAAAGCTTCTTAAATAGAAACTATCTATAGAAGAACAAATCGTATAAGTTCCCAAATGTAACACAAAACCATACATCTTACTCTCAAATAAGCCTATCACAGTATATAAGTCTTTATTACTTTGAACCAAAACCAAAAGGTTTTATTCCTTAACAGGGTAAACTGAATTAGTAAGGTGTTAATTTGCATAGATGCTTGATTGTATTTTCATGTTAATTTAACGGGAGTCCTGGGCTATCATTATGTTCTATAGCAGAATGCCATCTTGTATTACTTTGAAATACAGAATAATAATTCTGTGTATTTATTATGATGGCAACTGTAAAAAATTTACAAAGTTAAACAGGCAATATTTTGCAGAAGAAGGAAATATTTTTAAGTAACTGTTTCAATGCTAATTGTAAGGACGTAATGAATTCTTCAAGTCTGTGACATCCTTGATATGAGACTGGATGTCACCAGAAGAGACGGACTTGGAAGATCGGGTACATAGGGTTCACTCTGGAAGGTTTTAGCACAGGATGAACCACCTTTCTAATGTGCCCATCCTTCACCGACTCTGGAGGAAGCACAGGACCAGTGCTAACATTACCTAATGAGCAACTGGTGGGATGGCGGAGCCGTGAATGAAGGAGTGAAGTTGAGCCTGGGAAAAAAAGGTGGTAGGTGAGGGAAGGTATTTTAGGCTTTTTGTCTTTCTTCCTCACCATCCAACTCTATTTTAATTGACAATAAATTAAATTAATTTTCCCCAAGTTAAGTCTGTTTTGCGGGTGATGGTACTTGGTAAGTGATCTTCCTGTCTTTATCTCAACCCATGAGCTTTTTCATCTTGTTTTCTCCCGCTGTCCTGTTGAGAAGGGAAAGTGACAGTGGCTGGGTGGGCATCTGGCAGCCAGCCATGGTCAACCCATCACAGTCTGTTAAAGTTTTGGACCATTTGGTGACACTTTTGGTGAGAGAGTACAAAGTAGTACAAGAGGATGAGGATGAGTACCTCCCATCTTTTTCTCAGTTCCCCAAAGCTTTCCTCACTGCACTTCCTATTAAATTTGCCTTTCTTCATAGGAGAGGTTCCAGCCTCTGATCATTTTCGTGGCCCTCACTTTTGGTACCACAGAGTGTTGCCAGTTGCCAGCTGAGGGATAAACATGAGCTGACTGGCCTTGGCTCCCTCTGGAGCTCATCAGTGCTCCTTCCTAGCTAATCAAAGAGTTACAACACACATGCTTTGTCCAGTGAAGCGCATTTAGAGTTCAGCTTTCAGGTTGGAATATGTAAAATCTGGTAATGTCATTTTGTAACTTTTTTTTCTGGGGGGGGAGGGGGGGGGAAAGAACAACGAGAAATGAACCCAAAAAATCCATAGTGCATATATTTAATTTAATAAGCATTAAATTCTTTTTTTCTCTGGGAATAAGGACAGAACATAGAAGTAGTTTAAAAGTCTTACTTTAGAATGCTTTGGGAATTAGACCTATAAGAACACAATTCTGTTGTGCTGAAGTGACATTCTTAATACTGTGTTTTGTTTCATGAATTAATTTCATTAGTTATTGTTTGCTGAAGAGCTGGAACTATGCCAGGAGCCTGAATCCAGATTCAGCCAACATGCATGTGAACCATACAAAGAAGCTGGTTTGAGCTCAGAGCCAGATGCTTTAGACAGAGGAGTGGACTTAATCAGCACTTCTAATTAGTGCCCCCCTGTGAGCCCCTGATCAGAAACCCAGCACAGCTCAGAGCATTGCAGGTGCTTTGAATTCTACCTTCTGTGAACTGTGGAGCATGTTTCCATTTCCAGTGCCTGTATTTCTTTCTGATGAAGGGTCTGAACATACAGGGTACGAGAAATACCTCAGGGAGTGAATCTAGGCATGGCATAGACACAAATTTCTTCTTCATTTTGTTGGAGGTGATAGAGGACAAAATCTGGGCTCCCAAAGCCACAAGTGGGAGGAAGCCAAAAGGAAATGCATTGTATTGGGACTGGTGTATAGTCCTCTGTATTTGAACATACACAGCTGTCGCAAAAAAACCCAGTCTTTCTTTGTAGACATCCAGCCCTAGTTTTTGTTTTCTTGGCATCTATGGATCTGGCTAAGTGTCAAAAGGGATGGGATGTCAGCACAAGTGCGGGAGTGATTTGGACAAGTCAAGGAGAGAAACCCATAAACATTCCCTAATGGAGCTGAAATTGTATTACTTATGGCTTGTCTATACAGTAGTGCTTTAAATGCATGGGTAGCCACCCTTGATGCAATAAAGACATTGTTATAGCAATATGGAAGTGCTTAAAACCTTGATGTGGGGTCCCATCCTCACATAGGTATTTATGCCAGTTTTCAGTTGTAAATTCATGCAGCTTAAAAACAGTAGCAACCACTCTACTAACCAGGAGAGTTTTAACTGTAACTTCTCAAGTCAGAGATCTCTGCTACACTAAGAATCTTTGCTGGGAGCAAAACTATGATTGAAACAGTATCTAAAGTATTTGAAAGTGCTCTGTCCTGGGGATGTACCTGGGAGTGCAGTTGATTTTAACTTTGTTTTAGTTAGCATGATTTCTGACATCAGTGTAACATCTATTTGTTTTGTTTTGTTTTCTCATAGGTTGGCTGGTTTAACTGGCTCTCATTCAGAGGTAACTTGACAGATCTATTTTGCTTTCGTTGAACCTCTCTACTGCACGTCATAAAGATTTCCTAGGTCCAGAGGCTGCATGGAAGACAACTGAGCAGCACCAAAATGTGACTGACAAAAGACTCCAAGCTTTCTGGCAAGGAATTTTCTACTGATCAGTTTATATTTTAAATGTATAACCGAAGCATGCGTAACAGTTAACCCGATAGGGGAAAAAAAGCTCTCTCATCAGTTAGGACTGTCAAAAAATCAGTCACTTGAAGATTCAAAATGAGCGCTCCATTAATCCCAAACAAGTCATGTTATGCCCAGCTTCAGGACAACCACAGCGAAATAAAAAATAATAATGAAAGCATACTGAGTGTGGGGGATACCAATGCCAACCAAATTGTGACAAAAGTTGGAACCTCTGAAGGGGATGTTAAGAAACATGATTTGACAGATGAGAGTGGGAATATACACTCTGGAGGATTAGAGAAAGTTACTCCTCTGAATACAGAGCAGAATAAACTTCTGACCTTCAAAGATTCTCCGACCTGTCACACTGGTGTACAGAAAAGTAAGCTGCCCTCCACCACAAACAGGGAAATGGGGAAAGACTGTAGGACCAACGAAGCTAAGGATATATCAAGGCATATCAGGATTAGCCGAGGACAAAGTCTGTCCAATTTAAAAAGTAGCACAAATGATGCCAACCTGGAGGTTATTTCCAAAGGTGATGTTGACTCCACCCAGAACTTTTCTAAGGGCAAAATGTCCAGGACTGTGGAGATGGAGAGAATAAAAAGGCTTTCTTTGGGAAGACCAAGTAAATTCTCTCCCCAGTCTGAAACATTTGCAAAAGACTGTGTTAGCCATGTGTCGTGTAAACGCCTGCTTTCTGCATCATTGGACTCCATCGACAGGTCGCATCATTTGATAGGAAATAAAGAGAAATCACAAAAAACATCCAGGGATCATTTTCTTGGGATGGTGTTTCATCCACTTGAAAATACCTCAGAGGAAAATACTGTATTTTATTCCAAACAATCTACCTCAGGGAACAAGAAAATAAGTAAACCAGAAAATGTACCAAATGTTAACATTGAAAGCACACTGCATACTTCCCATTCTCAACATTCAGCTGTTAAGCCCAATGAAATTGCTAGTAAATCAGAAGCACAATTAGGTCAGGGTGATAAAAGTAAAAAACTAGAGTTTAAGACTGCATCTTCTCTACAATCTAAAAATACATGTCAACAAAAGATTGAGAGAATTATGCTGGTAGAGTTCCCAGGATGCCAAAAATATGAGAATACAGCAATGCAGGAACAGAAAGGCTCTGGGTCTGATGCATCAAATTTTCAACCATCCTATTTTCAAGACACCTGTAATAAAGTGGAGGATCCATCATCAAGCCAGGTGGTAACCTATCCTGATGACAAATTGCTAAGTGATAACATCACCATCAGTGGGGAAGGGAGAGGAAGCAATGACAGTAACAACGTGACAACTAGCCAGGTTGGCGAGGAATATTTTACTGACAAAGAAGTGGAAACCAAATTCCCGCTCCCCTGCAGTAGTAAATCCAGTAGCAAAATGACACCTAGAAAAAATGAAGGTTTACATGAAGTTGATGCAGGTTGTGCTGAAACGGTTGGTGAACAGTTATCTCTTATACATAACATTAATCTACCTGACAGCAAACCCGTGGAAGTTAATGAGAATAAACTGATGCTAGTCAAAGGAAGCACTGAGGATGCTGTTGTGCCTGCTTCTGATCTCTCAGATCAGCACGGAGCGTGCAATGCAGAGACAGTGTCAAACCAACAACCTGACAGCCATGACAGTGATGTGGAAACCTCAAGCTTTTCGGTTCCAAGTAAAAAGACAGCTAATGCACAGAAACGTCCTCCAGACGAAGCACCAGAGAGCTGTAAGGTTTCGGCAAAGGCTGATGCCTTTTTATGTGTCCCAACTCCCATGCGCCCAGTGGCAGCTCTGGATGTTAGTAGTCAGCCCACGCTATCAAACAGTAATTTGAAGGACCTTTATGCACTTCATATTGACAAACTGTCACCCTCCTCAGTCCTACCTCCCGTTGACAGTACACAGTTGTTAAACATATCCCCCAAAGTGCCTATCAAGACTGCTTGCAGCAGTGCCATCCCCAAACCTATCCTGGTCCACTCCCAGGGCTCCCCCACAGATAAGGTAGATGTGGACAGTGACTGCAGTGAAAAGCTGGAAGAAGGCATTGAGATGAAACCTGCCATACCCAGGCCCAAACCTGTGAGACCTAAAATCATCACATATATTAGAAGAAACCCTCGTTCGATAGAGCAGCTCGACCCTTCATTTGCGCCGGCGGGGCTGCCCTTCGGTGCCCCTGCATGTGGCATGCCCATCTCTACGGAGCAGAAGGCATCCAACGGAGGGGAGGTGAAGCCCCCCACCATCCTGTACGACAAATTTAAACCTGACCTCCAGAAGCCAAGACTCTTCAGTTCTGGACTGGTGGTATCAGGAATTAGGCCCTCGGGCCATCATTTCAGTCCAATGAGTGAGAAGTTTCTGCAGGAGGTAAGGGGGCAGCTTTGACAGCTGCTTTTGTAGTGATCATTTGCTTACTTGTTGCTGTCAGAAGTTAGTTCTCAAACATCAAATAATAAATAAATCCTAAATCAAGACAGTGTGTGATAATTAGAAGTAAACTTGCTCATCCATTTCTGGCACAGAACCTTTTGCAATGTCTGATGTGTGACTGGAAGTTGTCACTGTGCTCCTCCAGTGTTTCCCAGGAAACTGGTCACTTGCTAGTAGTATAAATAGGGATGTTTAGAAAGGAAAAGACACACTGTTTGAGTTTATCCCTAAATGGAATTTCTTTTTTTTTTCTCTCAAAGAATTGTTTTGGGAAATGAATGTAATTTGCCCGTGGAGTTTTTGGTTTTACCAAGGGTAAGTCATGTTTGACCAACCTTATTGCCTTCTATGAGGAAATAACTAGGTGGATAGATGATGGTAGAGTGGTAGATGTGGTTTATCTTGATTTCAGTAAAGCATTTGACACTGTCTCCCACGGCATCCTTGTAGATAAGCTGATAAAGTATGGATTTAGTGATCAGGTAGTGAGGTGGATTATGAACTGGCTGAAGGAAAGAAGCCAGAGAGTTGTGGTCAATGGGACGGAGTCTAGTTGGAGGCCTGTGACTAGTGGAGTCCCTCAGGGGTCGGTACTGGGACCGGTGTTGTTCAATATCTTCATCGACGACCTGGATGAGGGTACAGAATGTATCCTCAGCAAGTTTGCTGATGACACCAAACTAGGAGGAGTGGCATGACACTCCAGAGGGTTGTGCTGCCATTCAACGAGACCTTGATAGGCTGGAGAGTTGGGCGGGGAGAAACTTAATGAAATTCAACAAGGGCAAGTGTAGAGTTTTGCATCTGGGGAAGAACAACCCCATGTACCAGTACAGGTTGGGAGCTGACCTGCTGGAGAGCAGTGTAGGGGAAAGGGACCTGGGGGTCCTGGTGGACAGCAGGATGACCATGAGCCAGCAGTGTGCCCTTGTGGCCAAGAAGGCCAATGGCATCCTGGGGTGTATTAGAAAGGGGGTGGTTAGTAGGTCAAGAGAGGTTCTCCTTCCCCTCTATTCTGCCTTGGTGAGGCCACATCTGGAGTGTAGTGTCCAGTTCTGGGCCCCCCAGTTCAAGAAGGACAGGGAACTGCTTGAGAGAGTCCAGCGCAGAGCCACAAAGATGATTAAGGGAGTGGAACATCTCCCTTATGAGGAAAGGCTGAGGGAGCTGGGTCTCTTTAGCTTGGAGAAGAGGAGACTGAGGGGTGACCTCATTAATGTTTATAAATATGTAAAGGGTGAGTGTCATGAGGATGGAGCCAGGCTCTTCTCAGTGACACCCGATGATAGGACAAGGGGCAATGGGTGTAAGCTGGAACATAGGAGGTTCCACATAAATGTGAGGAAGAATTTCTTCACAGTGAGGGTGACAGAACACTGGAACAGGCTGCCCAGGGAGGTTGTGGAGTCTCCTTCTCTGTAGACATTCAAAACCCGCCTGGACATGTGCCTGTGTGACCTGACCTAGGTGTTCCTGCTCTGGCAGGGGGATTGGACTAGATGATCTTTTGAGGTCCCTTCCAATCCCTAACACTCTGTGATTCTGTGATTCTGAGTCTTTTCCTTCTTAATGGGAAAGTTGGCAGGTTTTTGCAGACAGAGCACTAGAGGTCTAAACTAATTCCTTTCTGTTTAGCTGTAGTGAAACCCAGGGGCTATCAGAGCTCTCATTAGATTATATATATCATCTGGGAAAAGATTTACTTTTGACTCATTTTAATGCTGTGTGTTATTTTGACCTGCACCTCAAATAAGAAATGTCCTTTTCCTGGAAAGCCTTCCCTGGCAGGCAAAAGGTGATGGAAGTCCCTCTGGCAAGTTCTGGCTCCTGATACCTCATTGTGTTTCCACCTTGATAAGTTGGACAGGAGTCTTGGTTCCCTGAATTCCTGCTGGGAGATGAGCACAGTGGAGGAAGGTTGACCTTGCTTGGAAAGTGGAGAAAGGCCAGGGAAGAGGGAGCTACATTCAGGTCTATTATGTGCCCTTGTATCCACTGCACTGGGACCTGTGGTAGCTCAACAACCAAGCTTTTTATATAAATATTGAAGCTAACACAGGTATATTTAATTTGAACTGGTCTTTTTTTTTTTTTTTTTTTTCTTAAAAAAAAAACCCAACAACCTGTTTTTTTGCTGTGTGTCTCATGGTGTTATTGAGGCCATTTTAATGCCTGCCTCAAACAGTATTTGTCCAAGGAACAACACTGAAATACCAAATTTGGTGACAGTGTTGACAACTGCAAGTCAGCAAATACCCAAATTAAGATATTGTGTGAGTGTGGATTGGCCTTTATGACACGTTAACAGGCAACCTCCTGAAGTGATCATGGATTATAGTTTTCCATAGAGCACCATCTCATCCCATCTCATCCCACACACAGAAAGGACTGTGCTCACTGCCCCTTCCCCTCTACCTTCAGTTTCCAGCTCTGTCCCTTATATTTTGCATCCAGAGGAGGAATTATTGAAGTCATGAGCTTGTCTATGCTAGCCATTATTAGCATATCTTCACAATCACCTTGTAAGGTGAGGGAAAATTACTAGGTGATTACTGTTTAATGTATGGCTACAGATATTGAAGCCAAAATAACTCACACTGTGCAACTATTTGGCTGTTTATAGGGTGACATGACTCTCTGAAGAGTTGGCATCTATGGCATGTACAGTGGGGTTCAGATAATCAGGTAGGATCAGCAGACACATCTGGGAGCAAAGGACTCATTTCTGTGCACTGTTGAGGACTGTTCTTAACATGAGAAGGACTCAGACTGTGGCAAGTCTGCAGCATGATTTAGTCTAGACTGGGGTTAGAAGGAGAACACTTACAGTCTGGAGAAGATCCGAATCATCTTCTGGCACTCCTCCAAGAAACAGGACTTTGGGTGGGTATTTCAACAAGGGAAGGTTTGAACCCAACCAAGCTGCTTCTTCAGAGAAGCTGGATTGCCTGGAAGAGAGATGGGGAAGGAAAAGTTAATCAAACTGCAGTTTATGTAATGAGTTTGCATTAGCTCAGGAGTCAGGAGCTGATAGCAGAGGGTGGTCTTTGCTCTCTTGGGCTGCCACCGTAAAAGCAATTACCTTACTCTACTGCTAGTTATAGAAATGTAGAGGGAACTGATTTTGATTCAGTATGGATCAGTAGAAAGGAAAATGATTGATCCATGGAAGTAGACAGATGCTTAGAAGAGCAGCTGTGCACAGTATGAGTTCATGGCAGATGACTGATGTGTAATCTGAAAGAAACAAATTAGGATGGATTGAGCTAGATCAAAATTACCCTGGTGAAGGGACAGTGTTGAAGACTCAGAGATTATGGAGACAAGGAGACACTAGGGCAGGATGGCTACTGTTTTTGTGAGAGAAAAAATCCCAGATTGCCCTATATCATGCATCCAGTTTGGGCTTTGGAGTGGTTTGATTAGCATTTTATATCTTTTTACATAGCTGTGATAGGGAGTATTAATAGCTGCTATCAATCAGACCTGTAATCTTTAAGCACCCTTCAGCTAGCTAAACGATAGGAGCAATTAAATAGCCCTCTGGGCGCCATGAGCTATCAAAAATAGGAAGGTGCTGTCTCAGACAGGAGACTCCAAGGCAAGGCCTGGAGAGCTCTCTGAGGAAGACTCGAGGGCTACCTCCGTGCGATGGGGAGCCGGCAGGGCTCCTTGAGCTGCCTGTCCAGCTCAGGCATGAAGACAGTCCAGCTGTGCTTAATGTGCATCCATAATGGAATTGAGTTAAGGTTAAATGGGCAGCCTTGCCTGTGGCATTGACAGCTCCTCAAGTGCTTTTCTTTGGAACCTCAGCATGGTGTAGAGATAGATCTTTCATGCCTGTCTTTTTCCAAAAAAAAAAAACAAACAAAGGTAGAAATTAGAAATCTCCTCAAAGTTAAATGCTTTAAAAACCAAGTTATTGTCCAGGGCAGATCACTGCTGTCCACGTGCTTCATCACAACATGGGCTTCCCATCTCAACGTGGACCTCAGCCTCTTCCAGCCAGCACCAGTGGGAATTTGTGTCCACTTTGTGTTCCCAGTAATCTCCATGGGAAGTAACAGAGCAAACCATGAGACCCAAAGGCTGTAGCCGTGCTAGTGAACTGAACAGTGGGAGGGCATGGCCTCCAAGGCTTATGCAAGGTTGTCCATACTGCTGGACTTGGAGCATACTCCACAGCTCAGTGTCCACCTTTGCTAGCATGTGCTCACGCAGAGGCTGTTCCCAAGGACCAGTATGTATGAGACCAGCCTGGTCTGCAGTTTACCCGTATAGATATGGTCCATGCCTTGTCAGAGAGTGGTCCTTGACTCACTTTATTCAGTAGTTAATGGATGCTTCCAAGAGCCCTGGTTGTGATGGGGGTCTGTAAAGAGGTCTGCTGAGCAGCAGCTCTCCTGCCTGCTTCGCCAAGGCTGTACCTGCCCTGTTCAACCATCTCCCTGGGTTCGTTTCCCAGCACAGATACCTTTGTGCTCTGGAGAGCATGGAGTATTGAAACAGAAGGCCTGTGGGGGAAAAAGGCATAGATGAAGTTGTTTTATACATAGTCAAACCAGCAATTTTTCCCCCAATCTCGTTATCTGAACTGCCTGAACCAATGTCACCAACTCTTTTCCCAAATAGTTGCCTGAAGCAGGAACTTGACAAGAAAATTCTTGCTTGAGGCATTCATGTTTGACATATAAACAAAGAAGTAACATGAAGGAAAGTGTTGGACATCCTTACCTACTGGCTGTGCTGCCGGCTCTGTTCGGGATTACCCAGCTTGTGGAAATTCCTCTATACTCCAAGTATTTGCTGCAGATTTTACAGCTCTTTCTAACAAGTTCATTAAATGGGGTGAGTGGGGAATGAGCAGACAGCCACACACAATAAAACTCTGACCTGAGCTTCTTTTTAATTGACAAGCTGCAGCAGATCTCTTCTTTAAAAGTCCCTCACACAAAAATCTATTACAGGATGCTAACAGGTCTCATATTAATCCAAATCTTTCTGAAATTGGCCTTATAATCAATAATTGTACATGATTCTATTGAGACAAGTTGAATTATACACTTCATTAATTCATCATGAAATAGAAAAGAAAAAGGGGTATGTCTTGATAGCAAGTTTATGTCCCCCAAAATTGGGCTGTTCAAGAGTAAATCCTTCTCACTTCTCTCAGCTTGCGATATTTTATGCTTGTGATTGATTGTTTTTGTGTGCCTCTTTGGTGCTCATCTGTGTTATTCATAGCAAACTATCAATAAAGAAAAAAAAATGAGGTGACTGAGGGTTTAGCTAAGCTGAAACAGTTTATCAAAAATACACGTATTCTGGATTTAAAGATTTTCTCTATTCCTTATACTGAAGTACTTGGCATTGATATGTTCACTGCCAGTTAAATATGAAATGGTAGAAAGTGCATAGGGAAATCTGACTGAAGTAAGTTCATCAGGGAGAGAAAAGATAACTGAATCTTATCCAGGAAAACAATCTCAGCCTCAGAAGTTGAAAATAAGAAGCTAAGCATCTGCAGCCCAAGCCTAGAGAATCATCTATACAGTAAAAACCTGCATCCTAACTTGTAGAAATAGGTCATAGGAGTGTAATAAAAAAGGAAACAGGAAGATCTAATGGCAGGAAAATAGGACTGCAAACAAAAGAAAAAATATAGAGCAAAAATATAATGCTCAGTGTTTATTACGTCTGCCCTCCTAGTTCCTATGCAGAAGGCTCAGAGATTCTGTACATAATAGTTTAAGGCCAATCTTGTCTCTTTTAGCATATTAAAGATTTGCTAAATTAGGATTAAAGCTCTTGAAGCAGTTAGGATCAAAGTTTTTTATAGCCAGTGTTGAAGTGCATTTTCTAAATGCTTATAATTGCTAAATAGAAATTGATTTGGCATATTATATGCATCATAACTTACAGCAGAGTTAATTAATTGGCAGTTACATTTCTTCCTAGGTAGCCTATAGCACTTTTTGATTAATTTTTAAATAAATTTAGTTCAGATTTCCTATTTCATAAGCCTTTTTTTTTCCTCTGGCCTAAATGGGATGCACTGAAAAAATATTCCTGGGTCCTTTCTAGGTTATGATGATTTTACATTTTATAAGAAAATAGTAAAGAAGTTGGGCTCTACCTCGAAGAGCAAATGGTTCTTTGCAAATGAGAGAAATGAAAGCTACTGGCATTGCTCTGCACCCTCGTCCTGAGTCACCAAGCAGTGCGGCAAGGTGGGAGTCAGAGCCGATCTTGAGTGCAGAAAAATGCAAGGGCTGAATTGGGGAACTGGGTCATTCCCTGACTGCAAGTTCTCTGATAACAGCCAGTTTGCTGGAAACATTTCCAGCCTGGGACTTATTTTGCTGCCCTCCCAATATACATCCATTAAAATACTGAGAGATTTTAGCAAAGCATCATCTAATTTTTGATAAACAATAAATGTTTCACATCTACAAATTTGCTTTTTTTCCTCGAGTTCAAATGGGCAGCTGGGTTTTAGAGCTCTGATTTGGAATATTCAGCAGTCTCTTGAAAATGTAACGTGCAGAAATGGGCCCACCTCTACAGTTGGGTCTCTTTTCAGGAACTTCAGGGACACAGATTACAATGAACAGTTTGCAGTAAGAACATGTAGAGGTTTTTTTTCTCACACAAACTATTTGACAATACCACTTCTCTGATAAAATGAACTTAAAATACCTTCAGCTTTATTTTTATCTATCTAAGTTAAAAAATACTTCCCCCAAAGTTGTATCTCGGCAAGAATAACTACTAATAAAAATTCCATTTACACGCTCTCTTGGTCTATCTACTGTAAATAATATCACCTTTCAGGACTTACTTAAAAGTAACTTTATTTTCACTAATTGAAGATCTTTCATTTGTCTGTTTTCTTTCTAGGAAGAGATCAATTCTTTATTTGGATTTGTTTGGGTTTTGAGACTGTACTGTGTGTATTTGTGGAGAGCAGTTCATATGGTAAGACCATCACTTTTTGCAAGTGATGATCAGTCTGCAGTGCTCTGAAGCCCATATTCCCAAGGGGGAAAAATAGCCTTCATAAGCAATTTATAGCTTCATGTTATCTGGATTTATTGATTTATTGCATAATATCTCTGTTAATGATTTTTCTGTAGGTTGGGGAAAGGCCTGCAAAAGATGAATTTTGCCCTCCACCATATACTCACTATGAGGTCCCACCAAGTTTTTATCGATCTGCCATGATACTCAAGCCACAGTTAGGACTGGGTGCAGTGTCCAGGTTACCATCTGCAAAAAGCAGGATTCTCATTGCAAGTCAAAGATCCTCAGGTAGCTGTCTCCATCAGCAAGGAGAAATAACAAGTACTCCCAGCCTCTATCATTCTGATGCTTCAGGTAAAGTATGAACTTCCTTTTCCTTTGAGTCTAGTCACTAATGAGATTGTTTTTTCAGACAGAAATATCACAAAATGAGCAACATCTTGACCTGATACTACAAAGCTCCAGCAGCACTCTTTGAGGTGTGCCTTTTTATCCTGAGGCAAGGCTGACTAGGGAGTCTGGGACTTGCACAAACATTTTTTAACAGGTCATTGCCAAAGAAGGAGAATCAATTTCAGTAATAATTCTCATTGTGGTCTTTTGTATCTTCCTTCTCCTTGTAAGTGCCTCAAAAAGCCTTGCTTTTGTCCTGCGGAAGATAACGGAACATTTTCTTCCATCAGGAAGACCCTGTTGTTCAATCTGAGTATGACGTTCCCCGCTATGTTGTGCTCTGAAAGTGTGGGCAGTGTTCAGATGTGCCAGCAAAGACCTTGATTCTCTGAAGCCCTGATACACACTTCACTGGAAACAACATTTCTAATACCTATTTCTTCCCAGCTACTGCCCAGCTCAACATGACCCTGGGCAGAATGAGAGGGGAGGGAAGAGCAAGAGTCAGAAGGATAACTGTGTGAGGCCACAAGACAGAGATAATAATTACTTCTACAGGACCCTCCTTTGTAGCCTGGAAAAGCTCTGAAGTTTAAACAGCATGCATTTAAGCAGCAGCAAGTTCAGAGACATCTGAAAATCAGTCATTGCCCTCATGAAATATAGCAGCTGTTTAACCACCTGCAAGTCTGCAGAGATTTTTAAAACATGGTCATAAGGGATAAAGTTAAGTAATGACTTGGGGTCATGTGATCCCTCCTCCTGCCCCAGGACCGGATTCCTTCTGATAGATGTTTATGTAACCTGTTCATAAAAAACTATTTATAAAAACTTTCAATATGAGATCCTGCAGCCTCTGAAAGGAGACTGCTCCAGTGTTACCTGCTTTCAAGTTAAAAGCTTTCCTTGGTGTTTTACCTCATCCTCCTTTTTGGAATTTACTTCCTTTTCTCTCTGGAGTGGATGTGGGATCTTCTCTTTGCTGGCATTTGAAAATTCTCTCTCCCCAGTGTCTGTTTCTCCATACTAAGCTGCAGAAGAAATTTAGAGGTGAAATGGAAATGGGTCAGACTGTCTTTACTTACTTGGAGAGAACAGTACCAGTCAGTAATAGAGGATACCAGGATTTGAGACTTCTAGAATTATCAAACATCTCTGTAACACAGTGCCTCTTGCCACTGTCCTTTTCTATTTGACCCTGCATCTGCAGTTTATCTACATTGATGCCATTAGCAGAAAGTGATCAAGCACAGCTGGGTGTGACTTCTGAGACACTCCAAGCTTGCATGCTGGGCAGTAAATACCAGTTCAGCCCTGGGAGTTGAGTTCAGTCAGCACTGAACATGGGAATACAGGTGCAGAGAGCAATTGGATCATATTTTCCATTTAAATGAAACTGCAAGAGGCTGCAAGTTCAGGATATGAGTAGGGTAAACCACTGCATAGCAGGAGCCAGCCTGGGACATAGATATGAGAGGAATATATGAACAGGACCTATTCACAAATCCACTGTCTTTTCTGATTTGTGGAAATGAACATTGCCTTGATTTTTATTCATCCAGCTTAATTATCCTGCATCATTGATTGCAGACATATCTTTTCCTTAGCCATTTTTTATCCATATAGGAACTTGTATGTATTAATTTGCTGTCTTCCTGTATTGTGACATTCTAAATCTCAACAGTATCAGCCTATCATCCTATTTATTGTCTGTAGTCCTGACTTTAAAAATGCCAGTGAAAGCGAAGTATACATGAGGAAATTGCACTAGCCATTGGGGTGATTCTTATTCCACTAAAGTTCGTATTTCCTAATGTTTTCCTATTTCTGTTGGGGTTTTTTGATCTTATCACTGATTATTTCTTGAACCTTGTCCGCTTTGGAGGTCAAATTTAATTCTTAGCTTTCCATAATTTCCTTCTTATGACTGTTATTTTGTTTGTTTCTCTCTAGTCTATTGTTATCTCGCTGTTTCAAAGATGCTATTAAAGAAAACTCATGGTAGTCCAATAATCTGTCTGCCATCTCTTTCAGGATCCCAAAGTGTGTCTCATCTGGTCTTTGGGCTGTGACTGTTTTTATTGATTTTAAATTACCCAAGACTTGTTCTGGAGAGTTTGATAATATCTCTAGTTTTTCAGTGTCCACCCCAGGACACGTTGTTTTCACTTCTGGCATCTCACCTTCCATTTTCCTTGTGAGATGAAGAGTACATTTTTCTGCAACATCTTATTCTGTTGCAAAGTATTTCCCATTGCTCTCTGTTGATTCAGTGCCTCTCCTTATTCATCTGTCATGTATTTCCGATACCTTATATTAGTTACTTTATATTCTTTTATTTTTGGCATTGTATTTCCCAACTATCCATTCAAGATTGGTTTATAATCACCTTTTCCTTGTACAAAGCCTTTTTCCTTGTACACCTCAAGTGACTTATTTTTTCTCACAGCAATGTATAACTTCAAAAGTCAGCATGCTAGTCTTTTCATCTTTAATAATTTCTTTTAAGAAGAATGAATTGCTCATGAAAGAGTCTCAAGTGACAGCAGACATGACAAAACTGGTGTAGGAGTGGAAGGGCAGTAGACAACTGGTTCCTGCGGCTGTGTCCGTGCTGGTGCACAAGTGCAGACCGGAGATGGATCCCTGGTTGCCACAGAGGGACTGGATGGGACAGCAACCCCTGGCATGCCAGAGCTGGTGTGAGGCAGACTGGTGGGGCTCAGAGCAGAGCCAGGCACAATCTAGCCAGTTGTTTTAAGGTACCCAACACCATTTTCAGCTTTCTGTCTACCACTTCCCCTTAATTTGGCAGTTAGTTGTGGTATTAAACTTTAATCTGCATTATTTGGTTTGATGCAATATTTGAGAAACAGGATTAAACATAGCCTTGATAGAGTAATATTTACGAATACAAGCAAACAAAATGTATGAGCATATGGTCAGTATACTGGAGGAGGTGCTGGTGTGCCCCTTGCTCATGCATATTGTGGGGTGTGAGGACTTGACTGACTGCAGCAAAAGCTGCTGGGGACTAGGAGGTATTTTTCTCTCAAGGATACCAGTTCTGCCTTCAAGACTGCTAATCAGCATGTCTTGCAGCTTGATCCTGAGCTTTTAATCCAGTTTCTAATCCTGGTGATTTCAGCCCTGCCCTGGGGTAATGGAAGCAGAAGGATCTAACCAGTTGCCATCCCATGACAAAATGTGAGGTGCCACGGAAGCTTTTAAACTGAAAATACCATGACACACTATCGAGGACAGCAGCAGTGCCTCATAATGAGGATTTTATTCCCCTTTGCCATGCCATTTATAATGTAGCAGTCTGCTTAAGCAGCACTGATAAGCTGAGTGGTTTGGCCCATGTATAATACTAATACTCATAAAACTGACTCTAAAGTAATTGATAATTAAATCCCTGAACTGCTGTGATGAGCTGCAGGTGCTACATTATGGGTTTTGTTATTTTTAAGACAGGCCAAATAGAAAGTAAAATAATAATGAACAATCCTGCAAGTGTGATCGCCAAGTGCGATGCCTAAAATATGACTGGAGCAGTGATCCTTCTTCATCTGTAGGACACGGCATACATACTTTGGCACTGACTGCAAGTTCCTTAGGTGATGCTTTACATCAAATGGGTCAGGCAAGCAGCCTGACTGTAAGAAAAAGCATTCTGCATTGTAAGACAGACAGGAAGTCATTGAATCGTGATGTATTTAATGGTGCAATAGTGTCTCCGAGAGCTTAACATTTGTTTATTTTATGTAAATTGACTCTGCTCTTTCTACGGGAAACTTGGAATTCAAAACAAGCATTGAAGGATACTGTGTCTATAACATATAAATTATGAATGTGTTTTCCTTGGTTACAAAGACTTCTTGGAGCAAGCGTGTTAGGATTTGCATTAATTAGCTGATTATTTTGATGGGATTAATGTCTGATTTTGAAAATTATAAAAGAGATCTTATCACTAAAACTTCACTTAATTCTATTCATAAACTTCATTTATTTCTACATTTTTCAGTAGTATTTATGGTATTCTTTTCTCAAAGAGCGAGTTAATGAAATGTTATTTCCTTATCACCTCTCTGTGTATTAAATTTGCTGGTGCTGAGGGTCTAGCAGGTCCTCTCATTTCTAAGCAAGTCAACTCTTGTTAAAGATACAATTTCTAGATAAATCAGGACAGCAATGTTTCTGATTACTCAGACACACAGATATATGTGTTTATGTCTTTGCATATGTATAATGTATTTCATTATGAATGCTCCAATATGTCTACAACTTTCTCCTCGTACGAAAGCTTTGCTTTCACGTTTATTCTCAGGAATACCTAATACTTGAACAAGTAAATGAGATGTGATGATAGAAAAGGGGTTTTGAGGTTACTTCCTGAAATGTTGCATTACTGCTTCTCTAGCTGTATGCTTATTTTATAGATTTTCAGTCGGAGGTACTTGGATTTGAGCTGGCAAACTTCTTAGTTGTTAAAGGAAAGAGGTGGCAAGGGGAGAGTTCAGAGAGGAAAATATTCTCTGTCCTCCACTAATCTGCAGTGTTTTCAATTGGCACTCTGCTTTCTTTGAGAGAGCAATCTGTCTGTATTTCATAAAGAAAAATGAAGTGCTTCAAAGGGAGACACTCACTTCATCAGAGTTTTGCTAAGGACTTCGTCACCATACTCGTGACTTAGCCATATGCCACCTCTCTGCTCGCAACCATTATTGCATCTTCAAAGAACCCAAATGCATCATATGAGAAGGGTTGTTTGTATAACTGTTCTACCAAACTGCTGGTCATAAAAACAGTATCAGTAACAATCTGGGTGCAGCAGCAGGCAAATTCTTCATATCCTACCTCCTCCCTGGCAAGAGCCAAGCGTCGTCGGTGGCTGGGCACCCGCAGTGCTTCTGAGCAGCTGATGAGTAGCAGCCAGGTGGATGAGAGGTGGCTCCGATGCACAGAGGAGTGTTCTTGCTGCTCTAGGCTTTCAGTGGACATCACAGTGAGTGATTAGCTTCAGGCAGTGAGACAGCTGGAAAGTTTTTTTGTCAATTTTTTAAGCTTATTTTGGCAGATTTTTATTAAAATGAAAGCTGCTCATTAAAGTAACTTTTGTTTTGAACTCCCAGACTTTGTTTGCAGGAGTGCTTCTATACTTCTGAGAAACAGAAATAAAGAAAGAGCATCCATTGTAAAACTTGATGGTATTTAGAACAGAAAATATGTACAGTAGGCTGATGTTTCTTGTATTTTAATGAGAAAGAAGACACAAAATGGCTTAGCTTTAAGGATTTGAATGCATCCCTAATGAGGATAATGTCCTGCCCCCAGGTCCTCGTGGTACAGAAGAGCTGGATTACAAAGAAAAGAGGTGAAAAATAATTTAAGGATTATGATAAGTTCAAGATACAAAATGTTCAGGGGAAATTTGAGTTGAAGTCACAGATTGGAATACACGGAGTGTGACAAAATCCACTGAACCCTCTGCGTGGTTCTGGGAGAATGATTCTGAAGCAAAGGTAGAGATTGCTGGGCAATTTGTTAGCAAAAACCTTCTAGTTTTTAGGAAATAGTTCTTCTTCTGTGACACCCGTAGTGCTCAGTACGCCACAGGCTGTAGACACCTGGTTGCACAACAGTGTAGAGAGTGGATAGCTGGGGACTTGGTGTGGGCATCCCTGTGGGTAAGCTGGGGACATGGGAGTCCCATATGAACCTCACTTTCCTAGGGCAAGCGCATTTCAAATGGTTTTTAAACAAAACCATTTCTAACCACTTTCCCCCTGCCCCAGTGGAATTTCTCCTATTCTGCTGTAGGAAATCTGTGATATTTATAGGTTTTTGCTGTAAAATGGAAATATTTCTCTCTCTACCTCAACATTCAGAGATTTTTAGGAATAAAGAATCTTGACGCCTGGCTTGTGTAGTGCAGGCCTGCTGGTGCATTTTTCAGAAACCTGTGAAACCCACAAGAGACAGTCCCATACCTTCTCCCTACTGCCACTGACCTGGGCAGGTTCCTTGCTCTTGCAGCTGCTTGCCATGGGTACTCGCCTATGCTTCCAGTCTGGAGGCTACCTGGGCTTGGTCCTAACACTGATGCAACACAGGGAGTATTTTGCACACTGTGAGTTGTGTGCTTTTTATCACACACAGTTCCCTTGTCTAATTAGTCCTTTAGGTAGCTGACAAAGCTGATGTTTGGCCGTACCCAGCCACTAGCAAGTGTGTGGCTATGCAGCCAGCTAGATAAACAAGATGGTCTGACCCATCCAAAATACTGCTGAAGTGTTTGTATTATCAGCATTGGTGGGGGCATGACGAGTCTGATTGTGGAAGGGAGAGAGCACAGGATCATCCTTCCATGGTAAAGATGCAGCCTTACACTGGCTTAAGCCAATATAAGCCCTCAGTTGTTAACACAGGAAGATATTAGACCTCTCAAATAGAGATATTCTGTCCAAAAGATGATTAGTATGTAATTTTTATCGGCTGGGACTCTTAAAGCCTTTCACTGGGCACTTTTTCTTGTTACTACGTGAAAATCGGTTAACATGATTCCACTAATTGTAAAGTGTGTTGATGGCATTGACATCAACACATTGACATTTCTGTTGAAATCAAGTCTGTACTGCTTTCTGCAGAGTCATTTAGATGTGACATGGATGTCCCCGGTAGTGGAGAGGGAAGATGGCTGGCTTGATGGTGCTTTCCAGATCACCATAAACCATCTGTAACAGTCCACTGTCAAAGCAATGCTGCACTAGCAGTAAACTGATGGTAAACATCACTGCTTAACTGTTCTCCATGCTAATGTGCCTGCACTGCTCTCCACCTGCACCTGGAGCCCACGGCTGCCTCTGAGCCCATCTTCACATAGTTTAAATGAAGCCAGATTCAGGATCAAAATTGTCCCTGTTGATGCCAAAAAAGTGAACAGGGACTTTAACAGTATTTTTTTACACACTGTAGGTATTTGTTATTTTCCTTTGGATTACTCTCCACAGCATATCCTCCTCTGGACTGTGAAGGTGTTGCAGTCAGACACCCATCTCCTTGTATCTTAATAAAGGCCTCAACTTGTGAAAAGTGGGTACAAAAATGCATTTTGAAGAGTCTATAGTATGTAAATTATTTCATTTGTTGAGCAAGGAGCATTTTTTTATGTCTTTTATAGGAATGTATTTTATAGGATAACAAAACTCTTCTTAGCTTGGTGTTACACACATCTCTGTCTCAAAAGAAAAGTCTTAGTCTTGTTAAACAAAGCTTAGCGTTATTATTGTGATGAGGTACACAACTATCTTTAAAAATCCCCATAACATTTTTCTGCTCAAAGGAGTTAATCTTGTTTTCTATAGAGTCTCCTCTAAGTGTAATGCTTCATTAAACTTAATAAGGCTGTCACCTACATAGTTTACAAAAGAATTAAATACTGTAATAATATGAAGACCATATTTTTACTGTACAGTTGATTTCTATTTTTCCTTTATATTATGAATATTCACTTCTTCTTTTGAAGTATGTGTCACACTAATGCACAAATAGTGTTCACCAAATAAGAACTGGAAAAAGAGTGACTTTGTGGCCTTTTCTGGCAGAATATATTGATAGTTTTAATGCTGCCTTGCCTCCTAACCCACCGGTCCTGATGACTAATTAAACACTCTAGCACCAGCTTTTGGAGAACTTTGTTAAATTTATATTTTTTTTAATATATATTTATACTGCTCAGGATTCCACAAGGAACAGGATTCTGATATTGTCAAACCTACATAAAAAAGCTCTGTCCAAATTTTATATACAGTTGGGGTCCAAATCTACTTGGTATCCAGACCTTTCAATCAAAAGCAAACTCTAATCTTTGGTCCTGGAAGACAATCCTGCCATGTTCATGGACCCTTGGTCCATGAAGACAGTTGGGGGCATTTATGAACCTGTGTTCTGGATTTGCCTAGAAAAGTTCGCCTAAGGGAGAGCAGCAGAATACAGGTTAGGACACAAGCTAAAGACAGATGACCAGTTAGTAGTTACCACAGGCAGATGTGGTAGCTGAAGTACTGTTGTTGCCTAACTTCATCTGCTATTAGCCTGCTATTGGCAGCTGTCTGAGACTTGGTCGATGTCATTCTCATAGGCTGGTGGTTTATAGCAGGAAGTCCATTGGTGAAAATGGCTGGTGGTATGTTAAAAAAGTACAACTTTACAGGTCATGCCTTTGTTCCCAGGCTTGGTGCAAGAAAAGGGTGTTTTCTTTTAGCAAAATTTGAAAGAAAGACTTCAAAGACATGTTTTCTTTGATGGAGTACAAAGAAGTCCTGCGTCCTTGAAGAGAATTGTTGGCATTCTACAATATTTTCCAAAATTGGAGGCAATGTGTAGCATGTTTGTCTCTGTATATGAGTTTCTTTTAATTCACAGATAACAACTGTAAAATCAGAAAATGATACAGCATAAAAGAAGATAACATTAAAAAAATCTTAGCAGACTTGAATGATGTGACCTTGCTGGGGCTTTGAGCAATCTGGTCTAGTGGGAGGTGTCCCAGCCCACCCCCAGGGGGTTTGGAACTGGATGATCTTTGAGGTCCCTTCCTACCCAAACCGTTCTATGATTCTATGAAGTGTGAGTTATGCCTCATGGGTTCTTGCTGCATTTCACATTTTAAAAATTATTGTGACCTGTAATTGTTCCACAGAACTTTTTAGACCAAAGAATAAGTCATCACTGCAGTTTGAGCAGCCATTAAAACTTGTATTCAGTCTTTATACTGACTTTATGTATCTGGGTGGTACAGGTAACTGTCAGTATATCCCAGTTTAGTGTCTATTTAGTAAAAATTTCTTTCTTTTTCTTTCTTCCAGTTGATCTTAAGAAAGGCTCATGTCCAAGTGCTGCAAAGTCAAATCTCCCCAAGCCCTGCCAGTCTGGACTGCGTCCTCCGGGTTACTCAAGGTTGCCAGCAGCTAAACTGTCTGCATTTGGTTTTGTCAGGAGCTCAAGCGTATCCTCTGTCTCCAGCAACCAGTCAAACGACAGTACTCAGAGTGATCAAAGCAGGACGACCAACCGTAAGTTCAAAATGTGACCTTCTTTCTGGGGAATATTAAGTAGATGTGTTGCAGGATTGTCCAGACTGGAGGTTGTGTCTAATTTGGTACTAATGTCATCTGTGCAGCACTCACTAATCTCTTCTCTGCCACCAAGTTGTAGGTTTGGTATTTTGGTTTTCTAGTGTAATTTTAAAAAATATTATTAATAACAGGTGAATAGGTGCTGAACGAACATTGCGCATAGAAGGGGCTGTTTTCCCTGCTGCAGAGAAAATCACATTAAGAGTGAACCTGAGGCATTTTTGTATTTATTTTTTTTACTTAGTGTACCTCTTCTTACAAGTTGAAGTCAGTAAATAATCACAATAAACTGTGTTTGGCAAGTACATTGCAGCCATGTAGAACAGTTTAGAAACAAAGGTTGTCTAAAATGAGGAACACAGTCTTTCTTTGCTTTTCTTCTGCCTCTTAAGATGCAGTTTAATAAACTGAGTTTAGAAAATTAATCAAATAATGCCAGTGATATGAAAGGCATCAGAACTGATATGGTAGCTATTGTCTGATCTAGCAGACCTGGAAGGATCCCATGGCTGAAATGTTGTTTCAAATCCTATTTTCTGTAACAGCTGTTAATTGTATTAAGTACAAAATAATACCCACTGGATTGTGCAGTCCATGGGAAGTGTGCGTGTGCCCTGGGCTCAGGGCGGAAAGGGGGATTGAGGGATTTTCATGCCCATTTTTCTTTGAAGACTGGATTGAGCCTGAACTGTGTCAATATCAAAGCAAGTGGTATCAGCCCAGGAAGGGTGCAGACAGGGAGGACCAGGTAATATGAAATGCCAGAGGAGACAAGATTCTGCAGTCTCCTAAGTCTTTCAGTGTTTGTATTAATTTGAAATGAATTAAAATAAATAAAATCAAAATATCTTAAGAAATGTAAGGATTTTCTCCTTCCCCTTTTATATGGGGTAATTGAAATGCCAGACTAATGTGTCCAGGGACTTCTGACTTTTCCAGTGCCCCCAAACATGTGCTTGTATGCTGTTCTACTGTTGGACAGATCGCTCATTTCTGTTTATTTCCTAATAAACTTTACTTTGATGGTAGGCAACCTCTTTTGCTTTGTGCTTTTACCCTACATTTATGCCTTTGGAAAGCTTTTCTTTTTATATGATGTTGTAATCTTTTTGTCTTTGTTATATAAAGCCTTCTTTAAGGACAGAATTACCTGATTTCTGAGTAGATCTAAGATACATCTCTGCAAGAAATGTTGTTGTCCAGCAATTTCAGATTTTTCTGTGAATAATTCAGTGAATCTGGAAAAAAATAATGTAAGTAGGCACAGCACTATCCTTGAACACAGTGGATGCATACAGATTCAACTGTGGAATCTCAGTCAATGGATTTCCATTCAAAAACTGTGGAAGAAGCATTAATAATCTCAGACACAGAAAGTTATGTCTTCTTAATCATCTTAAAATAAGATGATTTCATTTGTATATTCTCTTATATTTTTGTATTATATTTATGCATTAAACCCATAAAAACTGAAACCATATTCCATTCACCAGAAGGTTGTGGAAGTATTTGGGACATACATTTTGTCCCAGCCCACTTGGTTGAAAAGGGTAACCCGCTTTAATGTTAGGATTAGGATTTTGTGACCAATTCGTGCATGTTGCAAGATTGTTTCTGGATGGATATGAAAATTACCTGGGGGAAGTGTTCTACTTTTACAAATTTGTGTAGAGACGAGCTCAGCCTGTCACCTGATGAAAATTAGGACTTATTATTTCTGCTTTTACCAAAAATTTAGGTATCTCATCTAGGCAGTTGTCTAGTTTCCCTCCATCTCCATGGGAGAGCAAGAGAATAAGCCCCTCCTGATGGTCATCTCTCTGACATGGCTCCTGGGACATGCACAGCTGTCCAGCCCAGAAGTCTTTTTTTTGTCTTTATTTCCAAATGAATAATGCTTCCTCCTCAACCAAGGTGAGAGAGGGAGAGGGTGTGTTGCCAAAGGAGTGAGCATATGTGCTGCATTTAGGGTGTCAGCCCTTGGGTAAGTCACCACATGAGAAGACACCTAACATCACCTGCTTTCTTTGGATTAAAGGCAACACAACTCCTATTCATCACTCCTGACAGGACAGATAGGTAGGGGAAAAAAAATGTTTCCTTACTGTTGAATTATTAACTTTCATAGAAATGTTATCAGTGTGAAACTATATCATCTTTTTCTATTTATAGCCTATGTGCTAACAGGAGTCCAACACCCAGGGAGCGCAAATTAGTTGCCTTCCGTTCTACCACAGCTTGTTTAACACAGATCAGCAGAGCACTTCAACACGCATGGAAAGTAACCCAGGAGTGGACGCAGGGGAGAAGTATTGGATCAGGAGTCTTAGCATGACATATTATTTCTTCCCTTCACTGACTGCTGGAAGTATAGTTTTATTTAAATTAAATAAATAGCTGATTCCGTAGTTACTACTATCATGTCTTTGATGAAATCGAGCTTCCTAGAGGGCAGGGTAAAGTTTTACAGTTAATTTCCTAGCTCAATAGGGTAGAAAATGCAAAATTATCTAGCTTTAGAAATCTTCAAAGATAGATGATAACACAATTTCCTATTTAAGCAGCATCTCAGGGAGACAAAAGTAATTGTAAACATTTTACAAGTGTGCATATGTTATAAGTAGAGGGACTGCTGCTGCTGTAAATGGAGGGGCTCACCTCAAGGTCTTATATCTGCTGTAAAAAAAATAACAATGTATTCTAAGTCGCTAAAAAGCAGATGGCAGTGGCTGGATGAGAGGAAAACAGAGGAAAACAGAGGTTTATTTTAGAGTCAGAGTGTTTTAGGGGAAACGGTGGTTCTTGTAGGGGTCTCAGTGTGATCCTGTTCTTGCTTTTTTATCCCTGACAGATATCTTGTGGTACTAGCTCTTCCTAAACCTGTCATGGTTACATTTCTTTTCAGAAATCCCAGCTAGTGTCTCGTTTTGCATACCAATACTGATTAAGTGCTGTCTAGAGAGTTAAACCCCACTTGTTTAAAGTAAGGAGACGTGATGTTTGTGTTGCAGGGAAGTTTCTTAATGGAGCTGTGATGCAGCAGCTTTGTTCTTCACCAAATTTCTCTCCTTCCCTTGACCTCTCTGAAAGCAGTAAGCCTGGATGTGCACAGAGCCTGTGCTACGCTCCTTGGCTGGCAATAGCTCACGTATTCTGATTGACTCAATTAAATGGATTTGCAGCGGTGGGACTGTGCTCTTTTCCCGTGGCAGGGACAAGGCAGGCTGTGCAGCACTCGCCTGCTTGTCCTCTGGTCTTCCCTGGAGTCCTGTCCCTGGGGTGTGGGTATAAGCCAGGCTGCTGTTCACCGATAACGTGCCGACTTTGACAGCTGTGCCATCAACTGCTCATCAGGACCAGTCATAGCAGGGCTCTGCTCCTGTGGGGTCCTGCCCAATTGTGTGCTGGGGCTGGAGGGAGAGCTCTGACAGCCAAACCACCCAGCATCCGTTGTCACTGGTCCATTTTGACCACTTAAAATCCACTTTGTGGTGCTTACATGTAACGTGCTTTGCACACAGGGGAGCTGAGGTCCCTGAAGCTCATTTGGGATGATGTGGGGCAGCTTCTCTCCTTGCTGAAGGAAGTGCCTTGCTTCTTGCCCTGCTGAGGGATGCAATTACAGAAGCCAAATACTGCTCCATTTCAAAGCTGGGCCCTAGGATGAATCAGGGGAGCTCACCACAGCTCACCACTGGCTGTCTTGCTGTGTTCAAAACAAAATTGTTCAAGTGATTCAGGGTGAGCTCTTTGTTCCAAATGGCGACAAGGTAATTGTGTTGGAACAAAACAACTCAGAGAAGTGGAGGCAGTGAGGACTTGCTGTACCAATGGAGAGAGTCCATCCTTTGTTGCTGCTAATATTCCTCTCTCTTGGTATGGAGTGTGCAGCTCTCCCTGCCACCTCCACACCTCTTATCTCTTGGCTTTTCACATGGTAAGCTCTGTACCGAGCTGCAACAGGGCACAGCTGAGGTCTTCTGCTGGGGCAAAGCCACGTGGCCACAATACATGGGACAACTGAGAAACGCTGGACTGAGGCTCAGCTCCAGGTCCTGCTATCAGGCCCCCACCAAATTTGTTCCATGATACAGACAGGTTTTTTAGTAACATTTCTGTTCAAGATTACCTGAAAAGTTCACGTTTACCTTCAGCTGTGGCCTACTACTTTTGAGGTTTAAAATTCTATAAATCATTTCTCCTAAATCATTTCTATTTAGGCAGAGGGGGTTTTGTATGTCAAAAACCTTGTCAAGTTTGTTTTTACACTCCAAATTTGCTAGAATTGAAAAATTCAGATACTTCAGTCTGTCTAAGAGAGGTGTGAGTGTTGTCTGCTAAATATGACAAAGGTGAATGACTAGCAAAGTTGTGTTAAGATTGAAACCAGTGTGATTTGGAGTGGGGTGAAACAATTGTGTCACCTTAAAGAAAAACACACTAAATAGCTAGCTTATAACAAAATAACTAACTTTGCATATTTTCCCTTGGAATTTTAAATACACTATATTGAAGCTTCTCTGTCTGCCTCAATAAAGTTCGTGTAAGAGGTTTTGAATCTGAATTTCGTGTTACACACCAAAGGCCCAGAGTTGTGCGATGTGGTTCCCAATGTCATCTTGTGATTCTGCAGTACAATAACACATTGCCCAGGCTGTAGTTTATGTTTTACTAGTTTAAGGGGCTAAGAGTTCTCTTGCTTGTATCTGCATTTCTAGTGATCAGCTGAATATCTTGCTCACATAACTAGTTTTATGTGCTTCATCAGAATAGACTCTAACTTGCTGTAAGTACCACATGGGAAACAGTTCATTAAGCACCATGAAACAGTTTGATGTGTAGAGCACTGGAAGAAAGACGGATTGTTTAGAATGAGTTAGGGTACGACAACTGCTATGAGCTTAGGAAATGGAGGAATGTAGGTATAATATCAGGAAATACTTCATAGTCATAAGGTCTACTAGTCTGTTAAATAATTTTCCAACTCAAGTGATGAAATCCCTGTTGCTTAAGATTCTTAAAATAGAATAATAGCATAGTGTTAGAGCAATTCTTCTCTGGCAAGGTACTAGACTAAAAAGACATAATGCTATTCAATATCTACCCACAGCTCTGAGTGCTGAAGCAATTTCTTTTCAGACGAAGCAAGAAAATGGTGATGAATATTTCAAAACTTGCATTAGTATCTCATGACAGCTATTGTTTTGTTTAAAGGAATAAAAATATGAAATTGCTTGTTTTGTGTCAACTTCCACAATCCCTTCTTCAATATATAGATTTCATGCTGGTTTTTGACCTTGCATTCCTTGGTCTTTCTAAATGTTGAATTTTCATTCTAATAAGCAAAGATGTCAAATTGTCAAATTCAAGTGGGTGGAGAAACAGAGAAATTAAAGTGAGCACAGAAGCCTTGAATAGATGGCTAATTGCCTCCAAAAAAGGTAGAACACTCAAAACTGTGATGTGGTGGACAGATATACCAATTGTTCTTAAATACGTGGGTAAATATGAACATTTTCCTATATGGAAATACATGCCAATCATATTTCTATGACTGATTATCTGTTCATTTTTCTACATTGAAAAATATTTTTTTTTCCTTCTGATCTTATTCTGATATCAGTATTTTGATGAAAGAATCACTTTAAGCCATCACTTCACTCTGAATAGGACTAAAATAGAACAGTATTGAATTAGGATTTTCAGCTTTTTGGGGCAAAGCATCTGGAAAAATGCACTATGTCAGCCAGGAAGAGTAAGGGCTGAAAAGACATTTTAGCTGCCTTCCAGACACTCCGCATTTACTTTTCATACAGCTGGCAAAAAAAAAAACCCAAACCTTCAAAGAATGACTTGGAAGTGTAGGCACAGTGATTTCTCTCTGTTTGCAGAGATTGAAACAACAGTGATGTAGTGTAAGTTGTCCATTAATTTCAGTGGGATGCTTGTGATAATATTTTAAATGTGATAATATTTTAGTAGCTTAGATAATAGTTTTGCTGTCTACACTGTTACCTCTTCCCCTGCCTGTCAGAGCACACAGAAGAGGGCAGCAGTACCACCCTGGGAGGGTCTGTACCACTCCCTGCAAGGAATAAGTAGAGGCAGGAAGATTAAGCTGGTTTGGAAATGCAGATCTGTTTTTATATGAAGATACCAACCTGAAACATTTGGAGGGGTGACAAATTTACTGAACTGAAGTTCATGAAAACTGAAAAAATCCATGAAACAACTCTGCAAAGTCTGCTTTTTATGAAAGAAGAACAGTTGAAAGAATTTTGCCAAGCTCTCTCGTGCCATCTCAAATTCAACAGAGTGCTTAATCATCATGTTTGTTATTGTTGTAAAATGCCATATAAAATCTGCATTTTTAGGTGTAAGAAGGCCATTCTGGGAGACTCTGTGTCTGTGTGCCAAAATTGTCCTGGCTCAGACCTGGCAGCTCCAGTTTCAGTTTATGGCACTGATTTCTGTCTGGCTTTTTAAAAGTGACTTAAATTATTCACCTCACTTTTCCATCTGTAAAATGAGGTGGGAGAGTACAAATGTTTGTGCAGGTATTGGGTAATGGGGCAACAAGGAAGAAACAGATAGTGACAAATCCTCTTTTCTGGCCCATTTCCACACAGGATTATTTGACTGATTACGAGCTCCTAATTTAGTCACTGTGACTCTTAGTGTTTAATCTGCAGAGGTTAAAAAGTAGTTCAAAGCACTCACACACCAGGCTGCCAGACACCTGTTTCACGGGAGAAGGTAGTGCATTGCCCCACAATTAGGTTATTCCCATCACAGGCACCCAAACTACCTCTCTTCTTTGAAGCTGTAGGGAGATGTTGATACAGTGATCAGTCTTGTGAATGTAGCAACTGCCCCTTCTTTATTTTAAAGATGTACTGTGGCTAGTTTTGGTCTGCCCTGCTCAATAAATCATGACTGCTTTTTTTATTGCAGTATAATGGGATCTATTCATTTCTTAGAGAAACACAAAGAAATCAGTGAACCCATTTCTAAAATAACTTATTTTTTCAGTCTTTAAATCACGCTTTCGAAAGCATCTAGTCTTCCCAGAGCCTGCAGGGAATCACCTCTGACAGGGACATGAGAGGGCCAGGAGACTGGTCCCCTCTGCAGCCAGGGTTAGAAGAGAGCTGCTGGTGGAGTGCAAAACCGTGGTCAGTCTGAAGCCCATAATGGGGACAAGCACAGCACTCAGAACAGTAGCACTTAAAATGTCCTTTTGAAAATATGAAGGCAAGCAGCAGCTGGAACATATCTGTCACGTCCAAATTAAAACCCCTCTGAAGACCAGAAAACTCACTATAAATTTTCTCCTTTTCATACTCTAATCTTTCTATTCTGACTGGGGAGGAAATACTCGTTTAGAAGTGAACCCTGTGGGCATTCATCAGAATGGATTAATCTCTTAATTTAGCCCAAAGAAAAATTAAGAAGTAAAGCTTTGAAGAAGTGAGAACTCTTCCATTTCTCTTTTTCTTTTTTTTTTTTTTTTCTCCTTGTTTTATTTTTTTAATGTATCTTTTTTTCTTCTTCTTTTTTTTTTTTTTCTTTCCCTTTTTTTTCCCCTCTCCATTCTGGACTAGTCTGCCTTCTAATGGATTCACAGTTAAAATCTTCATAGTTTCCCACTAATGAAGTATGACCCTCCAGGACTTTGGAGAAACTTTCCTCTTCAGCATGTCCCTCTCATGCATTTCATTACAGTTTATAAATCAGTGTTTAGAAAGGGTTAATTCTGAATGTCTAATCATGGGGCTCATCACTGGAGACAGCTCTTACCTGAGTATTTCACTGACTTCATCCACAGTTTTTGTGCTCTCTGAAGTTCAAGCTTGTGGAAATTTAGATGCATTCAAATCCATAAAGATAAATCTCCAACAAGCACTGCATACTGTACCCGATTCAGTTCTGCATTTTGTATTGTCCATGAGATTGGAGCCAGTGAGCACAGTGAGGGACTCTGGCTTTAAAATCCATGAGTCAAACAGGTGCCCAGTTGAACCAATTACTGTCAATGACAAAAATCATTACAAATTCTATGATCACAGGCTTTTTTTCAAAGATAGCCTTTTTTTTTCAAAAAATAAGTATTTATTTAAAGGTACAAGAAGTTTGATATGGTAGTTATGAGCCAATTCTGAATCACGGTGAGACAAAGAAATACTTACGTAACAGTTTTGAATTATGGAAATCTTTGAAGGATTTTTGAAATTATATTTTCCCTTGTTTAGTTTCAGCTTAGGGTCAATGAGGCTGTTGGCTTGTTTCCCTGAGCAAGATGCAAATAACCTGAAGGTTCAGTGTTTCTTTGATGTCTTCCAAGAAGGACAAAATTTTAAAAGTGAGTCTGAGATGATCTCATTGCAATCATATTATTAATAGCTGTTGTCAAAGGTGAAATATTATGAATTGTTATGCACACAGTTCAATCCACTGTATGCCTCACTAGCAATAAACAAGACTAAAGTTATAAATACTGTAAATATTACCAGCAAATCACATTTAGACCAAAAGGTTTCAGAAAACAGAGCCAGCCTCTTTACAGTACATGAAAAATCAATTAACAAAATGTTATGCCCTTGGAAAATAAAGTGTGGATAATGAACACAAATAAATGGAGATTTGAAAAAAGCCTGTGTACTTGTCCCTTTTGGGGAGGGAGAGAACTGTGTTAGATTAGTGCAGGTATGTATTAACAGTGGAGCAAAGGAAGACAAACTTCAAAGAAGTTTCTAATCTTTGATCCCATTATGAGTCCTGCAGAACTCTTGTGAATTCTAATTTAGCAGCGAGAGAAGTGTTACAGCCAAAAGAGCTTGGTGCTATTTATAGACGAAAAGCTTTTCCCATGTAAAGGTTGGGCTAGAATATCACCCATGATATTTTTCCCATCACACTAATCTAGTCCAAACAGGTTAAAATTGGGGTCTTTTACGTAAGTCTTCCAGGTGCTCTTGAGAATATCTGCAATAAAAAGAAGAAACAGCATCTTTTGCAGCTTTCAGTCTGTGAGGTGTCATCCAAGAACTTAAAAATTGCGGCTCAAACAGCCTTTCCTTCCGACTTGCTGCTTGACAGTCTCTAGAGGCCTGGGCAAGATTACATGAGGCTGTAAACAGCTCAAAATGTTGTGGTTCTTTGTCTTGTGATAGGTGTGAGACCACAGGCTTTCAATTTGGGATTTCCAAAGTTAATTTAAATGCTGGAAGAAAGCTGACTGAGGTCTGAAATAAGTAAAATCAGCACTGGCAGAAAAAAAGACAAACTGAGACTATCCAACCAAGAAACACTAAGCTGAATAAAATTTAAACAATTACACAGTATTTTCCTGTCAGGTGGGAGTTATCGCAAACTGTAGGCTATTGACACACTAGACATCAGCAATATGAGAAATGGTAGTGTGGCTCTCATGTGGCAGCTTTAAGGGTACACCTGTAGTGTTGGTATGGTTGGAGGAGAAAGCTGCTGCTGTTCAGGTTGAACTGTGGTTTGCAAACAAGTCATGACTCTCAGTTCCTTGTGGCAAGCAGTCAATTAAGCTGAGCTACGCAGTGTAAGTTTTCATTTGTGCTGTTCCTGACTCCATGTACTGCTGATACGGTTTCACGCACTTTAAGTTACTGTCGCTATGCCCATAGAAGACTACACAATCAGAAATACTTATGCAGAGATGTGAGCATTTAGGATGAGAGAATAAAGTGCTCTGATTCACAGATGTGAACTGGACCTTGCCAGAATAGCCAGCAGCATTCCCATACAAACCTCAACATCTGGTTGTGCTCTGGTGAGGTCCGTCTCAGAACAGGGCACAACTCTTGCTGTATGCAGATTCACCAAGTGGTGGTAAGGCTATTGTGTTTTAGGCTACCCTAAAATTAGTGCACACTGTTTGCATTGGGCTCCTAGGTGCTGCATGGTGTGTGTTTCTATGTAAAAAGGTAGACGTTGTTGCCCAGAATGCAATGGAGATGATGCCTGAGCTGGCTGGCTGGTGGTGATAACTCCCACCAGCAACACAAACTGTGCATGGTGGACCTTGGTGACACCAAATGAGCCCAGGTCAGTTAGTTCTTACATGTCATGAACCGTTCTCCAGCTCACCATGATGTCAGTCTTCTCTTTCTGTTTTCCTTTTTAAAGCAACCTTCTCAAAGAAGACAAATTCCATGATATTTGTTAATTAAACTACCACAAAGAAAGGAAATAGCTTCTAATTGGCAAAGAAGAACTGGGAGTCATCCTTTTACCTCACCACTAAAAATAGAGAAGGAATACAGTAAATGAAGGAATGAGTTGTTTCCTACCACTGCTTTGCATCTCAAAAGTAGTGTACATTTCAGGTGCTGTGATAGCATAGTTTCTATATTCAGTCAGTGGTTAACTTCCTTTCAGTCAAACACTACAGTTATTGTGTCTTTCTTCCAGCCATTTCTGGAAAGGTATGTACAACCTCCAGAGAAAACTAAGCAAAAGTGAGTGAGAAATGATATGTTTTGAATAAAATGGTATGCCTTGATCAAAATATCTTATAACCAAGCCTGGGAAATGCTTATATTCTCTTCTCCTGCTGCTAAACTTTATGGATTAGGGTGGGCCAGAGCTCAGTCTATGCCCTGAAGTGTGTGGTATGACTTTCTTGGATTAGATAAAAGAATTAAAATTGCATCACTTTTAACCAGTATTTTTCTCCTAAAAAAATAAACACATCATTTATTTGGCACTTTTATAAACTCTTCTGCTCAGTTCTTAGTACACAGCATGAGATGGTCTAGGAATTAATATTACTTTTGTAATCTGAGGAAAGGGGATTTCCCAGTGAACATTATTACAATACTTTTATTTAAACTGAAAGCCTATTTTTAGATGCTTAGATATATCCTGGGATAAAACATTCCTCCTCTGACATGTTCTAATGTTGACTAAATGTATTATGTACTGCATCTAGGTATCTAAGGAATTTTAATTGTCTCAGAGGTACACAATAGCCTTTTAGAATTAGGATATTTATCACTTGTCACAGCTTGTAAATTTAGATACAGAACAGGCCTGTACACTGTCAAGCTATGTGGGAAAGTAAGAATAAGAGGCAGCGTCATGGTCTCTGAGTGCCTTCCAAGCATGTTAATAGTTAGTATGTTCTAAAAATGTCTAATATGTAGTTTAAGAAAGCTTAAACCTGAAAGTAAGATGCATGAAAAGGTAAAAGAAAAAAGCTGATGCTAAGAAACACTCTCTTACACGCACAAGTGAGTCCCACTCGTTGGGCAAAATGATAGTTACTGTAGGAAACATACTGAATTATGCATGGCTTACGAACGGTCCCACACTGGAAGGGTACTGGAGCTCAGCTGTGATAGCAGGAAGCCTTGGGGAATGTGTGTGCTCCTGAACTGTCATCTACCTGTTGTGCAAATCAAAAGTATCTGCAGATAAAAAATTCAGATTAATTGAATGAAGCCCCCAAGCAACGTGCTAAGTGATATATGCTTGCTGTCAGTCACAGTCAGAAGATTAAACTGTGGACTGTCAGGCTGAACAATTTGCAGCTAGGATTAATTTGGTAGTCCCCACTTCAGGGCTTGCCGGCTATCGTGTTAAAAAACCTATTAAAACCAGTCTAAAACATCAAAGATTGGCACATTTTAAAACTGACTAGCTTTCTCATGGAGCCTGCAGTTTTGTAACCATGTCATTTTTATTTGTTTTTTGATTGGTTTGGATAGATGGGAAACCTTTTCCTAAGTGGTGTCTTGCCAGCTGTTGTAAGCTGGTTTCTGTCCTTAATGGAGAGCTGTGGGAAATGCTCCTTCACCCCTGTCTGGGCAGAGGTGAAGCAAAACAGCAAGGTCATGTCCAGCCCTGGTGAGGGTGCGGACCAAACATCACAGGTCCTTAGCCCACAGGAGGGCAGTTTCCTCTACCAGCTTTATGTGACAGAAACCATGCAGTAATAGAAGGTAAATGCCTCACATTCATATTTACACAGTTCTGATTTGGGCAATAGAGGTTTAATCACTATTGATGGAAGTGCTGGTTTCCTAACTACTATTATTGTTTCCACGTGAGAAATATTTCTATATCAGAAGGCATCATATATCTATGATTAGGAAGTAGCTTCATTTCCTAATGCTTCTCATATTCTGATGCCTGTCTGCACAGAGCCTCTACTTCATCCAGTTTTTCTCTGTGATCATCAATAGTGATCCTCTGATCTCTGCAGTCATCCATTTATGGCTTCTCCCCTTCTTATATGGCCATATATTTGGAGTAATCATCCTGCTAAAATATGCTATGTTCCCTATTTGAACAGTTTTAAAAACGTGGTCATTGAATTACTGTTTCATTCTAAAATGCCTGTGCACTGTCTCTCTTTTGCTGATTTGTCTTATGCCTTTAGACAAAGGACTCCCTGTATTATTGGTGCTGTCCATCACTTGTGTGGCACCATGCATGCTCCCAGTGATGCATGTGATTTGGAAGACTGGCACTAAATAAGAACTGAGATAACATTTGCCTCCACTACATCAGGCACAAAACTTCACTCTGCTCATTTGCAGTTTGTAATTAGCTAATGAAATGTATATGTAATTAGCTTTGATAATGCTTCCGGGAAACTATTGCATGCTTGCTTGAAGCTTTACCTCATTGTAAGGATATTTTAGAGGGAAGTTTTTTGGGGAAGTAAGGTCCACTGGAGTTTTGAAATGTTTTCTGCCGGGTAGATTGCAAAAATGTCAGGGCTTTCTCCATACTATTCATGAACTTTTTGCAGCTTCTGTCTCCATTGTTGCAAGGTCCTCCCACTGCTTGAAATAGTGCCCTGGTTCACCTTGGAGCTAGGCTAGGTGTGCTGGCATCTCACGTTGGCAACTAGAGCTGAACGAACCGATTGCAGTGGATAACTTGCTCAATCCAATTAGCCCCATGGTCTCTGAGCGTGCATAAATTCTGCCTGTGGCTGACAAGCTGCTGATGCCACTGACACGCTTCCTCTGCCTCTGATTGTGGGGGGTGAGGAGCCATGCTCACTGGCTGCTGGTATCTTCTGGCATTTCCTCTGGCACAGCCACAACGCTCTGGAGTTGCGGGTCCTGCTGCAAGCCGGAGAGCAGCTGTGAACTGAGCGTGTTCAACTTTCTCAGTCTCTGTCCTTGGCTTGGTATTGACCCTGACAGTATTAGTGCAAATGTGCCTTGAGAGCAAGAGCTGAGATGTAGAAGAAGAGTGCAGTAAAATAAACCCCTGAAAGCTAGGCTGGTACAGCACTTAGTGTGTTTTATGTCCCACGGTATGTGCTGTATATTCCTGCCTATCAAGTGATACGTTATTTACAACATTTTGGTTATGCTTGGAATAAATTTATTTAAATTTAATTTCTCTTTAGCATTAGCTTGCAGACCTGGAGATAAATAAGCCACAGTTGACACTGGACTTCTGTTGCTCAGCAATCTAAATTCTGCTTATCAGATTTCAAATTATTCAAGTCTGGTAGGTAACATTTTAGCAAAGATATGGCAACAAATCATTGTATATAAATTACTCTTCATCTGATAGGGCTGGGAGCTTTAGGTTTTACACTTTCCTTCTATCTTTGCAGTATTGTGCTGGAGAGTAAGCAATTTTTCTGGTAGTGATTCAAAGGACATGCATAAAAGCGTATAAAAAGTTTCAGAGGAATCTGTGGGCACTGAGAGATGGGAAGGGATGGCTTAGCTGGGGGTGGCCCTGACACCCACCCCACATCAGGAGTCCTAGGCTGTTCATGAGCCATGGTGGTTTGCAGCACAGGGTTTCAAGGCAAACTCGCCAAGATCTCAGAGTGCTGCACAGAAATTAAACAGTAAAAGTACAGGGAGTAATGAAGGGCTTAAGAATTGCTTGCACTCATATTAACGTGAATAATTTCTTTAATTGGCTTCATGGGGACTACTCAGTGCCATATACCTTAGAAGGAGAGGTCTCCAGCAGACAGTGCTGCAGCACCAGCTGAGAATCCATATAATTTAGGGAACTTGGGAACAAGGTGTTTCTACTGTGATTACAAGTGAGAACTCCAGCAATAGCAGATAATAAACAACCTACATTTGAAAATATCTCACTTTTGTTAAAACAAAAAAAAACCCAAAATAGATTAATAGCCACTTGAGTAACTTTTTTTTACAGCTGCATAGGAAACTCCAGTTATCTGAAATACGGAGAGCTTCTCCACACGGTGTTGTTAGTGCCAGATCTGCTGGTTCTGTATACATTGCCCTGCACTTTATTGCTGGCTGAAGTGATGGAGTGTGGTGACAGATTTCATCCTTGCTGTGTCACATGATATGGCTAGACACAGAAACCTTTATTTTCAGTGCACAAATTTGTTCAGTCAATTTATTGCCTCTAAGTGCAAGTTAGTATATTGATACTTGTAAAGAACTTTCTATTGAAAGATGTTGGTGAATCTTGTGCACATCTACTGGTTTTCTTTCAGAAAACCATTGGGCGGAAGGCAAGTGTTGGTGTCACTGCCTTGTGGAAAGCAGAATTCAGGAACATGTGAATGTGCCACATTTCTCACATGAGCCATCTCAGAGCATATTGGAAGAAGGTTTATGTGCGATAGTTGGAGATCATGTGCCTCCAGCCCTCTGGACCTGCCCTGTTCCAGGGTGGTTGGTCTGAGAGACCCAGAGATGAGTTTCCTGGGAGCACAACAGTGAAAATGACCACTAGCTGTGGGAACGATGCACTGGAAGAGATAGTTCCCCTAAACTATTTCGGGGGAAGCATGATAAATGCTTCAGGACTGTGTTTGAAGTGTTTTGACGCAAATGTCACATTTAGCCGCTTGCTCTCATCTCCAGCGGAACAAAGCTCTGCTTCCCCGGGGAAAGTTTTAGGAACATTTGTGCCTTTATGTGATGCCACCATGTCCCCTCCAGACTTCCTGAGCTGAGGGAGATCTCGTATGGAAGCGCCTCAGCAGTGAAGTACATATAGTCCTTCATCTCTGTAAAGCTGGCTTTGGCATTTATCATATCAAAGCATTCAAATTTATGAAGCAGTTTCTTGGAGCTCAGTTAATCCCATGAGTGACTTTTTTACAGAACCAGCAGCTGAGCTGCCTCCCTATTAACACTGGGTAGGGAAAAAGACAGAACTGTGTCATGTGAACTGTGGGGAAATTAGAACAAGCTAATCAAAGAATAGTGAAGAGGGAAGTTAGACATTAAAGGCACTTTCATATGGACCACAAAACATAGAACTAGAAATGTGGTCCTAATGTGTATTATATTCTGGTGCACAAGTAAAAGTCTATGTAGCCAGAATGCAGCCACAAAGGACCATATTTGACAACAGATACTTTTTCAATTAAGAAATTATAATGAATATATGTAAGTCATTTCACAAAGCTTTGTCATGGAGATTAGAGACATAGGATCATTGAAAACAGGGCAGCACGGTGAGATGCTCTTTTCCTGAAGCATAACCAGCTCTACTTGCATGATTTGAGGAAGATTTTACTCTACTGTGGTTTATAACATGTTTAAAAGATGGAGCTTGCCTAGGAAGCTTATTCCTTTTTTACTTTTTGAAAATAATTCACGCTGTCTAACCTATGCTTCTCTCACAGGAGTTTATACCTGTTTCTCTTGTTCTATCTGCAAAGGATTCAGAGAATTGTCTCTGCCCAGTACAGATGCAGAGAATTGTTTAGGCATAGTATATATTTGAAGACTGTTGTCATGTCTCATCTCATTTCCCTTTTGTAGAAACGAATCAGTCAAAGTGTTTCAGCTTTTTCCCAAGCCATACATTCAAAGATAATTTTCTATTCCTCATCTTTGGACTTCTTCTGCTTTGTCGCAGACCTGGACTAGTTATGAAGGCTAATATAAACCTCGCTTTGTAGAAGTTGTAAAAAACTTGTTTACACCTTTGTAAAAGGTGTAAAAATCACCAATGCCCTACAAGGACAGAAAAATTAAACCTTTTAGAGCTGACATGGCTTGTCCAAAGCTACCCATCAAGGAAACAGCAGAGCAAGGAAGAGGACCCAAGACCATAACTTCCTGACCAGCCCCTGTGTTCCTGTGAAGAAGGGTCTCCCTTGACAAATGCACTACGTGCAAGCCTTTCATTAATGAAAAGTACCATGTGGCATCACTAAAAAATCTGGACTGCCCCCAGATCCTTTTACTTGCAAAGGGTAAGATGTAGCCATCTGAATTCCTACAGGCTCTGGTCTCTCACAGGTTGAGCATGTCATATTTTTAAATGTGCTTTATCCTCTTCTCTATCACCTTCAAAACTTTCCATAAATGGAGGTGAGTGTCCAAGTTATCTTTAAGCTCTATTCAGAGTAAGTTTGTTTGTGCCTTTTAGTGATCAGTTAGTGAAGAAAAACAGTGTTTTTAAAAAGAACTGGCGTATTCTGCCTGATTCAGTCTAGCTCACTTTACCAACCCAATAAAGTAAAAATACAAATAGCTCTAAAATGAGGTTGTAGGAGAAGTTTCCCAGCATGAGCTGCAATCGCAGCAAATATATTTCTCCTTAATTATTGTGCAGTAGTGAGTACATTAAAATGTTCAGCCTTCTCCTTAGCTATATGCTGTTTGCTGAAACACAGTCAGCTCAGCTCAGCTACCTTGAGTAAACACTTACTTACCTATCTGGTTTAAAAATACTCTAATTGTTATTTAGCTGATCTATATATCCTATCTTTGCAATTGCTCAGATGTGTTTACTTTTTTTGCTGTTTTTTTGTAAGAGTACATTTATTTCTTTTCTCCTTGGCTCTATTGGAGTAGTCTATCTGTGATGTAAGTTGCAGGAACTTTCTTATCAGTGGAAATCAGTGTGCTAATTTAATACTAGCAATTGCTTAACCTATCCAATGCCAGAGGGACACCAGTACAAGAAAGGACGTACTAATGTAGCTTTATGAACATGCAGTGCTCGTACCAGCACACTGCTGATTAAAAAACACAGGAGGCATTTCTTCAAAGGATTCTGAATAAAGCCTTTGGTCCCATTTCCACACATTGATTTTTTTTTTTCATTGTCCTAAATACATTTGTTAGACTACTTCATTTTGAACAGTAGCTGAAGCTACTACATTAGGGAAAGTTTTTATATGTGTTTAATCCATCACTGAAAACAATAGATATATATATACATATATACATTTGATCTGATAACTATCTCAGCTTTTAAAATACTTCCAAATCCTTTGATAGTGCTACTTAATCTCTTAAATGTGCACTTGTAATGACTTAAGAATCCAGACATTGAAGATCTAGTGACCCAGTTGTGCTCTGTGCTGCCATGTGCAGGAGTTGATTTGAATTTTATTAATCAAAATAATTTTTGAACCCTTTAAACACACTCAGGACTCTGCAGGTGCTAATGAGCATTGCTTGCCATGTAAGCAAATGGTGTTCTCCATCCAGAAGCTCTGTGGCACGTGCACAGCCCTGTGTTGCACACTGCAACGATGAGCTCTGCCCTTAAAAGACCTTATAAATGTATCGTAGCTAATGGGAAATGTGTGTGCTGAAACTTTCAGTGATATCAGAAGTTTTGAACTCAAACAGTAGTTTCTTTGAATGTAAATCTTGTCCATAGTACAGAAGAAAGCAAATACTTTTCCTTCCTTTGAGGTACAGTACTGGTCTTAACATGATTTAAACTGCATTTCAGGGTAGTCACAGTCTCTTAATGCTTTATCATGTAACACTAGCTAGGAACCCCTGGTATGACCCAGTAATGCCCTTACCTATGAATTATTTCTGTTCCAGGGAGACAGGAAGAAATTATTATATATGAAATGATGTAATGCCTAGCAATTATCTCTGCTGAAGCAATAGATGTGTATTTACTGGTATGAATGCACCAATCTTCGTCATGATGAGAACCACTGTATTAAGCTTTTAAACTGGCAAAATATGTATGTTTTTATCATCAGCTGTCAATATTTTAATGTCTTGTCTCTAAACTAATGTCTTTTGAGAGAGACTGTCATGTTAAATGTTCCTTCTCAATGTTTCAAATGGTACCTTTGGTAGATAAAACGAAAGAATGCAATAAAAAGCCTGAGTTTACTGTTTGGTTTTACCTACAGTGGTCCAGCCACTTGAATTGATTAGTCATCATCTAAGCAATTTAATTTCAGGCATCCTATTTGTGAGAGGTGCACTACACAGCAGCATTGTAAGGGTTTCTGTCCATCCTCAAACCCATTGCTGTTTGCTTAAAAAGCTGTTCCATTTACCTGCTTTGTACACACTTTAGAACCCAACATGTCACTCACCCCTGTCCCTGAGTCCTCTTAGCACTGATGCTTTCATGCCAAGCAAGCATCCCAAGCTGCTGCTGGGGAGAACGAAAGAGAGAACATCACTCCAATCACTCCAGGAGCAACCTGGGCAGTAGTGTGATACTGGTTGCCTGAAGTTGCCAGCTGCCAGTTGCCAGCTGAAGGAGCCCTGGCTTTACGAGGTGGTAGGAATTTTGGGCTCACCTCAACAGTGGTTGGAAGATGATCTTTTCTAGAAGCGGCGTAACCAGTAACAACTGCTAATTATCATATACTGAAGACTTTGCATAATGAACAAGAATGATTTCTAGAGAAGCAATTTGCTCTTGTCCAGGTCCCCACTGCAGCTGGCCATGCTGGACTGGGTCATGGCACTGCAAGTAGACCTTGGAAAGCCTGCCATGATCTGAAATTATCTATTGTGAGCTGCTGAGGCGTGCAGCTGTAATAAGGGTGCACCTGCCCCGAATATTGCCCCCAGGTACTTCCTTCTCTGAAGACACATCCCATCACCCTCCCATGTCACTTGAGGTTCTCTTTTCACTATGGGCCAGTCCAACAGTCCTTTCTGTCATGTAACACTCACTCTGGAGCTGAAAGCCTTCTCAGAGGGCACTGAGTTACCTTGCATAGCACAAAAATCATGCGTTGTCATACAGTCATAAATGTATTTCTTTTATCAAGAGCAAATAATCCTTTTTTCTTCTCAAGTAAGTAGTCTTTGGCAGTGAATGAGCCCTTTAAGCTAGTTTGCAAATAACTGCACTGTAGGATGGCGAATTCTTATGGAGAAAAAAGTGGAGTGAAACTGTCAGCATATTTGCATACAGATAAACAATTGCTTTTTCCTAGGGTCTAACTCAGAAACCACAGGTAGAGCAAGGTACTCTTGATTAATTAGACTAGCTAAGTTTGCTTGTGGGTTTTTCTTTGCTCAGAGACAGTCATCTCCTCCATACACCCTCTGAAGTTAGTCTGAATAAATACAAGTGCATAGCCTCCCCTTGCAAGAGCCTTGGGCAGCTTGCTCCAACACAAGGAACATTAAAAACCTCCGTGTTACATCTTGGCCTCCAAACTGTCTGAAATATAAACAGGACCTCTGTAGCACCAGGCTGTGTCCTTAAAAGTACCATAAACAAAAATCAGGGCTGTGAACCTACGGTGCCTTGGAACTCTGCCTGCAAGTGGGGATGGGGTGCTACTTATGCACTCGATGAAGCATGACCTTGTCAGAGGCATTAAAATGACATGTTTATCCTATAAAGTGAAGCTGGAAGGTTCAGCTTTTGCAGCCACCAGCTCAGGTCTGTCTAAGGATTTTCTGAGAAGGCCTGGTTGGGAAGGACTTGTTTGGATAGGGTGGCCTTGAGTGAGGGACAGTTTATTCTCCTCTGGGAATAAACATACCTTTTCATTGTGGCAGGTAATGCAGGTTTTGGCTTTTTTTTTTTCTTTTTTGTCAAAAGAAAGATTCCTATCACAAATGAGACAGATGAGCTGTATTGAATGCATAATGAAGGATAGTGCCTGGGTAAATGCACAAGATGCTCAGAGGGGGGATTCAGTTGCATGACTGTAGGTTTTTAGTGCTGCCTTCAAGAACTCAGGGGATCCCCTCAGCCTTGTTTGCCCATATGATGTCTTCAATGCCATGCAGATGTCTCAGGTGCATTAAGGTGTCTAAAAATGACCTTTGGACACCTATGATTGCACGAATGAATCTTATCTCAAGAATTCAGGAATTCAGATACACAGACTCTGGTATTTCCAATGTTCCCTACGTGTGGTCTACACACGGCACTACACGAGAGCTGGCTCAGTGTGGTCAGGGAAGCCTGTACAGCTACATGCCTCATCCTGAAGAAGCTGATGGTTTTAGGCCTCCCAGTTTCCCTCTCCTTGCAGAGCACTGGCAGTGTGGCAGCCTACAGCGCCATGTTACATCTGCTGTGGATCCATGCACACCAAACCCAGGAGAGCTATGTCAGTCTGCCCCATTTCTGTCTTCCAGCTCTATGATACAATAGGTAGGATTTACTATTACCTCATGCCCAGGGTTTCATGTCTGTTTTAAGCAATAATTGTGAAATCTTCGCAAGGATCAGTTGAAAAATGAAGTGCGTCCAAAGTAACTTGTGTGTCTGCTTCCTAGTGGGAGGGTGTGAAAGGCTTGATTTCCTGGCAGTAGTCTCTGGCTAGCTTGGAACAGAAAAAACTCATTTTTGCCCAGTAAGTTGTTTCTATAATTTGAGGGGTTTGATTCTTTTTTTATCTTGTACAAAGAAAGCAAGTGGCTAGTACAGGTATATTTACTGAACTGTTACTCTGCATTGAGTCAGCTGTGATCCATTCATACCGTGAAATCTGATGCCATCTCTTATCTTTAAAGATGAGCTGTGGACATTGGTTGTTTTTGATCTGACTGCTTTCTACTCTGTCACTGCTAACTTTCTGTTTGTCATCATGGATGATGTGTAGTTCTCTCCAAAATTTGTCCTCCATCTTTAGCTGCGTGTGCTTTAAGGCTGAATCTTTTCTTTTTTGTACTACATGTCACATCAGAGATGCACCTGTTCTTGTCATGAAAACAGTCATTGTAATCAAGTGGAGATTAATGGAAAGATTATTTCTGTGTATATGAAGAGTTCCTGGAATGCAGCATTTTCTATTTAAATATATTCAGAAACTGGGTCACAATTCTGCCACCCCCAACTCTGCTAATTTTTGTCCTCTTTTTTTTTCCCACGTACAGATGATAATACTGGGTTGTGATCTCTCCCCAGGCATTTGCTTGTGGTAGCAGCATCCTGCACTTCTGTACCTGCACACAATGTGTCCCACTTAAGCAATTCTTTATGAGTCATTTGTCCTTTAAAGTATATGTTTTTATTCTAGCAGGACATATGGTCTGCCTTACATGCTGTTGATCCATTTGGAGCCTATCTCAGTGACTTCCTAGGTGTTTCTACCTTATTAGAGTCATTACTGTCTTAATATTTTGTCAGAATAAAATCCAAAACATTTTTTTTTTTAATTATTCTGAGTATGCTGCATCATTGCCAATTATTTTTGGATTGGAAGTACACCAGCCTCTTGTGAATTTTCAGCCATATTTTGTAGAGTGAATGTGGATCTCTTCAGTTCTGGGGAGAGTTTTCATGAATTTGTGTCCCAAAGTGATGCCATACAAGCCCTTGGGTCTTCCGACGGTGTGAAAAAAATCCTGAGAGTATGTTGTTGGCGAATGGCCTGAAGAGTAGCTGGAAGACATCCTTTCAGCCCTCCCTGCTGCAGTGAAGGGTTCCTACATGTTTTCTTCTGCTGCCTCTTCCCCTAGAAGATGAGCAGCAAAAAACGGCCAAGTCCTCACATGTCCTGGGCATGGATTTGGTGGGAAAACATGCACAAGGCCATGGTTTCTGAATGAGCTCAACAACATGCTCTGGTGGGATAGAGGGACATGCTTGGCTAGAGCAGCTGCTTGCTGAGGAGATGTTTTTTCCTGACTCACAATATCCCCCTCTGCACAGGCTGCAAGCAAAGCTTGAGAGCTATGCTGAGGTAGCACATGGATGGCTTTGGAGGAATTTGAGACCACATCCTCAAAAACTGAGAGTCTTTCTGGTTTCAAAGGAAGCAGGAAGCTCCATCAGTCCCATCAGTCCTATCAGTCCCTTTTCCTCCTTTTCATCTGTCTGGCTGTATAAAATCTGCCTAAATCTGGTCCTTCACTTCTGTTGCATTGCTTTTATTCAGAATGCCCTGAATGCAATAGGATTCTGTTGTTCACACAGCCGCAGGAATGTTTTTTAAAGCCATAAATTACTCAACTCATTTGACATGTGCCATGTGCATCTGGCCATGCCAGGGCAACCTAGTACTTTCTTAGTGAGGGCACTCAGCTCCCACTCCTGCTGCTGCGGGGTCAGTGCTGTGGTGTCTTGCAGGGGGCATGAGGCCAAACTATTTGTTTCAGCTACATAGGTTGCACAGTGGAAAATCTTCACGGTAACACAACTCTTTATCATTTATTCTGTCTGTATGCCATAATAACAGCATGCACGGGCAATGGCTCACCTGCATGGGTATGCCCCGAAATCACTGTTGACTTGCTCTGTCCCTGCTGTTCCTCTTATTAATTCATGGTTTATTCAGAAAACACAGACGTTTGACTGAGGTGCCTTTGGGTCTCTTAGCTGGCTTGTAGACAAGTTGCCTTGTCAAGTAACCTTTCTTTTCTTCTGGCGCAATATGTTTGTGCTTGTTGCTAAGCAGATTACTTCCTAGCTGCATGTTTAGCAAGAATGAAAATGGTAACACAGAGTTCAGAGGTGCCAGATAGCAGTATGGTATTTTTGAGTTTGGAAACAGAAAAAAAAAAAAGGGATTAAAATAATGATAGCTGCTGCTCCCTGGGATGGATTTTTTATGCATGAAATCCTTGAGATTCTGATATTTGCTGTGTTTCGTGTTGTGTCTTTACTTCCATTAATGGCTGAAAATGTTTGTATGGGCACGAAGAAAATTCAGAGAGCAAATGTAAGTAATTGTTCTGCCAATTACTAGGCCTAGCACAAAGGACGCAGCCAGCAGCAGAACGAACCAGTAACCAGATTCTATTGTATACAAAAAGGTCAGTACATGGGTGATCGCTGGGGGTACAAACAAGTCAAACAGATCACACATAACAGACATCAACCCCAGCGACCCCAAGAATGATACAACATGGCCAACAGTCGGTGGAACAAACAAAGCAACAAAGTCTCCCATGGCAGAGATGGGAGACAGCCAAGCCAATAGGCTGATAATACAGGAGAGAGGTAACCACATATTGTTCTCACAGAGCCCACGTTCACAAGCACCAAACCTGACCAGGGCCCAGTTGCAGGGAGAGTCAGGAGGTCCTTCCCCAACAGGGAAACTGCAAAGTGCATCCATCTCACAGATAAACACTCCACCCTTCCTGCAAGTGGTCCCAGCTTTTATGCCCAAAGCAGGACACCTGGCACTCATTTACCCAATGCAGGGCACCTGGGGCTTGTTTACCCAAGGGCTTTCCCTGCAAGGCTGGCCTCACCTTGGAGGAAAGCTAGAAGGCAAACTCATCCCCTCCTTTTGAAGGACCATAGAAACCACCCATATGTCAATCTTGATTCAGGGCTCGGGGTTCAGACCCCCAGCACTTCATTAATGTAATATTTATTATGAAATAGATGTTCTTGAAAGCCTTACTATTTCCCGCAGATATATTTTCTTCAAAATTCTATTGACTGTAGTACAGTTGCATTTGCCCTCATTGTGTAACCCTTTCTTTATGAGTGCCTTCATGATTATACTGCTTGCAGCTTCCTAGTCTACAGAGCTTCTATAAGATGCATGTCCTGGGGCAAGAGCAAATCAAACAGTGTTCTCAGGTTTATCTCACTGTTGGAGTTGGTTTGAGGCTCTACATGAGAAAAAACATCAGGACTTTACATTAAGACTCCATGGTTTGAGAATTGTGCAGTACTTTGTCGGATGCTAGACTGGATAACATATTCTTTATCCAATAACACTTCCATTGGTGCAGGTCTCTGTGATGCCGTATCTAACTCGGTTTGGTGGTTGTTTTTTTTTTTCTTTTTCCTTTTTAATGTTCCCAAATTTTGGTTGATGCAAATAGTTAATAATGGATAACACATGTTTTCTTGTACCCCCTTTCTTATTTTATTTGTTCCTGGATCTTTTCTTTTATGCTACAAGGTGACTGGGGCAGGAACTTTTTTCAGCCCTCTGGGAGCTCCAGCCTAACTAATACCCACAAAGCCATGTAAAATCACCGGAGAAGTTTGGAGGAAGTGCACACTTTTCAGTTGTACTTCCGAAAACAAGGAGCTTCTCACTGAGAACACTGGACCCCAGCAAGGCCCCTTGTTTATAGGGGCTGATAATAGCTTGACCACCCAATCCGGATGAAGAAGCAGATAAAACTTTCTATCAGTGGCTGTCAGAAGTTTCAAAGTCACCAGCCCTTGTTCTTGTGGGGGACTTAAATTTACCAGATGTCTGCTGGAAATACAACATAGCAGAGAGGAAACAGTCAGGAGGTTTCTGGAGTGTGTGGAAGATAACTTCCTGACACAGCTGGTAAGTGAAACTACTGGGAAGGTGCCTCACTAGACCTGCTGTTTACAAACAGAGAAGGTCTAGTCAGAGATGTGATGGTCAGAGGCTGTCTGGAGCATAGCGACCATGAAATGATAGAGTTTATAACTCTTGAAGAAGCTAAGAGGAGGATCAGCAAAACTGCTACCTTGGACTTCCGGAGGGTGGACTTTGGCCTATTCAGAGCACTGGTTGAGAGATCCCCTTATGAGACAGTCCTGAAGAGCAAAGGGGTCCAGGAAGGCTGGACATTTTTCAAGAATGAAATCTGGAAGGCGCAGGAGAAGGCCATCCCCACATGCTGTAAGACAAAAACCGTCAGGGAAGATGACCAGCCTGGCTGAACAGGGAGCTTCTGCTCAGGGGAAAAAAGAAAGTTTGTAGCCTTTGAAAGAAGGGACAGGCAACTCAAGAAGAGTACAAGGATGTCATTAAGTCATGTAGAAAGAAAATTAGAAATGAAAAAGCCCAGCTGGAACTCAATCTGGCCTCTGTCATAAAAGACAACAGAAAATGTTTCTACAAATACATCAACAGTAAAAGGAGGGCCAAGGAGAATCTCCATCTTTTACTGGGTGTGGAGGGAAACACTGTCACGAAGGATGAGGATAAGGCTGAGGTACTAAATGCCTTCTTTGCCTCAGTCTTTAATAGTCAGACCAGTTATCCTCAGGGTACTCAGCCACAAGAGCTGGAAGACAAGGGTGGGGGCCAGAGTGAATCCCCCACAATCCAGGAGGAAGCAATTACAGACCTGCTACGCCAACTAAACCCTCACAAGTGTATGGGGCCAGATGGGATCCACCCAAGAGTACTGAGGGAGCTGGCAGAAGAGCTTGCTGAGCCACTCTCCATCATTTACCAGCAGTCCTGGTCAACAGGGGAGGGCCCAGATGACTGGAGGCTTGCCAATGTGACGCCCATCTACAAGAAGGGTCGGAAGGAGGATCCAGGGAACTACAGGCCTGTCAGCCTGACCTTGGTACCGGGGAAGGTTATGGAGCAGTTTGTCTTGAAGTTGACCACACAGGGTGTGCAGGACAACCGTGGGATCAGGACCAGCCAGCATGGGTTTATGAAGAACAGGTCCTGTTTGACCAACCTGATCTCCTTCTATGACAGGGTGACTCACTTAGTGGACGAGGGGAAGGCTGTGGATGTCATTTACCTGAACTTTAGTAAAGCCTTTGACTCTGTTTCCCACACCGTCCTCCTGGAGAAGCTGGAGGCTCATGGCTTAGACAGGTGTACTCTTCACTAGGTTAAAAACTGGCTGGCTGGCCGGGCCCAGAGAGTTGTGGTGAATGGAGTTAAATCCAGGTGCAGGCTGGTCACAAGTGGTGTTCCCTAGGGCTCAGTGCTGGGGTTGGTCTTGTTTAATATCTTTATCAACGATTTGGATGAGGGGTTTGAGTGCACCTTCAGTAAGTTTGCAGACGACACCAAGTTGGGTGGGAGTGTTGATCTGCCTGAGGGTAGGAAGGCTCTGCAGAGGGATCTGGACAGGCTGGATTGATGGGCTGAGGCCAGTGGTATGAGGTTCAATAAGACCAAGTGCTGGATCCTGAACTTTGGTCACAACAACCCCAACGCTACCGGTTTGGGGAAGAGTGGCTGGAAAGCTGCCTGGAGGAAAAGGACTTGGGGGTGCTGGTCAACAGCCACTGAATATGAGCCAGCAGTGTGCCCAGGTGGCCGAGAAGGCCAATGGCATCCTGGCTTGTATCACAAATGGTGTGGCCAGCAGGAGTAGGGAGGTGATTGTCCCCCTGTACTCATCTCTGGTGAGGCCGCACCTTGAATACTGTGTTCAGTTTTGGGCCCCTCACTACAAGAAGGACATTGAGCTGCTGGAGCATGTCCAGAGAAGAACAATGAAGCTGGTGAAGGGTCTGGAGAACAAGTCTGATGAGGAGCGGCTGAGGGAACTGGGGTTGTTTAGTCTGGAGAAGAGGAGGCTGAGGAGAGACCTCATTGTTCTCTACAACTACCTGAAAGGAGGTTGTAGTGAGGCAGGAGTTGGTCTCTTCTGCCAGGTAACTAGTGACAGGTTGAGGGGTAATGGCCTCAGGTTGTGTCAGGGGAGATTTAGATTAGATATTTGGAAGAAAAATTTCACTGAAAGGGTTATCAGGCATTAGAACAGGCTGCCCAGGGCAGTGGTGGAGTCCCCATCCTTGGAGGTATTTAAGAAACATATAGATGAGGTGCTGAGGGACATGGTTTAGTGGTGAATTGGCAGTGTTAGGTTAGTGGTTGGACTTGATGATCTTAGGGGTCTCCTCCAACCAAGGCTATTCTGTGATTCTGTGGTGCACCTTGGAGGTAAATCTGCAGGGAATGATACCAGATATGTTGAATTCAGACCTGCACCTCTCAGTCCGCTCCAGAAATCTCAGCCCCATGACAGGGTATTCATGGTGCAGGCAGAATCATGGCTCCTTGCTTCCTTTAAGATGACCATAGAATCATAGAATGGTTTGGGTTGGAAGGGACCTCAAAGATCACCTAGTTCCAACCCCTCTGCAATAGGCAGAGATACCTTCCACTAGACCAGATTGCTCAAAGCCCCATCCAGGCTGGCCTTGAACACTTCCAGGGAGGGGGCAGCCACAGTTTCTCTGGGCAACCTGTTCCAATGTCTCACCACCCTCACAGTTCTATTTCTTCCTAATATCAAAGCTTAATCTACTCTTTTTCAGTTTGAAACCATTACCTCTTGTCGTATCACTCCATGCCCTTGTAAAATGTCCCTCTCCAGCTTTCTTGTAGTCCCCTTCAAGTACTGGAAGGTACTACAAGTTCTCCCCGAAGCCTTCTCTTCTCCAGGCTGAACAACCCCAACTCTCTCAGCCTGTCCCCATAGGAGAGGTGCTCCAGCCCTCTGATCATCTTTGTGGCCCTCCTCTGGACTCGTTCCAACAGGTCCATGTCCTTCTTACGTTGGGGGCCCCAGAGCTGAACACAGTACTTCTGGTGGAGTCTGACAAGACTGGAGTAGAGGAGGAGAATCACCTCCCTCGACCTGCTGGCCACATTTCTTTTGACGTAGCCCAGGATACGATTGGCCTTCTGGGCTTCGTGTGCACATTGCCGGCTCATGTTGAGCTTTTCACCAACCGGCATCCCTCAGTCTTTCTCCTCAGGGCTGCTCAATGAATTCTCCACCCATCCTGTATTTGCCCTTGGGATGCCCTGACCCATGTGCAGCACCTTGCACTTGGCCTTGTTGAACTTCATGCAGTTTGCATGGGCCCACCTCTTGGGATGTTCCCAGTGAGCAGTTTTCTTCCCCTTCTCTATAAAGGAACCGATGACCTTACCATATACCCTGCACTTTGCTCTACACAAAGCACAGACACACTCAGATGTTATTGCTTGGTGTAGCCATTGTTCTCTGCAGTTCAGGAGCAGCAGAGCACAGCTCCTGCTCTTTCATCTGTGGTACAGTTAACGATGCACATCCAAAGGCCACTTCCAATTTCCTGAAGGGGGAGTTTCTCATTTGTACCTGAACTGCAGTTTATCCAGCTGAAGCAGGAGCATGTGCTTTGTACAGCTGAAAGCAATGTACCAGTGACTAAATTGTTGGGTTTGGATAGAGAAAGCAGGCTGAGCCCTAGTAGGTTTTCCAGTATCTATGACCTGTGCCAGCAGGACAATATATAGGACTACATACTCCTTGTCTGTCATGTATGCCCTGATACACAGCAACCCCCAGCAATGGTGACATTGTTGCTTATTGTTGTTGAGGTAAATCAATCTTGACACTACAGGCAGCACTGTGGAGGCACTTGTGGCCAGCCAGTTTCCCTGTAGAAAGTGGCTGTAGCTTGCTGACATGTCTGACCAGCATTTTGGTGCGTAACATATTCTGGACTAGTCTTGAGGAACCAGCATTGCTCAGGTCTGGGAAGAGTCTGCTCTGGCCATGCAGTCTGTCTCATGTTGCCCCTGTGTGTCCTGATGCTAAAATCAGTGACACTGCTGTTGGCCAGATCCAGCCAAATTTACCAGAACCACAGAAATGTCCAACATAGACTGCTGTAAGTTTTGAGGGATTTACCTCATCTGGGAGGCAAGATCTTACTGGTGCTCTTGCTGAAGGAAAGCCTGCAAAATGAGATCATCATCTTCAACAGTAGGAAATTGTCACGGGAGAATGGCAGTGGAAGTGTCCTGATCAGCAGAACCCTTCATTAAAAGCACTACCCCTCTTAGACATCAGAGGATCCAGCCAAAAGACACAAATCACCAGGTTGCATTACCTTCATTGTTGACATGACTTTCTGTCTTTCATGTGAGTTTGGAATTCCCTAACTGCCACCAACTAATGCTTTATTCTCCACAATCCTGTTCCTTCCACTCATTTTAGAAAGCTGAAAAACACAAGGATGTCTCTTAAACTTTTTACATTCTCAGGAGTTTTATTCTTCCCCTCTTTCTTCCTGAAAAGCTGAACTACTGTTTCATATGAGCCTCAGGCACTGAACGAATCGACAACAGACACTGAGAGGAGAGAAAAATAAAACAATACTCACACAGAGAAACTGTTTCTTCAATGACCTTTTCTTATCACACTGAGAAAAAGGTAGACAGTATTACCATCATTGCTAGTATATTTCCTCAAAATGTGCTGGCTAATCAGTAAGTATAAAGTTGAAGTGAACAGTTTTACCTACTAAGCATTACCTCGTGCCTACCTTCATTAAAATTTCTCTACCGTCATGTTGCCCAATCAGGCACTTTGATTAGATCCTCTTGGAATTCCTCTCCGTTCTCAGTCATTTTGTGTATCTTAAATAATTCTGTGTCCTCAGCAAATTCACCTCCTTGCATACGGCTTCTTCCTCAAGATTTTAACTAAAGTTGCTGAGTTGCAGAGATATTGAGAGCACTGACATCTTCAGCTTGGCAGTAAAACTGTTTACTCTTCCTTATCGCTTCTTTTCTCTTTTTAAAAACTCTTGCATTTCTCCATACGATTACAAACTTCCATTACTATTCTCCCACAGGTGACTTTCCCAATAGACCTGCGTAAAACTAAGTAAGTGTGTAGCTTAGTAACTTTGTGACTTCATAGAGCTCTGCCAGGTTTATTGCAGATAATGTATTCTGACATAAATTTTGCTGCTATTTCTCTGATTATATTTAACTATTTGAGTTATTTATGTCTTCAGTGATCCTTTTTATGTTTAGATGAGTGTTTGTATTTTGCAGTGCGGTGAGAAAAAGCATATTGCAAAATAGAGAACACATTCCTATATGCACCTGGCAATAGATATATTAAAAAGACAAAACCACAGTATTGGTGGTCCTCACCATTATTTCTATAAATGAATGGGCATATCCATGCATTGCTGAAAATGCAATTAGTAGAAGTCCAAGATACTCTCATTTACAGTACTGTCTTTGTGCCTTTGTTCTTTTCAAAGACTATTTGCAGTTTGTCACCTAGCATTTATTTAGTTGTTTCCTTTGTGTCACGATTAATGAGCATTAGGAGATTGTATGCTTAGCTTACATGCTATTAAAGGAAACTGGGACAAAGCTGTCTGAGGATACCCAACAATGGCTAGATACAATTTTCTCTCTGCATATGTGATTATTTTAGAAGCTGTACAAGTACTTTAGAATTAGAAAGTCAAATTATTTTCATTGTTCTACGGTGATTATATTCATTTTAGGTGGAAGAGCTGTAGAAGCATGGAGGGCTAGTTGCCAGTTGCATGAAAGGCAGATTAATACAGGTGGTTTTGTCCTGTGCTGGCTTTCAGAGCTGTTGATGTGACCTGTTCTACTGTGAGTGCACTTGCATTGTCTCATGAAGGGCATCAAAGGTACATTTTGGGTCTCCAAAATGAAAAAGAAAATAATCCTGGCATCCTAAAGATGGAGCTGTCAGAGCGGCAGTTCACCAGTTGTTCCACAGCAGAAAGAAATCTTCAAATTCAAATTTCAGAATATTCAAAAAGCCACTTTAAGATAAGTTTCTGTATTTTCTTAGCTCTGTGGATCTCAGCTGCTAGAAATAAGCAGCTAGTGAACTGGGTCACCCTGCTACAATAGGGTGTATGGTGTTTGTGAGTGAAATGTACAACCAGAAGAATGCATCCTATCCCCTGGCAATTTTTTAAAACATCACAAGTCAGAAAGATTAATTTGGAGAAAGCACTGCCTCCCAACCCTGCATGGTCTTCCTCAAAAGCTGTAAAAGTACCAATACTTAAGATGGTTTCAACTTCTTTAGTAGTGGGGTTTTTTTTGCTGTTACATATGCAAGTGAGCACTGTAATATAATGTTTTCATCTGTATGTTCATCTCTGAGGAAATTACTTCTTGAAATTTGTTTACTGGACTATTTTTGAGATTTAGCCACAAATGACTCCATGCTGGCTTGGGAATATGCCACTTCATCACAGTTCATAGTTACAGCAGCTCAAACTGTTACTATTTAAATGTAATTGCAAATAATGTCTTAACAGTCATGAAAAACGAGCCACAATCTGAAGTATTGCTACCTGCTCTGCTTGTAGACTAAGCATTTTGCACCTGCAAAAGAAAGAGAACCCAGCAAACATATCGGTAATAGCCTGTATGTAACAGCAAATAAAGGGAGAGTTTGTGTTTATTGATCAATACTTGTTTGTAATATCTCAATGTGGAAGGCCTCAGACTTTTTTTTTAAAAAAAAGCTACAAAGTTGTTTTGGGCTGGTACCAGTGTCCCAGCCTTCTCTGTGCAGTGTTTTGTGGTGGAGATTGCAATAGGATTTTAACATTGCCCTGATGTGTTAACAGATTAAAAGTAATTTTTCATTTCTGACTGGAGCAAGTTCTAATTGACTAGCTGATTATGACAAATTGTAGCATCCTTTGGAATGGTTTATTAGTGCTGTCAGGAGTTGTTGAAGTTAAATCTGCAGCATTTCTACCTGTTCCCATACTAGGAACTGAATCTGTCTTAGAAATGACAATAACTGAACAAATTTAAACACTTACCAAGCTATGCTTGTAATGCTAATAAGATCAAGCTGTTAAAAAATGAATGAGAGACATGTATAGATTTGCATGCTAGAATTTCATAGTACCTGAGAGAGCTGGGCTTTGAAAGTCCTGCTTTATGTTAGGATTTCTGCTCCTAAGACTGAGGTACATCACAGAATCACAGAATGGTTGGGGTTGGAAGGGACCTCTGGAGATCATCTAGTCCAAACCCCCTGCCAGAGCAGGTTCACCTAGAGCAGGCCACACAGGATCATGTCTAGGTGGGTTGTGAATGTCTCCAGAGACAGAGACTCCACAACCTCTCTGGGCAGCCTGTTCCAGTGCTCTGCCACCCTCGAAGTAAAGAAGTTCCTCCTCATGTTTAGATGAAACTTCCCATGTTCAAGTTTGTGCCCATTGCCCCTTGTCCAGTCACTGGGCACCGGTGAAAAGAAAAGAGTCTGGCCCCATCCTCTTGACACCCACCCTTGAGATATTTCTAAGCATTGATGAGATCCCCTCTAAGTCTTCTCCCCTGCACGCTAAACAGACCCAGGTGTTTCAGTCTTTCCTCATAAGACAGATGCTCCAGTCCCCTCATCATCTTCATGGCTCTCTGCTGGACTCTCTCCAGTAGTTCCTTGTCTCTCTTGAACTGGGGAGCCCAGAACTGGACACAGTACTCCAGATGTGGTCGAGGCACAAATCATTAAAACTCTTAAGTGTCTATACTGACAGAGTTGCACTAGGAGATTAGCTGGGAACCACATTAGATGCTGACACACAGGTTTTCTGTCAGTGCTTTCGTGAGCCACACGGAATTTTCCTCACAGCACAGAGTTTCCAAGAGGTGGACCGTGTTGCCAGCAGTACCACCCCCGAAAGCTCAGGATGCTCATATTCAACTCCAGCAAAGTTAGGAAAGATAAGAAGTCATAAATATCACTGTTTATTATAGTTTAAGAGCTGCTCTTCCTTGCTGGAGTTCAGGGTAATTTGCTTTTGACATCGCTAGCACCAAGATTTAGTCTGGAAAAATCTACATATAGCACAGTCTTATGAGCTCCACTGTAAAATAAGTTGTTTCTACATCCTAGTTTAGCATATAAATAAAAACTAAAATTAAACCTAACTTTTCTTTTCTACTAATTTGACATCAAATATACACCACCAGAATTTTGAATTTGGATGAATTTTGTATTAAAAAAAATAAAAAAAATGCATGGAGAACATGGAGGAAGGAAAAAGAAAAAAAAAAAAATCTCTATTTTCAAACACTGTTGTACAATAAGAGGAAATCTTGGTCATCATTCTTTTATAAAGAAATAAGGATCCTCTTCTCATTCTGGTTTATTTTGGATCAGAAAACAGAATTTACACTTAGCTTTTGAAAAGAGCTTCTTTGGACTAAGAAGATGGACTATATGCCAGATCTGTCTAATTTTTTAATAGAAAACAGATCAAATGCTGTTCTTACATGAAGAAAGATATGAACATGACTGAATAATGACTACGGTCTGGCTCAAGTTTAATGACAAAATAGTATACTTTTCCACCCTAAGTATTCCCCATCAAGTCTTCCTATTTCTTCCTACTCTTTGACTCGGACATGGTAATACCCTTACATGTCATTGTTACTGTGCTCATTATAACAGTTGTTATGTATCACTCAGTGTTTCAGTTTTGGACGTAATATTTACATCTTGGTTTTGAGTTGCTCAGCTGTTAATCTAAGAGGAACTCTAGTGTTGCTCTCCAGTCAGCAGCTCTCAGCAGAGCATCTCTCAGCTTCCAAGCAACTATTATGATAAAAAAGCTTCCCAATAACTCCTCCAATATACTGGCAAATAGAAACAATAGAAGCAGAATGTTGTCCCGTGAGCGTGTTCTACAATGCATGCTGGGGAATAATAGCATCTGGGTCTGCTTGTATATTAGGGTCTGAAAGTTGATGTGTTCTTCAGATCTTTTTGGCTTTTGTGCTCCTGATCTTTCATTGTTGTCTTTGGCACATGTCCAATTAGTATTTAAGCCCTGGCCATTCTGGGGCATCTGGTTTTATTCTTGGATTGTCCATCTTCCTGACATGTTCACTCTTGTCAGTCCTCAGCCTTACTCTATTTTACTGATTTTTTTGGTCACTGTGATTCTGGGACCTGCAGACTTTCACTTGGGAGCTATACTTAGAATAGCTTTTTTAAAACCAAGTGGTGTTTGTTTATTCACATGATGTTTTGCTAATTACTAGGCCTAGCACAAAGGACGCAGCCAGCAGAAAAACAATCCAGTAACCAGATCCTATTGTACGTAGAAAAGTCAGTATATGGGTGATCGCTGGGGTACAAACAAGTCAGACAGATCACACATAATAGACATCAACGTCAGCAACCCCAGAAATGACACAGCACAACCAATAATAGGTGGAATAAACAAAGACACAAAGGCTCACATAGAAAAAATGGAAGACAACCAAGTCAATAGGCTGATCATATAGGATAGAAGTAGCCCCATATTGTCTCCCCACAAAGCCCACGTTTGCAAATGCCAAACCTGACTAGGGCCCAGTTGCAGGGAGAGTCAGGAGGTCCTTCCCCAACAGGAAACTCTGCAAAGCACATCCACCTCACAGACAGACACTCCACCCTTCCTGCAAGTGGTCCCAGCTTTTATGCCCAAAGCAGGACACCTGGCACTCGTTTACCCAATGCCAGGCACCTGGGGCTTGTTTACCCGAGGACTTTCCCTGCAAGGCCGGCTGCACCTTGGAGGAAAGCCAAAAGGCAAACTCATCTCCTCCTTTTGAAGGACCTTGGGGACCACCCATATGTCAACCTTAATTCAGGGCTTGGGGTTCAGATCGCAGCACTTCACATGAGTAGAGAAATTGCAGTGAAAAGAGTTAAAATAACAAAAGGCCCATTGGCCCTGCCAGACAAATCCAGCTTAACATAGGTTTTCCTACAAGCTCATCCACCACAGACTCTACCTGCTGCAGCCCCTAAAAGAGGACCCTGTCTTTTGGAAGCCAGGCAGATGTGAGCACTTTCTGCAGCCAGAGGATGGGACCAAGCACATCTGATAAGTGCTGTGGAAGGTGGAGATGGAGCAATGCATCTCCTGTCCTCCAGACATAGAGCTCTCCCTGCAGTTCCAGCTCTCAGCAGGTCATGCTAACCTGATAGTTGGAGGTACCTGTGTTATATATATATGTATAAAAAAAAGAAACAAACAGATATCCCTGAGGTCTCCATGCTTGGGAGCTGTTATTCTTAGAAATCTTATTTTAAATGTCAGCAGGCTTGTGTTCTAGCTTTATTAATCCGAAGATAAGAATTACTTCAATTTCCTTAACATCTTGTAAGGCAAGCAGTTAATTACCATCCTGGCCTTTTTTTTTTTTTTTTTTTTAAAAAATCTATTGATGAATAGAAGCAAGGAAATTCTTCAAGGTGTTTTCCACTGGTTTTTCTCTTGTTATCTGAACATCCCATTTGCCCATCCATGCCTTCTTTGTGCATTCACTTGCAGGAGCTGTTCTACTGTAATACTTTTAATTATTCTTGGTATTGTAGAACACTATCTGATTGTTCTGTATATCTTGAATGCTCTCAGTTATAAATCAACATTCTTATTATGAGAATCACCTGCTACTCTATGTTCAACTGCAAACATTAATGTGAAAGTATAATCAGACTTTCTTCAAAAGTGGTTGTGGATAAATTCTCGGTAAAGCAAGGTATGGCACAAAGAACTCTTTCCTTCCTGACATTAGCTGTTGAAAGAAGACTAGAAGAGGTTTAATTTCCTCATAGTTGTCATAGTGAGAAACCATCAGGAACTTTGTAATCTTATCTTGAACAATTTGCATGTCCTGGTTTATTTAGGTAGGCTGTATTACACCTGCTATTGGAACCAAATGGAGCAACTTATATTAAGAGGAGGGGGGAAAAGATGCTGTAGTTTGTGCACATTATGATCTAGTGAGACTATTTAGACGTGGATACATCTGTCTTCATAAAGATTGAGCAACTCGAGGTCCCAGAAGCTCTGATGCCTGGATCATTATTTTTAAAGAGCAGAAGCTGAAGAGTTCTTAAATCTGCTAAGCAATCAAAGATTGTTTTTTGCAAGGTGTTCAGTAGCTCAAAATGGGTAAAAAAAGTACAGAGAAAGAAAATGAAGTCCAAGCTGGACACTTTTCTCCCACCTCCTCCTAGATATAGTTTGCACCCACTGAAGAACTCTGCATGTTGTATTTCAATTGATTAGTAACTAATGCATTGTTTTTGAAAGGCTGAAATGTCCACTGTAATTATTTTCATTTATATTCTTTTTCTCAAGGGATTAATTTAAAAAAAAATGTTATTTTGGGCTTCCTGTAGTGCTTGTAGGAAACCACAAGGCTGCTATAATCATTAGCTTAATTTCAGAGGTGAATAAGTTGAGGAACTCATAGTTATGCAGAAACTATGCTGTCAGTTTCCTTTTAAAGTGTACTCAGTCTACATATAGGTCAAAATATTAAGTAGAACTTCATAAAATTTTGACATATAATGCTCATCCATCTTTCCAACCATCCCTCATTACTGTCCCCTGTATGTAATTTGGAAAGTCCAAAGACAAGTCTATGGTGATGAGTCAGGTCTGAGCTCAAGGCAGAAACACACATCAGTAAGTCGGGGACAGGATCAAGTTTGGAAACCGTAACCAGGGACAGGCCCAGCTCAGTGATCACCAGGCAAGCCTGTAGTGATGAGGCAGGTCTGGGTCAAACCCAAGTTAACCTGTTGGCCATGGTCCTGGTCGGAAGCAGCCAGGCCCATGACTAAGGATGGGGATGTCTGTGATGCCACTGTGATGTAGGTAAGGTGGAGACTGATGTCAAGAGCCTCAGCTTGAAGACAGGCTCCCAAGAGGAGGAGGGCAGCCCTTGTGCAGGCTTCTTCCAGTCCTTTCTTCACAGCAACCCTCATTGGCTGTAAATCCAGAGGAACAGAGAGAGAAAAAAAAAATAGGACTGAGAAAGGTGGATTTGCAGTATATTAAAGGATTAATCTACATGTTTGTAGTTGAATGATGTGAAAACAAAATCAAAGGACATGAGGCCATGAGGACAATAATCATTGTCCACAAGTGTGAGGAAACAGAACAACAAAGTATTGTGCCAGTACAGCACAAAGACATATGTAACTTCCCAAAGGGATGTAAGCAACAATACAGAAAGAAAAAGAAAGATGGCAGTCAGAGGAGATAAAATATCCAAGAGCAACATATGTGCAGCCATGTAGCTGTCTATGAAGGAGATGGCTCAGATGATTTTTAAAATTACCTCACTGAAGCTTTCTACCTCCTCTTCTAAGGAGGAGTCCATCACTGAATGTAGCCTCTTACTGTTTGCTCCTTTGTTAGATCTCTGGACAATGATTTCTGACTTCCTGTCAAAGAAATCAAAACATTTTTTGAGCATTGAAGCACTGTCAGAAGGATCCTTATGAAATGTTGCTCGGGCCTGAAAAATGTTTCTGCCATGTACAGCCTCCTATTAGTTTCCAGAGTCAGTAGCTAATGGAAGCTAACTGAAAGCATGAATCGTTCTTGTGTCTGCTATTTGAGAACATCTGTGAATAGATATTTTTATCTCTTTTTCTCCCAGTTCCATTAAATTTAGTAACATCATTTCTTGTATTTTGTTATATGTACAGCCATAAATTCCAAAGATAAGACAGTGACAATAGGAAGTCTTATTTAGTTAAATGAGCCTACAGGTGTGTGGATGAGTGCTCTTCATAAGTTTCAGATTGGCATAAAGAGATCCTGCAAGTGAGTCCAACTTGAAACTTATGTAGAAGAGTCATTGAGTGAAGCTAATTAACACCAATTATTATTTTTACTGTCAAGCCTCAAAGGCAAGTATTGGTGAATGATTAAGCAGTACTGTAGTCCTGTATAACTCTGTCTTAATAAAAGATGTAGTCTGGTGGCAATGTGCTAGTAGGACAAATATTATGTTTCCAATTCAACCCTTCCATTTTAATTTTCTTATTCATTGTCAACATCAGTATTAGCTAATTTTAAACTTGCTCGTTGTATCTGACCGGCAATCAAATAGGTATCGTGACCTTCCTCCTGCTGACACAGAAGGACTCTCTATTGCCTGATGACACTTCTTGTGATAAGGTAGGAACTCTGTAGTGCACTGGGTAGCAAATAAGTGGAGAATCAAGGCATCTGGTGGCTCATTTTGTAAGAAAGCAAAAATAAACTTTCTGTGCTCCAGTTTCTCATTTACAAAGTGAAATCAGTGGTGTATCGTTGCTTTGTTGAGAATGCTTTGAATGAGAAAACATGAGTGTTTTCATGAGAAGGTCTTGAACTGTGACTGCACAGAAAGGAGAGGAAGGATTCTTCACTTATTCTCACAGTATCATCGAGGGAGGCTGTTCTCAGTGCTTGTACTAGCTTCTGATTGTGAAAAATTGCTGTGCTCCTTTGAGGATAAAAACCTCTCACTTCTGACTGATCTTTCTGCTGTGGTAGAGACAAACACTATCCTGAATACTGAGTTTTCCCACCCTGAGCTCCAGCTTCCGTGTAAAGCAAAAAAACAAGTGTTGGAGCTACGTCGTTCAAAGTCAGATCAAAGAAATCAAACTGCACTGGTTGCATTGGCTGATGATGTCTTCCTAGCAAAAAATGAAGTTCAGGTGTCTGAGATGACCATATTACATCTGCCTGACACAGCTGATACTGTTGATCCAGGACATTTTTATTGACACAACTGTAAACTCTGGTGGAGATCTGCAGAGATTGTTTTGGGAGGTTCTCTTCCCTTTCAGAGACACTACCAGAGTTGACGTTAGGCAGCTATGCATTCATACTTGCAGAGCTTTTCTATGAATTGCTTTAGGCATCTGTCTTGTCACTTTGTCCCAACTGTGTTTTACCTCTGCACCTGTTATTTTCTGTGCAAATAAATAAGCTAAGTAGTAGGTATTCCTAATAAAATCAGAATTAGGAAAATTTCCATCTCCCTCCTAGCTGAGACTTCATGGTTGTGTGCTTGTAAAGTATAGTGAGATAGAAAAATTCTAACCCTGAAAGCTTTAAATGTTTATTCAGCCTTAATCGTTCTCCGTGTCCTTGATGATTTAACTCAGAATTTCATTGACAGATACATCATCCTTACTTTGTCTTAGCAATTCTTTAAAACTGCTCTGTAAGTGAGAAAGACAAGCAGGCTGGGTGATATATCACAGTATCTGTATATATCATAGGTGCATCACATAATGCATTTCTTTCCCTTTTCATGGGAGAATTTACAATTCAGAGTGACACTCCACATGTTTTTTCAGTGGAGAAAGATAATGCTGATAATACAGTATAGTGAACGAAGGGATGATGCAGCATTTGGACATGCTTAAGCAACAATTACTTAATCTTAAAAGCAAACCCTTCATAGATTCAACAACACCATGTAGCCTGTGCCTTACAACTAACTCTTAAATGCACATGGCTCATGAGCTGAATTATTGTGGCCAAGGCCCTGGTGGTTGGTCACTGGGCAACCGGCATCTCTGGCTGTAGACTTAGTGAACTGCAAGGGTCTGGGAATTTGACACAAATATAAGTAAAATGGAGGCAGGGACTGATTCTTAGAAGTCAAGTAGTGTGAACTGGCAATATACTACTGGGGACTAGCTCCCTCTGTAGCAGGTCTGTGTTGGAGGCAACTCCAACTGAATAGCTGAAAAATAGAATTAGTAAATGGAGCTAATCATTAAGGTCAATCAGGGACCCAGTGCTTGAGGTTGGTCCTTGGTGCTCTTTTATTTTACTGTATTAAGACACTGCCTGGAACTGAGACCAGGTCTATTCCATGGTGAAGTGAAAGGACCTTTAGGAAAACACTGCTGCCTCCTGTATCTAGACTACTCCTGGAGCAATACTTTTTCCTGCTTCTTTGAAGTATGAGATCTCATCCACCCAGAGATTTTGGAATGTCCCTCACACAGTGAGGAGGATGATTCAGTTCAGATTTATACAGAATCACTTCTCTTCTTAACAGCTCAGTGCAGCATCCCCCCATCCTTCGGGGAGCTCCATCTCAAGATATTGCTCTTTCAAATCCTGGTGCAAGACAACAATATTCAAAGGATCAGAGCGAAAGTAAATCATTTCTATATCAGGATGCACTGTCATCAGAAAGTGTCTCCTCTAAACAGTTAAAACAGATGGTACAGACCACAAGCTGGGGACAGTCCAGAAAGCTGGTCAGCTGATCATAGGTAGGTGTCTCTTTGAGACTGAGATGGATAGCCCACTGAATGCCTCCACCTGTGTTGTCTGGGTTGTCGATGATGTACTGGGAGCATACCCAGCGCACATGGGGACACCTGCATTGCCATACCTATGTCTAGGTGTCTCATCTGGACCTGAATCCTACCCTTCTCTCTCTTGCAGAATAAATCTTCGACATCAGGTCATGTCTATTTTTGTGTTCACTTCCAATTGCTGGCCAAGGAAATTGGGATTTTCTTTTAAGAAGGTCATATTACTTGCTTGAAATTCCAGCAGCAGTACTCCTGTCGAACGTGTGGTTGTCACAGATTGATACACTCAAACTAGCTGGATAATCATCACATTGGCACTGCTATTGGATTAAATCTCTCTTGAACATGCAGATCAGTTGCATCTCCCAGCTGCAGCACAGACATATATCCATCCACAAGAGCCTGGGGGTAGAACGTGAGGGCTTAACTGAAGTACTATCGAAATGAGCGCTCCTCCATCAAGCCACTTTCATGCTTAGTGTTGGCTTTTGTTTGCAGGCACTGGTCTGCTGGTGCAGGTCTGCTCTGGGGAGATGGTAGGCACTGCTGGTGTTGCTGCACTTGCTGTCGTTGTAGCATTTGTTAATTTTGAGGGAAATCTGGGCACACACATCTTTCTTTTCTTTGTTTTGTTTCCCAGTAGTCACTTCATTGTCTCCATTTTTGGAAGATGAGCTTCACTGAGTCCAAATGTTTTCCTGTGTCCTTTTAATCACATAAGAGGCATGCACCATTTACTTTACGTAACACATTTGTTTTTTTGCATGCAGCATGTTGGAGTGTATGCTTCTCTTGCATTTTCTTTACCTCCGAGATTATATGAAACCAATTTACTTAAGGAGAAAAAAATTTACAAAAGGAGAAGGGCCTCATTGTAGTTTGCATATTTCTATCCTTGAGAAATCCTTCACACCCTTTAAGCAGTAGTGTTCAAAAAAATCAGTGAGCTATCAAAAATAGAGCAGCAAGTAGTGCACTCCGTTCATTTTTGTCTCCCAGCTCTCTGTGTTGGATTAGGAAACACTAAATATTTTAAACTGAGGAGGCAAAGGATGAATTCTGGGCTTGATGCTAAATCCTGACTGTACCAGCAAATGATAAATCAAATTTGTATACTATTTGGTGATGCATAAATACTCAGAATTGTTTAAAAATGCATAATTTGACATTGTTTTGGACTCCCTTGACATTAAATTAACTCATCCTCAGGAAATAATTTAATAGCTTCTTCAAGCAGAGAATCCAAAATACTCTAAAAATTTTCAGTGCATGATCCAGGTCACTCACAAACCTGTTCCTGTTCTCTCTTTCCGCCTCTCTCATATCAGCAAAATGTTCCATGTATTTGAGAGTGTTTTCTATTTTCTTTTCAAGTAAATGAAATATTGAACATTTTGTGAAACTAAGTTTACATCTTAAAAGCTATTACGTAAAAATAAAATGTCTCAGGCACTACACAATATCTTTGTGGCCCTCAAAAATTTCACTTGAAGTTGATTCTTGAGAATGTTTATCATCATCCGTGTTTTTGTCAGCTCATACTCTGGTTGTTAGCTATCACAGTGCAAACTATTCATGCCTTTGGGCTGTTTCTCTGGCACACATTGCAGTCACTGTACAGTGTCGACAGGGTTGGAGTCTGCCTACATCTTTCACACAGAAAGAAGTAAAATTTAAATAAATGGTATTAATGAGCATCTCTACAGAATGCAGATCTAATTTATTTAATTGCTTGCGCATACTAACTGTGGTTGTTATCCCTCACTGCTTAAATGAAAACATTTATTTCTGCTCAAAAATTTTGTCAGCTCCACCACAGCAAAATACTGACAATAACAGTAAGCACAGCAATAACTTGTAGCCAATGTGTAATCTGTGCTTGATATGTGTGTAATTGATAAAAATTGCTTTCAGTTGGTAACAATAAAAGAATACACCATGCTCCATATATCTGTCATGACGGCTTTGTACCGGCTTTTGATGATCTTTGGAAGCATTGCAATAAGGCAGAAGGTCAGCGCACTTTATTCCTTTTAAATGAGTTTCCATATGGTCTTTAGCGTGTAGTATAAGAGGTGAAGGCACTCCAGGCTTCCTCACAAAGCATCATTTAGGTTAAGTTAATGCTAGCATGTAGGGATTGTTGTGATCCTCTGGTCTGGCTCCTTGTTTGAAGAAGGCTCTCAGCTGGTACTCAAATGATTCTTGTTTGAATAAATCTTCTCTGTCAGAAAAATAGTAATCATGAATTAAAGATGAAAGAGCCAGGATAAGTGAGTGTGTGTGTCGTGGCAGAGTGCTCTGTTTTACTGGCAAGAAGAAAAAGAGACAACTCGAGGGATCAGGGTCTTTTACAAGGGTGGGCAAGAAAACATCCCAAGGGAGTCATTTAGGCACAGCAAGTGAGAGGTAGTAGTTATATTCCTATCTCCTCTTCAAGGCCCTGTCTCGCAAGCAAACAGCAGCTCTGACCTCCCTTCCTGCACACACCTTTGTGATGGGAGCAGGAGGATGTACAGCTGTCTCTTAGGGGCACCGTGCTGGTTGCTGTCTTTGTCATGTGGGAAAAGTTATTCCTTCTGCTTCCATGCTGACTGAGATGGGGATGATATTTTTCCATGTGTGTCAGGGGACATGAGCACAGCTGTATGTCCAGGAGAGTCAAGATCTGGCTCCTGGTGCTTCCTTTCAAAGGGGTCACTTGGCTCTTTGGTAAGACCACAGGGTCTATGGGCACAGGAGATGCCAGCTCCCAGAACCACAGTAAATTGCTCATACGATATCACTGAGGAAAGTGCTGCTTTACCTGGAGAAAGTGGGATTACTGCAGGAATTGCATTATGAGTGAGGAACTGGCCAGAGGAAAGACAAGATGAGGTGTTACTGAAAAGGCAAGTATTAGGCTAAGGTGAAGATATTAATAGAGTCCCTGTAAAACTGATTCAGGGGCTAATCTTATTTAGTATTTTAATTTCTGACCTTGGTAGGAGTGTGCTAATGAAATTTGCTGACAATCTCAAGTGTGAAAGCTGCATCAATAAAGATTTGGTTTTCATACAAAGAGAGTCAGGTGACCTTGAAGTCTCTGGTAATAGAAGTAGGGTGAAATTCAATTGTACAAGAATACAAGTTCCTGCACTCCGAAACTAATAAGAGGAATTTTTACTACAAGCTAAGAGGTCATCAGCTGAAAAAAACTCGATGGAAGATCTGGTTGTATTGGATACCCCCTGACTATCAATATAATCAAAGGCATGTGGCCCTGAAAATATCACAAACAATCTCAGAAAGTACTCAAAGAGACTGTTTCAGTAGAGGGATATGTACTCCATCTTGTATGACTTTGGTGAGACCTCCTCTAGAATTGCATCTTAATCAAAAGAGATTACCTCCAGCCAGGACACAGACAGAAAGTGCTGCCAATGTGGTTGTGGGAGGAAACAGCCCATTACAGCAAGTGAGGTGAAATTCCCTTGTCTCATCTAGTTTGGCAAAGTGAAAGCCCAGAGAAGGTGTAGCCTATAAGTACAGACAGGTGGCCATTTAGTGGTCAGTGATGGTTTCTTCATTATAATGCATTTGTTTTGTTTCACCGTCATTTGTGTGAGGACCATTAGCAAATACTGCAAGGGAACACTGCACTTCCAGCTGAGCATGTGAGCTGGTGGCTGGAGAGAAGTGACAGCCAGTCCCCTCCAGGCTTGTTTTTCTTTCCCGTGGCTTCCATCATGACTGTGTGCTTCACCCCAGAGATTCAGAAAAAGGGCTACTAAAGCAAGCAGGGGGATGAAAAGCCTGATACGTAAGATGACGCTTAAAGATTCATCTTGTTGAGCATTTCAGAGTGCTGGGTGTAAATACTGGGGTGGGGGGATGCAAGAGAGGAAAAAGAACAATTTAAATAAAAGGAAAGTGTTGGCATGAAAACATCTGGTACATAAATCTGTGAAGACATTGAGACCTGACATTTTAATAAATTTAGAAATCAGGTTATTCAGATAGGACAAGAGAGGTTCAGGAAGAGATTCTATGTAGAATAAGTAGCTAAAAAAAACCACAACTTTTAAGATGGGGGTTGTTCAGCCTGTGAACAGAATTATGTGATACACTTGCTTACCATTTCAGGACAGTCAATTTCAATACAGATTCTCCAGTCAGTCCCTGTATTCTGCTGCATATTCTTACTAAGGTATGAGACACATAGGCCAGAATATTTTTAAGCATCATAGGAACATCTCAGCAGCAGTGAGTGAACAGAGATTCTCCAGCTTTGATTTTTACACTTATATAATAGCCAAGATTATTTCATCAGTGCTTTCATTCATCTCAGCTTGCTCAAGGATAATGGAAGCTGCCTACACTTACACAATTTTCTTTTCAGAATTACAAATGTGTCATCATAATTGTAGCTGTATATTATTTTTGCACTGAGTAGAAATAGTAGCACATTCATAACATTTTTTAAGATGCTGCTGCATACATCCAACTTGTGTGCTAAGATGGCAGAAAACTACTGTTTTTTTCCAGAAAATCTGAAAATAATTGTAGTTTCACATTTTCAAAGGAAAATAAGTGGAATTAGCTTTGGGAGAGGTTTTCATCTTTCTAAATAAATTTCTTCTAGGCTTTTGACTTTTGGAGTCCTTGTGGTTTTTCTTCTTCACTATTCTTTTCACTGAAAGAGAAAGTAAAAAGGAAAAAAAATGAGATAGGCAGAAGAGGGAAAAAACTAAAAGGGTTGGTGTAATGGGTGAAATAACAGAAGTTGTGCTGTGCTGAAAAATGGGGAGGAGAAAGGCAGAAAAAAGCCATTCCGTATGATGAAATATTGCTGTCAGTTTGACAAGAATGGGGTTCTTCAGCCTAAGGAGGATAAGACTGGTCAGATACAGTAAGTCTTCAAATCATAAAAAGCCATTGCAAAAAGTAATAGTCTGTTCTCAGTGCCCAAAGTGGATAAAACAAGTGGTAATGGGTGAAAATTGCAGAATCACTCGAGACATTAGAAAACCTCTTTTTAAATAACAGGTGTTGTAAGCAAAGGAGGTTGTGTGGGAGGTTGTGGGAGGTTGTCATCCGAGGGAGGTCCTGAGGAGTGGTGCAGCTGCAGCTGATTCTGTCTTTCTGTGGGGAGATGCACGAGGTGACCTTACTGAATCCTTCCCGTTTCCATTTTTCTATTTGCAAATATAAGGATATTTTTTTAAAAAAAGATTTTAACTTGTCTTTGAATATATTAATGTTCTGTTCCTAACTGCAGGGAATCCAAGGCATTTAAGGATCAGCCTTGATCCTTCAGACATTGATCTACGCGTTTAACTTTGCTATCAACAGGGCTATTCCTAATAGCAAATTAAGCACATTCGTCAGTTTTCCCAGACTAACAAAGACATCTTGCATGGCACATAAAGGCTTGGGGATTCTTCTGTGTAAACACTGACCTTGCCACTAGAGCCACTGAATGCTTAACATAAGTACTGACTTTCAGATCCCTGTTATTAAATGGTTCCTAGAGACATTGTGGAGGGAAAAGATAGAAGAGCTATAAAAATATTTCATTTGCTTATAATGATATATTTAGATTCAGGCATATTGAAGCCAGAAGGGGATATTTCTACTTTATTCTTAAGGGTTTATGCATAATACCACTGCGTGACAGTGTTTACCACCACCCAGTCATGTAGATCCTTTAAAGACAGGCAAAAGATCTGAGCATCTGAAGTCTTTGTAGAGTGAAGAAGTTTGAGGAGTGTTAATATGCTGCTTCTGAGACATTTAATTGAGAACTTGTAAATAATAACACGTAGCTGTTGCATAATGCTTTCATTCATCCTGTGGAGTGGTTGGTCCTATGCCACGGGTGAATTTCATCTTATTTGAATGTTTTTTTGCTTCCCAGAGCATTCAGTTCTGATACCATTGCTCCAGTCAAACAGTACCTTAGCCTAATCATTCCAGTAAAGTCAATGGGTAAAGCACTTCATCATCTGAGCAAACATAAAAGGGTCTAGTCCGTAAGGAAAAGAGATCTCAGTCTGCTGCACTTGACAGTCCAGTATTTTTCTTCCCTTGCTCATTTTCTGATACATTGCAATTTTTCAGCAGTGAGCTGTTCCTTGTGTAATTGCATTGGAATACCTCAGGCTCATTTTTCTAATAACACTGCATTTTGTGGGGAGATTAAATTTCATGGATAGTTACAGCATATAATATCTTCAGCGCTGAGAGAATAGAACAGTTAGAAATTAAGCTGGAATACTGATGGCTGCTATGAATTTAGTATGTCATATTTTGAATAACTACATTATTCTCAAGTAAAACTGCCTTGGCCAAACATTTAAAGTCACACCAAGAGCTCTTCAGCAATTGCTGATGCTTATAGTGCTGACAACTGGAGATGCTAGTTTAGAAGTACACTGTGATTATTTTTGGTGCCAAGCATATAGAAACTGAATGCATCATTGAAATTAGTTGATGTTTTCCACTTCTTCCCTGTTTGGTATTACCTGCAGCACCAACAGTTTGCAAACCACTTTTGATAATTGCTACATTAGACATAGCTCTAGAGATGCCTGACAAAGACTGAGACTCACACTTGGACAAACACATCTACCTTTTGTTACAGTCCGGACTGTTTGGGCTTGCGATCCCAACCAGTCATCAAATGGAGAGAAAGGGAACATTGCCTCAGAGATTTACAGCTCTTCATAGATTTAAACCTCTTCATCCATGTAACAATGCTGAACCCTAACCCTGATCCTAGCCCTTAGTGCACCTGCAGTCACTGTGTCCCATGCCTTCCCCTGACCCCAGCAGAATTTCCCTGCACCTTCCTGCTCTCCTGCACATGTAGGGACCTGCTCTGGTCTCCAGCCTTAGCTCCACTGTCACCTTGGGCAGCCCTGACTGCAGAGCATGACATCTACCTGCAAGAATGTCCCTGCTTTGAGAAAAAGCAATGATCACTTCAGTTCTTGTTAGTCCATAGGTGGGAAATGGAGATGCTGGTTAAGCAGCCTGGCACTGCTTTCTTCCCCATGTTTTTTTTTCCTGATTTAATCTCCTATCTATACTTTGGTCACTCATTTTTAATAGCAAGATTTTTTTTATATTTATCATTTCTTTATTTTACAGTGTCCACAAATTGGTATGCAATTTGCTTCCATCACCCCTGAAACATCTCTTTGCCAAGTTCTCCAGCTGTGTGGCTCAGAAACCTGAAGGGAGATCTGAAGTTATGAGCTTGTACTATTTTATGGGCAAATATATTTAACAGTGCCTTGCAGACTTGGGCAACCAAAGTCTCCACCTCTGGCTGAAAGCAACACAAAGAAATGATAGGCAAGGTTATTTTTTTTTCTTTAATGTAGAGAAATACATTAGTTTCTACTGAAGTTAATGTTTTGGGAGATAGACTTCAGGAGTAATTTATAATAAACTTTGTCTTCTGCTCATATTGGCCTGTAAAACACCTGGTGGATGTTCTGATGTTATTATAAATAATATTAGCAGCAGCACATTAGGCACAAACTGATGGTGTTAGGTTCTTTGAAAAAAAAGGGAATACTTTTCTCTACAATTGAAGAGCAAGTTATCACTACAGAGTACAACGAGGGAAACAAACATCCCCTTTTTAAACAACCCCTCTGAAGCTACGTGCAAAGCAGATCATGCAGTTCTGAGCTACTCTTTCGTGGAAAATGTTCTTGTCTCTCTCTTAAGAGGTAAGCGTGGTAGAATTCAAATCAGTGCAAATACAAACATAAAAGGGTTGACAGGGAGTGATTTAAGGAGAGAGACTGATGAAGTTTAACACATCTGCATCTTCTGAGGCAAGGGCGCAGCGCAATGTAATTGCAGCCTGAAACTGCTTGGGCAGTAATAGTAAAGATTGATGAAAATGGTCTCACAGGGACTAGTGGGCTGAACTGAAAAGGAATTAGGTATTAGGAAACTTTATTAGCAGTGGCTTTGTATAGGCAGTGAAATTATTAAGGCAAAGAGATTGTTATGATGTATTAAACCTTCCCAGATAAAAGAAAAAAAAAAAGAGTGGGGTGTGAGCCAATATTTTATATAGATAGCCAGACTACTTGTGGGGACAGTTGGTTTCTAGCCCTGGAATTTTTGATATAAATGTGTATATATTTGTTATATACAAAGGCTTACAGAATTTATGATAATAGTTACAGTTCCTCTGATAGACATTTTCTAACTCACTACAGGATCTGGCATAGACAGGGCCAGCAAAAAAACCCTGCTAATTAAGGTAAAAATCATACTGCACATCTTCTGCCCATCTTTCTCCATGTGGTTTGTGCTTTTTATCTGCCAGGACATCTGGTGACCTCCTCTTCATGTGTTCGTTCGCCTTAGCATACCATTGCACTGATGGCAGCCCTTGCCCTGCTCCTTCATGTGAGCTGTGCCCACTTGTTGCCCATCTTCTCCTTGGGCAGTGAGATGGGATGGGATTGTGGTGGGGTTCCAGACTGTCCTTCCACCCACCTCAGCCCACACCATGGATCTGTTGGGCTACACAAAAATCATGATCATAACATGGCTGGTTTTAAGGTAAAGGGTCATCACGCAGTGTCTGGAAACTCTGTTTTGTATTTGATTTTTCTGGTGCAAATATGGGTCAAAAAATAGGTATTTCTTCCCAGAATAAGGTTATTTATCTGGATTCAGCCTAAGGAGATTATTTTAGGCCTGAGTTGTACCTACATTTCTCAAATTTGCTTTATTATGGGAATATTTGGAGACACGATGATACCAGTGCTATTAATACCAACACACACACAGAGTGAAGTATAAGACAAAGCAAAGAATATTCTTTATTCTTTTTTAATTACATTCAGGTTTTAGGCTTACATATAAATATTTTTAATAGTGACTAACTAGTTGCTGTGATTTTCATTACTTTCTCCTCAACTGAAAATCTGGGTAAAGGGCAGGCTAAATAATTTACATGTGTTTAATACTGGAGCGGTGAGTTGTTCCTTCAAGGCCAGCATTTCCTGGCTGCTTTTTCAAGCTTGAGTGGGTTCCTCTGCACATATCAAGAAGCCTTCATGATGCATGCAACCAGTGATCTCACTTAGCTCTGGTACTTTTTAAAACAATGGAGATGGAGATCTGCCCCATAACTTAAGCATGCATTTCCTCACTCTTTCTTTCTCATTCATAAATATAGTAACTGGTCGCACCACTCATATTCATCACTATTTGATTATGAGCCACGCTGTATAAAACAGGCAGAAAGCAGGGTTGCACTTCCTAATGCTTCCCAAGCGTTTTTGCATAATTACTAATTTCTTTTCAACATCTTAGTGTTTTGTTTTGTTGGTTCAGTGTGAAGAGATCTTCTGGACAGTCTTATCAGAAAGCTTTTTCAGCTGTTCTCAACAATTATGAAAGCAAGGAAAATAGAAATATTCTTCCACTCCCTATATTTGTGATTGTTATTGGCAAATGACTTTTAACACCTGCAACAAGAACTACTAAAAATGTGTGGCACATCCTTTGAACCATAAATATGAATCTGATGAAGAGCTATAAAGAACCTAAATTGTGTGCTGTTATGTGCACGTTGATTTTCAGTACAGAGGCACCAGCTAAGACACTTGTGTATCTATATGGGGTCATGGGCACATGCAATGTGTGCCAGGATATCTTAAGCAGCCTAAAGGAAAAAAAAAATAACATCCATGTGGCAGTTCTTTGAGCTGCCTCAGTCTGGTGTTTATGACTTTTTAGTGTCCTGGCTTAGTAAAGCAGATAGGTTTATATGACAAACAATTCGGTAGAATGGTTAGGCAACTCTTGCTGTACATCTTTTAAGGAGGCATAATCCTGGTTTACAGAGAATGTGTTTTGGTCGGCGCCATCTTAATGTGGTAATTCTGGTGTCTTATTTCTCCTGGGTATAATTTTCATTGACTAAAAGAGAGAAGTAAATGCATAAAGGAATGAATTAATCCATTCCACAAAAAAGCATTGCACATGAATACTTATACAGGCTGAAGATTTTCGGGTTATGTGTAATTGGCCATGATGTATTGTTTTACAAATTTCCTTGATTTCAGCAGTTTTCATAGTTCTGTGAATCTCTATTTGCTTGAGGATTTTTTTCACTACTACTTCTTTTCAAAGTAGTTTTCCCTATTGGCTTTTACTTATAACTTCTCTTCTAGTAACACTCAAATTGTAGTGTGTATTTATGTGGACACACCTCTAATCTGCTAAATTTTGGGTACACGCATATACATGCAAGTCGTATGCACACATAGAAATGCAGAAATTATTTTGCAGAAACTTGCTTCCTGAAAAGTTAAGAGGGATTGTCAAAATGTGCTGGTTGTCTGCAAAGCTCTTCTATACTGGTAATTGTTTAAAATTCAGTGGATCTGCATCAGATATATATACCCAACTGCCTCTCAGTTATCAGTTACCTGTTTGGTTGAGAGTCTTATCAAATCTTCCAGTTACCTTCCTGCCAATGACTTTCCTAGATGTGTATTTCCATGTTGAAAAAGCTTTGGCTGTGCTTGTAGAGCTCTCAGAGAAAGCACTGGCTGGCTTCATTCGTATCACAAATAAATTATCTGACATCTACTCTGGGTATTTTCTTGTTTATTTTTGCCATTGATCTTCAATTTAATTGTTTCTGTTGAACTGACTCTTGTTACTTCCCAAAGAGATTACTTGCATATTAGACTTGTCCCTTCTAGCTATTCATTGTCTTTCTTGTGCAGATTCCCAGTCCCTAATGAGATATTGCCGCCTTCTTGTGCAAACACTCCTATAAATTCACAATCTGCATTACACATATGTGTGTTTTCTTAATTCTCTGCAAATTGCTGGATTAAGAGTTTACAGCTCCAGACACTTGTGCAGCAGTTTTTCCGCACAGTACTCTCTATAACCTATTTCTGATCCAAGTGAGAAAGATTGGAAAGCAAATTTCTAAGATTTCTCCATAAGCCTTGGACACTCCAGTTTTATTTCTCCAGCAGCTTTGGATATGTCCTTCAGACTCAGCTTTAAGGGCTGAAACATTAAACCATGAACTCCCCAGCATCAGTGACAGGCAGTATGAGTAATAGACTGGCTGTTCCAGAAACCTTTGCGCTCTTGGCCATTTGGTTGATGGCCTACAGGTGGTCCTATGAACAGGAAGAACCCAGGTATAACAAGGCACAGTATTTTTAAGTGAGCAGCATATAAAAGGATATCTTGGATATTTGGTGGGCAGCCTGCATTATAACCACTGCATGAGGCAGATGAATTGGTGCTGAGCCCTTGCTGCTCAGTGAGCACTCTTCCAGGATCGTTTCTGGCACATTGCTGTAACTGAGGTCTGAAAGGAGCAGTGTAGAACCAGGATGAGGCTGTATAATTAAAGATTGTGCCATAATCCATTTGCACAGGAGGATGGAGTTAATATTTCCTTGGCAATCTCTTCTTCAGTGTTCTCCATTTTGCAAACCTAAACAGTTTGCTGACTCCTATGTTGCAGTTACTTTCTGCAAATACATTCCTTCTTCTGAAGTCTTGGATTTGTAGTTAAAAATGTTTAAACATTTTAATTTAGAATGAACTTTTCTTTAATATATCTAGGTCCAAAAATGGGAATTTGAACTAAACCACAATACTTTCATGGCATTTGCAAGCTGTTAGAATAGGAAAGCAAATAAATGTTTGTCTTCAACAAAATATTTCTGGTGAAATACAGAAATTATTTTTTTTTTTCGGAAAGAATTCAGTGGAGATTCATGCTGAGTCTTCAGAAACCTGACTGTAAATGGGCTGTGCCTTTCTAAAGTAGAAAGAAGCTAAGCTCATAGATAAAAACTAAGTAATGAGAAAAAATATTGCTCACTACATGCAGTCCATTGTTGTGAAAGAATAATCATGGTGTTTCTAAGGAAAGTGGTGTTAGAGAATTAAAATATACTTAATATAGTGGTTTAGCTGCACATCAACCTGTAATAAGCTGAAAATAGGAGGGAATTATATATCTCCTTGTTGTTAGGAAGCCTTTCTTTCCGTACATGGGGAGCAGTCTGTTCTGGGGTGACTGTAGAGGGCAGGTTGTGTTTAGCACCCCATTCTGCTGCAAGCATCAAAGATTAGCTGACCTCCAGGGTAATGTCTGATATTCTCCAAAGGCTGCAGAAAGATGCAGTGGCTGTGTAAAATAGCATTATTTATTTGTATCTTAATCCCTCAATTTTGGGGAACTTGACATTCAAATAAAACTAAGTGGCAGACGAGAATCAGAGAATATTGCACGAAACATCATTTTCCAGTCACTAAAACATGTTTTGTATTTGTGAACCTCATCCCTGAAGCTGTGGCCAAGGAAGCAATTGTATGATTGCCTCTTTTTATCAGACAGCTTGCTTTCTGGCTTGGGCAATTTTCCATAGCAATCCATCACACTGAAACTCTGCTCCTCTGAGCCCCGTAACACCATGGATAACTACGGCAGCAGGGAACCCATATGTAATTACTACAATGATATCCTCTACCAAATTGCATGAACTGATCACAAAGCAAGGTCAGAAGATATGTGTTGTTCCTGCTGCCACACTGAAAGGAGCTCCAACATCAGACACATTTTGTAGCCTCTTTCTTTAGCTCTGCAGATCCCTCTCCATCTTTTTTTTTTTCTACATCTTCTAAATTAGACTAGTATTTTAACTATAAGGCTTTGAAATGAACATTTTATTTATTGCCTTTGAAAATATTAATGTACTTAAATGAGAAAAACACTGAGAGGTACAAGATCTGTCTGTTTCTGTACACACAAAAAGTACATGAAAGCCTTTCACACAATTAACTAGATTTATTGTTGTTGGGTGATTTTTTTCTGTATAACAAAGAAAGAGCAATCTAATGAGGGTGTCAAACAAACAAGATGTCCTTTATGAAGTGAAGCTGATAATGAGTATTTGAAGACTTCTGTTTTCTTCTTTTCATTGGTATGAAACAGCAGTTGATTTCCTTTAACTATGAAGGCTACAGTAAATTAATATTGCCAAAAGGCATTGAGGAAGACACATTCCACTACTAATAAAATACTGATAAAGATGTTAAATTTTTGTCACATTAAATATGCTTCATATTTGGTACTTTGGAAGATAAACTGGAAGCGTGGCATTTAATCCAGCCTCCATCTATTAATGAAAAGCTCATTTCAAGAGATGAAAACCATTTGGAATAGAGGCAATTTTTAAAAGATGCATATCTTTCTTCAGCTTTTATGCAGACTACATGCCTGCTTGTTCAGACGTGTGACAGTATATCAGCACACAAATTATAGATATAAGAATGCTTGCAGCTGTGCACAAAAAAACCCCAACACTTCAGTAAAAACAACTTAAAGCTTCAAAGACAAAAGAGTTCTTCAGCATTTTATGGCTGTTACCTTGTGTAAAGTGTGGCCTCAGTCCTTATTCACTGTCTGCTCTCCAACCCTGTTATGGATACATAATGAGGAGCTGTAGTCAGCTCCAAACACAAATGCAGGAGAACTTTTTACGACCAATCTTCTCATTATTTGCTGGAAGGACATTTCTCACTGACCCCTTCGCAGAGACTGAGCAACCCTTCCAGAAAGCACACGAGAAGGTCTCAGGTCGGATGCTCAGAGGATTAGGAACATCCAAATAGCAACCACCTGTAAAACATTTGGTTTGGGTGACATACCACCATCCCATAGCAATTCGGTCTTGGAGGCCAGGTCACTCTCCAGAGTGGCACTGAGTTGCCTTGACTGCAAAACTGTTGTCCTTTCTCTTTGTTTAATCCCCTGCCATATTGACTGTCAGCCTCCCAGTAATGTTGGTCAGCCCTCTCATCCTACTGAGTACCAGGAAAAACACAGTTTTTGGCATCTGCAGGAAAACCTTGGGGGTCTGCACAGAACAACATCCTGCACAAAGCTGTTTCTCGCTGCCTAGCCTGGATTTATTCCCTGAGCATAATCCAGCCTGTGGGTTGGGGGAGACAGCACTGCTGCAATAAAGAAAAACACTGAACCCTTTTAGATTAAAATAAACAAAGAAATCTAATAAAGTGGTGGGGGAAAAAAATCCATGATATTAAAGGTTGTTTCAGTGATAGATTTTTGAAAATGGGAATTTTCAATAGAAGATGTCTGCTCATCCTCAGCCACGCTGCCATCTTGGCCTATATGTACACTTTTCTAGTTGAGAGGCAGTTGGGAAGAGAGATGCCTGTCCCTCTGACAGTCTGCCCCTGGTATGGGTAGAACCATGCCTAGACACTTCTCTACTTGGGAAATGTCCTTTCCCTTGTCATACAGTCCATGTCTGTACATCTTAGAGAACTCAGTTTGATTTTGTCACGCATGAGTTATTTCCATGCTCAAAAATTTTGTTAAGAGATTTGTTCAAGATTATGTAGTAAATAATTGATTTGTCCCTGATACTGTATTTTTCATCTAGCTGTGTTTTGGAGCACACAGAATAAATGCTTTGAAAAAACAGCAATCCTTTTAACCTACTGCCAAAAGCTAGAATGAATCTCGCATTTTTTGTTAACTTTATTTTCACTATTTCCAAAGCAGCACAGCGTTACATTCCCATAATGATTGGTCTCCTGGACAAAGGCATTTCAGAAGAAAAAGTCAAAGGCAACATAAATCAGTATTTCTTCCCAAAGACTAGGGATGATCCAATCATTCTCACTGTCCACAGGCCTCTTATGTTACTCTTCTGCTCTTCAGGGCTTGTTTTTCCCTGGAGGTTTGGGAACCTGCCTACAAGGTTCCCACTTGCTGTTGTTTCTTAGGGAACATTCCACAGAGCCTTTACTGGTAACAACAGGGGGAATGAGAGTTTATTGATGATACTCTTTTAAAGAAACTGCAAGGAGAAAGAGGCAGATGTCTGTTATTTTTTGAAAAACATAATATTTGCCTGTTTTTTAAAGAATTATTTTTTTTTTGAACAGTGAAAGGAGAGTGGACCCAGTGGTATAATACATGGAGACATCCACTAGCAGACTTCACATAATATTAGAACCATAAACCTGTCTTTGCTCTAATTAAACTACTAAAGCAGTTAATGTTTTAACCAGAAGAGTTATTGCTCTGAAGTGAAAGAATGGAAAGGGTACAGGCAAAAAACCCACAATAAATTAAATTTCTCAATGTTTAATTATTTAGTATGCCATAATATTTATGTGAAGCTTCTAATTTTTACATGTCCATATGTCACAGAGCTTGTAATCTATGCCAGTGTGCTGGGGCCTCAAGCGCAGGGCACTGCTCCCATCTCCCTGCTGTCTGGGCTTTCAGTCTCTGCATTGCTGCATCCTTCTTCCAGAAAAACTCCCCTCCCTCAGTGGTATGGAATAAAAAAGTAGCTCAGGTTGCTGTGGAAACCTTAATTTTGACTTCAGCGGCTTGTTTGCAGGTTAATATTTCCATCTTTAAAATTGCATTAATTTTTCAAAGTGTAATTATTTACATAAACACATGTATTTTGCAGTGTTTGAATGGTTCACTGCAGACATTGTGGGAATCTCATTTAGAGTAAGAGTTTCATGCAGTTGGGAGTGACAATTAAAGAGAAACTATAGAAGTGACCTCTATACCTATTTACCCTTGATAATTTGAAGGGCTACATCTTGGTTGCTCAATATATTTTCATAACTCAGTGGACACTCATGGATTTTCCTTCAGAAGAATTGATATCATCCCTTAGAGATGTGCATATTGTCTTTGGAAATTTGGACTTGTAGCCTGTTGGGGAGCAAACAATAAAAATCTAGAGAATTTAGCCTGTGATCTGTTTTACATTTGTTACAGTTTTCAGCAACTGTTCTGAAAATCAAGCAGGTTTATAGTTCCTTAACCAGAAGCCTCAGATCACCGTCTCAAGAGATGCAGAAATATGACTTTCAGTAATTTCTCGATGTAATACTTTGCATGTTTAGCAGTATGACCCATCTACAAATCACTGGGAGTCACAGTAACAAAATTACTGTGGCATTTTGGAAATGCAAGGATCAGACCTGAAGAGACACAAAGTTCTGATTTAAATTCATAGGTAAACTAGTGAAAATTGTAATTATTTTAGATCTCATTTCTTTTCATGAAAACTGAGTTTCATCTCTTCAGCTTGAGAAAGAAAAACTCAAAATCCATGAAAAATAAGGCTGATTTCTTAAATATTAGCAGTTTGTAATTTATGAGAGGTTTCATGCATATCTCCCATATCACCCATTTAGGTGAAACCCACCCATCTAGCAATACCCACCTTTCTTACAAAGAGAAAAAACAGGAATCAGAAAAAATCATGGAGGAAAAAATTCATAAGTGAAGAGAAAAGGGGAAAACAGCTCAGAGGTATGAGAGATGGAAACCAGAGTCACAAAAGCCTCTGTAATGTTTATTCTGTGTGGGGACTCAAATCCTGTTCAACATATGATTAAAGGGTGTGAACCACATCAGTACAAAGTGGCTTTGTAAGCCTCTGCTGTAGGTTTGTTTGAACACTGGTCTGGAAGGCTGTGTCATCATCAGAAATATATTTACCAAAGGTATGCAAAAAATGAAGTCCTCCTGCAATACACCAAGTTGAGAATGAGAGATTTCAGCCCACAATAACCACTATTCTCTAGTCCAGTGAGACTACTGATACCTATACACATGCATAATGGATTTGTGTACTCCTGTGTCATTGTCCTTCCCTTCTTCCTGTTTTGCATAACTTTGGAAAGAGCTGCTACGGGTGGCCTGGGACATCAGCGTCTGTCAGTCAGGTTTGACAGAGATTCACAGAACTCCAAATTTTTCTTAAGTTTCATGATGACTCCTGACATCTCCCTTTCATCCCTGTGGCACTGATTTATTTCCTTCAGAGCTGAGGAGTGTACATGCTCATTGGTACCACTTGCCAGTTTTTTTTTTCTGGCTGGGCATATCCTGCAGCGTGGGATATTTCTGTGATCCCTCCATCTGCATAGCTGGCATCATGTCTGGCTTGTGCGCCCTTACCAGCTTTACATGTATCCTCCCAGCTTGCCGCCAGACTGTGCATCCTCGGGGAACGCATGAGTGCATGATCTGTATTTGCTGTATTTCTAATGCTCCCTGACTGCTTCTCATGTTAACCTAATTTAAAGCAAATACCGTGTGTCAACACAAGAGCAGTGACTTCTATTTCAAAAATCCATAAGGACAACATATAATCTCCAAATTCTGTTCTGGACTATAGAATATGCTGTGAAAATCAGAGTGGTTATATGAAGTTTATTGAACAGTAAGTGGCTCAAAATCTCTAGTAATATCCACAGACTGTTATTGATATTAAGGAAAGTGGCAGACATGCTTTATTAACTTCTGCATAACAACAGTGCTCTGCGGCAGTGTAATCTTTCAGTCTTACCTTCTGCTCTGTCATCGCGTGTTTACAAAATTGCCACTGACATTCTTTCCCTGAATCGTATCATGAGCCACCAGCTGAAAGATTATTTCTGGAAAGATGATTAGGAAAGAAGGATCTTGAATCATTTATCCAAGCCATGGACATCACTGATAGGATTTATTTATATCAAAAATAAATTGTCTTTATTTTCTGGGAGCCTTAGTAAAATAGACTCAAAATGATTGTGCTGTTTTGGCTTAGTTAAACAGGTAATATTTTTAAAAAACATAATGCTACAATGGGTTCTACATTGCATTTCATTGTAAGTGTTCAAAAGTCTGAAAAAATGAAATACTATTTTCTGATGGACTGAAACATATTTCAATTTCAGAGCATTTTATTCAACCTAATGTACATTCTTTTTCGTCCACTTTGTAAGCATTGCATTTGGCTGAAAAATAAGTGAATTGTTGAATCAACAGCAATCTGAGGAACTAGACAATTACTCTCTCTTGTTCATGGCTCTGGGTTCACTAGTCCGTGTATGCTTAGTTACAAGAAGTGATTCATTTGGAACTGATGAAGTAAAGCATGTAGGACTCCTCCACAGGTATTTTCCCACAGCCACCACTTCTCAACTGGCTCACAGGTGTTTTGTGGTGATGCACTGGGAGGGCACTGATTGCATCCCTAGGAAGTCCGGTAGCCCTGCATGGGGCAAGTTAAACTGCTGGGGGTTAAGAAGCCACCAGCCACATTATTTTCTGAAATACATAAAGTATGCCCAGGGTCTGAGTTGTGCTGAAATGCTTATACACATCACCTCCAAACACAGGTCCCATGTTAGACTGTGAAACCCCTCCAAGAAGAAACTGAAAGGGGAATGGTATGTTGCAGGTCACAGTTCAGACTGGAGAGGCAATGACAGGCTTGGATAGTCTCAGATCTTGTAACCTTGTCACCTGTAAGACTTTCTGGTGTTTGCATGGAAACACAGTGCTCTTATCTTTAACTTCACAGGGAAATTGCATGTTTCACTTCAGATAAGACAACTACTGTAAAATAAATCCAGCTTTGAAGAGTTAGTGCTGCCTGCACAAAGGTTTTATAGATTCTTGACTTTAAACAATCACAGGGCCACAAAGATAATCAGAGGGCTGGAGCACCTCTCGTATGAAGACAGGCTGAGAGAGTTGTGGTTGTTCAGCCTGGAGAAGAGAAGGCTCCAGGGGGGCCTTATAGCACCTTTCAGTACCTGAAGGCAGCTACAAGAAAGCTGGAGAGAGACATTTACAAGGGCATGTAGTGATAGAATGAGGGGTAATGGTTTTAAAGTGATAGAGGGGAGATTTAGATTAGATATTAGGAAGAAATAGGACTGTGAGGGTGGTGAGACACTGACTGGAACAGGTTGCCCAGGGAAGTTGTGGCTGCCCCCTCCCTGGCAGTGTTCCAGGCCAGGCTGGATGGGGCTTTGAGCAACCTGGTCTGGTGGGAGGTGTCCCTGCCATGGCAGGGGGTTTGGAACTAGATGATCTTTGAGGTCCTTTCCAACCCAAGCCATTCTATGATTCTATGACAGCATGTATTCCCTAGACTTTGCCAGGCGTGAGCACTACTAAAATTGTTCTCATTTGCATGATTCTGTTTTGTAAATGCAGATGCTAAAAAGAATTGGTGTTTCTTAAAATCTAGCTGAATATTGTTTTGGAAACAAGTGATTTGGTGGTTTTGTAAGCTGAAATATTTGCTTAGCTGTGTTCTTATAGCCAGGATGACATGAGGATATAAAAAGGCAAAATATTTACAGGGAAAGCTAATATTATTTATTAGACTACATGACAGAATTGGGAAAAAAAAAAAAAAAAAGTAAAGTTTCAGATACATGAGGTCTTCCTCAGGTCTGATATAGATACCATACATTTTAAACTATATTTAAACTACTTTGAGCTTAAGTTGATTATGTTAATAGCTGGATGATTTAAAAGAAAAAAGTCCTTGGTACTTGAGGACTAGAGGTGGATATAAGAAAAGGGAGAGGTGAAAAAGGCATCAGACAAGGAAAGAAAAGTAATAACCAGCTGTGAAATGCAAGCGTCTAGCTGGGAGTGAGAAAAATTGTCATGTGCCATAATGCCACCTTCCCCACTGAGTCCATAATTTTAAGTGTCCACTTGAGTTATGAATTTCAATTCCCAGACTTGGCTTTTGAAGGTATTTTTAAAACTTACATGTGGACAAGGGCTGAGAAGTCAGAGATGGAGACAAAACATATCTGTTCTGTGAAAACAGTTTTCCCACTGGCAATTGGGTATTTCTCTCCTCTGTTGATTGTCTGGAGCATCCTTGTTCCAGTGTAGAGCGTCTTATTTTTGGGAGGGTATCCAGTTCATTGGGTATTAAATCTGGGGCTGTTTGATGCCCAGACTGTGCTGTTTCTGGTGTCAGAAGCAGTTGCAGTTACTGAATGGGGCTGCATCATGCTGATGACATGATGACAGATTTTGGGTTTAGGGATCTCTGATATGATCCTTTATTTTGGTTGGAAATAATTTTTCTTCTGATGTTAAGATTGACAAATTGAGATTATTGGCTGATCACCAAGAAAGGCAGTAGTAAGAAAAGTTACTTTAAATTATGATCGTCCAAATTGTTGGGGTTTTTTTCCCCTGTTCCCATATAGGGTGTTTTGTGATGAACAGAAGTACATGACCATTGGGGTTTTCATTCTGTATTCTTTTAAGTGTATTCACTGTCCATGCCCCTAAACACAAGTCCTTGTTGGGAATAGGGGCAGCTCTCTAGAAAATTTAGATTGATGAGGTGGCTGTTGCCAGTGTCCTCAGGCTACATCAAGGGTGATATAACCTTTTTTGTATATTTTCAATGCCTGTTGGATTTGTAGATGTTGGATTGCTGCTCTGTGGGAGTTGAAAATGTTTAAACATCTGACACTGTGGTAAAACTGACACAGATATAAACCTCACCTATACTACTTGAAAACGACAATGTAAGAAAGCCTGAAAAATATCTGGAAAAGAGCCTTGTTCTTCTGTATATTAGTGGAGACAAAAAAGCAAAGAAAGTTATGTTGAGGTTTGGGAGTGCACTATTGGTCAAATCACACCTGAAGATTTTCTTAGAGTCATACATCCCTTTGCCTCTTTTATAAAAAGCCATGTTTGGTTTTTAACCCATCCTTACAATTCAGTCACTTTTTCTTTTTCATCTTGGACAGCTTTATTCTCCATTTGAGCTGTTTTGTCAGGGGTTTTCTTCATGAAGTGAAAACCCAAAGTGAAGTGGATAAAATTATGAAAAGTGTAGGTGTCACTTCAGCTTGCCTCTAAGGTTGCAAAAAGAAGGACAAAATGGAAGTTACGAATGTTTGAAGACAGAATTGAGGGACCAATTTTGGCAGGGTCACATTTAAGGATAAATGCTGGAGAAAGAGCATGTCCTGGATTTCAGCAATTTCTCATCTGCAGTGACATGGGGCCAGACCTTCCACCAGCACTGTCCCATCAAAGACTGCAGTGCAGCTGCAGTGATTAAGCCCAGGGGTGTCTGCCTACCTCTTTACTTGCAGCACAGCCTCTGCTGTCTCAGAACAAAGCATTTCCATTGTATTCTTTCTGGAATGCATTTACTTCTTGCTTTCTCCAATGACTCGCTGTCTGCTGCGTGAGCCTGTTCACCTTAGGAGAGGCACCGCAGGTCCTGCTTCTGGGTGGAGATTACCCAAAGCCAGTGGTGTCCTCACCAAAATTTCTTCTAATTATGATTCATTTAAGCTTAAAGAGATAATAAATAAAAAATAAGGCATGGAATTGCCTTAAGTATCAATTGATGGAATCTCAGTAGGCCTGAGGTTCACTGTTTGAGGACAACTTAAACACACCATAATTGTGAAATATTTATTATTGAGGATAACCTCTGACTGAAATGAGCCAACTTCTCCCTGTATAGCATGCCCTGAAATTTAAATACATGTCAGAAGGAGTACTAAATATAGCTACTGGCATTATTGTTAGCATAAGCGGAGCTGTTATTTATAAAACCAATATCCTTTCTGCTACAGTGTGCTAACAGCCTTTGCCTAATTACTAATATTTTCAGTTGAGGGAATTTTGATATGATGAATTACTTATTACTTGATGAGACATTTTGGATGCAATTTAAATTCAGTGTCAGTGTTCCACTTCAGTAATATGCTGTATTTTCACAATTTTTAAATTTACTTTACTCAATCCGAAAGATTTTCTTTAAATTATGACAACCAATAAAAACTCAGAAGCCACTCGCACCCTTGGCTGGTGGTGCTAGCTAAAGCAGTGTTACTGGTCAGAGACGGCAAGGCACATATGGGAGCGTCCAACAGCAGTGGTATTGCCAAAAATTCTTTATTAAAAATAAACCAACCAGTTTTACCAATCATTTATTTTACTCTATAGAATACTCCCTTCTGCCTTATACCCAGATCATTCTACCTCATTGAGTCCATATTTTTGTGTAGATGCAGTGTTCACTGTTTATCTGTTATTTTAACAAATATATTTAAAGGTGTATAAGACCTGTGTAGTTCATATGTGAATGTCCAGTGAATATGTTATGACCTTCTGTTTAATTTTGCTTTCTACCTCTGCAAGTGTCGTGAGGTTTTTTGCTGAAGTCTATGAATTTAAATAAAATTTCTGGGGTATTTCACAGTTTACCAAAGGAGTTAAAATAAACTTATTTAAATATAGTTCTAGGACAGTGACTCTAGGTCATGGTGTGGCTAGATGTTGATTTTTTCTAAGATTGTAAACCGTCCTTACGTGGGGATTTTCAGTAATAATGCAAGGAGGAAGGAATGGGTTATCTAAACAAATGGTGTGTCATGGTCAATGAAAGAGTTGCTTATTCTCTATATGGCCTAAGCCAGAAAAAGATGAGGCCATGTATGAGTGCAGGTTTCCTTCGTGCTTGAGTACTTGACCAGTCATACAGAGGCTGAAGAAGTGCTGTAGCATGGGATGTGAGAGTCTTCAGGAGTTGCTTTTGGTAGCCCAGGAGGAGGAGGAACTTCAGATAAAAGCTGCACTGTAAGGAAAAATAATGCCCTGTGTAATTTTGGAACATTTAGAATCTTTTTTTTTATTTTAATGCAATCATAGATTGTGTTATACAATGAGACACCATCCCTGGAGATATTTAAGACTGTAGATGTGGTGCTGAGGGTTTAGTGAGGAATTGGCAGTGTTAGGTTAATGGTTGGACTTGATGATCTTAGAGGTCTTTTCCAACCAAAACGATTCTGTTATTCTATGCTCCTCTATCTGTGGTTGCAAGAATTACCTGAAGAAAACAAGGACTGAGGCCCAGTGAAGGGATGGTGCTTTCAGATTTCATTGTAAACTGCAAACAGGAATACCCTGGTCCTGGGGGTCCAGCAGCACTGGTCAGCCTTGGAGCAGCACTGGCTGGCACTGCCTTTGCAGGAAAGCCCTAGGAGGACCTGAGGGCTGAGAGTTTAACCTCCCAGCCAGGAGGTTTTATTTGCATTATGTAATACCATGTGGTTGCACAATTTGGGCAGGCTTCAGTTTGTCCTAAGGCAGGAAAACTTTGGGGAAAGAGACACCTTGAGGTATTGCAGTGGCATCAGCAAGAGTTTTGCCAGCAAGAATATTTTGCTGCCCTGAGGGCCAAGACCAGCTGCAGGGGAGAGACAGACATTGCCAGTGGGCCAGGGTAGGCAGAGAGCCAGGCAGGTGTCTTTTTGAACTTGACTGGAGGGAGCAGGAGGGACAAGGAACACTTTTCTCCCTGCTCAGCATTGCCCTGGCCAGCTCAGGTCCTCTCCCTAGCCATGGTGCAGGCCTGACAGCTACTTATTGCCCTCAGCACCTTGCTTCCCCAGACAAGTTTTGCACTGTGTGTGCCTTGATCCTAAATGCTGTTTGAAACGAGCCTGCTGAAAGGTGGTTTTACCTTTGAGGTGTGGGTATCTGCTAGCCTGGAGTCAGCTTGGGTTCACTTACTCATCAGAGCAATGACTTTTCGGGCTGTTCTAGACTAATTGAACAAAAAATACCCTAAGTCTTAGGCTACTTTCTCAAGTAGAAGATGAATCATTGTCTTCTACTTTTAGGAGTGAATTGCAGTCAATTTTTTATGTTGTATCCTCAAGAGGAGTGCACTTTGGGACTACATGCCTTCCCTGGGCACGTTGGATGGATGCCTGGCTTGATGAAGGATTATGACTTGAGCCTCATTTTAATTCCAAGGACTTTGCTCATAGATAAATATACTTATTTGGCTGCATATTCTTTATTGTCTCTTTTAAAAATGCTTTTTCATAGACAGATCGCTTTTCTAATAACCCCCATGCTTTAATTACAAACATGTATAGCAGGCACACTGAGGAATACAGTGCTGGTATGAATCAAATGCAGTATCTGAAGGTTTTATCACTTTCTGGAGAAGTATTATTGCACTGTGAAGGTCAAGCCAAGCTATTAGCGTATTGATAAGTGCAAGGCAGCAATCTTACTTTGACAGAGCCTGCAATAAATTATGAATTTGTTCATGGCACCCTCTTTGCAACACACCCCATACTTCTTTTCTCCACTCATTCAGAGGCACTGCTCGCTATGAGCAAAGGTCTCACAGCTGAGTCCTTCAGTTGGGCCAAAGGAAGAATGCAAGGGTACTCACTGGGGCAAAGGGACATGCAGCGCTAGAAACATAGGCAGCAGCAGTGGGGCAGTCAGTGCTGTCACAGAGATGGCTGCATGGAGTGCACCCAGGAGGACAGGAAGGAAAACACAAGCAGGGAAACATTGAAAGTCCAATGGAGCAGCCAGCAGCATGCTACCCTGCAGAGAAGACATAATCCTGCCATAGTCACCCTCCCCATTCCCTGTAAGTTATTGGTGAGTGCTAACATCCCTGCAAGAAGCAGATGATTGCATGGGATTGCAGCTACAGGGCAGTCTGTGGTGGCATCGCAGCAGTGCTGATGTTCTCCGGGCACCACGTCACCGGGCATCACAAACAGGGCCTTTGGCCACCCTCCTCCCTGCCCGGCATCTGCCACTCCAGCAAGAGTGGGAAAAGTGGGTGCATTTAATCCTGCACCCTTGCACTTCGACCCCAGGGGTCAGGAGACAAAATGGGAGGTTTTACATCTTGAGTTATCTAAGTGGCTGTTGCACACTTTTTGCAACAATGCATTGTATTTGCCTGTTCATACCCCACAGCCTGCAGTCAGGGGGGACCATAGGGCCTCACAGCTTACAGTCGAGGGGACCACGGGGCCAAGTCAGTGCAAGGTCTCCCTGTCAGATGATGAATCTGATGAGAGTATATCCCAACACCCTTTTGGGAGTCTTGTTCTTGCCTTGTCTTTGCTCTTAACTTTCCAGCCTCCTTGAAAAATAAATGAATGATAATTTTATGTTCCCTTTCTGCTGTTTGAGTGATGCTGCAGTGCTGTGGCAGGGAACAGGTGCTGGGTTCAGCAGTGCTGGTAGTAACACCAGAGAAGATTTACTTCCTTTGTTTCTCTGTTGTCACAACATCAGCTTTTGTCTGAAACCTGCTTGTTCTGAGTTTTCAGGTTGCTAAATATTGATGATGTCTACACAGATATTTACACAGTTTCAAAGCCTCTAAGTTCCTGACTTCTTGCTCCGGAAAGCTTGCCACTGCTTTGAACCTTGCACACAATTTAAGAAATCAAACAAGAGCAAAAGAGTCATGGTAATGAGTCACTAGACAGAAAGGTGGTTGGATCAAAGACAATGTCTCATCTTCTTTCCTGCCTGCAACCTTACATAAACACTTCGCTCTTAGATCCTGCAGATGTGTAAATTATTCAAACCAACAAACAAGTTGGATACTGTACATGCCCAAAATAGGAAACAGGTAACAACAAAAGTCTTAGCTGTGAGATTTGTTTTGGGCAATGAAGGAAAACAAAGGGAGTGAAATATACAGCAAAGGTAAAATAGTGGCTGTGCAATGCATAGTTTGCATTGTTCTTGGACTTTGGGAGGCCATCTTTCAATGCCACAGAGGACTCTTAAAGGTCACCGTAAAATCCTTTGAAAATATAGTTCTTTAGAATGGAGTTATTTCTGCTAAGGTGTTTTTTTAAGGCAGAGAATTGGCCTGACTTCAGAGATATCAAACTAAGCTAATATTACAAGTAAAACACATGTGGAATTAAGTCCATAACAACTCAAAGGCTGAGGCAGAGTGAATCCTGTTCCTACAGAAGTTCTTGTAGCATCTTCTGTTGAATTTTTCAGTGTAGGATTTCACCCCAGATATTTTAGATGTGCTGACTTGAGCATCATGTGTTGATCTGGGACAGCAGGGAGAATGGCATAGCTATGGGAGCAGTGTTTCTGCATTGCCAGCTGTAATCCCCAGTAACCCACACTCTGCATTTAGCCCTGTGACACATAACAATTTAACCCATTGCCTGCAGCAGTCAAACGGTTAGCAAGGATTCCCCCATGCATCCCACCACCCATCTCTGCCTTCAGTGCACTGCTGGTTGTGTGCTTTAGGGGCATGTACATCAGTCTCCTTTCTCTGAGGTGTTGAAAGTGTCAATGCAGCTGAATTCACTGTGGATGGTGACCTGAAGTGGCACAAATGTCCTGCTTTAGGTGACAAATGAGTCCCCAAGGTCCAAGTGATCATTAAATGTGAGGATTTTCCCCCAGCTCAAATTGGCAGAGACCCTGGGCAGTACAGGCAGATTGCATCTCCATGCCATGGCTGCAGACATTTGATTGCACCATGGTGTTGCCGGCTCTCCAGTTCTGGCAAGCAGTCATTCAGCTCAATGAAAAAATGTAAATGTCTGCTTCAAGTCCTGGGGCTCAATGTTGAGGTCTCTGGGGGACATATATAGTATCTGTCACATGCCTGAGGTCAATTTAGGTGGGCCAGGGGTCCCTTCTTACCTTAAACATTTGCTCAGCAAATCAGATTCAAATAAAGTGGTGTGTTAAAGGCCTTTTAGTAAGAACTGAACTGCAAAGCAGCATATCCTGTTCATTTTTCTTTTGTTTGTCATTCCGTCTTCTTCTTTTGGTTTTAAAACTGGATGTGACATGCGTTTTCATTGTTTGTCTTGCTGGACTTCCTCACTTTTGAGTCAAGATGTCTGTCTCAGGATTCATCAGAGACATTTTTAGGTCTAATATTAAACTGCAAGTTTGGAACAGTCTCTACTTACTTCGTTTCTACTTCACAACAAATACATTTGATGGCAGTTTTTTCAAAAGAAGGTATTTCTGATTGCATGAAAAGTGACAGTGAGTCATTTGCCTCAACTAACCTTTTAAATCATCTTGGGTTTCCTAATGCAGTGGCTTATCACTGACCTTGGTTTACATGTTGTCTGCCTTAAACAGTTCTTGAATGATGCTTATTTGGAAATAATCCACATTCACTTCAGTTGTAGTTTTCTAAATGTGAAGCCTTTTTTTCCTGAAAATAGGGAGATTACAACTTTTTTTTGGTTAAATTAAATTTTGGTGTCTGCAAACTTACTGAGGGTGCACTCAAACCCCTCATCCAAATCGTTGATAAAGATATTAAACAAGACCGACCCCAGCACTGAGCCCTAGGGAACACCACTTGTGACCAGCCTGCACCTGGATTTAACTCCATTCACCACAACTCTCTGGGCCCGGCCAGTCAGCCAGTTTTTAACCTAGTGAAGAGTACACCTGTCTAAGCCATGAGCCTCCAGCTTCTCCAGGAGGACGGTGTGGGAAACAGAGTCAAAGGCTTTACTAAAGTTCAGGTAAATGACATCCACAGCCTTCCGCTCGTCCACTAAGTGAGTCACCTTGTCATAGAAGGAGATCAGGTTGGTCAAACAGGATCTGTTCTTCATAAACCCATGCTGGCTGGGCCTGATCCCACAGTTGTCCTGCACACCCTGTGTGGTCATCCTCAAGACAACCTGCTCCATAACCTTCCCCGGTACCAAGGTCAGGCTGATAGGCCTGTAGTTCCCTGGATCCTCCTTCTGACCCTTCTCGTAGATGGGCATCACATTGGCAAGCCTCCAGTCATCTGGGCCCTCCCCTGTTGACCAGGACTGCTGGTAAATGATGGAGAGTGGCTCAGCAAGCTCTTCTGCCAGCTTCCTCAGTACTCCTGGGTGGATCCCATCTGGCCCCATAGACTTGTGAGGGTTTAGTTGGCGTAGCAGGTCTGTAATTGCTTCCTCCTGGATTGTGGGGGATTCACTCTGGCCCTCACCCTTGTCTTCCAGCTCTAGTGGCTGAGTACCCTGAGGATAACTGGTCTGACTATTAAAGACTGAAGCAAAGAAGGCATTTAGTACCTCAGCCTTCTCCTCATCCTTTGTGACAGTGTTTCCCTCCACACCCAGTAAAAGATGGAGATTCTCCTTGGCCCTCCTTTTACTGTTGATGTATTTGTAGAAACATTTTCTGTTGTCTTTTATGACAGAGGCCAGATTGAGTTCCAGCCGGGCTTTTTCATTTCTAATTTTCTTTCTCCATGACTTAACGACATCCTTGTACTCTTCTTGAGTTGCCTGTCCCTTCTTCCAAAGGCTACAAACTTTCCTTTTTCCCCTGAGCAGAAGCTCCCTGTTCAGCCAGGCTGGTCATCTTCCCTGATGGTTTTTGTCTTACAGCATGTGGGGATGGCCTTCTCCTGCGCCTTCAAGATTTCATTCTTGAAAAATGTCCAGCCTTCCTGGACCCCTTTGCTCTTCAGGACTGTCTCATAAGGGGATCTCTCAACCAGTGCCCTGAATAGGCTTAAGTTTTGCTGATCCTCCTCTTAGCTTCTTCAAGAGTTATAAACTCTATCATTTCATGGTTGCTATGCTCCAGGACAGCCTCTGACCATCACATCTCTGACCAGACCTTCTCTGTTTGTAAACAGCAGGTCTAGTGAGGCACCTTCCCAGTAGTTTCACTTACCAGCTGTGTCAGGAAGTTATCTTCCACACACTCCAGAAACCTCCTGACTATTTCCTCTCTGCTATGTTGTATTTCCAGCAGACATCTGGTAAATTTAAGTCCCCCACAAGAACAAGGGCTGGTGACTTCGAAACTGACAGCCACTGATAGAAAGTTTCATCTGCTTCCTCATCCTGATTCAGCAGTCTGTAACAGACTCCCATTGGGATATCTGCCTTGTTGGCCTTCCCCCTGATCTTTACCCATGAGCACTCAACCTCATCATACTGCAGCATTAACTACTTACACAGCATTTGGTACAATATAAGCATAAGCCTATGCACTCATACAAACCCAGAAAGTCATACCAGATGAACATGTATAACTTAGAAATTATGACCTTGAATTACTTCTATTTAAACAAAACATCCATAGTTGATTAGAGCACGTCAATTTCAATGAAATATAATGCAAAATACTTAATTGTTGTCTCAGATTTTGTGTGTGTGGCTAACAGTGTCTTGTTCATAGTTCATTTTGAGTATTTGATGACTTTTTTTCTCATTCATATTAGTTCTCCATGTGGCTAGAGGGGACAGTCAGTTCCTGTTTCTGCAGATAGAAAGAGGACATCTACCTGAGATGATAGACATGCTGAGGGCCGAAGGAAAACCTGAGGCCATATACATTCCTGTTGGCCTCACTTGCTATGGAAATGTAGCACAGGCAATCGTGTGTATCTGCAGTTCTCCTAGTTCCTTTGAACTCAGAATTTGACAGGGGGTTAAGGACTATTAAATCCCTGCAAGTTTCCTGAAAGTAAACATCTGTGTAGAGGGAGAGCTAACCCATAAGTGTTTAGACAGAGAGAAAAGCAGAAATATGAGCTCATACACTGTTAGGCACCAGAAGATCTGCATGGGATAGGGCTTTTGATAAATAGCCCAGCTGTGAGAAAACTTTCAGCTTTAGTCTGTCTTTTCATAGAAATAGAGATCTAGGAAAAAAACCTACAACATTTATCTCTTCCTTTGCTCCTGAAATGTGTTGTAAAGGTGACAATTTTTCCAGTTGTGATAGCTGTAGTTTCATTTTACATATAGAATTTGTCTTCTGGTAAGCCAGAAGTTTTGCTTTCTATTACTGCTTATTTATATATTTCTCAGTTGGGAAGCAGAAAATACATACACATTTCAGTTGAGACTACTATGAGAATTCAAATTGCTTGTTTCCTCTTTCAAAAATTAGATCCCCCCAATCAATCAGGTTATTGCAAACACATGCTTTTTGGCTATTTTTTAATCCTATAACATCCAATTAATTTAGTCTAACCTCTTACATCTAATCATGCAATGTATCTTCCTCATGAGTGGAAAGTAAACTGTGCTTTAACAAAATATGGAAGTAAATTGCTGGTCATTTCATTCTACACGTTTTTCCTAAAAATTTTGATGTGATCAACAACTATATATCTCCCCATTAAGATACCAATCAAGCTGCTCAGTCACAAGTGACTAGTTCCTTACATGAAGCCTTCTTTCATAATCTTCAATTATGAGACTTCCATAGCTTCAGTTCGGTTATTTAATATTTTATAGTTTAAAAGATAGACTTGTTAAATGATACTGTATGCTGTGTTTTCACCTAATGACTTCATGCTTTAAAATAATTAATCCATGAAATATCTTCAATCTTAGGTAAGATTGTCTCTCAGCTCTTGTGAATTGCATTCGATAATGTAAGGGACGTAGAAGACTTGCTAAATCTTCTGCTTCAGAAGCTTTCTTATATAGAACAAGCAGACTTAATTTGATCAGACAGAATAACCGATGAAACATATTTTTTTTACAGATAATAACTTCCTCTAAATTTCTTACATGAAGTTGCATTATGCCAATATTCTTTGAAGAAGTGACATTTTCTCTGAGTCTACAGTACATATGCGTGAATAAAAGTTAATAATTTTACAATGCTAAAATTGTGAAAAATCCCCCAAAATAAATGGGCTCTTCATGTACTGTTGCAGCACAATTCTCCTAATTCTTCATACCCTGAAATGTGCATTATTATAGTTGCACACAAACCTGCCTGGGCCATCAATCTGACCGACTGAATCAGATCCTGTATTCTCATGGAAGTGTGATAATTTGAGTGCCCATTCTCAGGTTACAATTCAGCAGTGCATTTAAGGTAACGCTTAATTGTAAGCACCGGTACTGTAGAAGTTCCATTTACCTCAATAACTTATTTGGGCATTTATATCTAAGCAAGTCCTAAAGAGCTACGCATGTCCTCTGTTGGAGGACGGCTTTTGGATGGTAAATCACAGAATCACAGAGTGATGAAATCAAATATTGTAATACTTCATGAATTGCTGGATCATATGGTATTTTACAGTTGAACAGAGAGCTAAGTTTTGTCGTCTCTGCATTAATAGGATCATTATCGTTGTTTTCATTATTATGGCCCATTGTATTATTTTGCAAATGAGGAATTAAAGGCCCAAGCAGATTAGGTTTGGGATTCATCTGCCCTAATTAGATATCTCAAAGTTAGACTTTCTTAGTCTGCAGTACTCACCATAGGCTTCTTTTCTAATCAGCAAAGAGAAATAGGCACCTCTTCAAAGTGGTTCAGATCTTCCTAGAAGAGAGGCTCTGAAGATGTCTCCTCTGCTGATTATAAAGAGATTGTAGAGTCACTGGTTCAAATTCAGATAGCCAATTTTTAAAGGCAAATGAATCCCATCTTTCCCGAGTTAATTGTGGTCACAAAAGCATCGGTGGCAAATGTAAAAACTGAATACAAGTTTGGCCTTTTTTCCATCTTTTAGATCTATTCTTTGGCCCCCTCACTGGTCACAGGTTTCAGGGTATTTCATTTCACAACCCTGACTTATCATAGAATCATAGAATCATAGAATGGTTTGGGTTAGAAGGGACCTCAAAAATCATCTAGTTCCAAACCCCCTTTCCATGGGCAGGGGCACCTCCCACTAGACCAGGTTGCTCAGGTTGCCCTGTCTAACCTGGCCTTGATCATGTTTTGCTAATTCAAATTGTATGTGAATATCCAATACCACAAAAGACTACAAAATGCTACAAGGTTTCAAAAACAGGTACTTTAACTGTAGCCAAGATCAGAGATATTTGTAAGCCATTGAAGATAAATCCTATTGGAATCCTATCTTGCACTGCTCGGTGTTCATCCACTCTTGATAATAGTCAGGTATGTTGATATCAAATGTCTGTGAAGTTGTAGTCTGAACTTGACTGTGCAAACTATTATTATGAGGTTTACTGCTCTGCTGCTTTGTTTTGCCCTTGTTTGTGTGTTTAATTTTTGTTGAACATTTTTCTGATGCGTGGAACCAGAAAGCAACCTTCAGTGCCTCCCTTGTCCCCAGTGAAGGAGTCATTGATGTGTTCAGTGAAGTTGACAAAATGGGTTTTCCCACGTAACAAAGTGATGGTGAAGAAGCTGAATTCGGGGTTATGGATTTCTCCTACTGCACTGTGAGACAACCATTTTCTCCAAAAGCCCCTTTATATCATGACATAGACTTGCTGTGTTTCAAACAGTTGATCCTTGTAGTTGGCATGATATTTGGGGCTGGTCACTTATGCCTTAGTATGGGGTCCCATCATGTCATTACCTATAGAGGCAATATCATGACTCTGTGTCCTGTCTCTTGGCTCCCATCAGGGCAGGTTTTTTATGTCACTACCTTTTCCTTATTCCAGTAAGGACTGAGAAGAGGGAAATCAGTGGATGTCACCATATGTCCCCTCTTTTCTCTCCTTTTCTTCTCTCTCCTGCTTCCAAGACCGTACAGAATGGTCCTTTTAGATATAGTCTGATGCTAAGAGTGAAGAACATCTCTGTGCATTTTGGTCAGATCCTCCTGAGATGTGGGACAAACGGAGGGAAATCTTGACTGGCCCCTGGCTGCTCAGGGGCATGGGCAGCAATGAAGCAGTCACAGATGCATGGGGCAAGAAAAGGTCCAGCATCCTCATCACAACCTCACTCCAGGCATTACAGCACTTCCCAATGACTACATTATAGGTCACATTTATATTTTATGGTGTCACTACGCATGTTGTTGTTCTAGTCTAAGGCTTTGATGATTGTGCAGCAGCGAAATAAAATATGTAGCTTCTTGACAGTATTGATTTCCAAAAATAAAAGCCAGTCACTGACCCATGGCAACATACTCTTTCCTTCACTGCTATGTGCTGCGCTGGGCTGTGGCCTTAGTTCTCATAGGAGCACTTCATGCTGGGGCACACAGAAGGAGCCCTGCACAAATCAGCAAAGCTGAGTCAAGCCAGTAATTTCCTGGATTGGTGCATCAGAGGGACTTAACAGATGAATGTGGTTTGGGTTTTTTTCCCACAGAAAAGATTTTCTTTTAAACCTGTTGTTCATATAAGGCAACTGATATCAGTTCATTGAATGACTCATGCTTTCTTCACAAAATTATGAATTTACAGTGTAACTTGTAACTAAAGAATCCTTTTCAGCATACCTGCAAGACTCCCCCTGGTGAATTCAACTTCACCAGTTTACCCCTTAGCATTTTTGCCATGTTTATTCTTTTCTTATCCCGTTATCTAGGCAAGCAGACTAACTAGTCTGAATTCTTATCTAAATATTTCCCAATCTTATAGATAATTAATTTACAGAACTACAGATATGCAGGCAGAAGAAAGTAGTAAAACCAGGATTGATTATCCAGCAGAAAAACAAATAAACTCATATTTGTCCCCAGGCAGAGCTCCACCTCAGATAAACTAAGATCTCGAGTCTTCTCTTAGGCTTGATTCGGTTTATCTGAAGATGTAATCTCAGAGGACGTAACCATGGATTTTACTCTGCCTTTATGCTATGTTGTCAGGGTAACGGCTGACCTCTAGTGGCAATAGAAATAACTTGCTAATGGATCCCCTCGGGTTCAGCTGGGAACCAAATTTGCAAACGTTTGGGTAATTGTATAGTGTGCGTTATTGTGGAAAAATGAAAATCAATCAATGTAATGGAATTACAATGGTATTAAAAAGGAATATGAGCTTGAATTCAATTTCCTTGACAAATAATTTTTCTTGGAGGCAAAGGCTTACATTAAAACTTTCGGAGTCAGTTGCTGGTGGACATCGATGTGTACAAGTCAGTAAGGAACTTGGGACCTGCAAGAAATATATTTCTTCACAACAGGCTCTGTGTATCCAGATGATTTGTGTGGTTCTGCTCAGGCTGGTTGGTTCCCGGGCCATTTCCAATGCACAGGTCTGTTTTTCTTCTCTGTGCCTGAAATCTGCACGGAACAGGACACAGGGAGGAAAGTGAATGACTCATCCCTTACGCTCAACACCCCTCCATGACACACACATGCCTTCACACCAAGAGAGCTGAAGAAGAGAAAGGAAAAAAGAAAGTCAGGGGAGACCACCCGCCTTCTCTCTATCAGAAGGCTTTCGTGGTCATTACGACTTGGTCTTTATATTGGACTCGCTCCAACTGACTGGGAGTCAAGCAACTTTTCTAGGAGAAGAGAAGAAACAGTGCATGGGGATCAAAATGTAAGTAGGAGCTGACTATATAAATCAAATACTTCTGCATCATGTGTGCACTGACTGTACTCTTTGGCAGAGATCTTTGGAAATGCTTGGATGCAGTTTAGCTACTCGTTTGGGATACTGCTCAAGCAACTGTTTTCCAAAGGTGGCTTATTACTTTCTGAGCAACCAGCCTCAAAATGGGCTCCAAACTGAGGCATTTGGGCTAACCTGAATGCCAGAAAACTACATCCACTGCAGAAAGGTGGGTAACAGGAAGGTGGGGAGGCAATAGGGCCACAGAAGGACAAGCTCTGGAACTGGGCTGCAGCGAGCAAGGTGGGAGGCGAAGCAGCACCACACTCGTGCAGCTGACAGCCAGGGCAGAGCACAGTGACACCAGTGGGAGAGCTGCCCGAGTGGGCTTGTACAGTAGGTGCCAGCCTGCCTCTGCTTTCAGCAATCTCCCATTGAACCCAATCACATGTGTTTGCCTCGTTGGAGGCATGCTGATTGTACACTGCAAGGGCAACAGCTTCAGAAATGCCACAATGTGGCTACAGAGGAAAACAAAAAAGAAAGGGCCAAAGCATGGCACTTCTGTGATGGGTGCTAAAAGGTTATGTAGCATAAAAGTGTTGAAGTCCACAGAGGACAAAGCCACCAAGGGCTACTTTGCATACAGAAAGCACCTTGGGCTCAGGAGACCCCAAACCACCATGCTTTTGAGGCTGGAAGAGCCTTGGGAGGAGGGGAAGTTTTACTCTGTTTTGCTCTATTTCTGTGCTTTTTCCTCATCCTCAACTGCAGATCACCAGTGAAAACAGAAAACTGGGTCAGCTGGATGTGTTGTCTGACAGTAGGTCTGATGCTTTGTTCTTAAGTGACCTCCCCAAAGCCGGGACGTGATGTTCTGAAAAGATTCAATTGTCTGTTATTGCCCTGCACCCGCATTGCAGGGGTGAAAAAGAAGCATAACCAGGTTCAGCCCCATTGTGCTGAACAAACTCAAGAGCTCTCACAGTTCAGCTTTGTTTCTTACCGAGGTGTTTGCTACCACTGTGTGCTCCCATTTAAAACTATGACGTAGATACACCTACACACACTGTTTTCAAAGAATTGCCATTGTCATAGTTGTTGCCAGATATCAGATAATTTCGACTATTTTTCTATCTCTGTTTCTTATCAGGAATCTGAATTGTTTCAAGGCATCCTGTAAGCCCTGCTGGAGGGGACCTTTTATAAACAATTAAAAGGTTGTATTTTCAAATTGTTGTTGAAAAATGACTGTTGTATTTTCAAAATTACTTGATGTGCAAGCAATTAAATGTTTAGAGAAAGGGAAGCCATAAATAAAGAGAACTTTTATCTTGACGGCTAGTAGGAGTTGTCAGATGCTGTGTTTGTGTTAAATGTAGCCTGATACTACTTGTTCATATAATTAATAGGTGACATACTGTCTTATCTGATCTAGACTGTGGGAAGGATAGCTTTCTTGAACAAGCAAGTCTCTGCCGTTCTTACTGCTTAGCTAAGCCGTGGCCATAGTGCATTCCACAACAACTGGCTTCTGGCTCTAACCCTTGCTGGTTGAGGGTAGATAATCTCATGCAGTTATCCGCCTCCTGGGGCAGCCTGGTAACACTTTGTGCTGTACATGCCTATCTACTCTGATTCAGGCTTGGGATATTAGCTTGCTATGCTCTAAACCCAGTGGTGATTTCCCCAATAGCAGTGGATCCAAATGGTCACCATCCCCTTTGCACTTTGGAAGGGCCCAGGAGGGAGAACCTGTCAGCAGATCTTCCCCATCTCTTAATGGACAGTTTTCTGCTTCTGGGTAGCAAATGGAAAACATGACTCTGTACAAGTTCTTGGTGTGCAAATATGTGTTTGGTTATATGTATTGTGGGATGCTGTGTGGTCCTGGTTTTGTGGAGTGAGTCCCTGAGGAGTCCAGGCCTCAAGGCTCAAGCAGTCCGAGTAAGGGACTCATGTGTTTACCTTCTGTAAAACAGTCAGGCTTTCAGAAGTAATTGTTTCACCACATAAAGAGTATAGCAACTTTGACAAATACAATGGAGGTTGATTTTGGGTCATAATCACATTGAAGGCAATCATGGGGCTTTAAATTAATAAGATATGTATTAAGCATAGTCTGAAAACACTCCCACTTCAGTAATCCTCTCAGAATCCTTTTATCCTTTTGAAGGATTCATGTAGCGTTTAAGTTAATAATGTATTTCTTAAAAATAGTTCTTCTTTTCTTAGCAGATGTATGACAGCTGAACTTGTCAAACCTCCTAATTTAGGACTGTACTCCTGTTTAAGTTGAAGTGTCCGTATAGCATTTGAGAGTCTTCCCAGGTTTTTTTGAGAGGCTCACCAGTTGGAAAACCCAGATCCAAGCTTCTATTCCAGTATCCCTGCAGTCATTGACAGAGACAGCAAAGGGCTTTTCCACCTTCTCTTGGGTCCCAAAAGTTATCCCTGTTGTTCCAGGAGATGTTCTATTTTTAAATGATACTGTAATATATGAAGTATTTGGGTTGTCTCTCTCTCAATTTTTTGCATGGTTTCCCAAGAAAACAAAACCAAAATTTGTGTAATCCAGTGGGACTAGTCCTGTATTAATAAACTGCAATTTGTCCATCTTTCCTGCATTTTGAACTGCGATAAGGGCAGCAGCCACTCCAGATCCTACAGGTTCCATAAGAATTAGCAGCTCGCTAAAGGTCAGAGACTCAGATTAGTGCTATCCATTAAGAAAAAGCCTATCTTGTGAGCTCAGGACCTGTTTGGCCTGCTGGCACAAAACCTATCACAACACGAGAGCCTGAGTAGTAATTAGAGGCTGCAGAAGAGCAATAAAGGTCATCTGTGTTATTTATGAAGCCTTTTCAGGGGGGTAATGCTGAGAGTGCAAACAGGAGGAGGATCTAATGGTACAGATGGAGGGGCTCATGCTCTAGCTGATGGAAAGCTGGGAGCATTTTGGTGGGAATAACTGTTAACTGGGTGTGCCATCATCATCACTGCAATGGAGACATATAAAGCACACAGCACACAAATTCAAAGAAGATGAGATTTCATTAGTTCTTCTATTCATGAAACAGCTTGCTGAAAAAATAAATATATGGGCAGAAGTTAGCAATGATACCGACATTGTTAAATGGAAGTGATTTTCCAGATCACCCAAAGAGCAAAAACTTCTTTGATTTGTTGCAATTCCCTGCATGCTGCTAACAAGAACCAGCTGAAATAGTCATGAAGAATCCCCACCCTAATTAATCTAATTTAGAGGTTTTTCGGCAGAATCTGTTACGTTTCCAAACTGACAGGAACCCTTTACTAAAACTTCTTTTTTCTCAATTCCAGAGAATACAAAGAGGATAAAACTCCTGTCTGGGGCATAACAGTTACATTTTCATTATGAATTTGAACATAATCACAACCTTTCAGAGAAACAAGCAATATCTGGTGTGTTGACTAATCTGAAAAAGTCAGTATGTTTTTCAAGTATGTTCAAGTATATCAGTATGTTTTCCATTGTCTTTTCACTGTATAAACAAGAAAACAAGACCCAGTACAAACTCCAAAGGAAGTTCATGGAACTGTGTCATGTAAATCCAGAAGAAAAAATTGTTACCACTTATAAAAGTTGAAGCTGTTTGTTTTTTCCCAGCTACTGACAAGCCACTGACTGTCTTTGAGCTTGGGATTCTGGTGGAGTGGATCTTAGTTTCTGATCATGACTATACTTTGTTTAGGAGACATACAGTCTAAAATACAAAATATTATCTCCATGTGTGTCCTGTAGGACTAGAACTGTTTCTTGCTCTCAGATAAGATTCTTTGTATTTCCCAGTCATGAAGAAAAAATTATCTGGAGTTGTGTTGCTGACTGGCAAGTCTTGAATCTCTTTAAATGCTAACTCACAGCATTAAACACAGAATATCTTGGGTTGTTATGGTGATCCATGAATTGTATTCTACCAGCTCATTCTTCATTTTGAGTTTTGCAGGTGCTTGGTGAATTCAGGTCATGCTGAAGGAGCTGACAGTGCTCAAAAAGGCCATTGGTTTGGCAATGTGCTTATCCTGGTTTCCCAGGAACAGAACCATAGGCCAGCCATGGCAGCCAGGCCATGAGTAGCCCTGAGTCAGCTGGGAGATCCGATCAAGGCAGCTGACTCACAGGTGTAATCCATATCACTTAATCATGCTCATTAGAAAAGGAGGGAGTTCACGAAGAGCAGAAATCCTCTTCCTGGGGCTTCTCCTTCTTGGCCTTCTGCTCCTGCTGCTGATCCTAGGGATGAGGCTGAGTATAGCTTTGTATCCCTTATGTTGGTGATTGTATTAGTTTTGTTGTTTCATTAAATCTGCTTCTACGTCAGTCCATGGGGCTTCTCCCTTTTCTCCCCAATTCCCTGTCTTAGCTGGGGAGGGGTCATTAGGTGACAGAACAACTGCTACAGTTTAGCCCCAGGTACAGATTAAACATAGACAGTGCTGCCCACAACTTTTGTTAGAATGAGACTTTTGAAGGGTGTTGGATTGCTAAATTAGGTTTGTTAGAACACAAACTAGAAACAATGCCGTTTGAGAGAGGCTTAAGCAACAGGGCGTGAATAGATACATCCGGGAAACTACAGGCCTGTCAGCCTGACCTCAGTGCCAGGGAAGATTATGGAATGGTTCATCTTGGGGGAGATCACGTGGCAAGTGCAGGACAACGGGGGGATCAGGTCCACCCAGCGTGGGTTCACGAAGGGCAAGTCCTGTTTAACCAACCTGATCTCTTTCTATGATCAGGTGACCGCCTAGTGGATGAGGGAAAAGCAGTGGATGTTGTCTACCTGGACTTCAGTAAGGCATTTGACACTGTTTCCCACAGCATTCTGATGGAGAAGCTGCTGGCTCATGGTCTAGAGAGGTGGACTCTTCGCTAGGTTAAAAACTGGCTGGATGGCCGAGCCCAGAGAGTTGTGGTGAATGGAGTTAAATCCAGATGGAGACCGGTCACAAGCGGTGTTCCTCAGGGCTGGGTCTTGGGACCAGTCTTCTTTAATGTCTTTATCAATGACCTGGATGAGGGGATGGAATGCACCCTCAGTAAATTTGCAGATGACACGAAATTGAGTGGGAGTGTCGATCTGCCTGAGGGTAGGGAGGCTCTGCAGCGGGATTTGGACTGGCTGGAGCGATGGGCTGAGGCCAATTGTATGAGGTTTAACAAGGGTAAGTGGTGGGTCATGCACTTCGGGCACAACAACCCCATGCAGCGCTACCGGCTTGGGGAAGAGTGGCTGGAAAGCTGCCTGGCGGAAAAGGACCTGGGGGTGTTGGTTGACAGCCGACTGAACAGGAGCCAGCAGTGTGCCCAGGTGGCCAAGAAGGCCAATGGCATCCTGGGCTGTATCAGAAACGGTGTGACCAGCAGGAGTAGGGAGGTGATCGTGCCCCTGTACTCGGCACTCGTGAGACCACACCTTGAGTACTGTGTCCAGTTCTGGGCAACACAGTATGGGAAGGATGTTGAGGTGCTGGAGAGAGTCCAGAGCAGGGCAACGAGGCTGGTGAGAGGTCTGGAAAACAGGCCTTATGGAGACCGGCTGAGGGAACTGGGGTTGTTTAGTCTGGAGAAGAGGAGACTGACAGGAGACCTCATTGCCCTCTACAACTACCTAAAAGGAGGTTGTAGTGAGGCTGGTGTTGGTCTCTGCTCCCAAATTACTAGTGATAAGACAAGAGGAAATGGCCTCAAGTTACGTCAGGGGAAGTTTAGGTTGGATATTAGGAAGAAGTTCTTTACTGAGAGGGTGGTTAGACATTAGAACAGGCTGCCCAGGGAGGTGGTGGAGTCGCCATCCCTGGGGGTGTTCAAAAAATGGGTTGATGAGGCACTTGAGGCCATGGTCTAGTGGTTTAATGGCTAGGAATATGATGGGATAAAGGTTGGACTTGATGACCCTGGAGGTCCCTTCCAACCATAATTATTCTATGATTCTATGATCCCCTTGTTCAATGCTCCTTGTAGATGAGTCCTTGCCTCCAGTTTTGCTTGGTCCAACTCTTTTTAGTGACTTTCTGAGCTCTGCAAGCCACTGTCTGCCTGGGGACATTGTCATCTCCAAGGCGTGGCAGTGTCACTCCCCACTGGTTTCATCAGGAGTCTCTCAGTGTCTCCAAGAACAGGTTGTCACTCTTCCTTTTCTGCTGCTCCATAGAGCTGTCCCTTCTTTCACAGGAGGATCACTTCTTTGTCTCCCAGGTTAACAGCAGCCATCTTTTTATTGTCCTACCACACCTAATTATCATGCATGAATTGCACAATGAACCCTGAACAGATAAAGCAGATGCTGTCCATCATATGGAGTATAGGAAGTACTCCCACAGGGTGGGCCTTCTTTTCCTCTCTCGTCTGCTATTATTTCATTGTTGATTAACTCCAGAAGACTGTAAGGCTGTGTGTAGGGAAGGATGCTGGGCACAACGGCTTCTTGCAGCATGCTGTGTGTTCAGGCATGGCCCAGTCTGCAACCAGCACCGCCAACAAAATCTGTCCTTTGGTAGCATCATGGCCAGCTGGTAGTGAGTGACAGTTAGCCCACCTCATATTTGGACAGGAGCAGTTTCTTATGCTATGGGACTGTAATCATGATCCTTTTAGCCTGCAAAATTTCCAAGAGGATATAACCCCAAATGACTTTTTGCTTTTAAAGAAGAGAGTGAACTCTCCAATTAGCAGTACTAGCAGACTCATTAGCCCAAATTAGCCCTGGCAGAGGAGAATTGTTCTTGGTTACTTTCACACCCAGCCTTTTGCAAGGAACTGCTCTGTTGCAGTAACATGTGAATGTTCATGCTTACCATATCGGAGGTCATTTGTATGTCAGGCATCTGCTTTTTGTAATGTGAAAAATATCCCATGTGTAGTGTAAATGCCTCCCACCCACTGGGAGCCAGTTAGCAGCTTCACTTCTAGAGAGACAGCATGTAGTTTGGGAAATACAGGTCAGGAAACAAGGATCTCGTAGTTTAGGTTCTAGGTGGATTAATCAAAAGAAATGCAACTTTCACTGTTGCTTGGCCAGCTCTCAGATTCCACCTGAAAACCTACTCTGGTAGCTCCCATGTGAACTTTCTGAAAATCTTTCTGCTGAAATAATACTGGAATAAGCTCAGGACTGGTTATTAGAAGAGTAAATATATGGACCAATATGCTACCAGACCCAGTACTCCAGTTGTGTATCACAGAATCACAGAATGTTAGGGATTGGAAGGGACCTCAAAAGATCATCTAGTCCAATCCCCCTGCCAGAGCAGGAACACCTAGGTCAGGTCACACAGGAACATGTCCAGGCAGGTTTTGAATGTCTCCAGAGAAGGAGACTCCACAACTTCTCTGGGCAGCCTGTTCCAGTGTTCTGTTACCCTCACTGTGAAGAAATATAATTATTCTTAAATCCCCTATGCAAATGATTTTAATTTTCAAATTTTCCCATTGCTTTAAAAAAGTAATGTGCATATGGTTTACATTTATTTTATATATATGTAATAGAATTTATTTTTCATCTGCTTTTAGTGCAAGTATAATCTGCTAGGTGTTTTGCTCTGAAAATTCGTAATAGACCTCTAGTAGCATTTTATAAATATTTTAAAGTGCAATTTATTCCCTTCGTATTTACACCTATGAATTACTCATTACTTAGCACATCTTTCCTCCTGTAAGCAAACAGCAGTGGTTGCCACACTTTTAAAATGGAAGCTGTCAAGATAAAGGTGAGTTTCATTGATGAATGACTACTGTGATACTGCACTGCAGACAGTAGGAGCTTGGTTGGAGGTGGCTTTTAACAAAGATTTCTCACATTTGCCAGAATTGCATGGGTGCAAATGAAAGCAGATAAACCTCACCTCATCTGCAAGTAAACTTTTTTTTCTCAAATGCTTTTCATAACAGTATCTAATATTTATGTAATACCTTTCATCCCTAGCATTTTACAATTAATTAATCTTCATAGCTCTCTTCCTAAATTAAGAGCATTGACAAAATTATGCTGGAGAAGCTAGGCTGATTGCCCAGGATTTGCCTCTAACACAAAGTACTGTTTTACTATTCATCGCATACTTAATTCCATTTTGAGTGTAAAGAAAAGTCTTGAGAGCAAATAACCTGTACTCTGAATCTCTGCAGAAGATACCTTGTAACGGTGACTGCAGGACATTGTGAGATCATACTGCAATCTCTCTGCTCCCTTGCAGCATCTTCAGTTAAGTCAAATTTGTGATCTGCTGTCACTTAGGTCACAAAGAAAAGATGACCAAGGTGACAAAAGATGAGGAGAGGAGGTGTGGGTTCACCTTACTTTTGGCCCGTAGTTGTAGATCACTCTTTCAGTGAGCCCTCATTGTAAGCCTGCATCCTTCCCTCACTTCCAAACAGGGTTGGGGATGTGAGGTGTAGGACTGGGACAGGCTGGACCATTCTTCCATGAAGTGAAGACTGGGGAACTCAAGTAGTGAACAGCAACTGTTTCTCTCCTCCTTTTCTCCATCAGCGTGTAAAACATTTGTGCTCACTTGTGTGACCCTCTACTGACTACCAAGATTACAATGAGTAAGATAAAAGGTGCCTATATTATGTCGAGGCCCTGGTGACATCAAGTATCATTGTCCCAAGTAAGAGATCTTTTAGTCTGTGTGAATGGTGCTTGGTTGTCCTTGCCTGACAACATCCTAACAAGTTAACTCACTGTTGTGACTAAGGCATCATCCAGGTTATTTTCAGAGAGGTCTTTAAGTATTGTTCTGACATAAAGTAATGATGCTTCACTTAGGAGTGTTGACAAGGGGTGGATTTGCTGGCTTAAAAAAAAAGAATCATAAAGTTGCTGGGACTGAATGCTTATTGGACCAAAGGGGCCTTTTATGTAGGAACATGGGGGTTTAGAATGACATTTCCTTAAGTTCATCTGCCGTTTTAGTAACAGTGTCAGCGTCCAATCCTAAAAAATGTTTTTACCTGCATGTCACAGTATTGTCATGTCAAAATGGATGTTGCAGTCTTGGGTCCAGCCTGGCAGCAACTTGCCCACTGATGCAGAAGACCAGGAATGGATTAATGACCTTTTTATAACTTTAATTTCAATCCAGACAACCAGTGCTGCTCCAGGAAATTGTGATATTATTGCCAGTGCCCCTGGGGGCACCTTAAAGTGTTTTCAATTCAGCAGCCTTTGATTTAAGAGTAACTATAACTTCTGTATAAAAGTAGCAGATACCATGATGTAGTGTGCTGACATGGCATAACACAGCTCTTGCCCACAAAAGCCACTTGCTTGGAGAAGACTCCCCAATTCCAGGGCATGTGGCAAGAGTGCTGGGGCACTGCGATCAGACAAGGAATTTTACGCCTGGCTACCCAGGCTGTGTTTGCTCTTTGAAGTGTAGATTTCCATCTTCTGAGTAATCAGACCGATATCTTTCACATTTACAAACCCCGCAAGAAGTATATGTCTAGAGTATTACAATAACATAACTGTCTGAGTAAGTAGTGGCATATAGTAGTCCTTATTTTAAGCCTGGTATTGAAAATCAGGGTTGTTCATTCATTATTCCCCTTTCATAGAATAGCCCAGGTTGGAAGGAACCTTGAAAGATCATTTTATATAACCTTTTGTGGAAAAAGGAGCCTAGATGAGATTATCTAGCACCCTGTCCAATCACATCTTGAAGACCTCCAACAATGAGGACTCTACCACGTCCCTTGGGAGGTTGTTCCAGTGATTGATTGTTCTCCCTGTAAAAAATTTCATTCTTCTGTTGAGATGAAACCTCTCCCAGCTTGTACCCCTTGCCCCTTGTTTTCTCCATGTGGCTCCTTGTGAAGATAGAGCCTCTGTCCTCTTTGTAGGAGCCCTTTAAGTACTGGAATACTGTGATGGGGTCCCCCCTGAGCCTCCTCTTCTCCAGGGAGAAAAGACCTAACACCTTCAGTCTTTCCTTGTAGGGCAGGTTCTCCATCCCTTTGATCATCTTCATGGCCCTCCTGTAGACTGGCAACATAGAGGACAAGATCACTTGGGCCCCTGTCCCTTTGACTTGGGCCCCCAGGACTCTGAAATCCTGCTTGATGTTGCCCAGGTTTTGCTTAAATGTGCCATTAGTGCCCATGTGGAAAAGAAATAGGGGATAGTATTCTGTTTTTAACGGTTGTGGCAGTCTCCCTGTGACATCCCAGATCTTGGCTCCTGGCAAGCAGCAAACTTCCCTTGACTATGTATCAGGCCAGCAGATGGGTGCCTCTCAGCAGAGGCACTACTAGCACACAGCGCTTTCTTTTGCAGCTTTTAGTATGTGGCACTGGTGCGATTTCTCCCTGTGAATCTTGCTCATTGGTTTTATCTGCTGCCAGATGCCCGAGAGGTGTTTGCATGCCCTGCTTGTGATGCTTCTGGTGCCTGGTACTCCCTAGGGGCTTCATGGTTCCACTCTGGGCTCTGCCATTAAAATCCTGTGGAAATTACTTCTGCATGCTCCAATTAAATGGCCTTACATTTTACTTATTGGTAGCATTATTGTAACAAATTACTTTAATACTACACATTTGAATACTGCTACTACTAGTCAGTTAAATTCAAATAGGAAGGAGAAAAAAGACTGTAAAAGGATCAGTTGAACAAAATGTTCGATACTTTATCAAGTAGAAAAGTTAAATAATTTGTTCTATAAAGGTACTGTCAGTTTTTAAGAACCTACCTCCTCTATTTAGTCTCTGTGGGTTTCAACATAATTTTCATTTTATATACTTTTAAGAGCTTTCCTTTTGTGAAATGAATGCAATTAAACATCTGTTCCCTGCAAAATATTATGGGCCAAATGGTTTAGATTATTTCAGTTCATAGAAATATCATCATAGCTAAAACACTTTGTACAACTTATTTAACTGGGTCACTGGGTCACAGCATTTAGTATTGCTAATTGTAAAATTAGGTTATTGTAAAATAGCCGTATTTTGCTCAATCTTCTACTAAAAGCACTATTTTTAGTAAATGTGAGATGAGGAAAACTTTTAACAGGTCACATTGAAAATTTATGCTTACTCTCCATGGATAATGCTATTTATAACAGACTTTTGTTTTGCATGTGGGTTTCTCTCTCCAGGTGTTTTTGAATTGTAGTTTTACCTCAAGGCTCCTCATAACTGATAATATTTATTAAAACAAAACTTAGTTTGATCAAACTGGTTATGAGGTTTTGTGAGGAAAACATAATCTGATCAGCAGAATTCAAGTCAAGCTTATTTTTGGAGCCTTAAAAGACAGTATACCCAGTGCAGGTGGAAAAATAAAGCTTTTCAATGAAACATGTTTCCTGACTGTTGATAGCCTGGACTGCACAACAGTTTTTATCAGATTTTTATTTTGTTATAGATTTTTTTTCTGTATGACATCCAAATTAGCCACAAAAGCCAAATCTAGACAGGAGCCAGCACAGAGCAGCATAGTGCACTTTGTGGATTACTTATAAAGGAGTTTGTGAAAGTTAGCTGGGAAAGGCAGGTTCTCATATGCTATACAGAAATAAATACGTGGTGTTTCTCAAAAGGTCTATACCACCAGTAGGAAAATTTCCAGTAGGAAAATTCAAACAGATCAAAAAAGTTGAAAACTTCTAATGGTCATGCAACTCTCATGTGCCCTTATCCTCACTGTAGGAGATACAATGTGGGGGAAGGGGCAACAATATGTGCCCCCTGTGGAAACTCTTTCTGTTCTAGGTATGGGAAGTGGTGAACATTGTGCTTTATACATCATTTTCTAAAAGATATAGGAGTGAATCTGTGAGAATTAGGCAGTTTCTTGGACATGAGTGATGAGGGTACCCCTGCCTCTTCCCTTGTCTGCTGGTGCACAGTGCTCAACTCTGGCAGGACAGATAGGTGTACCTGCTGGGTCTGATGTCCTTCAGGGGTGTGGGAGAAGGAAGCTCAGATTATGACCAAGTCAGCCAAGATAACCCAAACTATTCTATATAAGATGGGGGAAAAATTTTCTTGAACACTATGTTGTGTAACAGGATGAGTATGATTGCCAAGCACAGTGAATGGCTGCTCTGAACAGCTTACATGCCTCCCTGCCTGTCTCCACAGCACAATGCAGCTTTGGTGCCAGTCACCACCTTTCTCTTCCAACCACAGCACTGCTCAGCCTTCATGGGAGGTTCTGCTCAGCTGCTTGCATCCTTCATACTCTGAAATGGAGACATCTGTTGGTTTGAAACTCCTTCAGGGCTGAGATGGTGATTAAGAATAAGTAGTTGCGAGCTGAATTTGAATGTAAAATGGAATAGGAGTGAAGTTCCTAAGCAGCTTTGAGGATCTATGCCTGAACTCACAAAATGCAATTGACTAACTGGAGACTCTCTAGGGCTTTTCCATCCTTGAGGTTTCAGTATGACATCTCCTGTGCTTAGCCCATATTGCATGTTCTGGAGTCATTGTTATGCCAAGGAAAGAGGCAACTACGTTTACTAGCTTTTTGATCTAGCATAATTCCACGTAAACTGTAGCACACGTTATTGTGGCTTGGCAGGGAGGAGCAGGACTGAATGCTACCAGACCTTAAGCACTGACAATTGTTAGGGCATTGCTTAACCTCTCATAGTCTGGTGAGCTGTGGCATCCAGTATGGATTGCTAAAGCTGATGGAAATTAATTCATGCCATTGGAATGTCATTAACACTTTTTACCAAGGATTATATCCCTTTAAGTGTCCAAATATGGCACTCCAAATCAGTGCTCAAGAAAACTGGAAGCAGCAATTCCAGAAAAGAGGCATTTGTTGATGATATAATGCTATAAGTGTCAACAGATGTTATTCCCGATCATAAGGCATGTGACTTTAATTTTGCACTTCTTGCCATCAGGAGGAACTCCTTGCAGAGTGATGTCGCTTCTAATCCTGTCTTTCACAGATGCCTGTGCCCTGTTAAAACTGGCATGCCAGTTCAGAAGTAGGCATGGTGTCACTAGAGCAGATGGTCATGAGCACAAGTCATGCTACAAAACTGGTGTTTCTAGAATTGTGAATGCTGGGACTGATGTATTACCCGAGAACATCAAAATCTCCCTACCCAGGAAAACTCCCGCCTAAGTAGGTTGATATGTACCATTAATGCTTTAGTGCTAGCAGAGAGTGAATGTTATCTGTATCTTCTTTCTGGTTGTTCTAACTTTTAGGCAACCACTGGTGATCCCAGGGGCCATTCTGAAAGATGAGGACATTAGAACGTAGATATGTCTTTGGCAAAAAATGCTGACAATGCTTGGTGTTACTTTGACAGCTCTACAGTGCCTGGGAATTATTGCGGTGTGGAGGACTGCTCTGCGCGGCAACAAGGGGGAGAAGTGGCTCTTGGACCTGTATTCATCCATCTCCTCTGTAAGACAGTGTATGACTCTGCCAGACAAATACCTGAAGTAAAACTGTGCTCCTGTTTTACTTCATGTGCTTTTTGCTTGGTATAGAGAGTAGCATTTTTCTTAAGCACTCATCCTAAGTCAAACTTGGCTTGCATTGAAGATCACACCTTAGTTGCCCTCACTGGGATCAAATACAGTATTTCTTACAAATTCAGCCTTCAATAACAGTTACTTTTTGTAAATATACTGAACGTGGGATTTAAAAAAATCTGTTGCTTGGATACAGCTACTTATTTTCTCTCCCAAAATGAACCTGCTGAGAGGAATTTAAATGTTTAACTATGGTAATATGTTCTTCTTAACTCATGTGAGCAAGTAGAGCTTCTAAAAGCACTATGAGTACTTGCTTGCCTTCAAGTGTACCTCAGGTGTTAAGAACCAGCCCTTCCTACAACTAATTGATAGGCTTCAGTAATTATACAATAAGATCAATTTGATCTGATCTGTGAGAAATTAATCCATATGTCTAGGAGAAGCTTGCAGCAGATATGTTTCTCTCTTCTCAGTTAGAGAAGCAAACATTTCCCCACTATGTAGTCCTACTGCCTCAGCTTTTCAGGGTACCACAGGTGACACTTCAGTGGAGTATTTGTGACATGGGATGTTTCTTGCCACTGTGATCAGAGTCATACACTGAATGAGGAAAGTTTGCAGAGAAGATTTGGTCATGAATGACTTTGACAGTTCAGCTCCAAGTAGTGCCAAGAGATGACCCCTTCAGGAGGTGGATACGCAGTGATGTCTCAACCCATTTTAAAATGTCTGCATAGCCCAGGTACCTTTGGCAACATTCCAATAACCTTATGTTATCCTTTATGATCAGCAAATACTATGCTGTCTTCACCCTATACCCTGTGGGGCTTTAATTAGCTAGCTATACAAATGAGCTCAGCTAGCCAAGCAGCTGTACAATCCACCAGTGATAGGCAAAGCTACCACCAACACATGGTGAAATTTTATTACATAATGAAATGCTCATCTTGTCTGGTAGAGGTGTAACATTTCACAAGAGCACAAATAAAATGTGTTACGTGATTCTGAAGTGTGGCATAGTCAGCAAGTTGTCTGCACTAGCACATACAGAAATTTTATTTTGTGGTGAAATTTTCACCTTGCTTGATGAGGCTTGTAACACTTCAGTAGGGAGCAGCATGTAGCTCCACTCAAGTAAGAAATCCATTTAGTTGGACCCTAAAATGTGTATTTTAGTTGGTGAGGTGAAATGAATAAGTCAGTATTGATACAAGGAGGTGCATCAGCAGAAGGCTGTATTTCTACTATCTATTATGCATGAAGGACACTGAAAATGGGTCTGTGCCACAAAAATTAATCTAGAAATTATTTTGGTTCAAAATTCAGGTTTCAGTTTTGAATGCCAAGACTTCTGAAAAATCAGATTTTATAAAGGCATGTGGCATGCACAGACCTCCTCTAAAATAAATGTTACAACAGATTATTGCTCTAACAGCTTTGAGCCAAGAAAATGCAATGGGAAAAAGTGCTTCAAGCTAGGTTTAAGCATTGTGTGAACATCAGTCCTTAAGCCATTTCTTCTGGGTGGAAGAGAAGCCTGTCATCAACAGTAGTTAGGTATCTTCCTTATCAGATCATTACCCATGGCAGTGATTTTAAATTTCCTTTTGTGCTTGTATTCGTGCTTGAAAACTGGGGCACAGAAGTGCAGCCTAGTAAAACCCAGAGCAATAACACAGCCCAGTGTTTTGCAGGTGAAAAAAGTCATTCCAGTCTCATTCATCATCTGGTTTTCCTGCTTGCTTTCTCAGTCTGTCTCTGCTATTCCCTTGCTATGTGAGTTTGGAGAGCTGCTCAACTCCTTCCTTATTTATAAAGCTCATTGAGTTCTGTGACTAGAAAGTGCTTTACAAATGCTAAGTGGGCTCGCTGCTGCAACAACTAGACATACCTTTGTTGTCATTAAACTCAGCATCAAGTAGTATCTAAGGATCTTTAAGATGGAAAGGGCTTGCAGTTACCCTGGGTAAATGTTTGTGCTTCAGTGAACTTTGACAGTACCAGCATGTTCCCAGTGTCTCAGGTGTGATTACAGCTGTGGCAGGGCGCTGACAGCTCCAAGCCTGTTGCCAGTGCAGCAAATGCTTGACCTGCTATGAAGAGCTGGAAACTCACTGCATTTCAGCAGGCTTCACGTAGCAGCCCACAAGACAAGGAGCTGCAGAAGCAGCTGCACTCATGCTTTAATACTCTTTTGGGGTCTGTTTCTCAGCAAAACAGAGACCTGTAGGCGTTGTCAGACAAGCTATTTTTCTAGGAAGGACCGAAGTGCTCCGGCAGAAGGAGACTTTATTGCCCTCGCGTGCAGGCAGGGAAATCTGTGGCTGTGGGGCTCTAGAACACAGAGCTCTTTCTGTTGCTGTCTCCTCTCAGAGGAAGACCCGCCCATACAACATGGCTTAATTTCTTGTCAAACGCAGGGTTCCCCCCCATGCATGCTCCTGCTGATTTTACAGTTGTATGTAACATCATACCATATTTCCATGCCTTTTTGTAAATTTTGTAAATAACTCCAGAGAATACGTACAAGAGAGACAAACTCCTAGTGATGCGTACAAGAGAGCCTTCCTCTTCCAAGGGTGAGGAGTCCCTGAAGTGACCTGCTGCAGGGCAGGGCCAGATGGTGAAGAGGACAGTGGCACATATGGAGAGAGGGTGACTCAAGCCATCTGGGAGCCAGTGGGGTTTTGGTCATGGCTTTCTTTGAAAACGCAGCCTACAATATGTTGCCAGCCCTGAGTTCTGCATGTTTTTACTGGCATAACAGTGTAAGGGATGAGTGGGTGCAGCTGGGACTCTCCAAAATACTTTCAAGTCTTCAAACTTGTTTTCTTCTTCCTTGTATTTTTTTCACAAGAAGAAGAGTACGATTCCTTGAGGCTTGTAGTGAGGAGATGATAAAAGTGAGGCTGAAAGCCTTTAGCTCCAGCGGATCATTAATAGTCTGTTAAATATTCTACTGCAAGGTCAACAGTGTTGCTCCTCGTAGAGCACAGTCTGCAAAAATATAGGGCATTTTATGTAGGAGCGCCCAAATGACTTGCCAGGTGCTTCAAAGGCAAGCAAGGAGTCCCCCATGGTTTAGATAAAATGCAAAAGTAGAGGAGTAGGAGTAAAGAGGTACAATACAACAGGGGATGTCATCACCTGGAAACTGTTCATGCACTGCACATCTGGTGTTTCTGTACAGGCTCTTACTGAAAAATAAGAACTGGTGTTCTGGGAGGGCAGATGGCGCTGACTCACCTGCTGCAGGTAATAGCAGAAGGCATTATCTCATGAAGGACAAGTACCATCTGATGAATAATTGTTCTGATTTTCCTTCAACAGGTTAATTCCTCCAAGTAAATGAAAATCTTTATTTTCCTCTTAGATCACAAGGAATATGCATTTTCCTGGATCTTTAATTCCGTTTCTTTTTTGAATGCTATTTGAAAAGTGGAATCCAGCACCATGTGTAGCAAGGTGGAGCTTACCTTGCCCTGCTCCTGGGGAACTAGACACTGCCCTAGTGATATCCATGGAAGCAGCACACGTTTGCTTTTTGAGGCATATTATACATGCATGTGTTGTTGTACCCCACTGTCTCTTTCCAAATCCATCTCTGAGTGAACAGCAAATTGGGAGATCGTGTCTCATATGTCAAATGTAAGAGACAAGATGAGTTCTGCTTTTCTCAGCAAATCCTGAGTATACTGATACTACTGTTGTGGTTAGTTGACCTTGCTGGTTGCCAGACTACTGCTCTCTCACTGCCCCTTCTCAACAGGATGGGGAAGAAAATAAGATGAAGAAGCTCATGGGTAGAGATAAAGACAGGGAGATCACTTAGCGATTACTGTCACGGGCAAAATAGACTCAACTTGGGGAAAATAATTTAAAATTTCCAATTAAAATAGAGTTGAACGGTGAGAAACAAATACGAAAAAACTAAACCAGCTTCCTCCTCACCTCTTTTTCCCAGGCTCAACTTCACTTCTTCCTTTTCAACTCCTCTACCTCCTCCATCCCACCTCCCCACCAAGCAGTGCAGGGGCAGTGGGGAATGGGGCTTGTGGTCAGTCTGTAATAGTTCCTCTCTGCTGCTTCTTCCTCCTCACACTTTTCCCTGCTCCAGCGTGGGTCCTTCCCACAGGCTGTGGTCCCTCAGGATAAAACCTGCTCCTGCAAGGGCTCTCCATCTCCACGGGCTGCAGCTTCCTTCAGGACATGTCCACCTGCTCTGGCGTGGGGTCCTCCACAGGCCACAGTATGCATATCTGCTCCACCGTGGTCCTCTCCACAAGATGCAGGGAAATACCTGCTTCACCATGGCCTTCTCCAGGGGCTGGTGGGAATGCCTCCTCTCCCTTGTTTTCAGACCATGGTGCTCCCAGGGCTGTTTCTCACACTTTTCTCCTCACTGCTCACTGCAGGCCAGTGTTTTGCCCTTTCTTACGTACATTTTCCCGGAGGAGCCTCTGGCTTGGCTGATGGTCCCAGCTGTGCCCTGTGTCATTTCTGATTCGGGGGGGCCATGTTTTTCAGCTTTCCCACCCACACATCTCTCTAATTAGCAGACCTCTTGTGCTGTGTTTTAGACAGTAGAAGTGTTTGCAGATGGCAGTCCTTCACCTTCAATACCTAGAAAAGCTTTTTAACTTTTTTTTTTTTCTTAATAAGAGGTTATGTACTCCCCTGGACACCTCATTTTTCAACGTGGGAATTGCTTCTGTCCGGGCAGATTTGTGAGTCCAAACATTCTCTGTATAATACATTTCACAATAGGTAATAAAGTGTTGCAATTAAAGAGCACTTAAACGGCATTTCTCTTCAAATTAAAGGAATAATTTCCTGTTCAAGGTTAGTGCTTCTACAATCAAAACTTCTAAACAAACAGCTGAGGAAAGAAAATATTTTCTACAGGTGGCACTACCCAAACCTGCTGGGTGAGCCCATATCCAAAACCACTTCAGGAACATGATGCAGACGGACTGAGGTGGACACACATGCTGTAACATCTCCCTGGCACCTGGTGTCCTCATGCACAGCTGCAGAGGGGACCGGGCCAGGCTGGGCCAAACATTCTGCTGATGTGACTTTACTGAAGTCAGCAGTGTTTTGTCAGCAGATAATTCAACACGTAATCTTAAATGTTTGTTGCACAGGTGAAAACTACATCTAGTTTGGATATAAAACAATGACTTGAAGTGCTGAGGGGTTGTTATGTGCACAGCAGCGTAAAGACAAATGATTCAGGTTTTCCTGTTCCTGCATAGTGTACAGTAAACTGTTTTGTTTGAATTTTTAATGTGGCTTATTATTTGAACAAAGGTCAAATGTGTTTGTAGAAGTGCATGTATACTGCAGTTATGCACTTTAAATTAAGACCTATATGCAAGCAGCCTTAAAACACAGCAAAACTTAATGCTATTTTGTCAGAGCGAAAAGGTATATTCTTCCTTTATCAGAAAGATGATTTTCTTTTCCAACCTGCATTTTTTTCCTGGTGGAGTTTCAGGGATAAAAAAAGTAAATCTCTTTTATTTGCACACATTTAAGAAGCCTACATCTTAAAATTACTGGAGACTTGTACAGGCCAATTATTAAAATAATGTTATCATTTTCCTGCAGGCAGTACCTACATATGTATTGTATCTTTTTAAAATAATGGAAATAAAATTTATAGCCCTTTTCTGAAATCCTATGTATTTCTTGCCACTATCTCCACTCATTTTTTCAAACAAAATGTTCATCCTTCTGTAAATGTTCAAGTCCAGACATGCTATAATATTATGCTCCTCTTAGGGTTTCTACTCAACAGATAAAGAAGACACTCTAACTTTGCCTTTTTCAGATTTTAAGACAAGATTGATCTCCTTATATCTACAAGGAGCCTAGGATGTCATTATTCCTTAGATAGCAAATACAGGAGAAATCCAAACCCCTTAGATGTTTTGAAAGAGGTCAATGTAAACTGGAAACCTTGTCACCCTAAGATTCATTATGACAATATGATGAAAGTGGATGTGAGAGTTAAGGCAGGGTTGGGGTTTTTTTGTTTGTTTTTCATCTTATTATTCAAATCCCTGAGTGTGGTCCGAGGGACTGATTGTGGGAAATTGCTCCTGGGTAGAGGAATTTGGTGCCTTGCACCAGTGAGCCCTGCTATTCCCACTTACTCTGACAACTAGCAACTCCCAAGTGTTAGGGTGAGTGTGATGGGTGGCTCTTGTAGCAGCTAAAAAGTAAAAAATTACTTTTCCACCCAGATATTTAGAAATTCCTTAGTTTCTTTATGAGCCTTGCAGCCAGATACCTTTATGGAGCTAGCCCAAAAGCAGGTGTTAAGTTCCTGTTCGAGTAAGACTCCAGCCGAGACTTAACATTTAAGTAACTTGCTGGGAAGTCTTTATTTCTAGATAACCATTTGTATTGGAGAAAGTCCATGTAACTTAGCCCAAGTTTCAATGAGAATGTGTCTTCATAGAGTAGAATTGCTGATACAAGTTCAGTCTGTATGCCACAGTTCACATGAATTTTTTATGAACTTATAATTAGAGCAGTTTTGATCTCCTGCAGGTTCCAGCTTTGGAAATGAAGAGCAAACCACTCCTAAGGCATCTGCACCTTCTAAAGACATCCCCAAAGGGAGCAGCAAGAGCACGACGCAGGTATCGAGCAGCACAGCGACTCCACGCAGGAGCTTACTTCCAGCACCAAAAACTGCTACAGCACCTGCTGGTAAGCGCTCCAAATTTGTGTACTTGAAACACCATCTGCATTAGGCCAAGAAATGCAGAAACCTTATTATAATACTATTTTGCTGCTTACTCTGTTAATTTTCATGCCATTCTTGGGCACATTGCCAATGTGCTCATTTGGACTCTATTTGATGTAGTGTCTTTGAAACACAGTCTATAACATGGCTATAATCTCATTTTGTGAACTGTGTCTGGAGCTGAAGGCATTTAGTGTTCCTAACTACACATACACAGAGATTTAGTGTATATATTACTGGTTGTCACCAAAAAGCTTTTTGAAAACATTACATTGCTTTGGAGATCAAAGCATTCCTTTGAGCAGATAATTGATTGCTAGTTATGCTTGCAAGGATGAGAATACTGCCTTCTAAATTGAAGTGATTTGTGGTGTTTTCACTCAGAGAAGGAGAAGGAGGCAAGTAAATAAAGAAAAAAAAAAAACAGTCATGTTTCCAAATTGTTTCCTTACCTAAGCCCTCCTTCAGCTTGATCCAACTATGTCTCAAATCAGCCAGCAGTAATTCATAGCATCTCACACAGGAACGTTTACAGTTCTCTGCCAAATGAGATTTTTGTTGAAAAACATGTGCATCTCTCTACTGTCTCCTGCCCACACTTGTTTCACACTGCCTCTTTCCTAGCCTGTCACTGGGATATGGTATATGAACTCCAGGTTCCCCTTGTCAAGGATATAGGGCTGTGTCTTCTTGGGTAGGACTCACAACTTTTGAGACAGTAAGGAGCAGTTCATGCTGCCTGCCCTGAGGGCTGTTAATGCTTGCCCCTCTGCCTGCCCTCTCAGTCAGGAGAGATGAGGGTGCCCTTGACGGTAAACATCTGTTACACACTCAGTGCTGGCAATGTAGAAACTCAAGTTTGGGTGTAATGGATGAGTTAGTCATGTTTCGTGTGACTTGCAAGCAGGGTCAATATAAGAGTTAGAGATAATTTAAAAACAATGGTCATTTTTAAAGCCGTAATTGGAGGAACTTACTGCTGAGAAGCCTACATCCAAACTGGTAATCAGACTCTTTCATGCAGCTACCAAGGTCAATATTTAGTCTTCTGATGTGAAGGGGAAGGAAGAATACAGTTTCAGGATTTATATTCCTGAAAAGCACTTCATAGATCACTGAGACAATGAAGTGCGTCAGGTGTAACATAGTAGTGAGTAAAACAAACTCAACTGTGTTTGCATGGCAGTAGCAAAATAAGAATTTATTTCACTTAAACAGTACCTGGATTTGTTCCACAGATGGTCTGACACAAAGTTGCTCTCCAAATCCATCATGTTTTTCAGAGAGCTTTTCTGTTGCTAGTAGTAAGCTGGAACCTTGGAGCTGCAACAACCTGGACACGCCTGAATCTTCCTTTACTCCCACAGTTTTCATAGCTCTACATATTTTCTTATAGAAACAACCCCTCGTTTCACACTCATGAATCTTTCCTTGCTTTTCCACTGCCTGCCCAGAGAAAAGGGCTTTATTGTTTTCCCATTTCTATCCTAATCTCTCCTAAGATTCTCCTTTAGGTTTGATTTTTAATTTTTAAATGCTTTCCTACTTCTGTCCCTAAAATATTGTAGCTTCCTATCTGCCTGTATAGAGAGAAAATTATGCAGAAAGAAAAATCAGACTTTTTCCACTCACCATTTTCCTTCAGAGAGGCAGTTTGGATTGGCCACTTCATGGCCTTGAGTAAAGGGTTGTGTATGTCTGTACAGAATAGTAAGGATTTTAAAAAGAGAAATCTTAAAGAAGAGTATAGAAATTCCATCAAGTTCAGATTAGATATACCAGTTTAGATTCCAAAATAAAGAATTGTGCATAAGTCACCAGCCTTATCCAGTCTGGCTCTTATTTGACAGAGTGTTTTTCTTTATGTAAGTCCCACTGGGTTTGATAACACACTGCAAATGAAGCTGGGAAGGAAAGATCAGTCCAAAATGTGAGACAAAGAGTTTATGTGTTACTACTTCTGGTCACTGGGTTTCAAGGTAGATTAACCTGGTGTGGTGGGCTGACTTTGGCTTGATGCTAGGTGCCCACCAAGCCACTCTACCACTCCCCCTCCTCAACTGAACAGGGGGGAGAAAATACAACAAAAGGCTCATGGCTCATGGGCAGGGAGATCACTCAGCAGTTGCCATCATGGGTAAAACAGACTCATTATGGGAAATTAATTTCATTTATTGCCCAAAAAATTAGAGCAGGGTATTGAGAAAGAAAACCAAATCTTAAAATACCTTCCTCCTACCCCTCCCCTCCTCCTGGGCTCAACTTTACTCCCAACTTCTTTACCTCCTCCCCCTGAGTGGTAATGGGGGTTGCAGTCAGTTCACCACACATTGTCTCTGCTCCTTCTCACTGTCTTCCCCTGCTCCGGCGTGGGGTCCCACCCATGGTAGACTGTTCTCCACTAACGTCTTTTTTTTTTCTTTTTTTTTTTTTCTTTTCTTTTCTTTTGAGCTTCCTTTCTTCTCTTCTGGTTCCTACCTAGGTTATGTCATTTCAGGCTACAGCAGTATTTGATTAGTATCAGATTTGCCCCTAGACATCTCCAGCAAAAGCCTTTCTTTTCCAGGTAGTGGCATTAGCATGATAAGCTTTAAATTTTAATATTAATCAAGCAGGAGGTTTCCAGAAAGAGGATAATGTTTGCCATCACATCAGGGCATAAACACTGAAGGGCAAAAGGACTACTGAGTCTGGGAGAAAGCGGAAGTTGACTTTTAATTTTGGTTTTTAATCTGTGAAATGAAAGACTAATTTTCTGCTGAATTTTACTACCTCTGGAGACAAAGCCGAAAAATAGAAGTCCATACAGAATTTGGATCATTATGAGAAATTCTCCCATTGTTTTCCTTCCAAACAGCCTTCATTTGCTCATGGTACTGAGATTGTCAGTAGGTGTTTCCTACATCATTAGTCAGTCTCAGCATAGTTTCCTTCAGAGGGTTTGTTATTGTCTTCTCCAGTAACCTTTCCATGGGAACACACAAACGGAAACTCTTTGCCTGTGCTTCAAGCTCGCCATAAGCGAACTTGTGGGTTGAGCGCCATAAAGAGCTGTTAATGCCGTGCTGTGTCTGAGTTAATAGGCCCAGTGGAGACAAAGCAGCGTACCTTCTGAATTGGATTTACTTCCCTCCAGGCTGTGTAGAGTGCAGTGTTCAGTCCTTGTGTCTGTGGGTGCATGGGTCCATACAGGTGTGCCCTATGCAGGAAGTGCAGTGTTCAGGCTCACACTGGAGAGCCTGAGTTTTGTTCTTCCCATTGCAAGGCCGTTAGTCTGACTCTGCTCTTGTTTCTTAAGCTTTATGGCAGCCAGGAAGCTTTTGGTGTGCACAACAGGAGGCAGGTTTCAATCCAAGCCCACCACAGTCTCTTCATGCCAGGGATGTGATGGGGATTGCCCATATGCTTGTTTATGCAAGCCACAGTAGCAGAGAACCAGGAGAGATACTGCCAGAACATGTTAGATCTATCACAACTGGAAGCGAGTTGAAATTACTCTCTCTCACTCTGGAGGTCAGGGGCTCCAGTCACCTGCCCAACCTTCTCCCAGCAAGACACCTCTGTTTATACCAGCAAAGACTGGATGCAGCAGTGTATGGAGCCTGTTGCCACCACCTCACCAAATTTGTCATCCAGTCTTGACTGGGAGACTCAGTCAGGTGAGGTAAAACTTGACTGGTTTATTCTGGAAGGAAACTAAACATGTAAAGTAGGAGTACCTGGCTGCGTTATGCAGACAGAGGTCCTGAACAGGGACAGCTGGCAAGTTTGATGAGTTGCTGTTACTATACACAACTGGCAGAGTTGAAAAAAAACCCCTATGTTAGTCCAGTGCTCTGGTTTACTTTTTATATGAGCCAAGGTAGCAGCAAATGTATCTATCTGTGTCAATTCATGATTTTTTTTTTTATTAAAATAGAGATGTGGTTCCTCACAATGCTAAGTATCTGATGGAAGCAAAGGCTGAAATAAAGCAAAGCAAAGATAAAGACGGGAGGTTTTAGCAAGTCTAATCGTGCCTCTCTTGCAATAATATATACACACTGTCTGTAGACCCCAATGTGATAGCGAGCCCTACAGAAAGTAAAATCTGTTTAAGTATCCTATCCTTTGGACAGTTTTCCACATCTTGTAAATGATGAAGCATAAAACCATCTTTTAAACATTGAACTCTTCATTAAATCAGAAAGAAGATGCTACAGATCAAACGAAGCAAATGGAGAATGGGCAGTGAAATGTTTGCATTGCTTTGGGCTTTCTGATCCCAGGCAAACAAAGGCATCTAACAAAAGCCCTTTAAAATTGTGCCATATTTTAAATATGGCAGAGAAAGTGCATGGGTGTGCTGAAAGGGCCAGTCTCCAAAAGGATGTTCTGCAGCAGATGGAAGATGTAAAGGTTGAGAGTATGCATGTACAGACTTTGTAAAAAGTCTGCTTGTAGTGCTGTTGTAAAGTGGGAAGAACAATCATTGTCACAGGCTACCAGTCTATGCTGGGCAAGTCTGGTGTTATTGCTGGAGATCACAGGGCAGGCGATGGATAACAGTAAGAGAGCCGGCAAGTAAAATGAGTGTTTCAAAAATGTTTGAAGGGCCTTGGGTCCCTGACACTGGCATGTCATAAAGATGATGAATGTCATGCCTGGGGAGGCAGCAATAGCAACACCAAAGAGACATTCACTAGTACTCTGAACTGAAGGGATGCAATATTTTGGAAACAGTGGAATGCATACATTTCTAATATTCTTCCAAACTGTCATATAATGGCAACCACTTGCACAGCCATACTGAAGGACAGAAGAGCATGGTGTTGCACGTGTCTATCCTCCATCTCAGCCCAGCCCCACTGTGGAGTCATGGTTGGAAGGAATGAAACCACCACAATTTTCTGTTTCTTTTAAACCCTGTGGCAGAAGGTAAGACACTGCACAGAGGCTGTGACCAAGGAGAGAGGGATGATCTCCAACATGGGTGGAAGTTATTAGCATGATGTATTTGTACCATGTGAGTGGGGGAAAATCCCTGCCTCCAGCAGAAAGGGCTTACAACACAAACGAAAACCATCTTGAAAGGGAGGCATATTTTTCCATAAGACAAAGTGGAAAAAATAACCTGACCTTAGGTGTGAGTTTTGCATTTGAGGAAGAAGTCACCAGCCTTGTTCAGTCAGAGTCAGAAGACCACGCTGTCCCACGAGCAGTGCTACTGAAGTCAGCCATATAGTAAAGTTTTTGAAAAGCAGGGAAACCACAATGATTCCTTCTATATGTTCTGTGTATTTGGAGAATGAATATGATAGATATTCTATGTATAGAACTCCTAGGAATGACCTAGTAGTAATTGCTATAGGACTTGATGTTGCATATGTGTTTATGAACACATACTGCATCTGTCCAACCTCCTGGGCAAGACATTGCAGTTACTAAAATGCTTAAAGCACTCCACAGGTAGAGCTAAAGTGCACAGAAACCACATGTATTGTATACAACTTCTTTTACAAAAGTAAGAAGTGGAGAAAGTATTTCACAAAGAGGATGGCAGTCACACAGAAGTCATTTAAGCATAAAGAATATTTCTGAAAGAGTGGAATGTCAGGTTATGTAAGAATTGCATTTGTATTTCATTCTGTACATCATTTTAACTATGTATGAATAGGAAATGAATTCACAAAGGAGCATATCTACCTATATTAATAAGTGGAAAATAACCAACAAAAATCACATGAAACGTTTCATGTGTTAGGTGTTACCTGAGAAGACCACCTGTGCTGTAAATTCTCATTAAAAATAAAAGATGACTGCTCAAGAGATATTATACTCCTGATATTTCACAAAAAAATGCTTGTCAAATAAATTGGACTACAGAGTATAAATCACATTTAATTAATGAAAATGGACTCCTATAGCTGCTGCTGTGCAGTGATTCAGATTATCAAAAAAAGTCCTCACATGGGAGAATAGCAGTTGAAGATCATTGTCATGCAAATTATTTTGAAGATGTCAACTGATTGCTTTTTGACTAGTCTATGGAAAGAATGCACTTGATTATTTTTCAGTGTGTGGCACAGCCCTTTTTGTGTGTTGTTAGACCCCTTTCATATTTGCATACTAGTCAACATATAGAAAATGGGGGAGGAAAAAGCATACTTGAATAGAAAAATTGAGACAGGTCCTTTAAATTCACTTAAACATGTTAGCTGCTTTGAGAAATACAATGTTAACCTAACCAAATTTTACCATTTCTATTATTGTTTCATATTTTGTTTGAAGACAGGTGAAAGCAGCTCTCTGTCAGGAACTTTGCAGCTAAGATCCACCTCTGAAAAGTCATACAAGCTTCCACAGATGTTGATAAAATATATATGGTCTTTGAGGCACACATATACTGAATTTTCTGTTTTAAATTTCTCTGAAACTATGGGAATATCTGCAGAAGGCAATGTTCAGAGAGAGCAGATTAACAACTTCCCATCCTCACAGGGATGGGATACAAACCCCTTAGATTAATGTTCACCATGGGAGAATTCAGCTCCTAAATCAAACCAGCATCAAATTCTGTCAAATTCTGCAGTTTGACATGGTGCAGTTAGTGGTGTATCTGTTGAGTCCTCCAGGATGCATACCCTCAGCATAACACACCACAGCAGTTAATAATCCATGAAGAATATGTCTATGCTGTGCGATGGAAAAGGGATTCAGGTGGTCAGCGATTCCTGAGCAGGTGCTGGCAAGTCTGGAGGGTTACTAAGTACCATGCAGGCATACCTGCTTGTATCCAGAAGTAGTATAGTGCATTCACCTAGTGCTGCAATCAGTTGATTATAATTAAATTGCTTTAGATCTAGGTTATTTGCTGGCCAGGTGCGTTGGTTTCACCTGCTCCAGGCTTCCAATTCTGGAGGGAGCTCACACAGATCGAGCCTGGGAGTGACATATTCTCCACATGAAATCATGCTGGTAGCCACTCAACAGCATGAGTATGGCCTGAAACCTCTTCCTACAATTCCCTTCTCATACCTAGGTTTGTCTGTGATTGTCTGGGAAAAGGTTCTAGAGTATCCTGGCTTGCAGCAGACCTCAGATGGACAATGAGGTGAGTGGAGAACTGATTAGACCATCAGGCTCAGGGTGTTGTGATCAGAGGTACAAAGTCAAGCTGGCAAACTTTGGCATCCATTAGGAATTGACACTGTGCAAATACTGCTTACCATCTTCATTAAAAACCTGATGATGGATAGAACACTCGCTCAGCTGACGCACGGAAAAGACTCTATAACTCTCATAAAGTTATAAAGTAGGTATGTTTATTCAGCGCTGGGTGCAAGGGGGATCGCTCCTCCGAACTTGCACACTTGGGGGGCCAAAGGGTGCTTCTTTTATGGCACTAAGTAATACATATTCATGAGGAGTGTATCATAAACATTACATCATTGTATCAGGTCATTATAATATTCCACGCCTCTTGCTCCGCCTGGTCACGCCTGCGCAGTACTCCCTGGTGGTCCTCTTCGGGGGTCTCGGGAGGAAGGCTCTAAGTCTTCCTCAGTTGGCTGCGCATGCTCTGTGGGCCTCTGGCTCTTCTCCAGGCTCGAATGCTCGACCTTTCCCCCTTATCAGAAGGAGGAGGAGCCTTTCTCCCCTTTCCCAATGGCCTCCTTCTAATCAGCGGCCTGTAGCACCTGTTTTGTCTAGCAAGCAAGGTCTCCAAGCGGGAGAGGCAAGATTACATACTTTACATACTTTCCAAGCAAGAGCTGCATATTTCTCTAATTAAACTATTTCTATTAACTCTTTTTGCCCCCCGCACCCCACCCCACCCCCCCCCCCCCGTATCACAGCAGGCTCACAGATGACAGGAAATCAGGGGGAATTGGTCAATATGCTGGAGGGCAGGGCTGCAGTTCACAGGGACCTTGCCAGGCTAGAGAAATGGGCCTGCAGGAACCTCTTGAACTTCAGAAAGGCAAATGCAAAGTCTTGCCCTTTGGAGGAATAACGCTGTGTAACAGGAGAGGCTGGAGCCAGTTGGTTGGGAAGCAGCTCTGCCAAAAGCCCCTTTTTGGGGGTCCTGCTAAACAGCAAGTTGAACCTGAGCCTGCAATGTACCCTTGCGTCAAGAAAGACTATCTGCATACTGGGCTACATTAAGAGTGTGGCCTGCAGCATCAGTGGTCCTACCCCTTCATTCAGCACTTGTGCGGCCACTCACAACTGTGTCCAGTGTTAGGAATCCCAAGGGAAGAACAATGTGACATACTGGAGTGAGAGTAGCAGAGGGCCACCAAGATGACAGATGACATGACAGGACAGGAGGAGAGGCTGGGAGAGCTGGGGTTGTTCAGAGAAGGCAAAGGGAGATCTTATCACAGTCTTCAGTTATCTGATGGGAAGATGCACAGAGAACAAAGACAGACACTTCTCAGAGGTGCACAGTGACAGAGCAAGAGAGACCAAACACAAGTTGGAACACTGGAAATTCTCATTGTTTGGCCACCTGTAAAGGTGGTCAAAGACTAGAGCAGATTGTCTAGAGAGGTGGTGAATCCTCCATCATTAGAGTTACCTATAACTTAGCTGGACAAAGCCCTGTGCAGCCTACTCTAGTGCGACGCACTCTGAGCTGGAAGCTGGACCAGAGGACTTCAGAGGTCCTTCTGACAAAGCTGATTGGGCAATTCTGTGTGCTGCTAACATCTTAGGTCCACGAGTGAGTAAACACGCCACCATTGCGGCATGTGTTGTTTTATAGTGCTATGACCTCTTTTGCACATTCAGGAGGAGTAACTCATGAGCAGAAATGTCTAGCCAAGGACTAGGTCTGCACTGGGGAGATGAGTGCATGGGTCCCACAAAGGCAACAGAACTTGCATGCAGTTCAGGAAAAAAAGAAAGTATGGCTCAATCATTGTGTGTAAGGATTTTAGAAGTGGTTTACTTCTGACCAACCCCTCATAGTTTTTACTCTCTTCATTTAATACAGCTTCCTCTATGGTGTCATTCCTGTCTGGTCTTGTTCAGCCACATCCTTCTCTCAGAACAGAGAAACCCACAGAAAATCCAGCTTGGTACCTCTAAACTCTGCTGTGTTTTGAAACTTTGGTTCACCTTTAGGATATTGATGCAGCTCTGGGCTCCCTTGTTTGTGCCTGCAGTCCTGATCCAAACCTCTGTGCATCATATTGCTTCTTGTTCCAGACCTCAGTTCTGTCCACCAGGCTGGATTTGCCAGCCAATGGTCTATGAAATTAGAGAGCTGAAGGATTTTATATTCTTTATGCCATGTTGTGGGGTTTTGCATGTGTGTGTTACGGCATACCTATTTCAGCTTGGTTATTGCTCTTATTTAATGTTTATCTCACTGACAAGTGACTGTTATTCCCCATAAGAAATCTCATAATTTGTGTGCAATGACAGTAGCAGTAAGTTTATTTGAGCAGCTTGTTTTTTCATGTCCCATTAAATTAAAGACAATCAAAATTGTTGTTCAAACAACCTAACACAGTCAATTCCTGTGCTTTTACAAGTACCAGTAAATCACATGTAATAGGGCAGGCTCTTAAATACAATCAATCAAGATGAAAAATGGGAGGCTGGTGTTACCACAGCTCTCACTAGCAAGCTTGCAGTGTCAAATGTGCTTCTTTTAATCAGCTTCTGCAAAATCCAGACAACACAACCTCAGCAGGAGGGAGAGGGATGAACTAAGGTCAGCTGAGGGGGGAAAAGTAAACACCAGTGCTCTTGCAGGGATGGATGGAGAAGAGTCTGCTGCCACTTTGTTCCCCTTTGTAAGCACTTTCCATTAAAAGCTGAATAGTGAATTCCCATTGTTCCTGTACTAAATGTGGAGATATGCAGCACTATGCTGCAGGTGAAAGTGAGACGTTCAACTGCAAGTTTTCCAACCTCTGTCCTGGGAGCCACTCTGAAACATGCTATAGCACGACTGTGTGAGGAAGTGACAATAAAATGTCATGAGATCCATGTCAAATGACAGGAAGGGAAGGAGCAGCTGTTTTAACTCTGCAACTAACATTGGATGTTCTGAGTTACCCTGAAATTTTCTATTCAGTCCAAAGAACGGTTCGTTTTGTCAGGTTTATTTTTTTCCTTTATTTTTTTTTAATACTAGATAAAGATATTTTTCTTTTTAATATAGAAAGAAAACAATCACTTTCAGATGAGTCAATGAAATAGTCCTTGTCCTTCTTTTTTTCTTATCAGATTGACTTTAAATTTGGAACAAACACAAAGGGAAAAGCACAAGCATTAGCAGCTTCTGCTTCAACAAATACATATTCTTTCTTCCACATCTGCTTGTTTATTCACAGATCACAGGAATCAGAGTCTCTAGAGAGAATTAGACTGCTCTTATTCTACAGAATCTGTCATATTTCCCGCTCATTCTGTCTCAAACAATGTGTGCATGGATGTGTCATTACTCACCAAGGACATGGCTAGTCTTGGCTATCAGGGGGAAAGGCAGAAGAAAGCTCAAAGTGGCTCCCTGTGTCTGTGAGTGACTGAAAACACTTCTTGGGATTTTTTAAACTTGCAGACTGCATTAGTTATAAAATACGCCTGAGAACAGCTGGAATCCAACTGAATGCAGTCTGTCCCATTGAATTGTTAATGATGTCTACAGCATGTTAGGATTTGTTTTGGAATAAATACTCAATGTGTAATTTGTTAGGATGTTTTCAGTCTGAAGTGTGAAAGCAAATTGAAGCCTATCCCACTATACTGGCTTTTAAAGACTCAGAAAGTTACAGGCAAATACAAGCACTGATTCTGCAGCAGCTCTTGAGAAGATGACTCAGATAAGGTGTATTTAACTCTGGTTCCTAGGTTGGCATTCAGCAGTGATGGGGGAATAGAGAAGTGGCTTTGTTTGCTGTTTTTTTCAAGTAGTTGCTGAATGATTTAACATATCTGGAGTGCTTTGCCTTGTATTTCTAATGATTTTGCCTTTGCTCCTTCTGTTTGGTTTGATGCAGGCTGTGTGTATTAATTAGGAAATGTAAATACCTTTACAGAACTGTGCATTTGGATGCATTTTTCAAAAGCAAATGCTAGTAGTTCTACACTAGTAGAAAATAGCAAGCATTTATGTTCACAGTTATGGCCTGAAATATCAATTTCTGTATACAAGCATATATATTAAAAGAGAAGAAATATTGGGAGATTTGTAACCTTAAATGGAATGTAAATTCATAGAAAAATTAGTAGTTTGTGGTTTGTTTCCTATCTACCAGAGAGACAACTTCTCGCTCCATGAGCTCCTGTAGTGGAGGAGCTTGGCAGAGCCTTGGAAGCTGTTACTGGCAGCCTGGAAGTTAGTGGTGATTCCTGCTCTGCCAGGAGCCTTTTGCTGGGAGGCTCAGTGCTAAAAGCCTTGCTATGCAGCCAGCAGGAATAAAGCTAATGTACAGGCATTTCGTACAGAGGTAATTGGAGTTCCATGTTTCCAGCCTGTGGGCAATAACAGTAAAAGTTTGAAGTAAGTTTTGTTCCAGGTCAGAGTTAATATACTTTTTAAAAGCCAAATTTAGAATAGAATTAAAATGGTGTGCAGCTTCAAGAAATATACACTTGTGGTATTTCCTTTTACAATTGTATTTTACATATTTTTAAATTATTTTATGATTGCATGCACAACACGTCATTTCACAGTACATATGACAGTCAAAGCATTATTTGAGGTTTTACATGTGTTCAAGCCTGTAATAATGACTGAAATGTTTTTATTGTTTCCTGAGTTACAGTGGAGCATCGAACTTTTAATGTACATTATAACCTTTCAGTTACTTCTAGTACACTCTGAGGTGGAAAAGATCAACCTTGCTGTGCCGTACCCTGCAGTACAGCAATATGGTGATCATCACGCCAACGCTCTCCTACAGATTTTTGAAACCTAAAACTCTAGATTTCTGTGAAATGACAAATGCAAAGCCCAAACGCTTGTCATTTAGAAATGAATTTTCCCTGCGGGAGCTTCTCTTGAAATCAACGTTTTCTGAATGTTTCTTTTAACCAGCTAACAGCTGTCGTTTCAAAAGAGTAGAAAAAGAACAAGCCCCATTTTCAGAAAAACATTCAGCACAAGCTCTTGTTTGAGGCCTGATGCCAGGGTCAGATCTTCCCCTAAGATTTCCCTGTGGGTGATGAGCTTAGCAGAATGATAACAGTTTGCTCCTGCGGACTGTCCTTTCTTTTGCCTGCTGTGTGCTTCCTAAATCCCCCCCGGCTGAGGAGGGCCACACAATGGCCACCAGGACCTTTCTGCTTATGAAGGAGAAGCTGTATAATCACTAGCTTCATGTGCCACTTTCCTTGGCTCCTTCCAATCAAAGCTGTGCTGTGCACTGTCTCTTCCCTTGCTGCACAACCCCTCCTTGCTTCCCCAGTTGCTGTATTGCCACTCCTACCAGACCTTAAAAGCTCTCCTAATCTTGTAAACTGAAGGAATGTGGTTATCCTAGTTTCCCCCCCACCCCATTATTAATCCTGCTCTTATGCTTTTGCTAAGATATCTATTTGCACCTTCGCTCTGCTGATCAGCACCTTTTGGGGCTGATGTCTCCCATGCAGCTGCCCCTGCCAGGCACCACTGTCTGCACCTGGGGAAAAAGTTGATAGAGTGGGGCCCTGCGTGTAACTTAAGTCAGCTTTGCACAGTCATACTCAGCTTAGCTTGGAGAAGAGGAGACTGAGGGGTGACCTCATTAATGTTTATAAATATGTAAAGGGTGAGTGTCACGAGGATGGAGCCAGGCTCTTCTCAGTGACATCCAATGATAGGACAAGGGGCAATGGGTGTAAGCTGGAACATAGGAGGTTCCACATAAATGTGAGGAAGAATTTCTTCACAGTGAGGGTGACAGAACACTGGAACAGGCTGCCCAGAGAGGTTGTGGAGTCTCCTTCTCTGGAGACATTCAAAACCCGCCTGGACATGTTCCTGTGTGACCTGATCTAGGTATTCCTGCTCTGGCAGGGGGGTTGGACTAGATGATCTTTTAAGGTCCCTTCCAATCCCTAACATTCTGTGATTCTGTGATTCTGTGATTCTCCTCGAGCTTAGGATGAGGGTGCACAGCTAGGTAAAGAGACAGAACACAGAGCTCAGAACAGATAGGATGAACTACCTGTGTAGCTGTTTGTGCCTTAATGGCATTTGTCACTGTGCAGATGGCAGAATAACCGAGGTAGTGTGTAAGGCTTTCTTCTGATCTTCTTTAGTGCTGTGCATGTCAGCTCAGCCGCAGGCACACAGTCATGCTTGCAGAAGTACAGTGTAGCATCATTCTGTGCAAAGCCCATGATGTGCATCGGTGCAATACTTACATTTTGCCCTTCTGGTATGTATCTTAGTGACATAGTTCTGCACAATTGCAAACATAATTATAAAGTGTGTTTCTTTCTACTTTTTTTTTTTTTTTTTTCTAAATCAGGTTTGAAGAAAGAAGTACAAAAAGATCAGGATGCTAACAGACCAGCTGTTTCATCCCCTAAGAGATCAGCAGTAACAGCCACCAAGCTCCATTCACCAGGTATTTATGAACCCAAAAGCACTGTTTCAGGGAAGATTTAAACTTGTCAACTTTGCATCTCTTGTTAACACACTAAAATCTGAGACCTACCATTGTTAAGTGAAGATTGATTGTGTCTAAGGTTCATTAAGATGGCCTTGAGTACAGCAGGCTTTATCATACCAATGCATGAGCTGAATAGACTTTTGTTTTCTTTGTTACAACCATGCAATCATCTCTCCTTCAAAACAAAGAATTGTTGCTATTACATGTTTAACGGCACAGGAACATTATTTTAATCATTATAACTTCCTTATGTAAAAAGAGAACAGATAGATATAATGAAATAAAAGACACCCCAGACAATTACCTAGAGTGATAGTATATTACACAGAATCTACTCTTACTGTTGTGCAGAGATACTAAATTTCCTGGTCTATTTATATGCATAATTGGAAAAGGGATTATCTATAGAAATAACCTTCAGAGTGCTACTGGGTCATTGTCAACTTACCTCTCAATATTGGGCACAAAGACATGGTTTTAGCATTTCTGAAGAACACCTCTGTTTATTTACTAAAATGAAATGAACTTATTTCTATGTATGTATACTAAGTGTACATTAAAAAAACGTATGAGGTACCTAAAGACTTTTGTAAGGCTGGCCTTTGGCTGATCTAAATGCTTCTGAAATGAGTGGGCATGATCCCATTGATTTCATTGTGCTTGCAGTTTATCTTCTCTTACGTCATTTTTCAGACTCTACTTAAATACTTTAAATGTCATTCCTATAGCTATATGATACTTGAGTAATAATTATGGGGAGTAGAACCCAATGTTTCTTCATTGATGGTAAAGTATGAAACATGTAGAATGGCTCTTATAACTTGCATCAAGAGTCTCCTCACGTTTACTGAGCTCAATCCCTATTCTTCTCCTTCCCAACCAACAAAATCAAGAAAGTGAAAGGTTAAATTTAATCTTTCCAGGCACCAACAGGACTCAGAATTCTTCTCCTTACTAAGATACTAGGGTAAAAAGATTAATTTAACACTGTCCTCTGGATCGTATGATTTTCAGGCTATTTTGTACCTGGTGAGATCACCAAGAGAGATCCAAAGAAAATTTGTTGTAAAGAGTGCCAGACCAGCAGCTCACCAGCATTTATGATTGTGAGAGTCCAGTTTAAGCACCAGCACTGATTGTGGCTGTAGCAGAGTATTACAGCACAACTTATTTGCTTCCACTAGAATTAGAAAGCAAAATGAAACATAAACATATGTGTACTGTGTATTTGTATTATCTTGAGGCCTGCATTTCCACAGGTGACTTAACAGTTTTCAAGGATTAAATTTTTGGCATATCCAATTCATGAGGCCTCAAAGGCTTCTTCATTCTTTTGAGAGATTGATTAACTGCCCTCTCTCCATCAGAATGATTTAGGATTTATTTTTTTTGAGTAGTCTTTAGCATTCTTTGAAATAACAACAGAATAACAAAGCAATAAAGACCAACAATCTTTTCTCCTGTTTAACAATTTCAAAAAATAATCAAAGCAGCCATTAAACAGGGCAAGGAGTGAGTGTAGCTGGGGCTAAGGGGCAGTAGCATAGCCTTTCCTCCGTCAGGATCACAAACTTGTGCGGCATTTACACTTTGTGATAGGAGACCCTATGTCCCCCAGGTAACTCCACCACGGCTACATGTGGCCATGAAACAGGCTCGAAAATTTCCAAGTGCTGTTTCTAAGTTGTTTTCCCTCTGTTACTGGCCTCCTCACATGCAGTGCTGGGGTTTGACTGTCTTAGAAACTTTTTTTAGCCCTGAGTCTCATCTTTACAATTTGGATCAGTGCTTCTGAAGATGTGTAAGGGAGTTTTGAGACACAGAGTCTTGTAGGGTTCTCAATTTTATCTCTTGGTGCAATATCTGGAGAAGAGGAGACTGAGAGGAGACCTTGTTGCCCTCTACAACTACCTAAAAGGAGGTTGTAGTGAGGCTGGTGTTGGTCACTTCTCCCAAATTACTAATGATAGGACGAGATGAAGTGGCCTCAAGTTATGTCAGGAGAAGTTTAGGTTGGGTATTAGGAAGAAGTTCTTTACTGAGAGGGTGGTTAGACATTGGAACAGGCTGCCCAGGGAGGTGGTGGAGTCACCATCCCTGGGGGTGTTCAAAAAACGGGTTGATGAGGCACTTGAGGCCATGGTCTAGTGGTTTAATGGTTAGGAATATGATGGGATAAAGGTTGGACTTGATGACCCTGGAGGTTCCTTCCAACCATAATTATTCTATGATTCTAATACCATTCCTGAAATCTGTTTATAGGAGCAGGTGTACATAGATGCAGAAATTCTCCTTCCATCCCATTGCAGAATGGTGCCATCTGTTTCTGACATCTGTCACTCTACAGGTTGCTTGTTATCAATCCCCTTAAAGCTATTTCCTCACTTTCCTTACCAAAGTGTTGGAAATCAGACAGTTAAAAGGCAAATAAATTGCATTCTCCATCTAAATCCTTATGGACTGTGTTAATTATGAGTATATACTTGTTATGTCTCCTTAGTTCAAACACTCAGGTAGATAAAAAAGATCTGGGAGATTTGAAGCAGATCAAAGGGATTCAGTGATTTCAGTGTACACTGGGTCTGCCTCCCTGATCTCACCATCGGCAAAAAGGACATTCAGGATCAGGGCCAGCATCATTAATATATACCCTGTTTTGTGCAGAGCAACAGAAGAGAGACATCAATGGTAGAATAAGCTTAGTAAGCTGCTTTTCAGACCCAAATGAACCAAGAAATTCAGATTTATCCCTGAGGAGAATAGCATTTTAATTTACAAGGACAGCTTATAATACTGACAAGGACAACATACAGATGTGCACTTCAAATGTGCCAGTGAATAGGAAAGCTAGAAAGATATAAGACAAAACAACGTAATGGGTTTCTGTTTTAATTAAAACAGGACTGATTTCAAGGGCTTCCCCCTACACTTCTCCCTATGCCTTCTGTTGTAACATCACCATGCTGCCTAAACAACCAGAGCTTTTTATACTAAAAAGACAGATATTTATGGTTGTTGCTTTTATGAATTTCTTATTTTGTGATAATACCTAGCCCCTTCACATGAATGAAAGAATCTATAAGAAAATATCATTTCTACACAAAAAGGTGTACAGGCTTTAACTGACATGAAAATGGATAGAGAGGAATAGCTATGCTGGTTGAACTCTCTTAATGACAGCAAGCCCTCTCTAACATCCCCTATTGTATCATTTAGGTCTTGCAGTATCATGAATTTAGTCTTGACATGTTGCAAAACCTGTATTCCTCTTTGAAAATGCAAGTCATGGACACAAGGAGTTTCAAAGGCTGTTTTGTACTTGTGGTTCTTTGCAGTTGCAACATGAGATACTTGGAGACATGAGGGAGCATCTCTGCTGGAGCCAGCTCCCTGTAAGCTTAGCCTGGAGCCAGAACATAGTCGAGCAAGTTGGAACATATGTTCCCAGTGGCTCCACACAAGCTAGGGATCTGAAAAAGCAGTATGCTCCTGGGGTATTGCTCTGGCAAAGCCATACTGCTTCCCTGCCTGATCTAATAAAATTGCTCTGAGGATCCACTTGCACACCCAGGCCACAGTCTGAAGGATCTAAAGTATCTAAAGCACATCTGACAAAATTACTTCTGGAACAGTGCTCTACTTCACAAATTGGCTCAAATTCATACCATTTGATGCATCTCTGTGGAAGGATTCTTTTGTTTTTTAGGAAAGGGGTAGGTAGTATCCATGGCAGAAGACTGTCCCCTGTTACATTCATTGCTGAGGACTGGTTGGAGACATTGTTTTGTATTGTTTTTCAGGAACTGTATAGTACAAGACTATAAAACTACAAGATACCCTTTTTCTTTCAGATTCTTACATACCCAATGCTTCCTGCCAACACAGAAATATTCATTTTTCATCTGTATCCAGACCAATGTCCACCATCTCTAGTAACATATGGGAACAATGTGTCTGGCTGTTTTCTCCCTCTTTCTTACTGACTCTAGCCCCTAGGCTAAAAGCTGGAGGCTAGTGGGAGGGGCTGAAAAAGAGAACCAGAGATTCCTGACTGGTATTCAGGAATGAGCTAAAAAGCATCAGCTGAGGAGAGACTGAGGGCAGCAAAATGAATCAGTAATCTGTGCAAAGGTGTTGCCCAGCCAACAATAAATGTTTGCAGAGTGCTCCAAAAACTAAGAATAGTAAGATAAAAGAGATTGTCCAAGCAGTGGCTTGAGAAACTTGACACTACCAGAACACTACCCCTTCTTGCTTCATCCTTGTAACTGAGTATATCCAGAGAAATGGGTAGTTGACTCAAGCAGGATATGAGCTTAGGATAAAAGCCTCACTTCCCTGAAGTGGCTTTTCATGAGTAAGCTTTAGTTCTTGTGCCATTCGTGTGAATATTGCACTGTATTTGAGCTGATACCCTAAACACAAGCTACACTAGTGGTTTCACATCTTTATACTGCAGCAGGCTTGCTTCAAGGCAACTTGGGGCACATCAGAGGAGCCAGAGTCTGTCTGGACCCATTTCTGCAGGCAAACCATATAGTGATTCTGGTGTGACCAATGGTGCAGAGAGAGCAGCCATGCAGAGCCAGTGGTGTAACCAGTCAGGACTACATGGTACCTGGTGACATTTCTATACATGTCTGGTTTGTGCTGCAACTTTAGAAGTGTTATAAAGGGGAGAGAAAGGGGAACTGGCAAGGTAGACTGTAGTATTGCTGACAAAAAGAAATAGTGATGTCCCAATAGCAAGCAACCCATGTTGTGTTTGCATTCAGGGAAGGACAGCTCCAGCCCCACATTGTCCCATTTGGAGGCAAAAAGAAATCTGCAAAGGCAATCTGGCACCTCTGTCAGGTCACCGAGCTTGGGGTTCAGGTGGCCAAAAAAATCATGTGTAGAGTGTAAATATCATCCAACTGTTTTCCACATCCACAATAGGATAAGGTGAATCTCAGCCTGGAAATGCCCATTTCTTTCACTGCCATTCAAGAGAGTCCAGCATCACATGTCAAGATGCAGACGACTATTCTTGTAGATGTCTAACATAGGTGAGATGAATCCTTCCTCTATCAACCTCAGTTCTGAGTAAGACACTCTTAGGAGAGGTCTCCTGAACTTGTAGCAGACTTTCAGTCTCAGAGCCTGAGGTGAGATACATGTTACAAAGGTTTGAGCTTTGGCCCCTAGCAAAACATGTTTTGCTGTGCTCTTGCTTCTTTTTTTTTTTGAAATTCATTACAGATCTTTGTGAATGCTAGACCCTTTTTTGTTTTATCAGGCTGAGTCCCAAAGGCCTTCGAAACACATAAAGGTCATGTCCATACATATAAAGTGAGTGACCATGATGGTCTTTTCTTCTCTCCTCTGTAGGACATCCCAAGCAAAGGCCAAGCACCCCAAAGAATGGATTCTCCCCCAAACCAGGAGAGAGTCGAGACACAGAAAAGCAGTTCATTCAGAGAATGAAGGAAAAGTGTGATGAACAGTCCCGGCAACTAAGCAATATTCGAGAGGAGCTTAAAAGGGTCAGCTGTGGCTTTGATGTCTTTGCTATAACAACACGGCACTTTTTCAGGCAGGTAAGTGCAGTGGGTACTTTTTACCTTTGGAAAGATACTTTGCCTTTACACCAGTCACTTGCCCAAATTTATTCCACAGTCATTGAAACTTTTTTCTTGGGAGCAAAATGTGTAATTTCTTTGCAACTGTTATTGTCTACGTTTAGCCAGTACCCCAGGCTAAACTGTAGCAGTCGGTGTACCACCTGATGCCCCAGGGGTTGAAGTAGAAACAGATTTAATAACAAATAACAAAACTAATACAATCACCAACTTAAAGTGTACAAGCTTATACTCAGTCTTGTCCTTAGGATCAGGAGCAGAAGGCTAAGAGGAAGGAGCCTCAGGAAAAGAAATTCTACCCTCTGTAAACTCCCTCCTTTTATAATGAGCATGATGAGGAGGTGTGGGATAAACCTGTGAGTCAGCTTGGGGCAGCTGCCTTGATTGGATCTTCCAGCTGACTCGGGGCTACTCATGGCCTGTCTGCATGGCTGGCCCATGGGTCTGTGCCTGGGAAACCAGGACAGTTATGAAGAGGGAATTATAATTTGATGCCATGTATTTGAAAATCAAAGTTCAGGAACTTGGAAGAGGAAGAATTGTGAGTGAAGCATTTGTCATAAGCACAGCATGTTTTTAGGAGTGAAACAGATGCAGAAACTTAGAAGTCCCAGTATCTAACCATTACAGCTGGAATGGAAAGTGTAGCTGAGATATTGATACTTGTGAACAAGTGCAAAGATAATCCATGCATTTAGTCAACCAAAGGTGTTGGATGAAGGAAAATACTTGCTTTCTCACAGTACTTATCTGCTGTTTCTGTTCACCACAGATCAGGCAGAGAGGTCCTTGTTACAGAGGTGCCAATTCCTGAAGACGTTAGTATAACATTATCTTAGCATTTAGGAGATTACGTTTAGCAGGTACAGAGAACATAAAGAAAATGTAGTCGATGATTAGAGAAAGTTATTTATTCACTAAACCCGAGACAAAATGAGTAATGTTTAAAAGACGACCAGAGTAGCCATGAAGGACTTGTAGGTATTGCTTGTTTCAAAAGCCATTTAGTGATCTGGGAAATCTAACTGGGCTCTGAGGTCCAGACCTATTCACCTGATGCCAGTGTATTTTGTACCCAGGTTAAGCTCATGTCCCAACTACCTTGTAAAACAGGCAAACAATCACCAGCAGTAGGACTCAAGGTTTGGATAATATTCTTATTGCTTGTTTGTCTACTTTTGGAAGAGACAAGAGTAAACTTTCAATATTGAACGGGTGGAAGAAAACCAAAAGCCAAAATACAGATTCAAACATTCTTTACAAATTCTGAAATACTTTTTTCAGTTATTTTTTATATTAGTGGGAACCTTTGAACAAATACTGTAGTTCACACTTTTCCCTAAGTAGGAGCTGATCTTGCTGGGGGGAGCTTCAATGAACTGAAAACCAGGGAATTTTTTAAAAGTACTAAATATTTTAAATACCTTCCCAGGGGATTTTCCCCCTTTATTTTTCTTTAGTCTTGACATTTCTGGGCTTGATGGGCATTTCCAAATCTTTTTTTTTTTTTTTTTCCCCTTTCTTTTTTTCTTTCTTTCTTTTCCTTTTTTTTTTAGAGCTGGCTGTGGAGTGTCCTTAATTAAAGCAGAAGGAAACAAAAAAGGACAGAATAGTGTCTGCTCAGCTTTGTCTGTGCGTTGTCCACTGGGGAGGGATTTTTCCTCTCATGCATCATTCACGACTTGCTGAAGGAATTCTGGAAGCTTGGGCATATGTCCTTTGTCTCCTCTGGATATGTTTTAAATGAGAACAGCTGCTGCAGCTGAGCTTTGAGGTGACTGTCATCCTGTTAATGCGCCTTAGATCTGTCCTGAGAATGCCTCCAAAATTGAACAACTCAGGGGACTTTATTTAATAGAGTCCTCTCCAAGTCCTGGCTGGGCATAGCTGTGCCTCATGTCCCCAGCTCCTCTGCACTATCAGGCCAGGTGGGGGTTGAAGTAATACTCCTCTGAGTGTCTGGAGGGCTTAGAAGTAAAAAATAATATACTTGTGGAATTTAAGACTTGGGCAGGATTAGATGCAGATCTTTTTCAGATCCACTGCTGGACTCGCTTACCTGTGTTCATCCCATATGTCAGTTCTTTCTGGGCTTGCCTGATCGCCCTGCACATAATTGTTCAGTGCAGTGCAAGACACCTGTGTCTTGCTGCTTGCTGCTGGCAGCCACGTCACATGGACCCCTCCCAGGCAAGACACCCCTGGCTTCCCTGTGTGATGAGCTGCATAGTCAGTGTGAGCCCAACAGTTACCCATTAGGCAGTTGGATATGGTACCTACATTAGGAGTACAGTTGCTTTAGGCTCCATATTTAGTGAAAGGAGGCCAGTGAGCACTTCCAGAAGACTATTCACAGCACCTAAGATCTGAATTTCTGCTTGAGGTATTTGCCTGTCTCCACTGAAGCCTCCAGAGAGGCCTAAGGCTGCTTAACTTTTAAATTCGATGCTTAAGTTGAGAACCTACATGTAGTGGGATGATCTGGAAGTACTCAAGCAATTGCATAACTGGGCAGTCTGTTGTCTTGTAACGTAGACACAGACTTCCAAGTTTTTGAGTGTCATTCAAAAATACAATCTGTAGACATTTTTGAGATGGCATTATTTTTGAAAGCTTGAGCAAAATTGTGTTGGCTGGCTTTAAGGCAGCATGGAAAAAGAAACTTTTCCCATTATAAAAATAATAATAATAATTGGGTGTATTTGTTTCTGAGAAGCCTGCAGGCAAAATGGTTGAAGTCGGAGCAGCCAGTTTGCCAAGGGAGTAATACATGTTCAGGAACAAGGTACAGCCTTATTCTAGTGAAGTTTGTCCAACTGACAGTTCTGCTCTGATCCTGATCCTACTTTGGTGCTAGGGAGCCTCTTTGGGTTGATAGTCACCCATGTCTCTCTCCTTACACCACACCAAAATAATGTCCAAAACAGAGATTTTTCTCTGAATTGGAGCTGAATTCTGTTAGAAAATGTGCTCCCAGGCAACAAGGACTGGCCTGAGTCTTAAAAGCCCATCCAAGGGTAAATGTTTTGCACACAGGTAGTTGTTTTCCAGCGCCTGTGGCTCTCTTGTCTTGCTCACACTGTTTATGTTCTCTCTCCAAAGTTGTGAAAAAAACCAATGCCCTTTAAAGACCCCATTGTGGCTGGGGGACTGATCTCTCCCCATGCACGGTGGCTTTTGGATAGTCCTTCCGATGCAGGCAAGGCCTCGCACAGGCTTTTATGCAGGATTTCATCTACTCTTACGAAGTTCCACCACAACTTGCCATCCTGAGTGCCTGAAAAGTCCTACAGGCAGGTTTAGGTGGCGAGAATGTCAATATGCAGTAAAGAGTTTTTGCCCCTACTAACAGTTTCTTTGAGCACTTTCCAATTATAAGCACTTGCTAGAGCACTTAAGATTGCATGACAATTTTCTTGGAGTTTTGTTGGATTTGTTTTCTGGCTGTTCAGACCTTTGCTGAATTGTATCCTGGAATTGTCTCTCATTCTAAGTTGAAAATGCTCTTAATAGGCAAGATTCATTTAATAGGCATTAAGGAGTGCACAACATGTAGCAGTACTTAATACAGACTCATTAAATGACAGCTAAACCAATTTGCTGACTTGGGGAAAAGCTTGGGCAATCGAAGCAGCTGATGACTGAGGCAACGGACAAAAATAAGTGAAAGCAGCAGTTCTGACATAAGCATTTAGCTTATTATGAAAAGTAATGATTGAAGTGCCTGTGGACAACATGTGTATTAATTATTATTTAATTAGCAGCTGAACTAGTTAAGACCCTCAAATATGCACACGACTCCTGTCATGATGGTCATCATGTCAATATAACCCTTGTTCTCCAAAGTGAACAACTGACTGGCAGGAACTGGAGGGGTACTGTGAAGATGATACCATGAAGACTTTTCAGAGCAAATATTACAAACAGCTCCCTCTGACTCGGGTCGCTCCTGATCTGGTCTGGCTTGTTAGCCCATTGATAGTCCTGGCTGTTTCAGCCCTGCTCAGCAGAATGGCCAGCAGTAGTCCCTCTTGGAAGTGGTTACAGTGCCATCTAACGGAGAGTGGCCCAAACTGACAAATTCTGTAGGGCAGATCTTTCTGGATGTAAACAGGGAGGGAAAAAAATCCTCTTTCGTATCTCTAGTACACCCAGAACAGAAATGTTTGTCCTGAGGACCATCGTGGCTAAACTGCACCAAGGCCCTGGAAACTGGGCTAATGCATTTCTGCCAGTACAGCATGCCCAAACAGCCACAAAGGGGAGTCCCATTAACAAGTTCTGCCTCTGAAATTTCAAGTTAGGACTCCAGATCTACAGTGCATGTGAGTGCAAGGTATCCTTTCTGGGCTGCAGACCCCAAGGGTGGGAGCAGGTAAGGGAAAGGGTTATGCTGAGGTATTCTGTTCCATACGCTGTGTGGGCATGGAGGGGTTTCCAGACTCGCAGCATGGCTTTGTGCTGCAGTCTTCATCGCAGGAAGAAACCTGCTCAGGACAGGTCCCAACACATGGGTGCAATCAGATCAGCTGGGAATGGGGGAACCACACAGATGCCCTGAACAAGAGTTGGGACAGCACTGCAGTACTTGATGGCATCCCAGCACTTTCTGTCTACTGACATTGGCAAAGATGTGTCACCAGTAACCAGTGTGTTTGTGTCCGCACCTGAGTGTGGGTTACTTTTGGGTGGGTATACAATACACACCTTCCAGACAAGTAAACGCACATAGCAGCTTCCTGCAAAATTTAGGATGGACAAGGAGAACCTTTTTCCCCATTCAAATAACTGATATATGTGTATTTTTCAGAACAGTGTTTCCGTCCTGTGAATGGACAATATGCCACACAGTGTTATGTAGCTATCTTGTCCAAATGCTAATGACCTTTTGTGTTAGAGGCGAAATTGGTTGCACTAGTTATAAGTTGCTTGGCACTTCCCACCATTGCCTGCAAAACAGTAATTTGGGCTAACATTTCAAGTGCTTATCTCAGGCTGAGCTGAAAATGGTTTTCACAACTGTCTCCGAGAATGAGTTTAGGATAAATATATATATTGTTTGTGCCTGGTGGTGGCACAGTGGTAAGAAGCCAGTACTTGTCAGAAAGGCTGACTTTCTGGCTTTCAAGGGTACTACTTTCCCAACATTGGTAAAATATGTTAGAATTTAGCCCAAGAATAGTCCTTAGAAAAGTACCACTCCTCATTTCCCTCATCATTTATTACAGCTTGGCTAGATTTCCTGTATTGAGCAAGTTCAGTCTTTTCTTTGCTCCTGCTGGAGACCAGAGCAGTCAGAACAACTCAATCTTTTCATTCTCTATCCTGGAAAAAATCTATTTTGGACTCATCAAACCCTGACAGTTTATCAAAACTACAGTATTGCAAGACAAACAAAACGCTTTGTTTACTTGAGTGGAAAAAATTAGAAAGCAGCTTTGCCATTTTTTAGAGCTTTCTAAACTGCTTTTTAAGTAGAAATGTACAAGATTTGGTATTGGGAGCTACTAGTTATGGTAAAACAGAGTGGTAAGAATCGAGAGGTGCTCCTTTACTTTTAAGCATTACAATGAAGGCTCTATAATGTGGCTGCTGTGGGACGCACAGGACAGTCACACATGGTTGATCTGCCCAAGGAATGGAGCAGGGTTTGTGAACTGAAGAAAATTGCCTTCTGCAGGACTCCTGCTTATTTGCTGTGCATGCCAAAAGACAGGCAGTGAGAAGGTAAGGTGCTGTAGGAATAGAAACCTTAAAGCAGGTGAATATCTTTCACCTCCTCATCCTCTGGGTAACTGGATGTTACCAGAAGATTCTACACAGGCCCTATAGGAAGATCATTTCATCCAAGCTTTCTCTGTGCCAGAGGTTGTCCCTCATTTTCCACTTGCACTGCACATCTTGATGCTCGGTGCTCTGCTGCTGTGACTGCAGAGCCACACACTTGCCACACTCCTTCGGGTCTACCAGCAAAACCCACCTCTCACCTAGCATAGGATCTAAGGGATGCTTTTAATTTTCCTGTGCCTCCGTGCCCAGCTGTTAGATGGGGACACCAGGGAACTGCCATCACACGAGGGTGCTGTGGAGGAAAAAAATTACTATTTGTGATGTACTCTGGGGTGAGATGACAAAAGAACAACCTGTGAAGGAAAATCAGCACTGCTGTCAGTGCAGTGGATAGCATGGGTAATAAATAAGGCCTTGGGCTACGTAATGAATGATGAAGATAAGCAAATTCAGAAATGAGTACTGACATGCCTATTCAGTGGGCTCAGTGGGAGTGCTGTGCTGGACCCTTTCATAGAATCATAGAATCACCATGGTTGGAAAGGACTTCCAGGATCATCAAGTCCAACCTTTATCCCATCATCTCCCTAACCACTAGACCATTAGACCATGGCCTCAAGTGCTTCATCCACTCATTTTTTGAACACCTCCAGGGACAGTGATTCCACCACCTCCCTAGGCAGCCTGTTCCAGTGCCTAACCACCCTCTCAGTAAAGAACTTCTTCCTAATATCCAGTCTAAACTTCCCCTGACGCAACTTGAGGCCATTACTTTACTGTGGCTGTACGATGGATCCACTCCATGGAACGCACATCCATCCACCTGGGTACTGCACTGCTTCACTGTGCTGCTGCTGGTTTTTGGATCCAGTTGCACACCCACAAAAGGGGCAGGGCAAAGTCCTCCTTTGACAGCAGCACTCACTCACAGGAATACAATGTGATGAGTACTTTTAATACGCAAATCTTGGAAAAAAAATTTAGGACCAGTTGAGACTGTTTCCAAATTATGCTGCTTGCAGACTGAAAGATTAACAACACCGATAATACCTTTAGCAATGGATTGCAGGCTTTGAGGCCTGTGCTTGGCGTACTGAAAAATGAATTTGATCTCCCTCGTTGTCTGCAATTCTGATGGTATACTCGACTTCTGTCTTGTAGATATCAAAGTTCTGAGGCAGTTCACCTGCATGTTCTGTCACAAAAAATATAACTAACAGTGTTTGAAAAGAGTAGGTACAGAGAAATAAGTTGCGGCGATCACATAGGCAGTGCTGGATGCCCCTTCTCCCTGCCTTGCTCTCCCATCTTTGTCATGAATTATAGTTCATGGCATTCCACTCAATCATCTTCTGAGCCTCCAGTTCAAAATGTGTTACTGGAATAGCTTTGTTCTACCCTGCCTCAGCACTGCCTTATACAAAAACCTGGCCCTCACTGAATGCTGCACCAGGCTTCTCCTCGCATCATCCTTTGGAGGTGCTTAGTGTCAGTGGCACGATTGTCTTCAGTCTTCTTTGTCCTCACCTCTAAACACTGTCTCCTTCAGCTTTCTCCTATTTTCCTATGTTTATTACCATAACCACTGATACTGTCCTATCAACCTATTCCCAGAGCTGGCAGTCCTGTAGCAAACAAATTTGTGTCCCTTGAGTTTCCCTGTACTGTCTTTTGCTGCTCGTCTTCAGATTGTTATCTATTCAGCTTAAGTTTTATGTAAGTTTTAAGTAATATTTGTTTGACATACTTCGCATGCTATGCCTCTCGCCAAGCATTTTCAGTGTTTCATAGAAGATGAATAATATGCAGATCACTTAAGGATTCTCCTGCTCAGTGGCACACATAGTACAGTGTTATTACCTTTATCTCCCAGAGCTTTCCCAGGACTTTGACTCTGTTTTTCATTCTCTTGTTTTCCTCCCTAGATCTCCATCTTCATAGCAAACATTACTTGCCAAACCTTTGCAGACCAGCACTGTGGAAATCCAGGCAGTGCTTTGTCTCTCCTAAGAAGAGTAGTCCACATCCATAAAACAGGGAAACATCAGATACTAATGGTTAAGAATCCAAACCTGCTTATATATATGTTTAGAATTGTGATGAAATTATTTAATTTTTATCCTTTATATAACAGAGTCTATGCACTGATACATAAAGACCATTATGGAGTTAAAGAGAATAATGTGCTTCATTTGGGGACATTAGTAAATTATAAAAAATGGCTAATTAAACCTTACCTCTCCCAATTTAGTTTGGATAGATGTAAAACATTGGAATTGCTTCAACAGTAAATAGGAATGGTGTTATGCCCATCGTGGAGGAAAGCATTGATTCTGTCAGTGTAGGAAAAAAATAATGCACATGATGCCTCTCTACTATTATAGACTAAGCAACTCCCCTTTAAGAAAATGTAGATGTCCTCCTTGAGCTTTCATTACCCAGAGGCTTTATGCTTTGTAGTGCTAACTACATTTTGTTTCCACTAAAGTTGATAAATGTTGGAGTATTCAGTACCTTGTAAAACATATCCTGTTAAGTTGCTTGTTGAGTGCTATTGTTTTGATGTTTTAAAATCTAATTTTAACAGCCTTTATTCTTCTTATCCCTGTTGCTAATCTGATACATAACAAGGAACGTGTCTCTCTGTGGGACTTACCTCTATTTTCTGTTTCCAGTAAGGAAAAAAAGGTACAACTTATGTGTAAGGTGTTTTTTAACTAACAGCACAGGCTTTCCCAGGCCCTATTGGTCTATATCTTATCCACAGATCTCTCCTTTCTGCCTTGAAGGGTGATGTGAATCAGATCTGCTGGGACAGAGCTTTATGCAAAGTAGTTTGGCAGAGGCACACTCATGTTTAGGGTGTGGACCATCAACAAGATGTGTAGCAATATATTGATGACAATGCACAGACAAGCAGTAGTGCATCTGCAGGAATGTAGCATTAGCAAAGTTCATCCTAGGTCATCAAATGCAGCCCCTTCCGGTTACCAACAACCAAATCCCATAATCTATTCCGTGAAATTGTCAAATTTCAGTTGAAAAGCAAATATCTTTTCCTCAGTTCCTACCAGAGGACTGTTTCAGAACCTCTTGCAGCTGAAAGATACTTATTTCCAAGTTCACACCTTCTTATTCTTATGTAATATATAGTTTTTGACCTTGATGTATTTCTCCCTCTCCTAGTGTTCTCATCCCTGATAGATAGAAAGCTGTCATTTTTCAACTTTACTGTAGTTTTCTTCGGCAGAAGCAGATGTGTGCTTACATGGCACACCTCCAGTGGTATAGGCTATATATTCTCTGGGTCAGAACTGATATCCCCAAAACTTGAGTGACCAGAACTGCGTGAGGTTTCAGGTTAGATCTCTCTGGGACTTTCCGTAAAGCTTTTAAATTTCCCTCTTCTATCTTTCCTACAGCCTAAGGTTTTATTTGCTTTATTCAGAGCTGAACATAGACATAGTTCTTAGTCATCTATGATTGAATAAGCATCACTCTCTATTGCTCTCACTTTCAGCTGATGAGTCTTCATCTTCTACTTGTAATTCCTGTTATTTGTCCCTGTGATTGTGACCTTGGATTTCCCAGTATTTTATGTTTCTTCTCATGTCCACTACTATAGCCCTAAATATCATCCAGCTTGACAAGCATGGTGTTTCAGCTCTCCCCTTGATGGGCAGTGGGTCCCAGCATCTCGTTAGCACTTCCCTATTTTTTGGCCAAGGTCGTAAGTGAATGTAATTTGCCCCAAGGATGGATCTTTGAATGGCTCCATTAGTTATCTCTGCTCAGCCCAGCAGTTCCATTTACTACAACTCCTTACCATCTTCCCCCAAACAGCTCCTCCCTGCTTAATACTCCTTCAGTGACTCCCCATCTTTCCCTGTCTAATGAGCAATGTTATGGTTGACACCATATCTCTGAAGTCACTTGGTCCCCAACAGGTGGGAGTTACATATTACCCTCATCTGAAAATACCTGCTCTTTTGGTGTATGAAGGCAGCAGTCTGCACTGGCATGGATCTATCTGCCTTTTGTGCTTTGTTGTGCTTGACAGTTTTCTTCTTTTAATGTATTATTCCTTTCAGTATTTGATCCAAGTGCCACATGCCACTGAAATCAGGCAGTTGACTCTAGCATTTTAAAAGAAAAAAAGTTGGTAGTTTGGGCTCCTCTTATTGACAACGTGCTCAGCTCTGCTTCACCGGGGACAGCTCTGGCTGTCACTTTCCTGTGCACTGCAGTGCCTCATCTTATCCTGCAGTCTAAATGTGAGGTCCCAAAGCAATCAGAAAGCTGTAAGCAAGATAAAATACAATGCCAGAAGTATTGGCAGGGCAGGCACATGACAGAGAAGGCACCTGAGCTGTGCCAACACCAGCTGCTTGAGAGAGTCCCAGAGGCTGCTGTGGAAACCACGGCCACAGCACGGTGGGAAGCAGACAGGAGGTCTGCTGTCCTGGTGGGGTGGTGTCCATGCTGGAGCTTGAGTTATGGGTGAGCATTCTTAAGCTGGCACCAAGGTGACTCTCCACTCTTTTGGAGAGGGTCTCACCACCAAGTGGCCTCAAGGGTAGGACAAACCATAGCTAAGATAAAGTAAAAGGAAAAAAAGAGTATATCATATTTCTTCTGTGAAAATTTTAAGAAATTTTTTCCCTAGGATGAAGTTTTTAAACTTGTTTTGCATTTTCTTCATGCAAGTAGAATACTAACAATCCCAGTGAGTTCTGCTTCTCTGTGGGTGCTGGCAATGATGTATACAGAGCTCCTTTGCTTTAGCTGACTTTTGTTTCAACTAGTGGGAGCTGGTAATCTGAGTGGGTGCTTCCCATCTGCAAGTCCCGTATGCCGTAGGTCCCTCTGCACACACCTTCAAGGGCACCACTCCCGGTAATCTGTCAAGAACACTTCTTAAAATGACTCCAGTCAGTTTAACAGACGGTACGGGCAGATGCAGTGATGTTCTCCAAAAGGGGAAACCTTATCTGCGTAACACTGCTCTTTTGGAGATCTGTGTGAAGGGCTCTGTTATTCTAACATGCCAGGCTATATTTATCCAGTTCTTTTTATTTTTTCATAGCTTTTATAGTAATTAAACAAATAATGAGTCATGACTCCTAAGCCTTATTTAAAAATTGAATGAGTTCATTATAAAACCACAGCCTGCATCCTGTGGGGCGGCCCCACAAAAGGAAAAAAAAAAGATCCAAGGAATCAATTGAGTCTGCTTTACTAAAGGAACATGTGAAAGTGCTTATCTGGGATAAACCTGGGGACTATACATGTTTCTCTCTCTTTTTTCCTTCAACAGAATGAAGATGCCCTTGTGAAAATACAGGAGTTAGGAGGCAAGCTTGCAAAGACCAAGCATGAAGTTGGTAAGTTGTACAAGCAAAGGGATAAGAAAAGTGATTTTCTCACTTGACAGAAAAGCAGGTGTTCCCTGTGAGCTGATCCTGGGGAATCTGCATCCATGCGACCAAGTGATTTCTGAAGCCCAGTGGCAAGGGGGTTTGTTTCCCAGTTTGCAGGGAACTGGGCTTTTACATCTTTGTAGTGGAGATGGGTCCATCACCACACACACTGGAGCTAATCATGCGTCATCTGTACTAGACAAATGGTTCTTCATAAATCCATAGCTTCCGTTCTCAAACTATGTAGCACCACTGCCAAGGAGAAACCACATAACTGAGTCCTGATGGAGTACGTGGAGACAGTTCTGGTAGGAACCCCAAATACTCCAGAAAAGCAGTCAAAGTTCTCAGCTGAGCTGTACTGCTTCAGAAGGGAGATTAGCCATAAACATGTATGTGCATTCACTCTCAGAGAGGGGAAGGGTGGTGTGGTCTTGTGGGCATGTGTACTGGAGAGGAGCCATCAGAGGCCATCTCTTCCTGAGCAGGCCACCACTTTGGGAGACACTGAGATGCTGAGCAGAGGCTGTTTAGGGGCAACAGGGGTGGCTGGTGATCTGTCCTGCTTGTGGGAGGTAATCCTCTCTGTACAGCCCTGAGATGCAACATGCCCAGGTAGAAGGACTCCCAGTATGGATGGACAAAAAGATGAACATGTGCAGGTATTGAACTCCAGCAGCGTCTGAAAAAATTCATCAGTAGTACAAATCCTGGTGTGTATCCATACATAGGGAAGGTGAATGTGTTTTCTTAGCATAAGTCAAAACTTGCTGAACAATCTGTTTTCCTTTGGAAGAAAATGATAAAAGTAGATTATGTGGAAAAAAATCTGCAGACAAGGTGAAATGGCAAATGCCATAATGTCAGAGTCATTTCCAGCCTGTAAGAAGCAATTGAAATACCTAGGGAGAAGGAAAAAGTAAACCAGGCTGCAACTCTTCTCAACAGCAGCTGACAGCAGTTGTGCTCTGTTTGTCTTGTGCCATTTGTTCCATACCAGTATTACATTTATATAACTTCTCTTGGTGATTTTTTTTTTCTTTTCTACAAGAGTATCTCACTTTTACAGTATCCATATCCTGATGTCTGAATGCAAAATTCACTCTTTTCCCACAACATTAGTGACTATTCTGTTCAGGCATCTGTGGTGGAGGTCCTGCTGGAGGCAGTTCAGCCTGGTTCACCAGAACCACCTCCTGAAGCAGCAGCTGGTTAAACGCTGGCTGCAGCAAGGCAGGTCCTGCCACACTGGTTCCTGCTCCCCAGCCACCTAAGAGAGCCACAGACCTTCTATTGGGCTTTCCTCACCAGTCCTTGGCCTCATTTGTCTTGACCAGGGAGACAAGTTTTGGAAAGTGTTTCAGGTGGACTTCTGGTTAGACCATATCATTTCATTGCCCAGTCCTCCTTGTGTGCTGGGTAATCTCATTAGAGGGGCTGGAGAGAGACTGGGTTCATTACAGCTCCAATGTAAAGCTTGAGTAAGCTTGAATTCTACTGAACACAGAGCTGCAAGCATTATCCCTTGTCCTCCAGCTCTGGGATCACTTTGCATGTTGAAGAGAATCAAAAAGCAAAAAAGCAAGAAGTAGGGTTTAGAGCTATAATCCAAATTGCCAGGTGACAGCTAATGGCCATATAAATTGTACTGTCCCCTTTTGGGTATGAGGCAGGTGGGAAAGCTTTCTATGTGGTGCTGCTGCTGTGCTAAGCTCACTGGTTAAGGCTCACTTTCTCTTTTTCTGTAAGGAGCAGATAGCTTGAAAGGGACACAAAGTCCCTCTTAGTGCTCCAGAAAACATCAGGATCAGAACAGCACCTCAGTTGTGATATCAGCTTGGACATACTGAGCAAGTCTGGATATCGCTGTTCAATAAGTGTGGAAGCAGAGTTCTGAACAGGGTGAAACATAGCTATGTGGGGAAGGGGATGGCCTCGCACGGATGCACCTAACATGAGCTGTGGTAACTTTGTCAAATTGTTGCTATCCTGAAAAAAAGAGGAGCACAGTCTCATACCATAGTGGAAAGAGACAAGATAACACAGGTTTGGGGGTTTTTTGCCACAGACACTGAGCAAATAGAGATGGCAGTCACAGGATAAATATGTTTTTGAAATATTCAGAAGTTGTCTACTGAGGTAGACAGCTGCTTCCAGTTCACCGATTTACATTGCCATACAGGTCTGTGCATGGCACAAGCCTTTTGAAAGGCAAAGGAAGGATGTGTGGCTAATACAGAAGGTATATTAAAGAGGTGATAACATTTCTAAACAAGCTATGGGTCTAAATCAGAAAGAAGGTCTAGCAGGACCATTAAAAACTTTTTCTCTTGTTCTCTAGTGTTGTTCTGAGTGTTCTGGCCATGATGACTTTAATCACTTCTTATTTGTTATATCATTGCAAGTGAGGAAACTTGCTCTCTGAATGTAGTCTGGCTGACCTTGTCCAACTTGCATGAGGTCTTCAAGATCTGGATTGATTGCAACCGTTCTTTAGCAAAGCAAAGGGCCGAGGACACAGTGTTTGTGCCATTGCTGTCCCAGGACCCAGGGAGCAATATAGGTGAGGAACCAAATGGGGAAACAGGCTGAATAGCCTTGACTTGATGGAACTGTTGGAGTTGCACCCCTGAAATTACTTGAAGACATGGTTGTGAATTCGGAGACGGTCACTGGACAAGAGTAAAACCATCACATTTTCTGATTGCCTTCAGTGCCAGCCTTTCATTTGCGCTCTCTGATTCCATGAAGCACACACGAGAGTGGTTTGAATATAAAAATGTTTTAAGCAAGTGTGCATGGATGGATTCAAGACATCCTCAATGGCACTGGTGCAAAAGACCGGCCTATGGGGTGAGCAGCTTCGAACAGCTGGAAAATGGGATGTATGAGGGGCATCTCTTCTGCTGGTCAAGTGGTCAGTCATGTTCCCTGCATAACCTGTGCACAGGATGTGCCCTGAGAGCCCAGCCATTTTCTGCCTTCCTGGCACATCACTGGAAGTGGGGACTTAGCCAACTCTGTAGCTTCAGAGAAGGAGATAATGAAAAATCTTGTATCCCAGTTGAAAGGCAAGTCAAAGGAAAGTTGTCAAGTGGTTGTCTCGCATGTTTTTTCTTATATCCAAGACAAAGTAAAAGCCCTAAAGCCTCAATTTGTTGATCCAAGACTGTGCTGGCCAGGAGGGGACATCCAGTCTCCCTGTAGGTCCATGGAGTTCCATTATCATCATCATCATTAATAATAATAATAATAATTTTATTAATTATAAATTTTATCTAAATATATTTTATATAAATATTATATTATAATTTATTGTTAATAAGATAATATTAGTAGATTAATAATAATAATATCCTTCATGAGATCCCAGTTTTGTATGGGCTTTTGCATATACTGCCAGTGCCTCTGTTTAAGCAATTGCATGTGTGCATGTGTGTGTGTGAGAGAGAGCAGGACAGAGAGAGAAGCGACAGTGAGAGCTTGTTGATTGCTGAGATTCACAGGAGCCCCAGAGTGGGTGAGAACCGCTGTGCTCAGTGCTGTACAAACAGATTCGATGCCACGGTTTTCTCCCGAGGAGTTCGAGAGTCTGACTGTATGGTCTTGTCTCCACAGCCCTCGAGACAGAAAGATGGAAGACTCTACAGCGCGAGAAGGAGGAGCTGGAGAGGTGCTTTGAGGAGGAGGTGAAGCAGCTTCACAGGCAGCAGCAGGAGGAGCTGCAGGCACTGGAGCAGAGGCTGCAGGAGGACAGCACCAAGTGGGAGAGCCTGCAGGAGCAGCACCGGCTGCAGCTGGAGCAACTCCAATTGCAGCATGAGGATAAGGTCAGTCTGCGCCTGTTCCCTTTGAAGAGCAGACCATGTACTGCAAGCTAGTCATCCCACTTCATGGTTCCCCACTTCATGGTCACAACTTAGGCTTCTGCACTCTATTTCTGTAGTCCCCTTTTCTGCACAAGATAGCTCTTGTTTCTCTGGATACACAGTTGTCCAATATTGGAGGCTCAGCTGTCTCTGAGGAGGTGAGGCCGCTCTTTCAGCATAGCCAAAGATATTTCATGAGAGCCAAACTCCTCACAAACCCCTGAGGTGTGCCAAGGCGTCCCAGTATTTCTCTGTTCTCTGTGCAGCTAGGGGCAAATGTGAAAAGTAAAGGCTTTTTTTTTTTTCAGTGTTTCTTGCTTGAGCTGCTCAGCTCAAACTGTTTTGTCTGCAGACTTTGAACTTCTCCCAGTAGAGCCTCCTCTTGACTTGACTTTATTAGGCCTTAAAGATCCCACCTGAGCTTCTTTTTATAGCCAGAAATAACCATGACATGAGTTAAGTGAGTTGAGCAAGCCTATAGAGTAAGTTAGTGCTGAAGTTGGAACTAGTATCCAAGAGATCTGATTCCCAGAGCCAAGTAAAAATGTGAGTGATAGATTGCAATTCATTTTCCATACCCATTGATAATAATTTCAGTGCTTCTCTAGAAATAAGAATTTTGAACTATGCATAATTTATAGACACTTTCCATGGAAGGAAGTTAATTCAAGTCCTTAGAGTAAAAATCATTGCAGCAAAGTGCCATGAAGACAAACCCCAAGATGGCTCAGAATGGTGCATGTTTATCTGACCATTGAAGGCAGTTGGGTCATTAATATAATTTAGATTAATCAAATGTTGAGATTTCTGATCATTTCATAAACGGTTTCTTTGCTTAAGGCCTTTTTGGCCTTTTGCTTTCTCTTTTATCACCATTAAGTTACAAGAACAAAAATACTAGCAGCAGTGACTACACACTACCACTCAAGGCATCAACACGCCTGTTTGCTAATGAATAACACTGGCTCAGGTGCTGGAAGTGTCATGCTCAGTAGGTCCCTTCACTGTTTCCAGCTCCCTGGAGCTCTTTAGCAGTGGCTTGTCCGTGTGCCACAGCATGTCTAATCACGCGTCCATGTCTCCATTCGTTGTCGTTGGAACAGGTGGAAGATATCACAGCTGTACATGAAGCTGCAATGTTAGAGCTGGAAAATAACCACATAGTCGCCATTACAGTACTGCAGGATGAGAATGACTGCAAGATTCGAGGTAAACCATAGACAGCTTAACGGCTACAGAGCTATTCCAGAGCAGGAATTAGTGCTGTAGTGAGATTGTGTAAGCCTGGATTGTCTTCTTCCAGAGCAGATGATACAGAAAAATTGTGTCTAGTGCTTTCACATGGGGTGCACCACCAGGTTCGTTCTAGGGGTGAGGGAGAGCTGTGTGCAGTGCGTACAGAATCTGTCTTGGTCCTGAGACTATCTGAGAGGTCTTTGGGCCAAAGACAAGGCTTTCTCCATGGCTCGCTGACCAGTCTCCAAATTCCACCTCACTTCCCGTACAGACTTTTCTCAAGAGCCAAATCATCAGGCGCTCAGGAGGCTAGAGCTCGCTGAACACCTCTGAATTTAGGTGCTTAAATGCCTACAGTGCTTCTAAAAACAGGCCTCATCATTTTCACTAGCAAAAACCTGGCCATGCTGAGCAGACCAGAGCCACACACTGGTGCAGATCTGCAGCTGAGCACTGTTATCTTTATTTTGTGTTACACTTTTCCCATGAGCTTGGTTGCTGCAGACAGAACTGTTTCCTCCCTACCAGTGCAGCATCTAAACACGTCTTTTTAGATGCTTTAGCTAACAGTTATCTTCTTTTTCTCTTACACAAAAGCATGAGGGTCTAATTTTTAAATAATAGGTCTAGTAGGTTTTCCCTCAACTTTCCCAAAATGTACCATATCTTGCCTCTGCACTGTGTCAATTAGAGACATATTCCACTGTATAACATGAGATGAGAACAGTCTGTTCCCCCCTCCTGTAGGAAGAAATAGTAGCTAGCATATAATTTTTAAATTAATGCATAAATTTTTTAAAATAAAAATAAAAAGATATGTTCCTTGTTTGAGGATATTCTCATCAGTCCATATTTGTCAGTATTTTCTGATGATAACACTTGACTGTGATTTCTCAAGGCTCTGGTGGCCAAAGTTTGTGCTCCCTGCTCCTGGTGAGGGCATGCAATGCCCTCCTGTGCATGGAAAAGGCATTGCAGCAGCTCTAGCCTGGTGAGCTGCACAGGGCACTAGAGTATTAGTGTTAATACTGCTGTTAGTGTGGCTGGTGAGCAACGGTTAGAGGGCAGAACACTATGGAACTGGGGGTAAAGACACAAAAATTCGAGTGTCCACATACTAAAAAGGGAGGTACTGCTACTGTACTGAATGACAGTTTGATGCCATTGGTTTAGAGATTAAATTTTATTCCAGTTTGGTTGTTAAACTTTTGATGATTAAGTCCAGGGTGAGTTGTTCTAGAAATGAAACCTTTCACCATGTAATATCAGTAGAGGACTTCTTTGTCTTTGGGCTCTGTCAGTCTCCCTGATGGCATCAACCTCACAGGTCATCTGCCACAGCTCCGGGAGAAGCACTGTCATTTGCATTTTTGCATCTGAGTTGCTGCCCCCCCGGCCCTATCTCCCCAAAGAAACTGCAACCAAAGCCTTTAAATGTACCTAATTTAGAAATGTTTGATTTGGGGATACTGACTCTGACCTGGTAAGTGACCCATTGTCAGATGGACTCTATTCAGATCAGAGTCCCCAGGAGCCAGGAATTCTGAGTGGTTCTGAAAAATCAGAACCTGGTCACGTAGAAATAGAGGTACCTGCTACTAGTGAAAGATCAGGAAATCCTGATCCTCAAACCAATTCACCTAAGGTCACAGAGTATATTACTACCTATTTCCTACTCACCCTCCATGCCCTAAAACTGCATCCCGCATTGCGTTTGGCTCACGATGTCTATGCTCTCGGACCTTGGTTTGCTGGACTTCACTTAGCAATGTCATATCTGTGTATCTTCCCCAGAACTGACTGCTGCTCACAAACAGGAAATGACACAACTGGAAGAGAGTTTTGAAAAAGTGCGTCTGTCACTGCAGGTAAGCAGTTTCATGATTTCCCACCCCTGTAACGATGTTGTGGAGCAGCTGACGGGGCAGCTGGATAAAGCAAAGAAATGTCCTTTTGACCCTGCTGACTGCTGGCTCAGCACAAGAAGCAAAGATGAGCTCTTCCCTGCATGGTGGAGAGGGCTCCAGTCCCTGTGGTGGCTGTGAGCCTCACTTTGTCTACGTGGTCCCTTCCAGCAAGCACCCCTGGGACTCAGAAACACTGACATCTCCCTGCCTGGCCCTTGCCCAGTGCTTTAAACTCTTACCTGCTGATAGAATATGGGGGACCCAGTCCCACAGCACAGACACATCTCCATTCCCACTGGAGGGCAATGGAGTCCCTGATGTGGGATGCCCCAAGGCTGGCCCTGCTGTGCAGCCAGGCTATGGCCAGCCAGGGTCAGCCCTGCACATCTTGTCTCCCACATCCCACTCTTGACCACCAAGCTCACAGTTGTCTTGGCTTTTTCAGTCCTTCTAATAACTCCATGCTGTTCCCACTCTCTAGATGAAGAAATCCCAAGGAGAGGAGGGCAGAAACATGCTCCTGTGACTCACGCTAAGTTGGGATATCTTGCGGGACCCAGTAGAGTTTAGTAAAGTTTATGGCCTTTGGAAGAAGGGACAGGCAACTCAAGAAGAGTACAAGGATGTCGTTAAGTCATGTAGAAAGAAAATTAGAAAGGCAAAACCCCTGCTAGAATTCAATCTGGCCTCTGTCATAAAAGACAACAAAAATGTTTCTACAAATACATCAACAGTAAAAGGAGGGCCAAGGAGAATCTCCGTCCTTTATTCGATGCTGAGGGAAACACTGTCACGAAGGATGAGGATAAGGCTGAGGTACTAAATGCCTTCTTTTCCTCAGTCTTTAATAGTCAGACCAGTTATCCTCAGGGTACTCAGCCCCCGGAGCTGGAAGACAAGGGTGAGGGCCAGAGTGAACCCCCCACAATCCAGGAGGAAGCAATTACAGACCTGCTACGCCAACTAAACCCTCACAAGCCTATGGGGCCAGATGGGATCCATCCAGGAGTACTGAGGGAGCTGGCAGAAGAGCTTGCTGAGCCACTCTCCATCATTTACCAGCAGTCCTGGTCAACAGGGGAGGGCCCAGATGACTGGAGGCTTGCCAATGTGACGCCCATCTACGAGAAGGGTCAGAAGGAGGATCCAGGGAACTACAGGCCCGTGAGCCTGACCTTGGTACCGGGGAAGGTTATGGAGCAGGAGTAGGGAGGTGATTGTTCTTGGCTCTGGTGAGGCTGCACCTTGAATACTGTGTTTAGTTTTGGGCCCCTCACTACAAGAAGGACACTGAGCTGCTGGAGCATGTCCAGAGAAGGGGAGCGAAGCTGGTGAAGGGTCTGGAGCACGAGTCTGATGAGGAGCGGCTGAGGGAACTGGGGTTGTTTAGTCTGGAGAAGAGGAGGCTGAGGGGAGACCTCATTGCTCTCTACAGCCACCTGAAAGGAGGTTGTAGTGATGCGGGGGTTGGTCTCTTCTCCCGGGTAACAGTGATTGGATGAGGGGTAATGGCTTCAAGTTGTGTCAGGGGAGGTTTAGATTAGATATTAGGAAAAATTTTTTCACTGAAAGGGTTGTCAGGCACTGGCAGAGGCTGCCCAGGGCAGTGGTGGAGTCCCCATCCCTGGAGGGATTTAAGAAACGTGTAGATGAGGTGCTGAGGGACATGGTTTATTGGTGAATTGGCAGTCTTAGGTTAATGGTTGGACTGGATGATCTTAGAGGTCACTTCCAGTCAAGGCTATTCTGTGATTCTGTGGTTCTGTGAAAGATACCACAGCAAATAATGCAAGCTCTGTTTGATTTCATAGGCAGAGATTAATTACAATTTTTACAACTCCTGACTAGCACATACTCTCGCACACAGCAACTGTCGCTGCCTTCCTCACACGGCTGTGACAGTTGGAGGCATGTCAGCAGTTTTGCAATAAGCACTGATGTAGCGTTACAGCCAGGAAATTACATATTTGAAAGATATGAATTCTAGTTTCACAGGAACTGTGGCTTTTACAGATGTTGTATAGAGAGAGGTAACAGGAATGCCTTTGATGGTAACAGAAACACGGTTGCTTAAGAGAATATGTTGCTCCTGTGTATAGCTCTGAGATGAAACGACGGTCATTTAACGTCCACACCACTGACTCATCATTGCTTGTTACTGTATCAGAAGCCTAGAAAGGTGAAGGAAGCAGGGATAGGCTATCTATCGCCTCATTCAAATGCTAGGGACTACACAAATGATCTCTTTCATAGAATCACAGAATGTGATTCATGCCTGTGATATAAATGTGAGCTCCCTTAAGGAAGGACTTGCTTGTTCTCCTCCAGCCCAAGGTGGTGATTTAGCATCCAAGACATTTAAAGAACTAGTGCCAGCTTGTGTCAGCCAGCCACAGGCATAGCAGGGATTTTGGGATTCCCTGAGGCACTGGTTTATCAAAACCACTACTGTATGTTCAAGTGGCCTTATATAAAAAATGCCACTTGGCAGAGGTTTCTAACCTTGTTCAGTTCTCCGGGTGTTTTCACAGTGCAGATTGATTTCTATGAATAAAAGAGGGGTGATAATGCAGTTGGTGTGTTCATTGGTTTGTCTCCCCTCCAGGACCAGATAGACACCCTTACCTTCCAGAACCAATTTCTTAAGGCCAAAGCAGACCGATTTGAAGAGGCTCTGAAGAAAAACACTGAGGAACAACTGAAGGTAAATAGCAGCTCTAGCTATAGAGTCATAAAGATTCCAGTTTCTAAGTATGACTCACATCATGCGATTCAGTGGACAGCAACGGGATCCTTACCCCTGGGACTGAGGGACAGGTCTCAACCGAGACCCCAAATCTTGAGCTCTGACGAGGAGTCAGAAATCTTAGCCTAGGTCTATCCTTTTCTTGGTTTACATAAGTTTCTTTATTCTTTCATCCAGCATTTGTAGCTCTGTTTCCAAAGCATTGTATTAACTCTGGCTAGTATGTCCTTACTGCTGCCTATTCTTCTTTCCCTTCTTCCTCTCTTTCTCTTGACATTTTGTCTTTTCATATTGAGCTTTCTTGTTTTGTGCCTTCTGAACCAACTTCTTTGATACCCTCTGTATTCCCTCATTTTTTTTGCTGGACTGGCAGGGGACAGCCCTATCATAGGAAGTATTTACTCAACTGCTACTGGGGCTGTGCTGTTTATTTATGGGGTGTAAGTAATTACACACTGCAATTATTTATTTGAGATGAAATAACCCTGAAATGACCATCCAAAAAGAGTTTTCTTTTAACTTGGGGCATTTCAGAGTGTTCACAGCACAAGCCCATGGGCAACTGTAGCAACATGACAGAGGGGACAGTCAGTGAAAATAGAGGGGTGCGCAAGGGGCTCAGTGAGTTTGCAGATGAGAGAACTCCTTAGGAAAACAGTGCAAATGTCAGAAAGAGGCTTGGCCATTGAAAACAGGTAGCATCAGTCCCTTTCCACCTCCGCCGCAGTATATAATTTCCATGAAAGGACAAATTCTGCTGTGTCACAGCAATGGTAATGCCAAGTACCACCAGGCAGTTCACTGGAATGGGTTGCATGGGGAAAAATCCAGAACATCTGAAGTCAGCAACAGTATTTCATCAGTCTAATTCAGAGCACATCTTTTGCTCAAGAGTTAAATCCTAGTATCCCCTACGTCTGAAGTTCTCAAGCAGAGGAGGAACTTTGTTAACAGGCACTCTGATGCAGTGGTGCAGGCAAGGCAGAACACCGTAGTTTTCACCTCCAGCCCCCTTGTCCAGTTTCCTCAGTTTTGTGTTCGTACTTTTCCCAAGCCAAAATCCCCGCACAGTCATAAAACACCTCATGCAGTTCCCAAGCTCTGAGGAGGAGTGATGTTGCTAAACAACATGGGATCCCATCCTTCTAGCCGTGAAGCTGGTCAAAAGAAAGGTACCGTTGGCTATCCAGCCAAAAGGGTGGTCTAGGAAAGTCACATTACTGAGAGTCCTGAACCACCAGGTACATTGAGGAAAATTTATCTTACGGATGAAGATGCATTTATGACTGACAGATATCCAAATCACTGGTATATTTCCTAGATTCTACGAGCTCAATATGAGCACTTAGAAGAAGATCTGAAGAGCTTAAAACATGTTCTGGAAATGAAGAACCATCAGATTCACCAACAGGAGAATATGATTATGGAGCTGGAAAAACAGGTGAGTTGTCTTTTTTCCTCCAGAGGATACATCACAGAAGTAGAAAAGTAAAAGTCTGGCTGCAGCAGATGAACTTAAAAGGAGTGAAAAAACACATGAGACTGGGACAAGACACAGAGAGGTTCATAAATGGCTATATATTGTGTTGTTCCACTGTCAGCCTACATAGTTGGTTCTACTATACCGTGTCTCAGGATTTCAATCTGAAATAGGGATCTTTTCCCATCCCTTCACCCACCCATGACACCTGTGATTTCTCCCACACCTCCATTGATCTGTACTGCTTTTTCATGCAATTCCTGCTCAGCCTGGTAACTTTAGACAGTGAGACAAGTGGTGTAGGAAGAGTGGAGGAAGGGGAACTTTGTGGTACTCTAGGGCTTCATTTTGTACACCAGCCTGCAACATACCACCCCCCGCAGAGGAGTCAGGTAACCATTTAGGGCTGGAGAGGGCAAGTGGAGGACGATGAAGCCATGTGTGTCCTGCTGCTGCTGCTGCAGGCATTTAGGGAGCTCCCAGTCATAAGTATGAATTAGCAATATTCAGCAAGCAGTCCCTAACAAGGCTTACACTAGGAAAGCTCTTTTCAACCCTGAGGTAATGCTTTTCTGCAGCCTATGCAGTTTTCTCATCCTTTGTTTGGGGGGTCTCTAACGAAGGACTCCCCAGTTCACCATCAATTGCATTGTTTATTGGAAAGGGGATTCATTTGGCAAGGCATAAACCTATAGTGACAGTAAAGGTATAGTGTGATGACAGAACGACGCCCTACCTCAGCTGGGGAGCTGGTACAGCTGGTTCAGCACAGCATTCAGCAAGGCTTGTTTCCATTTATGGGGAAAGTTGAGAATTCAGCTGATTATTTTGCTGAACAGATGCTTGAGTAAGTGGCTGTAGTGAAAAGTGCCTCTTTACAACTGAGCCTTGTTATCTGCACTCCTTCCAACACATGGCTCCTGGAGCTAAGCCAGCATCTGAAAACATGCACTGTAGTGTTATACTGAAAAAAAGAAACAGCAGCCTACATGGTTCCTGGTCATTTAGCTGCTTTTGCTAATTAACCCCATATGAGCACACAGTCCTGCTGCTGGCCTTTATCACAGTAAAACCCTGGGTCTACTATGGTCCAACAGCACAAGTGCTTTCTGTTTAAAGACCTACCTTTATAAGTGTAGAACATCTACAGGGCATCTCCAGATGCTCTGAAAGATGGTGTGCCTCATAACCAAGCAGGAGGGCATTTCAAATACAGTGTCAGGCTTGGCTCCTTGTCTGCTGAAAGGGAGGCTGGAAATGAAAGTGGCAGGAGAGGCAGGAGAGGAGTGGTATAGGGTGAGGGTTGTAGTGGAGAGGGAAGGAGATGCACGGATCTTCTCCCATGCTTCATGTTGTCATAGCTACTACTTGCTAAATCTATTGAGGAGGCAGAGAAGGTGTCCATGATGGTGATTCCTCTCTCAGAGCATTTCAGAATGGGGCCAGAATCCTTCTTCTGCTCTAACAAAATATACTGGGATAGGCTGGAATATCTGAGAATCAGGAGTATCCTTTACAGTTAGCTGCAAAGACTGGAAACCACTGCACAAAACTGATGCCTTCGCCATAAAATGTGAATTATTGGTAACTCCAGTGCACAATCACAGAATCACAAAGTCATAGAATAGCCATGGTTGGAAGAGACCTCTAAGATCATCAGGTCCAACCATTAACCTAAGACTGTCAATTCACCACTAAACCATGTCCCTCTGCACCTCATCTACACATTTCTTAAACACCTCCAGGGATGGGGGCTCTACCACTTCCCTGGGCAGCCTGTTCTAATGCCTGATAACCCTGTTTTGGTTCTTTATAAAAGGTTGGGAAATTCAATAGCTGAGCTCACACGGAGATAAGGTTAGTCTGTGATATTTTGTTTTCTTCCAAAAGTGTTGATTTCAGCAAAATTCTAACTGCTGGAAAACCCAGAACTGTGGTGATCAAGTATGTCAAATTCCAAACTTGGGAAAAACGTGGCAGGTGAGGCTGTGCTACCAGCCTAGAAACATCTTACGGATGTTTTAATACACTGCTACTGACCTCCTCATACTCTGTCCTTAACTGTCCTGAGTGAAAACTTGGGCCAAGGCTCTTTTCACTTAATTGTAGTTTGAAGTTAAATGCCTACTTTAAACCTGTCATTTAAGCTGATACTGTCAGCAGTGGAGAGGAGTGAGAAGTGTTGCCAAAGGACAGTCTACCTCATGTGAATGCAGCAGCAATCTAAGGCTGCTGGTGTGTGCTGTCTGCCCTGCTGGGCAACTCCTTCCTCCCCATAACCAGGGAATCATAATCCTAGAGGCTGGATGCCAGACATTTATCTCCAGTGAGGTTAATTGAGCTGGATGATGCACATCATACCACCTCACACTCCTCCTTCCTTCCTAGACTGACCACTCACACCACAGTGTCCTTTCCATGTTGGGCATCCCCATGCTCCCCAAGGACCACTAGCTCCCTGTCCAAGAACAACGACTTGCAACACTGGCTCCCAAAGGATGAAAGTTGTGGGAGCACCACTGAGGAAGATGTTTTATTTGCACTGGACAAGACTAAGAACCTTCTCCTCCCTCCTCAGGTAGAAGTAAGGGCTAGTTCAGCTCTGCCTCTTCTCAGTGCTCTGCTGATGACCCCACTTACTTCACAGTATGATGTGGTCTGAGTCAGACCTCTAAGTCTCAGCTGCAGTCAAGATGATCACCTCCATCTATCCTCAAATTTTACAAGTTGCTTTGGGGACAAATAAAGATAAAGGATTAAACCTCTTGGATCAGGTGTTAGGCTTTCTTAACAAACCTTCTTTCATTGCAGGCTGAAAGAAATGTCAAACTGGAAGAAAAAATCACCATGCTGCAACAGCAGAATGAAGAACTCCGAGCCAGGATTGAGCAAAATACTGTCATAACAAGGTTTGTGCTGATACTTGCAATCTGTCTGAGCTTGAAAGGAGAGTGCAGATCTGAGGTGGCCAAGGCTGATGCTTATTTCAGAAGGGGAAAAACTTGTTTCCTCCTGAAAGTCTATTGGGGTCCTGATCTGCTTACTTGAAAGTAAGGAAGGCCACATACCTATATGTGTGACTTTGTGACTGTATGTGTTTCTGTGGCTTTGACGTGTTGCTGAGAGCAAAGTTGCCAGTGGCTTCTGCGACTTCAGTGTCAGTGCCCTGAGACCCGTTAATCAGTGGGTAACAAGGATGGGAAACAGGGCAATTTCAGGAGAGTCACTCAGGGAGGGTTATCCTTTGGTGGGTTTCTTCATCTGCACTGTCTGTTTGCACCCTTGTCATAAACTGACAAGGGTGACAAGGCTCCTTGTGTTAGGTGGTATAGAGAAGGGTAGGACAGTCCCTGTCCCAGAGAATTTATAGTCTGCTGTAAGGCAAGAGAGCACAGCTGGAGCCAGGCAGAAGGGGTACCAGGGGTAGATGCTAGAGCTGAACTTGTCCAAACATACCAGCTGCCTAGCTGTTGTTGCCAGAAACGATGCCATTGGCCTAAAATGCAATTTAATTTTTAGCTGACTTTTTAAAGCTTCAGCTTCTCATCTCTGATTTAGTTTTAGTTTTTGTTTTCCTAGTATCTCCTTTATTAATGATTCAGCCTTTAAAAAGATTTGTCTCCTGCATGTAGATATTTTTAAAAGGCAGTATTACTTGTACTAGCATTCAGATTGGGGTGAGGATTATGTGTCATCTTACACGATTGTAAATACCTGTAACACACATGTCAGTGTCTGAGGCTGGTGTCTACAGCCCTTCTGGGTTCTGGGAGGAAAACCAGGAATATTTAAGGTCTGGTTGACCAGAGCAGTTTCAGACACCTGCTTTTGGACTAGATGAATTGCGGTCTGGAAGGGGAAGTCTCTCCACACCTGTGACAGCAGCCAGGGTGCCTGGGTCAGTGCTTGGCCTCTGCATTGCAGCTACCTGCCACTGGCAGGGCAAATACCACCCTCCACTGCCTGTTGGCCCTTAGCTGCAACACTTTGCTTCTTGCCTGTAACTGTGCAGGTACTGGTTTCAAAGAACATTTTTTGGGAGAAACTCTGAATTTGAGGTCAGCCTAGAATGTCAACTTAGAGGACAATCATTTCCAACAGTAACAGTTTGGGGACTGCAGTGAGGAGAGCTGTAGGGACAGTGTCAGCCAGGGCTTTAAAGCCGGAGTTACATCTGCTATGGGCATCAGGCTATGGCCAGAAAAGGAGCTGGGTAGGATTTTGTGTGTGCTTCCAAAATCCACACCCAGCTGCTGCTGAACCCTAGCAATAACTAGCAGGGAGGTTAGGTACCTTGCTGGTGGTTTCTATAAAATCCTAAGTGGCCTGTAATCAGGTTAGGTACATGCCCAGAGCCACCCCAAGCTGATCACATCACGGTCTGGCTCCTGCCCATAATGGGGCTGCAGAAGCCAGGTGTTCCTGTGTGCACCCTCCAGTATAGTGGTGTTGCCAGCACATGCCCAAAACACATCTCCATCAGGTCCCACAGTCTGCCTGCACCGCTCCATTTCTTTTAAAAACAGTCACCTGTTAGACAAAAGCAGACTCACTGAGGTTGCAATGTGCATAGGAGATTCCCATGCCTCACCTCCCAAACCTCTCATCAGATTATGGGGCATTCTGGAGAAAACACCTCCCTGGTCCTTGCTGGTGACATTTCCCTGGTGTTGGAGTCAGGAATAGAGGGTTCATTAGAACCAAGGAGGCAGGAGCTGGACAAGGACCCATAGCCTCATGACCATTTGCAGAGGAGAGGGAAGGCCTCGAAGCTGAACTGCATCCTGCATCAGGCCATCAGCTAAAAAGGGGAACGTGGAGAGTGCAGACTCCTTTCCCTTTGCACGCAGTAGCAGCTGGTTGCAAGAGTCAAGGATGCAATTACTCTCTCTCACCTCTTCGCTCTTGCTCTGCCACTCCACAAATGCTCTCTTGAGAGCTCTTGGCACAGCTTTGCTGGCAGGGCTGGGAAATGGGTGAGAGTTACAGCTGTCCACAGAGCTGGGACTTCAGGTTTTCGTAAAGCCCAGGACTTTTTGCCTTTGGGGACTGCTCCAGCTGCTGTGCTGCTCTAGAAAAAACAGTGCAGCATTGCAAGCACCTCTGGGTTGTGAAATGCCACAGGGCAAAGGTGGCTGCCTTCAGCTGGGGTTTAGAAAGCAGGAGGAGCCCACCTGCACTTTGTGCTGCATATTGGTTACCTGCAGGGGTGCCATTGCTGGGACAGGCCATGTTGGGCTGATCTCTGAAGTCCCTTGTCTTCCTGGTGCCGGAACAGAAGCCCTGGTCAAGGAGTGGCATGTGCAGGAAGCACAAGTGCCCGCTGACCCAGGGCTCTGGGCTCCATCCAGGGTGGGTTTGGCTCCACAGACGTTAATGGGCACATTCCCAGGTAGAAACTTCTGTGCCAGGGAACAGGTTGGGCAAACAGAAGCCACAACCCCATGCTGGGCACCTGCTTCCTCCATGTGCTGAACAAGGAGAGCTAACACCCTGATCAGCTTCATTGCATGGTAGCTCTCAGCAGGCCAAAAGCAACTCAGCCATATACAAATATTGGTGAGAAGAGGACATGGGAATACATGGTGCCTACCTACATCCCCAAGCGCAGTCTCTGGGGCCAGGTCTGAAGTCCTGTCCAGATGCCAGTGGCGAAGGGCTGGTGTGCTCTGCAGTCCTGCTTGCCCACCACGGGGACCGGTTGGGCTCTCTGCAGCTCCCACCCTGCTCACAAACCCACGTCCTGCCAGGGAATACCAGCACTAGGGCAGGATTACTGCACACCTGAGCCTTATCTCAGCCTAAATTTCCAGTTACCCTCTCCATCCCACTCTGTCTGTGAGTGGAGAATCCTGTTCTTGCAGTGCACTGCTACCTTCAAATATACAAAGAAAGAAACAAATATGCTAAGTTTTTCTTCTAGGAATTTCCAATTTTTATCCTGTTGTCTATGTGGGTAAATGGCCATTTCTGGTGTCTGGAGTACGTGGTCAATGCACAAAGCCCTTGGTACATTTGCATGTCATGCATGATGCTTGCAGTTGCACAAGGCCACGGTGGAAGGCTGGGGCTCGTCCCATCTAAGCTTTGGCAGTGGAGCTGCCTCAGAGAGATGTTGAGCAGAGACAGGCACATCTGGAGGCAGAGTCAGACACTGAGGGGCAGCTGTGACTTGTGGAGATGCCTTTCTCATGTAGCAGTGAAGAGAGCTGGGGACAGCTGTGCCCCAGCTTGGGCAGCTCAGTTGCAGCCCTAGGGGCAGGGGGATAGGATGGGATGGGAGGGATGGCATGAGATGGCATGGGATGGCATGGCATGGGGTGGAGGGAGGTGCTCGGGGTCCTGTCTGATCCTGCCTTTTGTGCAGTGCTGTGTTAATACCACCATCTTCACACGGGTGTGCCTAACGTTGTCCTGCTTCCCTCTCCAGGCAATTGTCAGAGGAGAACGCCAATCTTCAAGAACACGTTGAGAAAGAAGTGGAGGAGAAGAAGAAGCTGAGCAGGACTAATGAAGAGCTCCTCTGGAAGCTGCAGGAGGGAGATGCCACAAGCCCTGTGAAACTCCCACTCTCATCATCCACTTTTTATCGCTGCTCATCAGGGAAGTCCTCGCCAGCGAAAGTCAGAACCTCTCGGCGATGATTCAACACCTGCGTGTCACAGGTCCCCTGCCTTTTATGCGTTTCCAATCTCCTGAATGTTACCATCCAAGGAAGTATTACCATCAACTGGTGCCCGGGGTTCATGGCTGCAAGTGTGCTCGCTAGCTGCATTGCTTTACACTAGGCAGGGGACTCTTATAGTACCCATATAGGAGCTCTTGGTCAATTAGGGTAGCAAAAAAGATAGCAAAAATCTAGGACAGCAGAAAGTTAGGACAGCAAAATGTTTAGTTTTATGTGTTAACATTTTACCTATGGTTAGAGGAAAAAGTTGTAAAATAGTTTATTACTTGTTCATCAGAATGAACTTTTGCTACAATATTTCTGGCTAGTTACAAATACAGTTCAAGTTGTGAATATTTCTGTATATGTGTCTGTGTTTATATACACGTATGTGTTGTACCTTTATAGCTATATATATATATATGCACATACATATATATGTAGTTGAAGATGTTCTGAATTGCATTTTTTATATTATTGGATACAACTAAGTGCTGATATATTTTCATTACAGTCAGCGGTTTTCTAACTCGTGCCTCAGACTTGTATCTAAACAAAATGCATTTCTGTTTAGCCTCCTAGGAATATTTATACCCAACTTAGACGAAAGTTACACAGAAGTAGAAGCGCCTTCCAAATGACCACCAAGTGGTACTCTATGTAACATGAACACCAGCGACTTTGAAATTCTGAGACAGTACTGCCTTTGAAACCATCACCTTTGCATTGAGCACCAGATAAGACATGCGTACCATTCACTGCTTATTAACTCTTAGCATGGATATTGTAAGTGGAGATAGGCTAGAGATGAGAAACCTGAGGGTTTTAGCAAATTTGATAGATGTTGCTGGTTAAGTGTTTCAATTTTAGTGTCTTTAAATCCTAGTTAGATCTTATCTTGCTCTACATTGTCCTGGTTTGGATACCATCAAAATCTCTGGTTGTAGATTTGTGTCCATTTTAATTTATTTCAAGTCCTGCAAGCAAGAAGAAGAAAATAAGTAAGTTGTTTATCCTTGACCGATGCTGGCCAAGAGGTTTCCAGTATAAGGATGAGATACCAGGTGCCTGCTCGGGCTCTAGTCTCCTCCCTTCTGAAACACTAGAGGATTACATGGGTGCAAATGAGGTCAGAATTTCTCTCCTTCCACATACCTATATATATTTTTTTTCACATTGCTAAAGCTTACCCAAAGTTACAGGACACTTTTGAAATTCATGGAAAAGAACAGCTAAATTACCTTTAACTTCTCTGCCTAGAAGCAAAAAATTTCACCCAGGCTTGGGGCAGCCCCCATCGAGGGGGTGGCAAGGCTGAGGAGCAGCTGAAGTGGGATGGGCTGCAGGGCCCTTGTGGGGATGGTTAGCAAGAAAAAAAAAATCCCTGAGCATAACTTTAAAAAAAAGAGATCTGTGGGTACTTTTCTGTCCAGCTGGGGGCAAACAGCCTGTGTGCATTCATGCTTTGAGCACTGGGGTCGAAGTAAGTGGGAGATGGGATATACAGCAAATCCCTGGGATGTGGGGGAGCTGCAGGGAGGGCAGCTCTCCTGCCCGGCTGTGCGGTGGCACCGGCACAGCCTGCGTGAGCAGAGGTGGGCTTGCTCAGCCCTGCTGTACTGCTCAGATGGGAGCTGTGCTTCAGCGTTCCTGGGGAGTACTCAGGATTCACATATTGCAGCTTAGATACAGCTTCATTCACTCTCAAAGCACCTGTGGCCTGTTCCACAGCGTTACAAAAAAAAAAAAAAGGGATTTTTTTTTTTCCCCTCATTTCTTAGAGAAATTTATTTTTATAGCAGCTTTGCATGATACTGTGATACTAAGTGAATTGAGCCACACCAACTACTACTGTTGAAATGCATCACTAGATTTTAGTGTGTCCAGCAAGTGCAACCTGAAAGTAGGATAGATACCTAGCACACCCATGCACACAAAGCCCCTCTTTGCAAAGTATAATTTTAATAACTTTCGTACTCACTAAATGCACAGATACCTGCAATACCTACCGCATTCTCATGTTTCATCCCACCAATACAATTCAGCTACACTGAGATCATAGGATGGTCCACATCTGCTCCACTGTGGTCCTCCACGGGCTGCAGGGGAATCTGATCCAGCACCTGGAGCCCCTCCTCCCCCTCCTTCACTGACCTTGGTGCCCACATAGGTGTTTCCCTCACATCCCACCCCTCTCCGTTGCAGGGTTTCTGGCAGTTTCTTTTCCCCATCTGAAATACATTATCGCAGAGGTGCATCCACTGTTGCTGACGGGCTCGGCCTCAGCCAGAGGTGGGTCTGACTTGGAGCCGCAGAAGCTTTTGGCAGCTTCTCACCAGAGCCAGCCCTGTAGCCCCTGCTCTGTTACCGAAGCCCTGCCACACAGACCCAACACCCCACCGAGCAGTCGCTCCGTCACAGAAGGCCACCAGATTAGGCAGGCTGACATGGTAGTGGTTTCTAGTGTCCTCCTTTTTACCCTTTTTAAAAATGGGTGAGATGATACAACCAGAGCTGTTAGCGTGATGTTAATCTAAAGTTATCCGTGCTAAACACACTGGAGCATATTACTGGCCTGGGATGGGCTGGCTGAGCCCATCCTTTTAGATTTATTCATTCTTTCCCTCTGTTGCTGGTGCTTTCCTTATTACTTTGCAGGTTTAAATTCATATCCAAGAGATGCTTCCAGCAGTGAATTGGGAGTGAGGCTTTTATGGTGGGAAAACTGGGACTGATCCCAGCTCCACCATCATTTGGTGTCATTGCCAATCCCTTTCCCGTCTACTTTTTGCCTCCCAATCCTGCCTCTCACTGGATGCTTCCGTGGCACGCTAGCACAGCTGCAGGAAGTTTTGCCTGACCCGAAGGAACCCAGCAACTCATCCCTGTAGGGGTGGGAAGAGTGGTTCCTTCTGGTGCAAGCCCAGAAACATGGACTTTTTCCCCCCAAAAAGGTCATTTCTTTGTCGTTCTCCTGTCCTGTGCCTCCTTGCCTCCGCACGCCAGAGTAGGTGTGAAGGGGACGGAGACCCCTGCTCTGGCCAGGCAGCTGCCGCAATGCAAGGTGAGCTTAGCATGCCCAGCAGTGTGGGGGCCACATCTCTAGTCCTTGCTCCCTGCCCATGCCTGCTTCAAGATGAGCAAGATAAAACAAGGCTGCTGCAGGGTCCTTCCCGTTTTGTATCGCAGGGGGCCTTTGGCAGGACAGGGAAAGCAGCCAGTGCTTAGCTGGGGTTCACTGCCCTCATGTCTTTAAAAAGTAGACATTTGATTTGGTTAATCTTTATTCAGGCTGCAGCAGCAATAAATCCAGCCTAGAATCACAGAATCGAGTCCAGCCATCAGCCTAACAGACAGTCCGTGACTACACCATATACCTGAGCACTATGTCAACATGACTCTTAGGATGGGGACTCCACCACTGCCCTGGACAGCCCGTTCCAATGTCTGACAACCCGTTTGGTGAAGAAATGCTTCCTAATATCCAGTCTAAACCTCCCCTGGTGCAACTTGAGGCCATTACCCCTTGTCCTATTGCTTGTTACTTGGTTAAAGAGTTGCTCTGAAGGGGCTCCAGAGATCGCCCTGGGAGTGGGTAACAGCCATGGGATGGCAGGAGATCCAGCAGCGAGGGGGGCACAGAGAGCCATTTGGCCCCATTGGGATGGCACCTCCCACGGCAGCCAGCACGGAGGGGTTTTCTCAGCTGATGCACGGCGGCAAAGACTTACAGTGGTGGTGGGTGGCGTTGGGGGAAAGAAAAACTGTCAGGAGTACAATCGGGTATTTCATGTCTCTGCACTGATGGTGGTTGTGTCCCATGGACACACTGAGGAGCCTCTGTACAGTTTCCCACGCAGCAGGAGTTCTGTGGTCGCGTTTACGATGTGGCTAATGATTTCAGGAAGAGTTTGTATTATTTCCGTTACGATGTACAGAGAAGTGTAATCTATTCCTGATAATAAATACATGCGCCAGCGCACACCTGGACCGACGCATACAAACCAGTGGGTCCTACAGTGTTCTGTTATGTCTGTGCAGACAGAAACTGGGAATAAATGGAAAAGAAAGAAAAACCCCAGTAAAGGGTTACCCTGTTACAGTAAAGACTGAAGCTAGACAGCCACTTAGCCTCCTGGCAGCGGGGCTGGCTGGTTGGGTGACCTGACTACGGTTCACATGCTGTGAATTAATGAATCCATGGGATTTTTGATCTTTCTAAGGGTGCTTCCCCTACGGCTGGGGCTCCCGGGCAACCAGGGATTGTGGTCTGCAGTGTTTTTATGAAGGTGTCATGCTTCAGCACATGGTAAGGGGAACATTCCTGCTGGTGGTTCAGGCATGGCAAACAAGCACACTGTAACGTGCCGGTCACCCACACTGCAATGTCCCCTCCCCTTGCCCTGCCCTGCCGCAGAGGGCACCCAGTTCCTCAGGCTTTGCCACAAGGAGTGAAAAGGGTCCGGGCATGTCCCGCTTTGGGAATGTGCCTCTTAACGTCCTCCTGAAAGACTTTTCACCAGGCCCCCGGCTTGCTTAGCACAGCTGAAGCTGTGGGAAGGACCAGGACTGCGAAGCAAAGCCATGTTTGTGGGACCACTGCAAACGATGCAGGCGGTGGCAGGGGCAGACAGGCTCCTCCTGCCTGGTGGTTTCAGCGTTGTCCTGCAGACTCTACCCTGGAAAAACCCACCAGCACAACTCCTCATTCATTACACACTCCTTATTTTTGCAATGCCAGCAAAACTTACACACCTGTGTACTTTTCAAGCTAACTCTGCAGGCTCATGAAGTCCCACCTGATACCTGAACTGGTACAGGGCAGGGAGAGATTCACCTCAATGGCACCACCCACAAGCTGCTCAGTCCTGAGCACAGACCATAGACTGTGGCAATTTCCCCAAATGACGTATTGTCCCACCAATGTCAGCACACCCCAAAGACAGGGGCAGAGTTAACACAAGCAGCTCCCAGAGCAAGTGCTCTCCTGCAGAGATGGGGACAGCCAGCAGACATTGGAACAGGCTGGAAAGCAGAGGCAGGCTTGCAAATGAGGGCAAACAACAGGCATCATTGATTTGGCTATCGAGAAAAAAAGTGTTTTAATGCTGTACCACATAATTACAAGTGAATTTCCAATTTCCAAAAGCATTCTTCAGGGCAGAAGTATTTACAGTGTCGCCAGGATAAAAAGTAGCCGCACACCTGCACTGTGCTCTGGAGGCAAGGTTCACATTTTAAAACTTAAGGCTTTAATCGCTACCTGAACATGGTAAAAAAACAAAACCAAAAAAATCAAACCAAATATAAAAAAGATAAAAAATAGATTGCTTTGCAGAACAAGCATTAAAACTGTTTATCACACCCATAAGAAATTCTGAGAAATCATTAGGAAAACAGACCATCAAACAGACAACAGAAAGGTATTTACATTTTGCTTCATAATTTAAAAATATACAGACTCTTCCATGGCTTCAGTCAGTAAAAATCCCTTTACTGACAGTACAGTTGGACCTGATGATCTTAAAGGTCTTTTCCAACCAGAATGATTCTACGGTTCTATGAAGTGATCCAGACTCGCACTCGGTTTGCTGCCACACTGGCTCCAGCTCCTGCTGCTAGCAGCTCCTCCTGCTCCCTGCACCCTGCACAGCTAGAGGGCACAACACGCTGCAAGGAAACCCTTTCCTTCTCACCCTTGTCCCAAACCCATGAGTCACTCTGCTAAAATCAGCACCTCACAGAGCATCAAGAGGGAGAGGTGCCTCTCGCCGTTTGGAGCCTGCCAGGTCTCAAACCTCACATCTTGGAAGCATGAGCCAGGAACAAGTACCCTGAGAAAAATCGAGGTCTGGCTCTTGCTAGCAGAGATGTTCCTCGACCATCTGTTTTCCAGCTGAGTGCCAGACACCCCACGGGACCCAACCTGCAACTGTAACGCGTAAGGCAGCCTGGGGAGGGGTTATGGGGGAGGCATTGCTGCTGAAGTGGGAAATGAGTGACACACCATGAGGTGAGTGGCAGCGGGGAGGAGAGCACCTGATGGCACCGGCGAAGCAGCTTTGCCTTCAGCTTCGCTTTTGGGATGCTGGCGTGCCCGCAGGCTGAAGGTCCCGTGGAAGGGGAGGTGGCTGTGAGAGCAGCGAGTGCATGGACAGGTTTAGCCTTGAACAAGTGCCATTCTTTGGTAAGGAGAAGGAAGAAATGAAACCTGCCTGTAAAGTCCAGCCCAGTGGATGTCACAAGGTTATCCAAGGGTTTAGAGAGAGAGATGCTTTTTCTGCCAGAGGAAAGAGGCTTCCTTTGAAAGGGGAGAGTGTTGAGAGGCACATGCACAGGGGAGGGACTGCAGGGGAGCCTTCTGCATGAAAACCAGCTCCACTCCCCCTCCCCTTCACAGTGAGCCCCTCCAGCCTGCCAGCCCTGCGCATCACCCTTCGTGCATTTGGACAGGCGACAGCGATGCTCACTTGTACATGGCTTCCTAGGGGGGAATTTATGAAATCCCACTGGCATTCATTACTATATAAAATGCAATCACTAAAGAAGTGATTGTTTATATTTTGCAAAATATAAACATAATACCCTATCGCATTGCTTTCTGGTCTCTGAGTTCATAGGAGTGGAGGCAGCAGGCGCTGACGGGCACCCTCTGTACACTATGGATAGGAGTTTGTTTTCATCTGGGATGGACAAAGGGCTGGAGCGCCCATGGCCAGCACTGCCAGCTCCAAATTTACCCTTCCAAAACCCTGGCAATAAACAGCAACGTGTGGCCTCAGCACCAGCAGTGTTTTCACCAGCATGGTACCCTGCAGCCCCCTCCCCCCTGCTGCGGCCAGGCACAAACAGCTCCGAAGCAGAAGCACTTTGCCTGCAAGCACACCCCAGCCCCCATGATGCCCGGACAGGGCTGGTAGGCAGGGGTGCGGCCCCACACATCCCCATGCTGCAGAGCTTCCCAACACCCAGCACAAGTGCTCAGTGCCCAAATGGGCAGCAAACTCCACCCTGAGAGGTGGGAAAAGGGAGAAACAAATTTTCAGTGACCAAAGAATGAAAGCTGTAAGCAAATAAGCAAAAGCTAGTCATTTTTGCACAAAACAATTATTTTTTTCTGCAGGTGGAGGAACTGTTCTGACAGCAGTTTCCCATTGAGAAAGGCTGGCTGGCTGGCATTGTATCCAGATTTGCTATATAACTGCAAGCTGCAGCCTCAGTGCTGCCCACCTTCCGACACCTTCCCCAGAGGGCTCCTCTCAAGTGAGCAGACTGGGAGCAACCAAATATGCTGAAACAAGGTCAGTCCTTTGGGCCAGAGCCTGCCCCGAAAGACCAGGATGGCCATTTTTACTACACCAGATGGCTTTGGCAGAAAAGGATCTATTCTTGTGCTGAGCAAAGGCATCACTTCTCCATTCCCACCTCTTCACACAGCAAAATGCTCTGCATCTTTACAAAATACTCTCGTAATAAAATAATGCCTGAACTATTTACAAATAAAAGCTCAAATGAATGACAGCATGTCCTCCACAACAGCAAGGTTATAGCAGCAGTTGCATGTCTTCAAAGACACCTGGTAGGATCTATGTTACATGCAGATGAGCAGGGAGGCAGAGGGGAAGGAAAAAAAAGAAAAGAATAAAACCCCCACTCATTTAGCAAAGTCCTTGAAACTGTCCTCGGAAGAGGCAGTCAAATTTGCCTTTCAGTCTACAAATGGTACAAGCGAGGGGTGGGTACAGGCAGGAGGGGATGGGGCACGAATACACAGCTGTGTCAAACTCATCACCTCCCCACCAGTCCACTCCCTGGGTCAAGTCCTGCGAAGAGGAGCCCAGGAGGTCCCCAGGTCCAGCAGGATGACAGAGAGCCAAGGAGTCACCTGCACTTCCCTGTCAATGCGCAGGGCTGCAGGTTCCCTCCACCTCCTTCTCTATGGTGAGGGGCAACAAACAGCAAGAGAGAGGGCAGCACCCGCCTCCAGGGAACCAATGGGCTGGAGAAGTCCTAATGGACTTCACCGCTAAGACCAAATTCGCAGCCGGTACAGATAATGGCACGTTTAAATACCACATCTGGGGACACAGAAAGGTTTTCTTACGAACCTTCTCAGAGAAAAGACAACTGAAGAAAAGTGACCTCCATCAAGACTTTCCCTTCTTCTGCATGCTGCTATTATATGCCACAAAATCTGAAACAATGTTATGGAATAGAAATACTAGAATAGATCCCAAAGTAGACAACAAAAATAAGTTAACATTTATATAAAAAAAAAATACATACAGCAAAGAATCTGCGTATTTTTAAATAATTCTCTTTGGAAACACTTCCAGTCAGAATTCACCCCCAAATGGTCATTGCTGAATGTCTTCATTGCTCAGAAGCTGGTACCTAAGGTAGGGAAGAACATCCTTACATTTTTGGTACCACAGGAAACTTTGCTGCCCTCTGAGTTTACATCTTCTCCCCCTCCCACCACATCTTCAGCACTTTTTGGGAGGCTCTGAAGTGCGTAGAGCTTGCCTGTGGTTAAACAATATAGACCTCAATCTAGTGCCTTTTAATTTTGTTATTCTTCTCTCCCTGCTTGAGTAAGACTTTGTATATGCATAAGGAGAAAAAGCTTGGCATATGGTCAAGACACAGCAACTGGAGTAGACCCTGACTTCATTTTGTGGGGGCAACTGCATTCAAAACATACCCTGAAGTGTGCCCAGGATGTAATGCACACATTGGCTTCACTCCCTCCAATTCCAGCCCTGGCGAGAAGAGCCTCCCAGTGGACTAGAAGGAGGCCAATATTACAAGTCCTCAGTGTGCAGAAAGGCTATAAAGCCTCTCTTGGAAACTTGCGAGAGATGGTCCACGGTCTGGCTGTGTAACTTGGGAAATGATGGTCTGGCTCTCCTTTCTGCTGCACCAGATGTATGGAGAGACCCTGGTAAAGTCACGCAGGGAGCTGAATGATCCCTGAATATTCTTTAGGTCTTCATCTGAATGACAAGCACAAGAGCCCATCCCTTCATCAGTGAGAGCCATGCTGACAAACAGATTAAAGGCTGGCCGGTGTTCAGTAGCAGTGGTGTGGAGGACACCTAGCAACAACATCGACTCAGCTTGGGAGAAGGGATTTCTGCAGTATCTATTTGGGATGCCCCATTCCCGGAAGCGTTTGAGGTCAGGCTGGATGGGGCTTTGAGCAATTTAATCTAGTGAAAGACATTCCTGCCCATGGCAGGGGAGCTGGACTAGATGATCTCCAAAGGTCCCTTCCAACCCAAACCACTCTACGATTTGTTTTTCAGTACAAGTTGAAGCATGAATTTAAATCAGTGTCATTACATGGGCATGGCCCACCTTCCTGATGCTTTAACAAGTCTTTTTTAAGGTAGTGAATTTTAGTTGGGATAAGCTATTAAAGAGAATTAAAAAAAAATTTCATCTTAGAGCAAAACCACAGCACTCCAACCACACAGAGACCCTGATCTCACCTCCAAATTTCCCACCTTTCACAATGGCCAGGCTCGGAAGAAGATCTCAAGCCTCAAAGGGAAAGCTCCTCTCAGCAACCTGGACCCTACAGCTTAGAGGTGTTTTCTGGGATGCACGCTCTACTGGGACCACTGGGACTGAGGAGGCCCTGCACACCCCCGTGGCCCTCCCCTGGGCAGGGGGCAGACACCAGGCACTGCCCGTGGGTGAAGTTGAAGCCCGTGAGGATCTTCCTTTGCTTCCCCTTCCCTGGGGCAGAAACACGCTTCACCTGCCGATGACAAACCAGTCTTGTGGCCAAATCCTTTGCCAATGCCATGCGGCCAGCAGACGAAACTGATGTGAGGAGAGGAAAACTTGGCCCTGCTTCTTGTCAGACCTGGGCTCACTTCTGCTAGCCACCCCACCACTGCAGCCACACCGCTGGCGATCACTGAGGCAAAGAGGTAGGACAGCTCTTTGGAGACACCCGTTCTTTTCAAGCCATTCAAGTACTTGCACCAAATAGTTTTATGGCTAAACCTGGCAACCCCTCTGCTGAGCGTACAGTCAGCAGAACCATCTGCTGGCGCTACCTGCGCACTGGCAAACAACCATCCACCTGACAAGCAGAGGCCACAAACCCTCCCAACGCTTCACACCAGCGGTGCGCTTTAAAGCATACGAGTACATAATTAAGAAAAAGTTAAATATGACAAAAACTATGAGACCTGATACTTTAAAGAATGCAAGTCTTGCAGGTGCTTTCTTAACCAGGTGAAAGCTGGTGTTTGTCAAAGCCTTTTTTTGTGCGTACAGGTGGGGTACAGCTCGCATCGGGTGAAGAATGAATCTGGTCTAAGCCTGACAGTAGCACTGCAAAATCTGCTCCAGGTATAATCAGGTAGAATATCCGTGGGGAGGTAATTCCCAGGGCTACGGAAAGACAGACCTTTGTGAGGCCTGGTTTCATAGCAGCATTTAAGGTTAACTGGCACATAGAAGCAGTTTTCTTTCTACACACTGGAAAAAAAAAAACCAAACCAAACAAGAGAGGGAGGAAGGGAAGCGCGTAGCCCCAGATTAGCTGACAGTGTCACCGGGAGTATGCCAGAGGTGTGGCTTTTTCCCTTGTGATCCCTTTTAACTGTGCTACTAAGCAAACTCCAAGCTGCAGCAACAGGGCTGGGGAGTCCTGCATTCTGTTTCCTTTTCCCTGCGTTACTGATTAACCAGATGTAACCTGATCCAGGATCCCCAGCACAAAGCTTCCTCCGCTGCAGCCATTCCCCAGTTGCCCGTAAGCCAAACACAGTCATTTACAGCTGTCCGAACCAGCATCCGTGTTTCTCTCCGCATCTGCTGAGGCTGCATAGGTGGCTTCCACGCTGTGCCATATTCCATAGGTAAAGTAGATGATAAAGCCTGTGGAAGCCAAGGGAAGGGGGCACTGTTAGCTCTGTACGGAAACAGAAAACACTACTAACACCAACCAACACAGGTTACACCAGGGTTAAGTCCAGGCATCCTGATAGCCAGCTTCTAGCAGACAGCCTTTTTCCTTAGAAAAAAGCCATTAACACAGGCACCAGCCTTTAAAAGACAATCTACCTAGCCCCAAACAGGGGGCTGATTATAGAATAAACTTCTCATGCTTTTCAGTGACTTCCCTGCAGTCCATTCTGCAGAGAGCTTTCTCTCTCCATTTGCGCACCTACAGCCTCCATCTCAGTAAAATACATCCACAACTGATGCTAATCTTACTTGTTTTCATCGTAATGAATTCCCTGGGCATTTCAAGCAATTCAGCCTTCTCCACATGGCTATTGGGAGCACCCTGGGATGCAGCTCAGCTCTTTCAACTCCAGAAGCACAAGCCCCACCACCTGGACTGCAGTTCAAGGCAACATTGCATGGTTTCTTGTTGGCAACAAGACCCCTAAGATAGTTCATGGGTTATTGTTTTGTCCTTACAAAGGCTTCATGACACTTGAATTTAAAACAAGGCTTGAGACACATTGACTAAACAGCTTCAATTAAGTCACCGAGGTTGCCCACGGATGATGAGAGTGCAGAATCCCTCCCTGGGATGCGACAATAAATTTATGGTTAACAAAATTTAGTAGCTTTGAACATAGCATTTTTCACTCTCTCAAACTCACCTATGAGCATCCAGACTGCAAACCGTATCCATGTGCCTAGGTCTAGCTGCATCATGAGGTAAACATTCACAAAAATACTCACAACAGGAAGAAGGGGCAGAAGAGGTACCTGAAAAAGAAAGAGATACATTACATTCAGGGCGCAAATCAACGGGCAGTGTCCCTTGTGAACGAGAAAGAGAGAAGAGGAAAATCAAGGACTACATCATGAGAGGCACCTACTGAAGATGAGGAAAAGAAGGTAAGGGGAATGTCAGAGGAGGGACCTCAGGAACTTCATCCAGCGGGTTTTAAGGTAATGAAGCAATACAGAGCAAATTATCCCAGATCAGGCTAAAACCAGGAAATACTGTAAGAGATGAGTGCAGCTGTGCCAAGAATGTCTTGATGATTATAAAATCACAGAATGGTTTGGGTTGGAAGGAAGGGACCTCATAGCTCATCTAGTTCCAACCCACCTGCCATGGGCAGGGACACCTCCCACTAGACCAGGTTGCTCAAAGCCCCGTCTAACTTCGTCTTAAAGACTTCCAGGGAGGGGGCAGCCACAACTTTCCTGGGCAACCTGTGCCAGTGTCTCACCACCCTCACAGTCAATAATTTCTTCCTAATACCTAGCCTAAATCTACCCTCTTCCAGTTTAAAGCCATTACCCCTCATCCTATCACTCCATGCCCTCGTAAAAAATCCCTTTCCAGCTTTCTTGTAGGCCCCTTCAGGTACTGGAAGGTGCTATAAGGTCTCCCTGGAGCCTTCTCTTCTCCAGGCTGAACAGCCCCAACTCCCTCAGTCTGTCTTCACAGGAGAGGTACTCCAGCCCTCTGATCATCTTTGTGGCTCTCCTCTGGATCCAGTTGGGGGCCCCAGAACTGGATGCAGTACTCCAGGTAAGGTATCACAAGAGCAGAGTAGAGAGGGAGAATCACTTCCTTCAACCTGCTGCCAACACTTTCGATGCAGCCCAGGCATCAAAGTTGGCTTTCTGGGCTGCAAGCACACATTGCTGGCTCATGTTGAGTTTTTTATCGACACCCCCAAATCCTTCTCCTCAGAGCTGCTCCCTATCCATTCTCTGCCCAGCCTGTATTTGTGCTTCGGATTGCCTCAACACAGGTGCAGGATCTTGCACTTGACCTTATTGAACTTCATGAGGTTGGCATAGGCCTACCTCTCCATCCTGTCAAGGTCCCTCTGGATGGCATGATCCGAGAAACAAAGAAGAATGAGATAGTAAAGCCAAATGCAAAAATCAGAATATAAAGAAATAGCACAGGCAATTAAAGACAAAATCAGAAAGGACAAATTATAGCAATAGAAAGATTTGTGAATATGGTAAAACCAAGAGAAAAGTAAACTTCACACCTAAGGAAAAAGGAATTTACAAAAAGAAACAGGCTGAAAAGTTGTAGGCCTTTCTTGATTTAAACTTCATCCAAAAAAACCCCCAAACATTTATGGTGAGCAGCTGTTCACATCATTAGAGAAAGAGAATGGGCACACAAATTAGAAAAAGGAAGAAGAGTATTTTTCTAAATCAGGCTTTGTCAAGTCAGTAGGGACAAATGAGATTTCCCTATGCGGGTGAGTTATGTACCCAGAGATTGCAGAAGTGATCTCTGAACTATTAATAGGCATCTCTGAGAGCTTTCGGTAGACCCGTAATGTCTCTAAAGACTGAAGAAGGGAGACAAATTACCTATTAAAAAGAAATACAGAAAAACAACTGGGGAACAAACCAGTCAGCCTTGGATTCCCAGAGACTTTGGGAGAAAAATCACTAGACACTCAGGTTGTAAATGTCTAAAGGACAACAAGGAGATAAGAAACAGTCATTACAGATTTAGTGGTGACAGGTTCAATTTATTTTTTTCTCAGACAGGGTAGTGGCTGAGGGGGAAAAAAAGGAGGTAAAATATCCTGACTGTACAGCAAAGAGACCTCCTCAGAGGCAAGTTCAGAAAATACAGTCTAGACAACAGTTCCTAAATCTTCTGCTCCTGGACATTTCTGCTTCTACTTCTAGGACCATAACCCCAAGATGAGTGGCAAACACTACCCTGGACAACTCTGGTTGGATAAATTACTAAAATAAGAGAATTTACTGAAACACTGTAATTGAAGAGCAGTTCAAAATTAGAGTGTTTGGAGGATGGGATTAGAATCCAAAACTAACTTAATAAACTGGGGAAACAGCCCAAAATCAATATGATAAAACATGACTTGCAGGATTATACTGGGGAAGAAAAACACATCCCACTGTTTGTTTAATAGAGAAAGGATGGTGTGCTTGGACAGGGCAGGAAAAGGACAGAATTCTTCAAACTTAAGGCTGTTAAGGAAAGAACGGTCATCCCTTAGTCTCCATGGGGACTAAGTAGGACATGAAAGTGCACTTTTTTAGAGCCTTATAGCATGTACCCTTTGATCCTCACACACAGGCTTGCTTCTTGGGTTCTCTCTCCTTATGTATCCACAATCTGATGTGGCCCTTTGAAACCATCCCCCTTTCCTCTGGTCTCTGTCTCTTCCATATCCTATAACCACCTGCTTTCAAAAGCACTATCCTGCCCTTCCCTTCTGGCCACATCTCTGCACCAGGTTCTGCCCTGCCAGCTTCTCCTGGACTCCAGTACGATTTACATTTCTTTCCAAGTCCTCTATGGCCACGAGGTTTCCCCTCCTGATTCCCTCCTCCAACCTCTCAGCTAACACCTTCAGCCCCTCTTTCTGCGCCAAATCTTCTGCCCATGGTGCACTGCCAGGCAGCAGGCTTGCCACAAGCCTTCTTCTGCCATGCTGCACTTTGCAGCAAAGCACCTACACTGACATTTGAGGTTGGACCCCAAGAAGAAAGAACATTGTGAGGCTGAGCTGGGCTCTAGTAGGACATCCCTTTATGCAATGAGTGCAGACTGTGTAAGGAGAAGTTACAGCCATGCTAGCTGGAGAGCTCAATCCATCAGCTCTGTTGGCAGCCCTGCATGGAAAAGTTCACATCATGCCTATACTCTCTGCGTGCCCATTTGGCCAAGTCCCCGCTTCTGATACAGGCCAGCACGCACTTCCTCCTCCAATCACCATTCAAACAGCTTTTTTCTGGTTACACCTCCCAGCACACTCACCTTAAAGGAGAGTTTGGTTTTGCTTTCAGGTTGTTTCCATATAATGAAGCTGACAACGAGAACGAGGATGGCAGCAATAATCCATACAGTCTTTATCAGAATGCTTGGCTCAAGGGCAGTCAAGATACAGCTACCCACAATAAGGAAACCTGTGAACAGATTAACAAAGCCTACTGATTCTCTTTTTAGGCACAAGGAGGAAAAAAAAAAACCAAAACAAAACAACAAAACCGCAAGCAAGCAAAGCAGAACCTGAAAGCTCGGCAATCAAAACAGCAACACATGAAAAAGCTAAGTATAAAGGATAGGCCCTTCCCCCTACATACCACCACGCACCCCATCTGTGAGCTTTCCCACCGAGGTGAGTCCTACCAGCTGGCTCACTGCCCCAGAGCCACACTGCCCAGTGCTTACCAATGATGAAGGTCGACACGTTCACCACCGAGCCAGAGAATTTGGAAGGGTCTGAATTTGGGGGACACAGTATGGCTTTGAGGGAACACTTCTCTTCTTCCTCTGGCAGAAATCCAGCCTGAGACTCACTGGTGCTCACAGACTCGTTGTTATCAGTCTCCTCTGTTGTCCTAGCCATCTGGTACGCCAAATTAGGCTGCTCTGGCTGATACCTAGGAAAAGGGAAATGAAACAAAGAGCATATTGGTTTGGTGCAGGGTACTGTTCATTTAAAAGCTACATCGGTAGTCCTGGCTGCACTCCAGATCACTATAGCATCGGAACAGGGCCACATAATGTCTACACCCTTCTGTTTCAGGGGAAATTTGAGGACTAACGTTGCCATAATGTAAGCAAACATGGTCAGCTACTATCACCTTCAGCTTGGTTATAATGTCAGTATTTTCAACTGGGGAGTGCTCTCTTTCATAAACCCTATCATCTGTGTCACCAAGACATAACTGGGTAATAGCGAGGACTGGAGAAGGAAATGGAAGAAGGACAGACATGTTCATGTCCTTCTCCCTCAACACAAGAAGGACATGGACCTGTTGGAATGAGCCCACAGGAGGGCCACGAAGATGATCTGAGGGATGGAACACCTCTGCTATGAAGAAAGGCTGAGGGAGTTGGGGTTGTTCAGCCTGGAGAAGGCTCTGGGGAGACCTTATAGCACCTTCCAGTACCTGCAGGGGCCTACAAGAAAGCTGGAGAGGGACTTTTTAGGAGGGCATGGAGTTATAGGATGAGGGGTAACAGTTTTAAACTGAAAGTGGGTAGGTTTAGACTAGATATAAAGAAGAAATTCTTTACCATGAGGGTGGTGAGACACTGGCACAGGTTGCCCAGGGAAGTTGTGGCTGCCCCCTCCCTGGCAGTGTTCAAGGCCAGGCTGGACAGGGCTTTGAGCAACCTGGTCTAGTGGGAGCTGTCCCTGCCATGGCAGGGGGGTTGGAACTAGATGATCTTTAAGGTCCCTTCCAACCCAAACCATTTTATGATTCTATGACAGACAGTCATAACCTGGCCATTGGGTTATTTGTGGCAGTTCAGCTCTTGCGCTTTGGCATGGAGGTGGCCAAGCTAGCAGCTCAGCAGGTATTGCACCCCATGATCACATTTCTGGTGCCCAGCCCTCCTCCACGCCAGTCTCTTTTCCTAGCTTGTCTGCTGCCACATAGGAAAGGAAGTGGTGAAAGAAGAACAGTAATATTTTGTTGTGTGTGGGACAGCACCTCACTCAACAGGGCCCTGACACACAATAGATCCACAAACAAAAAACACTATTCCAGCTTCAGCTCTCTTTTATAGAAGGTTTTGTCTGTGACTTTCAGCCAGAAGTCTAACTAAAGGAAAGGGCCATTTTGAAAGACACCTTAAAATAGCTCCTGTGGGGATGTGTTCACAACAAGAGCATTTGTGAAACACTGCGAATTAAGAAATGCAGCAAAATCCTTGGGTCTGGCCACAGCAGGGTATTAGTGGCAAGACCTTACAGCTTTGGAAACAATTCAGCTGCTACTTCATTAGGCAACCAATGAGGCAGCCAAATCAGCTGCCTGGGCCACTGCAAGACAGGCTGTCAGCTCTGCCAATCTCCGATGGAGAAAATACCATACAACAGGTACAGCAGCTTGCAAAAACAAATAAAGAAGCCATTTCCAGCTCTAAGTAGAAGAGGCTGGGAAATCAGAGGAAAAGTAGAAAGGGCAAGGGAAATTGGCAGGGATTTTCAAGGGGCAGGGTGGATGGCACAAGCACAGAGCAACAGCATTACAGTACAGCGTTGGCCCTTTACCTGCTGCAAGACAGCTTAGTTCAGTGCATCTGCTGTGAGCTTGTAAAAAGCCTCCACTTGACTCTGAATAAGCCATTGAACACATAAAGGTATTTTTTAGTAACATGATCTTCAAAGTACAGTTCTCATGGGTAGAGTGCTGTTGTCCGTGAGGTGCCAAGCAATGAAGATACTCAATTTTCAGCTTAGGTTAGGGAAGATATGGGAACTCAGCACTTCTAAAAGACATACACTAAGGCACTGATCCTGCAAACACATGCTCAGCCTTTTTGCCGCTGCTAAACATTATCTTGAATCCCCTTTCAAGATAAGACAATCTGAAACTGTATCCCCAGTGGATATAACAGTGATGATGATGCAGGCATCCAGGGCCACCCATGTCTCATCCCTACCTGTTAGCATATCTCCCAGGGCATTCAGGGTTGACTGCAGCAGGAGTGGTATGGACCAAAGGCCAGAGGACACCTTTGCAGACCCAACTAGCACAATCCCCCCTGAGCTTAAAGACACAAGTTCTTCACATGCTTATAGCTGGATATGTTCATGGTTTTACTGGGTCTATGGAAACTATGAGGACATCTGATTGCTGTGTAGATTTCTGTGTGGTACAAGACTAGCAGTTTCTACATCCATACCTCAGTACCAACACGCAGGCTGCCACCAAGGAGTAAGCCAGGAGGGTCCCGATGGACATGAGATCCACAAGATCTTTCAGGTCGAAGAGAAAGGCCATAACAGCTGTAGGAGGAGAGGAAGGTGAGACAGAAGAAAAATCAGTAACAGGGCAGAACATGCATATCTCAGGAGCATTAACGATGATACAGCACATGTGTGACTGCAGCTCAGGACTTGGTAGGGAAGCTCAAGCTGTCCCGAGATGAGGAGGAAGCAGGACCTGGCGCAGGAACACCCTGAGCCTCACAGGCTGTCCCAGCACAGCCTTACTAGCTGGAATCAGAGGAACCATTTACTACAGTAAATGCCAGCCTGTTTGTCTCACATGGATGTGTTCACCCAGCTACCAGTGATGAGCAGGTGTCTAAGCCACAGCCTCATTGCCTGAGTCCCCTGGCACACCTGCAGCACCTCTAAGGCCACGATTATCTCCTGGAAGTAGCTAAAGGGAACAGAGAATGGGCAGCACCTTGCTCCAGTGTCTCAGCTCCGCTGGGGTGAAACCAGGCTTGTACATGCAATGGGACCAGGCATCAAGGAGTGCATCTTGAGGTAGCATGCCTTGTCATGGGGGTTTCCAGAAAAAGGTAGAGACTGCCATCCCTTACGGATTACCCTGCTTCCACATGCTCACCAGGCAACTCTTGGTTATACAGAACTTTGAATAACGGCATTCAAAAGAAGAAGCAAGTAAGCAGAGGACAGATGCCATAGTCAGACATTCAAGTGAGAATGAGAGCGCAGGGATCTCAGAGCTGAGCCTGGCCCAGCCTGTCCTCAATGCATCACCTGGAGCCCAACAGCCAGCCCAACCTTGAAGCTCGGTTAGCAAGTGCTGTCCCTGCAGCTTCATGTGTGCTTTGTTCCTAAGGGCTACAGACCACCCCGAGGAGACCTGGAGGGACTGCAAAGCACTTTTTTTTACTTTATCTGGCTCTTCCATTTTCTGGTCTGGACTCAAGGACACCTGAAGAGGAAGGTGTGAGAGCAGCAGCTATGAGGAGGCTCCACAAAGCCCTAGCAACAGTAGCTGAGCCCTTTCACAGGAGCTCAGAGCCCACGGTGGCAGTCCGGAAGCAACTCCCCACCAAAAGTGGCACATTCTTGTGCGGACAGCCCATCCTGCATTTGCAGCAGTAGCTAAACAGGAAGCAACAAGGCTGTCCTCTTTGCTAGGCATCACAAGGAAGGAGTGGCCGCAATAAGAGGGTAATGCTCATCTTTGCTGTCTGGGAGGTTTAATTCCCATATTCCTGGGGGCCAAGAGAGAGAAGGGGAGAATGAGATGGCTGCCAGCTATGACTAACTGATTAACAAACACTGGTGCCACAGGGGCCATCTGCCTGTCTCCGGCTGCTCTGTCTTCTTCTGCTGAGCTGCTACCCACAGGCGGTGCAGTGTCTTCAGCCAAGCCAGGCCAACAGCCACAAGGATGCTGTGGCACCGCTGGCTGCCACCTTGCAGGGGGTTAATTACTTTTAAGGCCAGCAGAGCACAAAGTGAGCAGATGAAGGCAATTCTTGGCATGAGACAGGATGGCAGCAATGAGCTCTGAGAAAGAGGGACAGGCACACAGCGAGCTTTTTGTGCCCACCCAGCCCCTCCAGGGCACGTGCAGGAAATCCAGGGCACCCTCTGGGATGTCGTGCTGTGCAATACATCCAATTAGTAAGTGGGCTAGAGTCAGGCAGACTTTTCTGCCTCTAGGATGAGCTTATGTCTCCTTTCCAGACATTTTACTGAATCACAGAATCATTTAGGTTGGAAAAGACATTGAAGATCACTGAGTCCAACCATTTGTGCAAGTCTTTGGATCTTACCTGCAACGGCCCCTGATGTCACTGTTGCAATTATTGGAGTTTTTCTCTTCTCGTTGATTTTTGCCAAAGATTTAAAGAGAAGTCCATCTTCTGCCATAGCATAAATTATTCGAGGCATCGGAAACATGGAGCCAAGGAGACTAAGGACACAGAAGGGGGAAATAATCTACTTACATCACCTACTGCTGAGCACAGGCACACAAACAAAAGCCAGTTTATGGCAGTGCAAACACAGAACAGGTGGCTTTTGTTCACTTCAGCTTCTCCTTCAAGGGCTCCCTCTGCATACCAATGTTACTGATAGCTGGCAACTGAGGTGCAGCTCTAAGATTTTGGATACCTAAACTTAGCTGTGGGGCATGAAAACAGCCTGACTTTCAGGTAGCAAAAAAGCTGTAACTTCTATGAGCCTCTATGAGTTCCTCACCTAATTGAATATGTCTAAGTTGATCTGAGACAATAGGCCTCCAGAGCACAGGAGAAGATGACGTATTCTGCCTCCAGCCTGCCCTGCCTCCCAACCAGATGGCTGTCCTGCAGGCAACCTGCAGACAGCTCTGGATATGGTAAGCCCCATATGCTCCAAAAGATGCACCCTGCACTACCTGACACAAGTGTGCTCTCCACCCAGCAGGACAGGATGTCTCGCGAGTGAACCGTGCTTGCACTGTGGAGTTGCGTTCATGACTTAGTCACTCAATCCAGTTTTATATTCCAGAGATGCATCTGCTCTGTCTGCTGCTAAGACAAGAGTTTCTGAAGTGATACCAGTCATGTGCATCTCTGAGATCTATCACAGAATGAAACCTTGGTCCTTTTTAAGTCAATAGCTCTGAATTTCATCCCTGGTCTTGGCTCCTTTGACCCAGGGGAACACAGTGAAGGCAAAGCCCTGACATGCACCATTTTCTAAAGGAGCTGGAGATAAATGTTTACCTCAAGAGATGCAAAAAGGAAGAGCAGTGCCTCACCTTGTAGAAAGCGCACACAAGGAACCGACAGCCACTGCATAATTGGCTCCATCCCAGCCCACATACTTAAAGGCATTGGGTAAAGGGCTATTGGTATCCAGCTGGTAGTAAGGCATCATGAGCGTCAGGGCAGCTGACACACCAAAATAAGCCACGAAGCAGATGAGCAGAGATGCCACGATGCCAATAGGAATGGCCTTCTGAGGGTTTTTTACCTCCTCACCTAGAAGAAAGAAATTGAAATATCAGCTAAATGATGAGCACAAGTTTATCCCAACCTAAGACATGCTGGCTGGGGCTTTCAAAGGCTTCATGGGCAGCAAGGCACTGTTTGACTGTGACGCTGCTGATGGCCTGCCCCATCCACTTGGCATACCACAGCCTATTTGCTCCCACTTCTGCTGCTCTTGTCAATCCTTCAGACAAACATTTGTGGAGGCTTTGTAAACTCAGGCACAGAAACAATCTGTATTAAAAACAGTCCTTTCCCCAAAAAGGACTACTTTTACATCCAATTACGCCTGCTATCCCACTGATGGTGCAGTCCCAAGGAGAGTTCAATGATCACAAATGATGGGACAAGAATTTATTGTGCAGTTGTAGAGCAAATCCTTCGGTCACCATTTCAGTTAGCATCTCCACCAGAACTACTACACATTGAACATGGCGCCACAGGTGTTCAGTTCCAGGGAGAGGCAGACTTTGCACTCTAGAAATCATACAGCTCTTTGAAAATCCCTCTTAAAAAAATGACTCCTTCTAGTTTTTATGGAAAATTCTCGACAACCAAATTGGGACAAATGTGTAAAAAAAAAAAAAATCCTCGAAATTCCAGCACTGATTACAAAAGAAACAGCTCTGAGACTTCCCTGTCCTACAGAGCTGCTCTTCTCTGAAAGCAAGAGCTCCTGAGGTTTGGCATTGCAGGAGTATGAACCAATAAGCAGAGACCCATACAGCTACAACTCAAAGGCAGATGAACGCGTTTCTCCTCTCAGGAGAGGCCCTAGGGCTGGCTGGAGTAATGGAGCCAGCACTTCACAAACTCCTTGGAATAAGAGGCAGTATTGCTTTATCTGTCTTTGTGATGATCTCCTCCTCCCTCTGCTCCAGCTTTCAAGCAGCTCAGTTCTTGCCAAATGTGAAATGAAGGATAATCCTTCCTTTCTCCAGGGAACTGAGATTCTTCTTAGCCAGGGGAAATATGACAAAGCTGATAGTTTCTCTCTCAGAAGGAGATCTCTGAACTCCCCCTGATTTTAAGGCACAGCATTAGACCCCAGAGGCTCCCACTCTCTCTGGCTCTTTAAATACTCTAAGCTAGTGGACCTTTTCCAGCTGAAGGCACTGAAGAACCCTACTCCAGAATAACCTGTTGATTAAAGCATCATCTGGAGTTAGAGGTTCAAACTTCACTAGTCATACGCAGCATCTGAACCTGGGCCTTCCCTGTTTGCCTAATTGGTAAAGCTGAATGTGTTTCCTGTGGAGTCTGACCTGGTTAGTGTCATCAGTGACCATCCATGAGACTGGGCCCTGCAGGCAAAGAAGAAGGGAGAAAGCTCATTTTGTGGGTTATACGGCCTAGCTGCCTGCCACAGCAGCTGGAAGTCAACACTTGGGCACCCAGGGGCATGGACATACTCAGCATTTTGACTATTAGGAGCAGCTGAGTAAAAAGCATATTTTGGGCTGAAGTTCAGAGGGATGATGGATGAAAGCAGTGCCCCAAATTACTCATTATCCATGCTGTGCAACATTACTGAAAGCCAATCTACCAGCAACCAGGTTCATAACTGAAATTAAGACATCTTCCCTCTTACCTGTAGTAGCAATACAGTCAAATCCCACGAAAGCATAAAAACATGTGGCTGCCCCTGAGAGGACTCCTTTCCATCCATAGGGCATAAAGCCTCCAAAACCATAGGGCTTTTCTTCCTGTGTTTGACTAAAAGGCAAGGCATTGGGTTAAAAGTCATGCTGCCTAGGAGTAACACAACTATTCATACAGCTCATAACAAAATCCAAAGCTGGAGTTGGAAGGCACACACTCCCCCTTTCACACATTAGCCCACAAATGCTAAGCCCTACCCACTGCCGAGCTTTGAACTGGCCTGCAGCAGCCTGGGGAATGCACAGAATAAAAAAGGTTCATGGTCTGCTCCCACCACCCGTTTTTTGGGGCAGATAAAAATGTCTTAGCTAAGACAGGGAGAAAATAGCATGAATATTAAAATACCTCTCTTAACATTACTGCATGTGTGTAGAAAGACATATTCATTTAAACACAAGTTTTTGAAAAAGCACAACATGCAATTCTGAAAGTTGAAGACTGAGAAACATGTAAACCATCCACTTTTCACCTAAGATGGACTCCAATAAAGTGCAGGTGAGTAGACATCAGAGAGCAGTGCAGGGTGCCATGACACTCTAAAATCCACCCAGTCCTCCATTCTCAACTTCAAAATTCCCTGTGCTGAGCTCATATCCAAACTGTCCTTGTGACCCTCAGGGAGGAGAGGAGGCTGCATCCCTGACACAGCAAATGCTTTGCTAAGCCTCATCCAAAGTTGATTAAAGGCAACAGACACATACTGATCTCAGTGCACTCTGGATCAGACCCCAGGTCCATGTGTCTATGTTGAGACATGTATAACATACCCTTCAGTGCAAGTGACTTAGGTCACTTTTTCAGGGAAAAGCCTTTGTAAAGATGAATTAAGGCAATTAAAGTAAATCCCCAATTTGCAAGTCTTATCAGCTGTAAGCACCTGACCTCTCTCATAGAAGCTCTGTTGAGACTTAAGAGGAAAACTGGCCTGTTTTTTGTAGAAACAGCACAACCCAAATGTGGATTACTCTGGAAATAATAATAAAGTAAAGCGACCCCAGACAGATTTTACAAAAATAGTAAGTGCTAGGGGTCAAAGAGCTACAGTTACACTTTGAAGCTACTGCACTAATTGTTCCTTGCATGGGAATAGAGACAGGGAAGGAAAGGGGACCTTTCCTATAGAAGTAATTTATTTGCAGTAGGCTGAATTGCATAGAGAAGTTCAGTAAGGGGCTTGTACACAAGGCAAACTTGACCCATGCAACATTTACGAATCTCTCCATTTTTTTGCCAGTCTCTGCTTCCTTGCAGGCCAGCATAAAGAGTTCAAATAGCAAGCCAGGACTGAGCTGATGTATGTGGAGACATTTAAAGGCCCTCATTCTGTGTTCTACAATCTCAAGCAGAAATGAACAGCTTTTTATTGCTGGCAGCCCCTGTAAGCTCCTTAATTTTGATCTTGTATAGGAAGACAGGATTTAGGCAGAGTAGCAAAATGTCATTAAAAATAGATTCGTGATATGCTTGTTGCAATGCATTAAAATAATCTGCAATTTGCCTTCATTTTACTGAGGTGCTTGGGACAAGGTCTCCAAAAGGCACAATAGTGCGTCAAGGATACTGCCCAAGTGTTCAAAGAAACTACAGCGCTATACTTGGTCATGGCTTCATACAGGCACCAGAGCCAGCCTGGTGTAGCCTTGAGTTGGAGGTTGTCTAAAAGCTCTTTTCTTTCAAATTTGGATGGTGCAGTGGTCATGAGGCTGGAAACAGTCAGTTTTGCAGCAGGGCCCATGCTGACACAGCCTACCTCCTATCAGTTTCAGCCCACCAGCACAGCCTGCAAATGCCCACCGAAACCAGCTTTGCCTCCAAGACATTTGGCATAGGAGGGAGACATCCCATTCACTGGTTTTCTAAATCACTCCACAAACCCCCCTATAAACTTGCAATTGAAAATGCATCAATTTCAGAGCAGAGAAGAAGACCCAACCTACTTGACTTGGCTGGTATTGTAAATGTCCTGTTCAGTCAGCTGCCAGTTTTTAATAGACCCTTTCACGAAGCCAGAGACCATGACGAAGCCAAGGACGAGGATGTTGATGCAGGTGAACACTTTGTTGACCAGGGCAGATTCCTTCACGCCAAAAATTAAAAGCCCTGGGGAAAAAACAGCAGATAGGCAGTTGGGTATTTCGTCACCAGCAGCAGGCGCTGGGGACTTGCAGAGGTAGCCCAGCTCTGTTGGTGCTGTGCTCTGCCCAACTTGTCACACCTCATTTCTCCACAAAGCCAAGCAGCTCAGGTAGGTCAGGATTAACTCACCCGGAAGGAGGATGAGGACTCCAGTCCAGACATTACTACTGTGGGATGTGACACACCTTCCCACCCAGCATGCCCATTTGGCATGTGTTCCTGGTGAAGTGCTTTGCTAACATAGCTAAGCTGCTTCCAACGCTTTCAATGTCAGCTCTGTCACCTCATGGTGCTATACTGTGACACCCAGACACAGCCTCAAACTCCACCCAGAGACCCACAGAAAGCACCCCAGGTGGTTTTTCATGAAGGAACATCATCTTAGAGATCGTGGCCACATGCAGAAGTTAGGAACAACATTCAACTTTCCTTAGAAACAGGGGAAAATACGAGCAGGGACTGACACCAGGAGGATGGCTACTTCTGGTGCTGAAGACACAGAAGAAGGTGGCATCTTGGGAATCCTGCTCCCATTTAAATCAGCAGGAGCTTTGCCAGTGAGTTCAGCAAGAGCAGGATTTCAGTCTGTGGTCTTAAGAGCACCCATCCAAGAAAGAACATGTTTACAGGCTTCCACAACCAGCATCTCATGAAGGCACAGCTCAGCTTCTCAGAACAAGCAGCTGTGGTAACCTGGAATTGCTCTTCAGGTGCCTGATTTGCAAGAATCCAAACTTGCAACCCAAACCTAAGAAAGCAGCTGAAGGAGAAGGTAAAAAACTTCACACAGGCCTGAGGGAGAAAAGAAGCACAACAAGGCATCCTTACTGCTACTCCAAGGCACCTCACCTTTCCTTCTTTTAAAATAGGAAATAAACTGAGACAGCCACATTAGGCACGTGTCTGATAAAACTGTGTACCTGCCCAGGAAAACTTGTAAGGTACCTTGTAGAAATTTGAAGATCAAGATGGTGCATGCAGAAATAAACTTGCAGTGCTTATATTTAGGACTAAAGCTGTTCATGCAGCAGCTTTTTGTAGAAAAGAATGGTTTGCATTTTTTATTAACATCCAGGGAGTTTGCTCCATGTAGGGGAATAAAGCTGTCAGTAATCTATAATTTTATGCCTCAGTAGTGCTAAAATGAGGAGTTCTAAATTTTGTAAATTATATCTGAGGTGAAAGGCCTAATCTGAAACTAAAGCAATTCCTGTTATATACAAATGAACAAAGAAGAAAATCTCTCCCATTCAGATGTAGTCCTGAAAACAGAGGGCTGTTACTGACTTCAGCAGTCCTCCATATAGTCCTAGATTCAAATGCAAACCCAGATGGCAAAGCACCCCTTGCTTTGGAAGTCTGTTCCCATGAGCACAGCTCACGCTGTGAGTCGGCCATCCTGATCAGCGGGAAATGTCGGGATCACCTTGGGGTGACACAGCAGCTTCTGCGCTCTGGTATCCACAGAGGGGCACATGAGAAGTGTAATTTTTAAATTTTGCCTAAATTTGGCAATGCTTCGCAAGATTCTAGTTGGAGAGGAGGTAGAAGTTCAGAAGGATTTTAATTTTACAAATTTTCAAAACTTCTAAATTCTGACCAAAGCCTTGGCACATTTTTAGGAAAAAAAAAAAAAAAAAAAAAAAAAAAAAAGAGGACCTGTTTATCACACATTTATTTCTCTGGAGTCTTGCATTCACTGCTGCAAACTGAAGCCCACATATATCTTAAAAGAACCAAAACTAGCACATGAGGTTGCTACTCAGTCCCGTGGGTTTTTTTCCTCACTTTCCTGGCTCAAGGCATCGAAAATGGGCAGATTATCAAAGGGGGAATAAGGTTGACAGAGCAATAGAATAAAATTATTGTGTAATAGGATTTGTGGAGGGAAGGATTAAACTTCTATACTTGATTAAGGATAACAAGTGATCTTTTCTTCCTTACATAAAATTTGATTGAAGGTTTTAAAAGTGGCTCAAAAAATATTGAGAATGCTCCCCTCTAATTAAAAACCTTGCAAACAGGCTATGCCCCATGCTAACTCCACAGCAGCTATATAGGTCAATCCAACACTTGTAGCAAAGAAAGAGTCTTTAATATGCTGTCCAAAATAAATCAGGACTTTGTGCCTATTCCAAAAGCAAACAATGAAATTACAGAAGGAGGTCCAAGACTCACAAACCCCTCCAAGGTTTTACCAGTTAGGATGATGATTATCACCACAGCGAAGATGTCCGGGTATTTTGCCAGCACTCCGGGAGCATTCATTGTCATGTATTTTTTACAAAATTCTTCAATGTGCTGGCCTATGATTTCATCAAACGTCGCGCTCCAGGCTCTGGCCACGCTCGAGGTTCCTGCCAGAGGACAGAAAGGATACAGATCACCCTTTGTGGCTGGCACGTTCCAAACAAAGGATGCCTTGCATGGCTTTTGGCCATGAAGGGTCTCAAAGCAACCTTGCATGTGCTTCCTGGGTGCTGGGAGCAGCCTTTTCTCTGCAGATCCAGACTGCAGCCTGTGTTCATGTCTGGAATCTGCTTTGATGGTTACACACACAGGTGGTGGATGCTGGACTCATGCTCAGCTGACAAGATAAAAAAATCCTTACAGTGGTTTGGCTTCTCAGTAAATCTCGACTTTGCCTTAAGCTGCAGCTTAGACTGACTTTTTCCTTATGCCCCCAGCAGCCTGAATTTCTCCCAGACCTGGTAATTTCTGCTACTAAAGAGGTCTGAGTCTCTCTCACACCAGCAGAAATCCTTGGCAGCGCCAGCCGGGTGACTGCAGCCCAGGGAGGCTGCAGAGGGACCCTACCGAAGCCAGCTGGCCTTCAGCAGCGCAACACTGGAACACCAGAGCCTGGACCACAACACTCACCCAGCTCCGTAAGCTCTGCACTCCAGCAACACACAGGTCTGCTCCAACCTCTGGTGCTAGAGCATCCAAATGGGATAAAGACTCAGATATCATTTACAGAATCACAGAATCATCTAGGTTGGAAAAGACCTTTGAAGATCATTAAGTCCAACCAATCAGCCTAACACTGACAGTCCTCAACTGCACCTTATCCCTGAGCGCTATGTCAACACAACTCTTAAACACCTCCAGGGATGGGGACTTCACCACTGCCCTGGGTAGCCCATTCCAATGTCTGACAACCTGTTTGGTGAAAAAATTCTTTCTAATATCCAGTTTAAACCTCCCCTGGCACAACTTGAGGCCATTACCCCTTGTCCTATTACTTGTTACTTGGTTAAAGAAACTCATCCCCACCTCACAAGTTATCCGAGCCTGTCAGCCTATTGCAGGATGCTGGTGATGATTCCAGCAAGCCACACAACTCCTGCCCACAGCAAGTGCTTGCACTTCCCCCTCTGGGGCCGCTGTTTGCTGCAGCTCCCAAGAGCATCAAATCACACAGCTTGTCCGGGTGAAGACCAAACCTGGGGTCTCAGGATGACCAAGTTCAGGACATTGTCTGGGCCACAAGGGTCATTCAGAGCACTGAAATAGTAACAATAAAGAGCTACCACCAGACAGTGACAGCACCGTGTAAAATAAATAGGTTTGGGTAACAGTCAGCTTCTCCCTCTCCTGCGTTAACATGGCTATTGTTATACTACTGATGTCTTATACAGCACACTATATATAACAGCATATAATTGCATGATATAATTACTACTGTGCATAATTACCTGGTTAAAAAAAGAGGTTGGTTTGGTTTCGGTTTGCAGAGCAGCTCCTCAGAGGATGCTGTCAGGGGCCCCCTTTTACCTAGAACAGTTTGTCCTGACACACTCACCTGCGGGCAGGTGTTCAGGTCCCAGCACCTGCAATTGTGTGGAACAATGTCCGTGTTCCCCACAGCCAAACCCCCTGCAGCAGCGGGGGAAAGCGCCCACAGCAAAGCCGGGAACACTCACCCCCCCAGTCCAGCTTTGCAACAGTATAAAAACAAGCTGCAGAACAGACCTGTTTGGAGACTCTTCTGTTCACTGAGACAGCAAAGTACACAGTGTGAATGCTTTGAAAGAGGTGGCACACTACTGCCATCCATTTAACCTTGAAAAACTCCAAAAGTTATCGTAATACCAGCTTACAATTTTCCAGTTTAACTTTGGCACGATTGGAGGAAAGAGACTATTTCTTTACTGCTATTTTTTTGTCCTGGCTCTAATATCTCATGTTCTAGGACAGGAACAACCAGCTCCTGTATGCATTATATTAGATGCCAGTTCCATGTAACTATCAGCTGTTTGTCCCGAACTCTCTGTAACCAACAGCCTTAAGGGAGTGGGGGAATCTGACATTCTTCCAGCATAGCAGACACCTGGATAATATCTTGTTGCTAGAGAGCACAGGGCAAAGACATTTGGCTTGTATCCAGGAGGATTTACTAGTTCTGGGTCAGCATAACCTCACGAGCTCAAGCTGGCTCCTGCCTGCAGCAGGCAGCTCCCAGGAGAGGTGCTGAGCTCAGGTGCAGGGCTCACTGCAGGAACAGGCACAGGCGAGGAGGTCACCGCCTGTCCCAGGAAACCCCAGCAGCAGCTTCTCGCCAGGGATGCCATTACTCATTGTACTATCAGCTCCCACCAGCTTCCAGTTCCTGTAATGCTTCCCACACTCTGGCATGGGTTCCCCAAAGCCACATTATCACAGAAGAAAGTTCACCCCAGTTCCTGGTCCTGGACACCTTCTTCCTTCTGTCTGGTCCACGACCAATGAGTTGCGTGCCTATTTTGGCTCGTCACCCACCTTAAAGACCCCACACAAGTCTTTTCCCAAGCCAAATCAATTAATTCCAAGCTATTGGCCACCCATGCTGGGACCCTGGGATTTCTTTTTCCACCCCCACAATACTTTCTGAACAGATGCCTGAGAACCTCAGTGTGAAAAAACCAAGTTGGCCAAGTAAGATGCAAGCTCCCACCACCCCGCCTGGTTTCAGTGGCCACTGAAGGAGGATCTGGGGAACTACAGGCCTGTCAGCCTGACCTCAGTGCCAGGGAAGATTATGGAACGGTTCATCCTGGGGGAGATCACATGGCAAGTGGAGGACAACAGGGGGATCAGGTCCACTCAGCATGGGTTCACAAAGGGCAAGTCCTGTTTAACCAACCTGATCTCCTTCTATGATCAGGTGACCCACCTAGTGGATGAGGGAAAAGCGGTAGATGTTGTCTACCTGGACTTCAGTAAGGCATTTGACACTGTGTCCCACAGCATTCTGCTGCAGAAGCTGGTGGCTCATGGTCTAGACAGGTGGACTCTTCACTGGGTTAAAAACTGGCTGGATGGCCGAGCCCAGAGAGTTGTGGTGAATGGAGTTAAATCCAGATGGAGACCGGTCACAAGCGGTGTCCCTCAGGGCTGGGTCTTGGGGCCAGTCTTGTTTAATGTCTTTATCGATGACCTGGATGAGGGGATTGAATGCACCCTCAGTAAATTTGCAGATGACACGAAATTGAGTGGGAGTGTCGATCTGCCTGAGGGTAGGGAGGCTCTGCAGCGGGATTTGGACAGGCTGGAGCAATGGGCTGAGGCCAATTGTATGAGGTTTAACAAGGGTAAGTGCCAGGTCATGCACTTGAGTCACAACAACCCCATGCAGTGCTCCAGGCTTGGGGAAGAGTGGCTGGAAAGCTGCCTGGTGGGAAAGGACCTGGGGGTGTTGGTTGACAGCCGACTGAACAGGAGCCAGCAGTGTGCCCAGGTGGCCAAGAAGGCCAATGGCATCCTGGGCTGTATCAGAAACGGTGTGACCAGCAGGAGTAGGGAGGTGATCGTGCCCCTGTACTCGGCACTCATGAGACTGCACCTTGAGTACTGTGTCCAGTTCTGGGCACCACAGTATGGGAAGGACATTGAGGTGCTGGAGTGAGTCCAGAGCAGGGCAACGAGGCTGGTGAGAGGTCTGGAAAACAGGCCTTATGGAGACCAGCTGAGGGAACTGGGGTTGTTTAGAGAAGAGGAGACTGAGAGGAGACCTCGTTGCCCTCTACAACTACCTAAAAGGAGGTTGTAGTGGGGCTGGTGTTGGTCTCTTCTCCCAAATTACTAATGATAGGACGAGAGGAAATGGCCTCAAGTTACGTCAGGGGAAGTTTAGGTTGGATATTAGGAAGAAGTTCTTTACTGAGAGGGTGGTTAGACATTGGAACAGGCTGCCCAGGGAGGTGGTAGAGTCGCTGTCCCTGGGGGTGTTCAAAAAACGGGTTGATGAGGCACTTGAGGCCATGGTCTAGTGGTTTAATGGTTAGGAATATGATGGGATAATGGTTGGACTTCATGACCCTGGAGGTCCCTTCCAACCATAATTATTCTATGATTCTATGATTCTCTCAGCCCCCAGCTCCAAACTGCAGGCTGTGCCTGCCAAGATATCTTTCTCCTCCACACCTCCAAAGCTGTTGGGAGTTGTCCTTGCTCACAACAGGGGCAATTAGCACAGGGAGAAAGGCTGAGTAAGACAAAGAAAAGAGACCTGCTGTAGCTCACATCCTCCCTCAGTTGTTCTTCCTGCTCAGCCACCCTTCTTCCCAAATTACGAAGAAGCCAGTTGCAAATCTGCATTTTTGTCACAGGACTGAATTACAAGTAACAAAGTTGTGTTTGAACACATTCATGGATAATAACTACTTCTTTTTTACTGAATTTTCTGTGTTGTGCTAACACACTGAGCAGCCCACTCTTAAAGAAAAACTGAGGCAATGGTTCAAAAGCCATTATGAGAGGACAAGAAAAATAGTATCTCAGAAATACCATCCTCAGCCCAGATCCTGGGAGTGTAACGCTCAGTATGTAAATCTTTTCATCATGCATTTGCAGAATCTGGTTTTGGGACAGCATCCACAGCTATGTCAGTCATTTTGACAGTCCAGCATCATGGTGGGAAGGGCCAAATAACTAACTAGATGAGGAGCACGGAGGAAATAATTTATCATTACCTTTCTGGAACAGAAGACAAATCACCAAGATGACTGCAATTTTTCTACACGTAGCCTAAGTGGAGTCCCTTTTAGAAGTCTGGAGGAAATTATATGCTTACTTTTTTTAAAAACTATATTTATCCCCTCCTTGCAGTGAACCTGATTCACAAAAGAACCCCAGGACTCAGATTTCCTAAGGAGATGAGTTTAATTGACTCTGGCTTTTCATCCTCTTGTTTCTTCTTTTAAAAAAAAAAAAAAAAAAAAAAAAGAGGACCAGGATTCAGGTAGCACACAGAGCAGAGCCACCACGATCTCAGACAAGCAGCTGCTGTATCACTATATCATTCGCTGCTGTATCACTATATCATTCTTGATATGATCTTACCCTCCCCAGCATCATAGGAACTACAACACATCCCATAAAATGCATTTAAAAATATTAAAAAAACACCTCCTTTTAATTATTTAGCATAACACTGGTTTTCATTTTAACTAGTAAGTCTTCATTCTCAACTGGCAAGTTGGTTGCAGCCTTAATTACAGGCATGATGACAAGCAGCATGCTCAGAATGTGCTTGAAAAGACATGAATCCTTAATTAGCAAAATGTAGCTTAGTTTTAATGTATCAGCTGAGTTGTATACTGCATGCTCTGAGCTTGATCCAAGGTCACTCCTAGTGGGAATCAAGGGCTTAGAAGGGATTTGCTTTGGACGTTTCAGAGACTGTGAGCTCGCAGATCACCCTAAACTTAATCCTGCAGCCATTCAGGAGACAAAACTCTGATCTCCAGATATTTTAAACAGGTCTCAAAGGGACCAGGAATTAATCCTTGATCAGCCAGGAGTACATCTGCTGCTGTGTAAAAGCATCCTTCTGTCAGCAGCTTCCTTCTCAGCAGAGAGGACGTGCTTTTGCTCCCTAGAAAGTGTGCAGCAGCCAGGGGATGCCAAAGGGCTGACGTGGAGATTCAGAGGAAGTCACAGCAGCAATAATCCAGCTTCAGGAGAAACACTCAGCCCATAGCACACCACTCACCTCACTGACTGACAGGAGCCACCAACAAGGCAGCCCGCAGAAGAGTCCTGAAATCCCCAGGGAGGGCAAGAGTGCAGCACCTATTTTCTAACAGTAATGCAGGCACCCAAACAAGGCTGATGTTACAAACTAGGCTGTCACCCTGCACTAAAGCGAGGGTCTCACAGCACACCCACCATACTCACCGATAACATAGGAAAGGATTAAATTCCACCCTGTGATGAAGGCCCACAGCTCGCCCACAGTCACGTAGCTGTAGAGATAAGCTGATCCTGTCTTAGGAACTCGAGCACCGAATTCTCCATAGCAGAGTCCGGCCAGCACTGAAGCCAAGGCAGCAATCAAGAAGGAGATAACAATGGCAGGTCCCGCATTCTCCCGTGCCACGGCTCCAGCCAGAACGTAGACACCTGCACCCAACGTGCTGCCTACACCCAGAGCCACTAAATCAAACGTGTTGAGGCATCGCGAGAGCCGACTGTCTTCTCGAGTGCAGTCCACATTTTTCCGGCGAAGAAGCTGGTTTCCAAAACTGACAATTTTCTGACACTCCATCTTTGTGTTTGGGCCTGCAAGAAAAACATCGCCATCGTTACCCGGACCAGGATACCTCTCAAAACAGTATCACTGCAGAGGTGCACTCCTACAGCCCTTTACATTTCAGCAAACAAATCTTCCCACTTACTTTCCACCTTTTTACACTGCAAAATGTTTCCTTTGGTATTTTACCTAGGCTTAGCACAGGGGTCTAAGACAAAGCCAAAGCTTCCCGCTTCCATTCCTGCTTCCCACTCCCACTCCTGCTGCAAAGCTGACGCGATCCCAGAAGAGACACAGCTCTCCACCCCAGCTCCCACCCCACTCCACTACCACCCAGTCTACACACAAGTGGTCAAGCCAAAATGACAAAGCTTGTATTTCAGGTTTCAGAGTGGTTTTCCTGAGCTGGAAATTGAAAAAAAAAAAAAAAAAAAAAAAAAAAAAGATATGTACTTATACATATTTTTAAAGTCTTGGGGTGAACTAAGAAGTGAGCATTATAACCCAGAATAAGGCACCACATGTGCTACTCTCCCTAGAGCACAACATGGCCATGTGCCACAGTCGGTGACACCATCTGCAGTCCAACAGACCCACTGGGACATTTCCCTCTAAGCTACAGCTCCAGCCACAGGCAGCAGCACAGACTGCTGTTGCCTACAACTGTGCAGGCTGAAACAGATGTAATTTGGGAAAAAGGACATGCAGAATCAAGTTTCATTAAACTCGATTACGCTGAGGCAAAGGCTCAAGCTATTCTGCATTCACAACAATTGAAATCAGAGCACAGTGGGGCTCCCTGAACTTCCCTGTCCCACCTGGGTCAGAAGCACTGTGGGACAGGGGTGTTTAACAAAACCACAGGGCAGGGTTTCCAGCTGCGGTCCCAATTCAGCAACTGCACTGCTCCTGTGTAGGGACCTGCTGGCATGGCCAAACAGTGGCATGCAGCAGCTTCAGCACGTGAGCAGCTCAGGTGCAGCTCCACTGCTTGGGACTCTAGGATGGGATTAGCAGAAAGGTAAAGCAAACCCCTCTCTTGGAGGGATCCCTTCAGAAATCCTTCTGGAGTTTCTCTCCCCATGAGAGCCACATATCCTGCAGAGCTACACATGAGAAGATTTTGTTGTGCAACTCATCAAGCCTAAAAATCCGACCATCTGCAGAGAAATCCATCTAACAGACCATAATTGCACTCATTAAAAGCTACAACCAGTCAAACCAGCATGGCCAGCAGTGGGGTCAGCTCCTTGAGGACATCTGTGGAACCAGTGCTGTTAGGGAGCCTGACTCTTCAAGATTTATGTCCTTGGACCCAGCCTGGGTATGGAAGTTTTGTCTTGCTCTTTCTGAAAAAAATTAAGTACGTTGCTTCAAAATTGTCTTTGCCTTTAGAGAGGAGTCGGAGAGCTCCTCCTCACAGCATTACCTGAATCCACAAGCACAGCATTAGAAGGAATTTCTTGCTTTCTACACTGCCAAATCTAGCACCAGTTGTCACAGGCAACCATGAGGCCTTCCCTGAAGAACTCAGAGGTGCCTTATCTCCACTGTTGGAAAGCTCCACCAACACTCCTCTACTCTCCAGCCAAAATGCTTTAGTAGGCACCATTTACTCCCATGCTCTTGTGCCAAGAATGGCCTTTCCCCTCTCAGGTGGTTACCCCAGTGCACCTTTAGAGATCAGTTATAATCTCTCAGCCTTCATTTTGCAAAGGTAAGTGATCCAAGCCTCACTGACACCAGCAGTCCCTCACCCTGTCTGCAACTGTTCACCTCTGAACCACCCTCTGAGCAGCAGTATATCCCATTAGCACCCTTCTATTTGTTGCATCAAGAGAAACCATCAGTAGAAGCAGAAAGAGCATCCCAAGAGCAATCACTAAGAACTCCAGGGGTTATCTCCTCTACCAGTATCTCCTTTCCTCTCCCAGTCCCTGACTTCTCACTATCAAGTCCCATTTGCACAGTGCCAGTCTCCTACTAGTCCTCATCTTTGCCAATAAATTCCTGTGTAGCACCCCATCAAAAGCTTTACTCAGGTCAAGATAAAGGAGAGCTACGGTTCTTCCCTTTAACCTTAAAAGTAAAAAAAAAATTAGTCGCCTACCTTCTCTGTGACTCTTATCAAATAAAACTGTCAGGTGAATCTGCCAGTCTCTCATAGGTAAACTCACTTATCTCTTCACTCTTCGCCAGTCACTGGGCACCACCTCCTACTTTGACAGTGCTTTCACTTTGCTGGTTCACTGCTGTTTTCATTCCCTGGTTCTTTCTGATTACCCATCCCTGACCATCTTCTGAGTGTTGCTCGCACTGGCTGCAGCCATTTTCCTCAGCCCACACTCTGCCATCCTACCTTCATCCTAGCATCATCATCCTCATTCAGAATTTGGCAGTTGGGTAGTATGATGCTCTCCACAGCTAGGATGCTTCTGAGGGACCTGCTGGATTACTCCTAATGCCTACACACAGAAAAACACCAACTAAAATAAAGCAGTGTTGAGGGAGCTGTAAAAGGCATGTTCTTCACCTTGAATGGGCCTCCAGTGGAGGAAGTCCAACACTTGCAGCAAGCACCAAGAAGCTTTCAACAGCCCCACAGAGCCACACTCCAACCAAAGACCACAGGCAACCTCAGCCAGCTAACAGAGCTGGCACTGACAACAGTCTACCATGCAAACAGACCTGGCTCCAGGCACCAAGATCACTACTATAAGGCCTGCATTCTACTATTCAGTGCACATGAGCATTTATGTTCTGAGCACGAGACTACTTTAACAGTGAATGTCCCAGTTGTCCCCATTTACCATGTTTTGGTTCACACTGCAGAGCACTTGTGGAGTGCACAAACCTGACACCACCAGGGTGAAACTAAACCTGAGGACACTGCAGGGGCATATGTAATGCACCCCAACACCTGATGGGTGCTTAGCTCACAGGAACAGGTACGCCAGGATAACCTCTCCTGTAAGATGTCCTGTGCAGACATCAGATTCTCAGCAGCAACTGCTTTGCTCTGCAAATCTACAGGCTGTGTTACTTGCTCATGTGGACAGAGCCTGCAAGGAAGAACATTGTCTTCCATCTCAGACTGCATCCTGCAGCTCCAAGAAGCCTCAGCCTAATACACACACTGCACCATTAACCCCGACTTTGGCAGCAGGGCTTTAAAATGTTTCTTCATTAATTATGGAAAAGGAGAAAGGTTCTTTAATTTAGATGCAATGCTAGATTGACTTTCTGCATTAACTTTCCAATGAATAGTACCCTGTATACCAATAATGGAGCAGCAGCATACATCGCACACTAACATCAATAGTATATTGAGAAAGATGTGTAGGCAAAAATATTACTAAATGCAATTTACAGGACAATCAAGTGAGATTGGTACTTCATCAGCTCCAGCTAAAATCCAGCAGAAAAGGTGGGAAAATACATGCTAAGAGACTTAATTAACTGTGGCAGCTATTAAATCCAGTGCTTCAATTTTGTTGTCACAGCATGAACTACAAGATCAAAAATCCTCTTCACTTTTCCAAGACACTAGTCATAAGCCCTGGCTTAAATCCCTTTCTCTTGGCCTTATGGTAACTCCCCTACTATGAGAAAGTAATTACAATTGCAGGAACAAGGCTGAGGATTTGCAAGTCCCACCGTGTCAGGAATTGTCTCATCTCCCAACAGCTCTCAAACACGCTCCCAAGAGACAGGGATTCAGACTAATGAGGAAAGGCAGGGGTCAGGCCAATCTTACAAAACTCTCACTTGGTGAACCATGGGACTTCCCAACACACCCAGAGAGAGAAAACTATTTTCTCCCTTCAGAAGGAAGACAGACCTGTTCACTTAAGTGTACTCATATGTCAATTCACTCATGCAGTCTCCTTCCCACTTGAACCTTACCCAAATCCAGGTCAGTCAGGATTGCTTTCAGCTGGACACCTGCCCACCTCCCCAAAAACAGGGACTGAGCAGTCCTGAACTTTAAATTGGGGTGAGATGACAACAAGAGTGCTGCACTGCAGCACCTCCTATGAATTTTGCTGCTTTCCAGGACAACACAGAGAAATCCCTGCCATAAACTGCAGCCAGCTATGCAAGACATCCACAGAAGATGTGTTAATGGATTTATTTTCCAAAGCTAGTCTGAAAGTCAAGACCAGTTTGACTCAGAACCAAACTCTGGATTTCAGGACAAACATGGGTTTATTCTGTGGTACAGAAACATTAAGAAATGCCAAAGGACTGGTGAAAAACAGCTTACTTCTCGCTAACTCAATATTTATGGCAAGGTTTAGACATTCAATGGCCTGAACAGAGGAGTTAGAAGCAACACAGAAAACAGGAAAATCCCAGCTGAGGCTATTAAGACAGAAAATGGAAAGGAGGTGGCAATACAGCCCAGCTCAGCAGGAAACTGAGCAATGAGCCAGAAATGTCTGCAGAGATGTACTGTGGCAGGCTCGCCTGCCCATTGCACAGAGCCCCTGAGGCCTGGATGAACACCTGAGGCTGAGCTGGACCAGCCTCAGGGGAATAGGGGAAGCTTGGAGGAAATCTTTCTGAGACATTTCATCCTGGGTGAGGCTACAGGTCTAGGCCTCCCCAAACCCCAGTGACGTACACATTACTTTGTGGTCGTCAAGGTTTACACCTCTGAGTTGACATCAACCTTGCTGAGCATATTGGGTTTCATCCTACAAGGTGCTGAACATTTCCTAAATAGAAAACCAAGGTGAGGGAGGAGGGTATCCTGCAGGGCTGGATCATGTAATGTGCAGAAGGAAAAGGTCTGTGATGTGCACTCACCCATCAACATGTGTATTCACACAATACCCACATGACAGAAATAGGGCTAAACCTAAGAGGTAGGTGGCACTAATGATATACATACTTGTAGTGTGTAAGTAATCTACTGTCCCCATACACCATACAAAGCTCCAAGGAGGATGTGCTCTGTGGTGAAGAAAAGCAAAAGGCAGAGGTCAGTATTGTTGTCTAAGAAGTGCCTTCAGGTGGAGGTGGACCAAGGTTCCCTGCAGACGAGAGTCGCTTTCCTTCCTCCTTCTACCACCACTGACACTCAAGGAGCTGTGGATGCCAAGTCTCTTCCAGGATTTGGCTCAAGGCTTTTGCTTCAAAAATGTCCTTCCTAACAATAATTGTAGACCTTCTGTTTCCTACCTAGCTGTTTAATTTAACTAAACCTGGTGTCTTGCAAAATTAACATATCTTAGTGGTCTAAAGCCAATGGAAGTTGTATCTTTGCACTGAAAATGAATGCAGATCTGGTACCCAATGCCCTCCCTTGCCACACACGTCATGATAAATCACTTCTTGGGCAAGAACGGGGCTGGAAGGGTCAACATCCCCAAAAGAGAAATAGCCACACGCTGCAGTGATTGCAGATCAGGGCACCAACTTGGCAAGATTTTGTGGGGCAGGGGGTATGGAGGATTTATTCATTAACAAAAACCCAACAAACAAAAACTAGTGAATTATTTCAAGCTTATATATAACTCAAGAGTATCCCACAGTGAAGAGAGCTGGATGTGTGACAAATCACAGAGAGTTGTGATCCATGGAGCAGAGTTGAGTTGGAGGCCTGTAACCAGTGGTGTCCTCCAGGGGTCAATCCTCAGTCCGGTATTGTTCAACATATTCATCAATCACCTGGACGAGGGGACAGAGTGCATCCTCAGCAAGTTCGCTGATGATACCAAGTTGGGAGGGGTGGCTGACACGCCAGAGGGCTGTGCTGCCATCCAGCAGGACCTGGACAGGCTGGAGAGCTGGGCAGAGAAGAACCTCATGAGGTTCAATAAGGGCAAGTGTAGGGTGCTGCACCTGGGGAAGAAGAATGCCAGGCACCAGTATAGGTTAGGGGGGACCTCCTGGAAAGCAGTTCTGAGGAGAAGGATCTGGGAGTCCTGGTAGACAGAAAATTATCCATGAGCCAGCAATGTGCCCTTGCTGCCAAGAAGGCCAATGCCACCCTGGGCTGCACAGGGCAGTGTGTGGCCAGTAGGGCAAGGGAGGTCATTCTCCCCCTCTGCTCTGCCCTGGTGAGGCCACAACTGGAATACTGCGTCCAGTTCTGGGCTCCCCATTTGGAGAGAGACACGGACCTACTGGAGAGAGTCCAGTGGAGGGCAACAAGGATGACAGGGGGATTGGAGCATCTCCCCTATGAGGAAAGGCTGAGAGAGCTGGGACTCTTTAGCCTGGAGAAGAGAAGGCTGAGAAGGGGTGATTTAATTAATGTTTATAAATACCTAAAGGGTGGGTTGAGGGAGGATGGAGCCAGACTCTTTTCAGTGGTTCCCAGTGACAGGACGAGGGGCAACAGGCACAAGCTGGAACATAGGAGGTTCCATTTAAATACGAGGAAGAACTTCTTTTGGGTGAGGGTGAGAGAGAACTGGCACAGGCTGCCCAGAGAGGTTGTGGAGTCTCCTCTGGAGATTTTCAAGACTCGCCTGGATGCAGTCCTGAGTGATGTGCTCTAGGGGATCCTGCTTTAAAGCAGGGGAGTTGGACTAGATGATCTCTAGAGATCCTTTCCAACTCTGACAGTTCTGTGATTCCATGAACATATTTCAAAACAATTTCAGTTTGAAGCTCCCTCAGGCATATCTACAGGTGTTCACAGCTGTCCTATGGCTATCAAGAATAAAGCAAACCCACTTTTTATCGATAATTTGTTTAGGAGATATTTAATTATGACAGACCTGGAAATTAAGGCCAACATCCTGCAATTGGCTTAATAACAGCAGACAGTGCTCTTCTGGTTGATCTCAGGATATCAACTTTGTCCTGCCCAAAAAGCATCAGAAACATCTGAGTGTCTCTCTTGTGAATAAAACACCTTGTAGAGCCTGCATAGACAGGGAGCCGGGTGCAGGGCACAGTGCCTGCGCTGCAGCCATGTTCTGCATCCCTCGCACACAGCGCTGTCCTTCATCTCACAGATAACTGATCACCATTCTACGCATCTCTTAGATGTTTTTGTTGCTTTTGAAACAGCCATATGAAATCAACCTTTCACTTTCAATTATATTCACTGTAGCCTGGCAAAAAGACCTTCAATAAAGGCAAGTGGTTTTTTTTCAGAAGAACAATCCTTTGGTTTAGTACGATGCAGTACAGAGGCCATTACACTTCTGCCCAAAACCTTTCCTCTGATACCATTTGTTATCTTCACAATTGTATCAAAGGGTGATTTTGGCAGAGATTACGATTTTTCCCTCCTTAGAAGTTGGGTCCGGTTGTGATCTCGCTTTCTGAAACAGCCGTTCCTGCCTTTGAAGTGAGGAAATGTTTTCTGGGCTAGTTCCTCTCACTCCCACTCCCAACCATACTTGAAAGGATGAGCCTTTTTTTGAATGTACAGTCAGTACCCCCATGTCATAACGCAGTCCTAATTACATAAAACAACATAAGTTATTCCAGAAATGTTACCGGATGGTACATAACCACCTTCAAGTTGAGGAAACTTGATCTGAATGAATGTAGTTTAGTGTTGTTCTGCACACACCTAGCTTTCACTCCTGCTTTAGCTCCTGTTTCTTCGATGAGAAACACCATGCTGCAAGCCCCGGCCTCTCAAACCCTGGGTAGGAAATGGCTTCGCCTCAAGGCTCTGGGCACCTTCATGGTTCAACAGGAGCTGAGGGCTTTGAGAGCTGTGGGAAGCGATGACGCACACCTAGATAACCTAGCAGGGTGGACCCTGGGGCAGAGGCCACATCCTCAGGTGAAATCCTGTCCCACTGAAGTAGATGGCAAAGCTCCCACCAACTTCAATAGGGACCAAATTCCACCCCCTGCTACTGGTCCTTGTCTTTTATTTACAGTGCATTTTATGTTTGTTCCCTGTCCAAATTCTTGTGCCTTGACTGTATTGTATTTTCAAATAAAATAAGATACTCTTCCTCCTCTTATCTAATGGTTAACACACCTATTATATCAGGTTGATAGATTTCCTTCCCCATTAACAACATTTTAAAAAGGAACATTCTTCAAAACAATTCCATAAGAAAATAAGCAATCTTGCATCTGGTTAATGGCAAAAAGTAAACCATAACAAACATCTGTCCAGCTAAACATAAAACACCATGTGTAAAAATAAGCTGATGGGGCACCATTTTACATAAGCAGTACTATCACTTCCTAAACAATTACAATTTGTTTCAGCTTCTGGAAACCACTCCTTATCTATTTCAAGGCCTTGCTGTTCCTGAGAATTTTCTTCTCCAATTTGCAGAAGAGCATAAAATTAAAGCCAATTATGCAGAACAAGTTGTTTTCTACCAAGGAAAGAAGAAAAACCAAGCCTGACCCTCCTGCATGTCCTATGAACTCCCCAAGCACCTCCTCAGAGGAAGTGTGAGCAGAAATCCCCACTCAACGTTGTCCCACACATGCTTATATCCATTTTGAAACACATGGAAACCTCTATTGCCATCAGTACCTGTCTCTCCCAGCAAAATGATGTCCTGTGGACAGCCTTATTTTTCCGCTGCATCCTTTTGGTCTTCAACAAACATCGCCCATAGAGCTGCACCATCATTGCTACTAGCCTGCAGAACAAAGCCTGTGCTTATGCCATCTTGGTATGTTTAGCAAACAATGTAGAATGAGTTTGGCTCTCTATTTTTAGTTTAAACACAGGTCAGCTCCCTGAACAAGCATACAGTGATGATGCCAACTTTTTGATCAACACACACGTAACAAACCCATTTGGGAGCCCTTTTCCAAAAGGCTGATTTTTCTGCTTCCATCCCCAAGGTAGCATCATTCACAGAGAAGTCCTAATCAGAGAAAGAAGAGGTGGAAACCTCAATTCCTACTATTTCCGTTAGCATTACAGATATTTTGGGGTGTCAGATTTAACTGTAGACTCCTAAATGCAAAGGAGTTATGTTGGAAGGGACCAAACCAGAACTACCAAGTGCTTTTCAAAACATTATTCAGAAATATGCTGAGGAAAGTCAACAGTCATGAAGGCATGTCAGCCCCGGTGTGACCCACTGCAGTATAAAGCAGGAATTGTATGTCCTCCCAAAACGTTTTGACTTGGAAAATCTTGAATGTTTTATCACGTAACTCTGCAACAAGTGACAGAGCAGAGGTAAGACAGCTCCAGCTGATGCTGAGCTTTCCCCACAAACATTTGAACATCCAGGTCGGGACTTCTAGAAACAGAAGCAAAGGAACATGGCATCAGACCCTAAGGTAAGTCTGGCTGTGTCCCGATCAGCTGTGCTGGAAAAGGCAGGCAGTTTAGAGAGGACACCCTTGGGACAAGTGCTGAGAACCAACTCCAAGGCTGTGGTCGTAGTAATTCACAGAAGCCTGCCACCAGCAGAAAAGCTGATGAAAATAAAGGTATGACCAAGCATTAGCATTATGTGAAGCTGAAAGATAGGTATCCCACCACAGCAGCAGTAACGGCAAGGAGTCCAAATCAAAAGCCACCAAAGTAACTGCAATTCTTTGCACTGGTTTCAGTGCACGCAAAGGGATGCTGTCCTGCTGAAGCATTTTATCCAGGCAAATATTGTCTTGTCCATGTGCGTTAAAATGCTCCCTCCTTTATTGTCCTTAATTTTATTTTTTCACATGTGTACATCTGCATGCATATATCTCAATACACATTACAGAAATGTAGATGATATCAGTGGGTAAATATATAGATACTGAATGTTGTATTTGCCAATTCTGCCGTTAAAAAACAGGATCAGACACCAGTACAGCATTTGCTACTCAAAAGAAGGAAGCCATCTGGTTAAATATAAACCACACACAACAGAGATAACTGCACACACGCACGTGGGTGTGCAGTGTATACAAAACACAATCTTAATCACCTGTTTAAAGACATATTGCCCATAAGAAGGGGACCACATTACTTTGCTGAATGTAGATGCTTTAACAGCAGGAAGGAAGTGTTGCTGTGGGACCAGCCCACTGCCATAGGTGACTGGGGATGGTGCAGGTCTCTCTTCCTAAGCTCCAGAGCACTCCGACATTTCCAAGGCAGCACCTACCGCTCTTCTCCAGGCATCTCACAGCCCTGGATAATTTCTTTCATTGGAAAAGGAGCTGCAAGGTGCTCCCCCTAATCCCTATGCCACCCACTTACCAGTAATCAGCTACTGAAAAGACGAACACCAAGTCATGCTGGACATGAAGAAGGTGCTGGTTGTCCAGTACTGCCCCAGGAGAACACCAGGGTGCTGCAGCTCACCCACTTGCTTTCCAATGTCACAGCTACTGGCTGCACCAAGGTAAGAAATTCCTCTGCCATCCCAGGACAACTGCTGAAAAGGCAAAGACCATCCTTTTCCCCAAGTCCAGACAAGAAGATTCAACTTCCCCAAAAATTTCATAGCAGGCAAACTTCAATGTTTTTTCTAAATACCTGCAGAAAACTCAGTCCAGGTTATTTGTGATGATACATGAAACATTTTGAAATGAGTAGTGATTTTTGATCAAAATAAAGGGAGGAGGCTCCTGCTCTGAAATTCCAGAGGGGAATGCTCCAGCCTCCCAGAATTCAAGCTTCCACATCTCCAAAATGGAAGTTCACTGATGCCCACTTCTCCACAAACCTTCAGCCATGATTAACAGCAAAGGTGGTTTGCAGTAAGTCATTCAACAGGTAAAAGTTTGGATGGACACTAATTCCCCTCCTTGGATACTGCAGGAACACAATGTATTAGGCTTAATTTGCAGTGGGGAATTTGATGCTACAATCACTTTCCAACTGCAGGCACGATGAAAGGCTGGGAAAGGACACAAGACGAGTCTCCACCACCCAAGCAGTGCAAGAACAGGTTAAAGAAACATCTCTTAGATACAAACTGGATATAGAGCTTCCTGTGTCACAGCAGGGAAGACTCAGGTGCATGTTTACTTTGGCGGGGTTAAACCGTAAGCGGGTATGTTTCTCTCCCCAGTCTGCCGTGTATCACCCCCACAGCTGTACTGGAAAAAACACCTGGGGAATTGTGCTGCAAACAGCATCACTGAAATGAACCCAATGCTATGCCTACAACCGACCAGGTGGCAAGCCACCGCAGCCAGCAGCCGAGGCAGAGGAGAGGGATGGGACACTCCAGGATGGATTCTCATCTGAGAAGTACCATCCAGTGAAAGGCACCTTCAGTGCTCTCAGCCCTTTTAGCCCATACCTCAGACTTCAGCCGGCGAGGATCCTCCGGCAGCTCAAAACAGCACCCAGCTGTAAGGAGGAAGAGGGCAGTGTCACATTTGCCATCCACAGCTCCTCAGGGATCAAAAAGTTAAGGAGATGTCTTTCTGCCTAGCTGATAAAGGGCGTCACACCTCTCTCATTACATGAATCACTATGTTCTGATGAAAAAGCATCTAATTGAAAAGTCTCCCACCAGCTCTTGCACAATCTCCTCAAATAGTTCCTCAGCATGGCTTCAAATTACACTTTGCAAGAAAATTGCTTGATTTAATTCCCTCAATTTGTCATAAAACCCACGGGGATCTCCACTGATAATTAGACTTCCCAAATGAAAGCCTGAGACAGATTGCCAGGGATCTACTCAAAGTGACATATCACCTGTAATCTGCCAGGGACCCAGCCTTGGTATCTTGCAGAAAAAAAAAATTATGCTCTGGAAAACAATGTTAAATAAGAGCTTCTGTCTTCTTAAACTCAGATAAGATGAAGACAAAGCTTTGCTTAGAAAAACGCCTGGCCATGCCATTCAGCATACTTCAGTTATGGTCCTTGGACAACAGTCCTTGGAAGAAGGTGGGAAATGTCCCTTAGGAGATAAAGAAGCAAGTTAGAAGTTGGTTTGTTATTAAAACAGTAGTGGGTAAACAAAAAAACAAAAAAACCCCCTAAGAGCCCCAACCTTCATGCAGAACAAACACCATCCTGCACAGGCGTGGGACAGATAGACAAAAGGAAGGAAGAAGACTTCCCCAAACACCATCATTTCACCATGAAGAAGGGCATAACTGAATGGGGATTTTCAGGGGTGGACAAGGGGCAGATCAAAATGGGTATAATTCAGTGAATTCATTAATCCAGGAGTTTTTCGGCTGATCTGGAGGTCATTCATAAGGGCTTGACCCACACAGATCTCTGAGTGAGACCTGCCAGCCCTGCACCCTGATGTGGTTGTTGGATAGTGACTTGACAGAGCGGAAGAATTAAGAAAAACTTCCCTTTTCTGAAGAAACCAAAGTTAATTTCTCATTAAGCAAGCCAGCTGCATTGAAAAACTTATTACAGTCTTCTGAGGGCACGTGCATGACTACAGACCTAATACTAAACCTTCCTGCAAATATGATTTACGCCATACCAAAGAGAAGCCTAGTGTGAAAGGAGATAAAGTGTTTGCTTTTAGATCCAGTATTCCCGCATTCCAGTCATAATTCAAGGGCTGGGGAGGGATCAGCTCCTTCCAAGCCCCACGTGTTCGTCACTGCAGGCACAAACAAGCACTTCACACCCCCCTTGGCTGGTGTGTGCAGCCACGTAATCTCCTGCAGCCGAGAGGATTGCTGCGTGTCTGCAGTTTCAGGGGTGGCTCCTGACAACTGCCTGGCAGACAAGTAATTCCCACTGGAGAGCTCTTCAGGAAGACCTTCCCCTGAGAGACAGTGCTCTGACGCACACGGGATTAGAAGCAATGACTGAGTGTTACCATCCAATCAAACTCATACTGCCCGCATACCCCAGTGATCGGAGTTACTCAGTGCCGAAGGAGCCAACAGTGCATGATTCAGAGGGGCTGCCAATGCCCTTGGCTGCCTGGGAACAGCACGAAGAGCGGAGCATCTCACAGGAGGATATCCTAACTGAGGCAATCTGGGCAGCCCAAATCACGGCAGAGGGAGATGCTGAGCACGAACGATGTGGCCACACTTTCAGTGTAACTGGGATATGGCGATGTCCCAACTCCCTGATGGTTAATGGCCCTTTCCCACCAGCCCATGACACATGGCTCACCAGGGACCATTGTTTTGGGACAGAATTAGGCTGGGCAAGGCTTCTGCAGAGCCTGGCTGCCAGGACCACAGGATGCGTCGACGTCAGTGTAGTCTAGACAGACACCCACAGTAAAACAGGAGCAGAGGACAGCGCAACGAGTTGGAGCAGAGGAGGTAAAGCATGGGGCTCTGTGAAGGAGAAAGAGAGAGGAGGTGATAAAAGCCAGCTACCACCCCACATCTGAGGTAGGGGGTAACCACCCTCCAGGAGTGCAGCCAGTACACCCAGAGACGATAGACACCACGCTCACCTCCCAGCCTGCAAGGAAGCACCTCTCCTTCTGCCATCCCTCACTATGGCAGGGTGGTAGGCACACACTTCTTGCCTGAGATCAAACCATCCTGGCCATGACTGCCCACCCAGGCTCTCCCAGCGCAGCCAGCACCACCACCTGTGCTGCCTCCAGACTTGCAACAAGCTGCTTGCATTGCATCATCTTCCCACCTTCCTCCCCTTCCCAGGCAGCTGCCCTCAGAAATAATCCCAGCCATCACAAGCAGCGAGTGCAGATAAAAACAGACTAGTAGTTAGGAATAGCAGCGATGCAGGGTTTGGTCTTTTTTTTTCAAACACTGCAAGCAGTTTCCATGGCAGCTTCACTTGCCTGCTTGCTGTTAAAACTTCACGCTGCACAAGTCACCCGCTTTCGTTTCAGTGTTTGACCCAGTCCTGCCGAGCTCTCCAGTTCTTCAGTCCCGTACACCATCAGAGCTAGTAAAACCCCCTATTCAAAAGGACAGGAGCACCCAACTAATAAAAATAGCATACGAAATGGGATTACTGGTCTGACTGCGGGGGAAAAAAAATGCAGCCTCAGAAGTGTTTTGCAAATAATCCCACAAGCTGTCAGTGTAAAGACTTTGCAGCTCCTAAGCGCTGATGGGTTTACAACAAAGTGCCTCTGAAAATTGTATCCATTTTAGGCATTTAAACCTAACATAAGCACAGAGCATGGCAAACGACACAAGGGTCATGTTTGACCGGTCTGACAACAGAGCTGCCAACCGCTCCTGTTTTCACACAGAGATATCAGAGGCCAATTTTGATATATTCTACCTAAATAAATCTTATCAGAAAGGAGGTACAACACTGACGCAGAATTACATTTCACAGCAAGGTAGGTGTGGAGTTTGTTTGCTTTGGGTAAATGCTTTTTTGGGGTTTTTTAGCTATGAGCTCACTGCTCAGCTCTCCCCTGCTCTGACAGGAGAGCTGCTGTCTAAGGGGAATTTTGCCTCCATCTAACCCAAATGCTCAAGGCTGCATGCCTGCTGATGGAGAAGGGTTGGGGAAAAGAGACATCCAAGCCCGTTTCATAGTTATCTCAGGCCCTTTCTCAAAGTACAGCAAAAGGCTTCCCACTCCTGCCCGGGATCAAATCAAGCCAAACAGAGGGACGCTGCACCCCTTCAACATGGGAGCTCCACACTAGCCAGCCCAAAGATGGGTTTGGGCAGAAAGCTTGTAACTATCACTAAAAGATGCAATAGCTGGAGGTGCAGTGAGAGCAGGGACAACGCAGAGATACCAGCTGGTAAGAAATGCAAAAAGTTGGCAGATTTGGCCTCAGCGCAGCCATGAGGCCACTGTAAAATACCGTGCTGACTCAACCTCCTGTTTTGCACAGAGAGAGGCATTCCCTTGTAGCCAGCCTTAGTTTATTTTGCCATCTGTGGAGCAGAAAGTCAACTCTCACAACCCACATCTCTCCATGAAGGGAGCTTGTTCTAGCTCTCTCAGAAGTACAAGTCAACTTACAGAAGAGATTAACTCCCATGAGAAAAAAAAAAAATATTTGCTGTATATTTTTTATTTAACTCTATCAGCCTAGTAGTTGTCTGATTTGTAGACTAAAAGATTTCTGATTTTATTGGAATTGCCACCTGCACCTCCCTACCTCTTACACAGAAGCCTGGTCTGCCCCAAAACCTGCATCTGGAACCCAGTGACAGAGATAAGTGAAGCCACTGAGAACATAGTCCTGTCAAGGGAAATTACACAGCTGTCCTTAGCAATTGTGTCCTATCAGGAAAAGTATCCTGTTTAGAGTAAGCATGCACTTTATATTGGAATAAAAATTACTAGTATCATTTGGTCTGCTAATACATTTTAAAAAGCTTTTTATGTTTTTCTACATCGTCATTCCAGCATCAAAGGAAATCACTCTTAATTATATTCATTATTATTTATGTAATTGGGGGGTACACAGAGACACCTAAATATGAGTCTCAGAGAGGTGTTGAATTGTAATGGCTAATGGCTTTAAACCAGAAGAGGGTAGATTTAGACTAGATATTAGGAAGAAATTATTGACTGTGAGGGTGGTGAGACACTGGCACAGGCTGCCCAGGGAAGTTGCTGCTGCCCCCTCCCTGGAAGGGTTCAAAGCCAGGTTGGATGGGGCTTTGAGCAACCTGGTCTAATGGGAGGTGTCCCTGCCCATGGCACTGGGGTTGGAACTAGATGATCTTGGAGGTCCCTTCCAACCCAAACCATTATATAATTCTATGATTATACATTTCAACATACTTCTCTGAGCACATACAGTGCCATCTCTCACCATGTCACTTATCTAGAACAGGAAACTTTGAAGTATAATAAACTCTGCTGCTGCTACGCTCTTTAAGCGATAGCAGGAATGAAACAAACTATTGGCTGTAAATATGCTCCTCAGTTCCACTGCACTGGGACTTGGGGGGGGGGGGGGGGAAAGGGTGATTTTAAAGCAAACTAACTACGAAACAAATGATAATTAGCATTTTCGTCCAAGGGTCTGAACAGCAGCATGAAAAGCTAAAAGCTTCTGCTGTGCTTTTGATGGTGCCCTGCACCACACTGTTCTGCTCTCCAGGTATTTCCTTCGAAGGAAAATGCAAGTTCAAAAGTATTCTAACATCTGTGATGGTTATCTGGACCAGCCAAAGCACAACAGAGCAACTTCATCACTCATGCCAACCAGGTTATGAGGGGTAGGATTCCTACCTGTAAAACAGCTTTAGCTAACTCCAAAACAGATTATTTGGGCTTAGGATATCATCTTGTCCCTCTCTGTAACCAACAGGCAGAAACAGGCACCTCCAAGTATAAATTCACGCCGGAGAAGGGATGGGAGGGGCAATCCTCCAGAGGTGCCTGCCTTGCCTAGCTAATGCAGGGCTCTAGCAGACATCTTTGAAAACTCCACCAGGAACTCAGACTGCTCCTCAAGACAGACTGAGCCTAAAGCCAGCAGAAGCCAAAACACTTCGATGTAGTTTGATGGGTCTTTCTGTGGGCAGTTAATAGAAAGATGTAAAAGACTCTGAACAGTCCTTGGGGCTTTAGCAACTCAGAAGTCCACTTCCCTCACAAAAACAATGACTCCTCCTAACACTTGTGTTCCTCAGAAGAAGAGTTTTCTGGACAAAGCTTTGGATTTCAGGCCTGCCTGAGCACTGATTTCAGTGCCTTCATAGCAAAGCATAAACATTTTGCTTCTGCTCTTCTCCAGCTGCTTAACTGTTATGCTTTTCACTCTATTGCTTGCATTGGTACCTTTCCTGAACTGCGAAGGTGCTAGAGGCCAAATTCTCACTCTTATCTCACAGTTCTCATTTCCAAAATTGCAACCTACACCTATTGTTTTTCTCCACCAAGATGTGGCACCTCCACGCTAATCCATCATTTAGCTGCTGACTTCTGGGTGTTGCACTTTCTTCTTGCTCAGGGTGCCAGAACATCTTGCTCCTTTCTTCCAGCAGACTGCACAGCCAGAAAAGCCTCCTGCGTAACGCACCCATGGTCAGCATGGGTGGATATACAATGGTACGGCACCTCTGCAATTCAAACCTGCATCAGTCGAATTCAGGTAGCGACTGGAAGACAGTTGTTTTGATCATTTCTTTTCTAGAGAGCATCCACATGCCTGTATTCAATGGGTAGCCAAAAGGGTGCTGGACAAGCTAGTTAGGTCCTCAATTAAATTTTCTACAAATTTCCTCAATTTTTTTCTACACTGATAATTATATTACACAATAATTGTCCATATCTCTTAATAGCTACATGATGCTTATTGCAAACAACTTGCAAAAAATCTGTTGCTGCTCTAGGTAAAGCAAGAAAGAGGAGGGGTTGATTTTGCTGTATTCTTCTTAATGGCCTGTTCTGAACTTTTGGAAGCTATAAGCACACAAACCAGCCTGAGGCACAGACCATCACCACAAAGTGAGACAAAGGATAAAAATCTTCACAACACATATCTTACAGGTCACTCTGTTTTGTGAACTTTCTGGAAGGAAAAAATAAAGAGCGCAGCATGCAGCAGCAGCATCCTTTGCTTTGGAATTATCTCACAAGGGTCATCAAACAGCTGTCAGGCAGTGTGTAACCCTGAGAGGAGTTTAATCAGCAACCTAAGGATGAAAAACTATATTCTGGTTACCTGAGCCAAGTAATTCCCTCTGGAATATTTTCTAAAGATACATCACATTATTTACTTTGCTAGCTGAAACTACTTTATAAGAGAGTCACTTCAACAAAATAACCTAGTTCTACAAACTCAACAACGTAGTTTTTCCAACAAGTTTATTTTAAGAATCTTTCACCCAGTGAAGGCAAGCTCTTCTTCAGCTTAAGAAAACAGTTAATTTATCAAACCACAGTAATTTCTTGCACAGTAAGTTTTCTCCTGCCACATATACATCTGAATAAACCTCCCACACCAGCATTCCCAAATGAAACTACTAGCATTGCTCTGAAACTACCACCAGTGCTCTGATTTTATTATGGTTTACAGCTTGTACCTTTTTCCCCCCTCCATTCTTATTTTGCAGAATTGGTTTTGCTTACTGACTCAGGATTTCACAGCAGTGCCTTCTGTTCCCCAGCTATCCAATGTTACACCACCTACCAACCCCACTGCAGAGGCAGTCTGGGGAAGAAGATTCTTTGGAAGCAAGGTCTCCCAAGCCCTGATCTCAGCATGCTTTACCCATAAAACTAAAAGGTGATTTGGTACAGTATTTCTTTTATAGCAATGGAAAGTGGCACTAAACCACACCCTACAAATACCCTACAGCCAAAGCAAACTCACCTTCAGTTTAATCGAACGACTGAACTGACGTGGTCCACTGCAGACACACAGAGCAGCACTGTATCAGTGCAGACAGTGGTTTTCTCACGGCTCCAAGTGCACAGGCTGCAGAAGTAAATGTCCCGAAATGCTTGATACCACCGCTGCCTTCTACCTCCCAGATGTCATCATTCCCTCTGCTCTGTGCACAGAGCTATCTGTGGAGCATCTCAGATCACTTCACTCAAACACTGCTAACTCAAGTTAGCAAATATTTTCTAGAGACACACCACACTATTTACTTTGCTAGCTGAAACTTCAAATCACAGAATGGTTGGGGTTGGAAGGGACCTCTGGAGATCTTCCAGTCCAACCCCTCTGCCAGAGCAGGTTCACCTAGAACAGGTCACACAGGATTGGGTTTTGAATGTTTCCAGAGAAGGAAACTCTACCACCTCTCTGGGCAGCCTGTTCCAGTGCTCTGTCACTCTCAAAGTAAAGAAGCTCCTCCTCATGTTTAGGTGGAACTTCCTGTGTTCCAGTCTGTGCCCACTGCCTCTTGTCCTGTCATAACCTAGCTACTAACTTGAGTTAGCAAAGACTTACCATTGAAGCAGCCTGTGCGACTCAGCCTCATTTCAGCTGAGACAAGTCAGAGGAGAGCTCTCTCAAGCATATCAGCCAGAAAACTGGAGCAGCAATTGCCTCTACCACTGGGATGCTACCAAGCAGCCGCCAGCAGCAAACTTCTCAGTAGGTACAACTGCAGCCAAAGATGATGTGCATCTACCCTACAGCTCAGTTTTTCTCACCTATATTAAAATACCTGGCAGCGTAAGATAGTCAGGCTCACACACAGCCAGGAATAATATGGGTCACGGCACACGCAGCTAGTTATTTTGAGAACACCTTTTCATTTGACAGAATGGGTTCCAAAAATAAATTATCTGGTATGGTGGATTTTAACCGTCTGTCTGAATCAGTACCAGTTAAATAAAAAGCTCACTGTTCAGTTTTTTTTTTAGAACTCCAGAGTTGCTTATAGTAAACTTTCAGAATTGGATTACTGTCAAATAGCCACCAATTTCAAGAAGAGCACAGCTCACGGTGAATAAGGACAGTAGTTAATTGCAAGTCCTCAAAAAATAGGATACTAAGGAAAATCCTCATCCTTGTAATTTAAAAATTAAATGGTTGAATAAGATACAAACAAATTACAAGGATGTGGGAAATGATGAGGCAAGAGTGAATTGCGAAATCTGTACAGCTCAGAAGAGACAGCTGGGATATTTGTCTGGATGTCTGGTGAAGTTATTCCTCATCTCAGAAAACTGCAAGAGAAAGAGGTATAAGAAAATATGACGCTAAAGTACATGGTAATACATTTAGTATTTTAGTAAATATAGCAATTGTGTGGATTTCTCTGAAAAGGAGTCAAGACATGGCATGGTAGGCACTGAAGAACAGGTCAGATGAACAGGAAAATTTAATGAGGGATCCTGTTCAGCAAGGAAGCTGGTAGCTCATTTTTTTCCTACAGCAGTTACTGCAACTCCTGAACACACAAGAACTGCATCTCTGTGAAAATAAAGTTTCCTGAACTGTATTTCACTTGAGTGGAAAAAAAAACCCATAAACTCAAAAAATGTACCTGGAACCAAAAAACCTCACAGTATTTTATCTTGGAAATTCTGAAATAAGGCACTTCTGTACCAGATACCACTCACAGGATTTATTACCCACCACCTTGGTGGTCTTCAGCTGAGTCAGGGACCCTGACAAGGGCAGCAGTTGCTGACACACCATCGAGGGAAGGCAGCTCTGACCAGCACTGCCAGGGCAAGCGGCGTACTGAGGTTTCTACAAACTGCAGCAGGAAGGTGAGAGCCCCAGCTCCTGATCTCCGATACCCCCAAACTGCCCCAGAACCACAGGCAGTTGTCTGGAATCCTGCAGCCAGTGGGTAGTCACAGGGTAGGTGTTAGCCTCAACGTTTTGTTTGATCAACAGCTATGCTTTTTTTTTTTTTGTAAGTTTAAGTAGCCAGTGATACTGCAGCAACAGCACTATGGAGTGCTCAAATGCCAGAACAAAACCACTCATAGTGCAAACAACCACAACTCTTCCTAAAGTCCCTAAGGAATCCAAGAACCTCACAAGTTCATTGAGATAAACACTTAGACATTTGTAGTGCAGACTTTTACATCCAAGCTAATCCCTCTCCTTTTATAGTCAGTGGAAAGCAGCTTTCAGGTCACGACTCATCTGCTTCAACATACTGGGGTGAGATGAATCACACCTCAGGAATATCCACCCCTCCCCTGGCTGACCGTAACGGGAGCTGAGGCTGACTACCTTGGATATAGATGACTACATTTGGCCAGATGAATGCCACCTTCACCACCATTCAGCACATGACAGATTTGCAAGAATTTTGACCCTATGACAACAAAGGATGAGGATATAGCAGGTAATGGAATAAAACTAGGATACTGCCAAACACGGGGACGTAGATAGCAGAGAAGATCCACCCCAGACATTACTAACTCTGTGTCGGGTGTAGACCAGACCTGACCCCAGCCAACTCTGCCTAGAACCACCAAACTAGTTCTCCACACCACCCAGCCTCCCAGTTCTGATGGGGGAACCGGTGGCATTGACCAAATACTCTGTTAAGTCAATGGGACTTCTTATCCTTCAGGAGAGGCAACAGGGGTCTGCCACAGTCCCACCTGCCCTACAGCACCAGTGGCTCAGGCAGTAACCTCACCAGGATGAAGCCAGCATCCTCCTGCCCCACACTGCATGGGGTTGAACTTTCGGCATCATTAATACGGGCCAATACTATTTTCTACACTCTGAAAGCTGGAATACAACTGGAATGACATTTCTGAAAGGCTGCTGAAGTCTCATTAACCCATCATGGTGGATCAGCATTGAGGAACTGGATAGATCAAGGGTGAACAGCAGCTAACAGAGGCAAGATCCCTGCCCTCCTTCACCCAAACAATATTTCTCCCTGTTTTCTTTCCTATCCGAGACTAAGCAATAGCCACCACACCTTTTTGTCCTTCCTTTTCAACAAACCAGACCATCAACTGCTCTGAACACCAGCTAGACTGGCACACACCAACCCTCGTATCACATAACCTAAAGCAGAGACACGGAGCTCAGGCACAACACTGTACAGGGATGAACTCTACCTGAAATACGGCAGCAGGCTGCACAGGAAAAAGAAGAAAAAAAAAAAAAAAGGAAAAAATAAAAAAGAGGGAATGACAAAGGTGTCAACAAAAGTACAGCTGAGAGCTGGTTACTCTGACAGCTGGTTAGATTAGAGAAAGAGTTACGGGTTCCCTTTTTTGTCTAAGCTAATTCCTTCTGTACATCTAATCCTTCTTTCTCCATGTGGAGTGAAGAGTGTATTGCATGTGTGCAGTCACACATCTCACCCACACTCACAACTGAACTGCCTGAATTACAAGCCTAGCTGGCCTCAGGTTTCCGTTACGGCCCACCCAAAACAAGGAGTGCCTTCTGAACACATCTCCTCACTGATAAGCACAAGCCTACGAGCAGCGAGGCTCAAAACTTCACACGTCCTAGGAAATCAGCATAAGCCGGCGAGACTTACGGGGAAAACCCCAGTAGTCCTCCTGCTCAGGAAATGAGTTTATTTCAAATCCAATTTGATTACCTAAGGCAAGCATGCAATGGAGCACAGTCAAGGTCTGTCCCCTTCACATTGTTCAAAATGCAAGATACTGGAAATACTTGAAAGCAAAAGACCTTTTGAGAGCTGTGGTAATTGATGAGCTTGCTTGTTCTTTGTGCCAGGATCAGCACTTGCAACTATGCAGCCTGTGCAATTACACAGTCCCTCCTGTCTAAAAGCCATTTCAGCTGACTGCTGAAGGCAACAGAAGTCCACAGAATATCTGACCAGAACGTTAAGTTCATGCCTGCTCTCCCCAAGTGTTCATCATATTTGCCTCTGACTTGGAACCAGCAGAGACAGCCAAGGATCACCGAGTGAGTAGCTTCAAAAGGCAGAGCTGTCCCACTGCAAAGTGTCCCATGCAACACCTACACATGTGACCACGTCTTCCCCACTTGCCCCCACGGCTCAGTAGAGCCCAGAGGGGGGCAGAGGGAGGCAGGGTGTCTACTTGTTTGCCACGAGGTTGTTGCTCAAGTGCAAAGTTAACAGTTGTAAGTAACACACAAGGGGCAACAGCCCTCAGCTAAGAGACAGTTAACTCATAAAGCTGCAGCACCGTGATCATCTCAGCTCTTCTGCCTGCATCTGCAGCTTGTGAACTCTAAATTAAGAGCTCCAACTGCCTTTTTGTCGCCAGCCTTGTCAGGGCCTACAACCACAACACCCTGCTCCAAAATTAAGGCTTCTAGAGCAGCCGACAACACAACCAGATACCATTCCTCTACGTAGTCCTAATCTTTCTGTCCAGCCTTAGCTATATATAAAATGCCTCTGAAGGTTTTTTAGTGTTTTGTTTTTCCCCGCCTCTGTCCTGTCTGCCACAGACGTTCACATATATATATGCAAAAAAGAAATCCATCTGTTCGCCGGGCCAGCTGCCTTCAAAACCCTGACAAACAAAATAGAAGCCAGTCCGTGTCCTTGCCAGAGGAACAGGCTGAGGAACAGCAGACAGCAGCAGTTTGCAGGGTACAGGGCTGGCTCCAGTGCTACGAACGATACCTGCATTTTTGGTAAATTCTCAGCCTCTTTTGCAGTTAAAAAGGGAAAGCAAAGCACAGCTCGGCAGTCACTCGGGAGCTATCTTGGACATGGGAAGACCATCAGGAAAAGGACCCGGGTTTCTCCTTGACACCTGGGCCTTCACCTCCCGGCGAAGCACGCTGGCTGTGGCGCGGGGCTGCTCCCCTCGCCCAGCGAAGACAGGCAGCGAGCGGGGAGCTGGGCACACGCACGCACTCGGGTGAGCTCCCCGGCTCTGCCCCGGCTGGCTGCTCGCTCTGCAAGAGGGAAAGCGTGGCTGGAGGCGGCAGTGCCCACCTCGGCTGCCGCGGGGCACACGCTGCCGGGGCCAGCGACGCCAGGTCCCATCCCCGCACCAAGCAAAGGCCCTTCCCGCCGGGCGGGCGGCCCCAGCGTTTTGGGGATCCCTCCCCCAGCAAAGGGGCCGGGATTCCCCCCGGCCAGGCCGGGGATGGGGGGAGGCGAGGGATCTGTCGGGGAATGCGGCCGCGAGGCACCGCGCCGCCAGCAGAGAAAATGGAGGGGTGGCTGTTTTGGCGGGAGGGCAGACGGTCCGGGTCCGGCCCCGGCGCCCTCCGCGCCGCCCCGCTTCCATCACGCAAAATAAGACGCTCAGCGCGGAGTCCCCGCCACCACCCGGCCCGGCCCGGCCCGGCCCTGTCCCGCTCCCCCCGCCACAGGGCGGCCCCGCGCCCTGCACTCACCCGCGCCGCGCCGGCGGGCTCTGGCGTGAAGCGAGGCGGTGAGGCGGCGAGGCGGGCCACGGCAGCCCCAGGCTTCCCGCCGGCGCGGGCCGCCCGGCCCCGCCTCCACCGCCCCAATGAATGGGGAGGCGAGCGAGGCCCTTCCGGCTGCCCGGCACGGCCCTGCGGGCTGGGCAGGCCCGGGGTAGGGCTGGGCGGGCGTGGAGGCCAGGCCCAGGAAGGCGGCGGCCCTGGGGGGAGGGCGCATCAGCAGCCGGAGCGTGGGAGGGGAGCTCGGGAACATCCCGGGGGCAGCGCGTCACGGAGAGCCGCGTGGCTGGGCACGGCAAGGGACCGGGGAGGAGGCCACCTCCTCGGAGCCAGAAGGGGCTTGTTCCTCAGAGAGAGACTGCAGGCAAACCGTTCATACCATTAGTTCAGCATGGACTGAAAACCTGCTTATTTTTTCCCCCTCAGTCGCTGTGGGGATGAGAACAGCGGGGCTGGGCTGGACTGAACCTCCCATCCATGCTCTGACAGCCGATGGACTTCTGCAGAACACGGCTGACCGGGTGATGTGGGGATGAAATGGAGGCAGGAGATAAAGGTGGACACTGGTGGGACTGGATTAGGGTTTTGACATTGCCTCCCATGAAGCACCGTCCCCCAACTGAGGAAATATGCTGTTGATGAAATTGCCATGGCTGTCCCCCAAATGGGAGCAAACATCCCCAAAGAGCTGTAGATGTTGGAAGGGGAACAGCATAGGGTCTGTGCGGGGCTTGGTTAAATCCCATTTCCATTGCCGTTCACAAGGTTCATGGTGAGACAACTATGGGAAAAGTTTCAAGTGTGCTGCAGGGTGGGACAGCGTAGAAACATCGGTCTTGAAGAAACTGTCCAAAATAAAGTGGAATTCTAAAAAGAAGGAGAGTGATAGTTTAGGAAAGAGAAACAAATGAGCAGTGGAGAACAGCTGGCTGAGCAGCCACGTAGAAAAAGGTCCAGAGAGTACAGTGCATCCCAAAAGTCTCATGAGACTACTGCATGATACTAATGGTACTAATGCAAAAAACACCCACCCCAAAACCAAAGCAACCATATCTTTCTTGTAGAGCATCTTAATGCAAATGTATGTAGGATATAGAAAGGAATTATGAAGCTGTAATCAATAGTGCTGAAACCTCAGATGGAGTACTGTGCTTATTTTGACATGTAACCATAAAGAAATACACCTACTTGGGAGAATCCTGAAAAAAAAGGGTGATAAGAAACACAATAATTAATTAAAAGTTGAAAGAATTGTTTTTCTTTTCCAGAACAAAGGCAAATTAGTAGAACAGTCCTTCAGTGAATAAGCAGGCAAAGACATATACAATAAAGAAATTGTTTAATGTCAATGATGACTGCACCACTCACAGAATCACAGAATGTTAGGGATTGGAAGGGACCTCAAAAGATCATCTAGTCCAATCCCCCTCTCATTAATGATTACCCTCTGGAAGGGCTGGGGAAGGCTGGAGGACATTTTGGGGTGTGCATTCACAATGCTTTGCTGCCATGTTTCTTCAACAGCTGCTCCAGGTGAGACAAAGAGCTATACCTGTCTTGTTGCAGTCTGCTTTCTGCCTGTCACTGCCACAGAGCCCTGGTTCATCTCCATTGCTTATTAATAGATGTGGGTGCATAAATAAGGGGAGTGGTGATCTCAGATTATGGCTCCTAAAATTGTTCAGGAAAAAGAAAATATTTATTTATGCCAAACTGAGGTATTCAAGAACGCCAGGTAGAAATTAACAGGCAAAAAAACCCCCAAACAGTTGTTCTGAGGTTTCTCTTCATTTTGCTAGAATTAAGAAATTCAATATTTAAAAATCATCTGTTGCACTTTAATCTTTCATTGCATTTTTGTTAAGCAGCTGGTCAGCCCATCCTAGTTCATTTCAGTCTGTGGAACTCAGGAATGGCATTATTCCCTGTGTCCTCTGCTGTCCTGGACCTTGTGCTGTGAACATCCAGACAAAGGACAGGCTGCAGACCTGGCACAGGCTGGTCATGCCTCATGGTTTTCACGGTGCCCTCTCTCTGGTTACGTGAACTCTGTCCAATATGAAAGGAATGGACTGGAAGGAAGGGAGGAAGGGAAAGATTATTCATTCTGCAGTTTAGGTTCTTTAGAGAAGATGTAGCAACATCAAGAGCTGAGCAAGTGGAATTGTCAACATCCAAGCTAGTTCCCCCAAGCAGACTTCATAGCCAATAGACAAGGAAAAGCCTGAAACAGGTCAGCTGAATGTCACCCTGGGGGTCTTTAGTTTACTTCCCAACACTAGAGTAAACTTGCAGCAGTAAACATAGATGCTGGTATCTGCATTACAGGCCTCCATGGTTAATTAAAATGAGTCCCATTCCAGAACTTTCTAGAGTTCAGTCCTGGAGCTCAGCCTTTTTCTGGCATTAGCTCTAAGGCTGAGATTTCTGACAGAAGGCCACCATGAAATAAAACAAGCTACATGACTGAAATATCACTAGTGATTGCTCCAGTACCACCTGCTATTGTTTAATTGAGGGGTGATATTATCATCGCCTTCAGTATTTTGGCTGTGTACAACTTGGGTTCATCCAGGCTATGCTGGGGAGCAGATTAAAAACCCCAAGGGACATCTGGATACAGTGGCATTCATAGATAAAAGGGATCCATCTCCCCTAACCTTAGGCATCCACAGTACAGATATCTCCACATGGGGACATCATAACAGCTTCTCTTATAATCAATGCACAAAAGCAGGCATTTATGGAGCACAACTCATAAATCTTGAGAAGAAGCTTCTTGGACCATGCTGATGGTCCATCTAGACCAATGTGCTGTACCTGAGAACAGTCCAAGCAGATCTGTGGGGAAGCTATGATAAAGCAAACACATGAAGACAATTCCTTAGAACACTCGATCTCCAGCAATTTGCAACTGAGACAGAAATGGTATCCTTGTATGTAGTAGCTGTTGATGTCAATTTTCCATTAAATTCTCTATATTCCCCTGATCTCATATAAAATTTTAGTATTTCCAGCATCCCATGACATGAAATTCCACCGCTTTACTACATGTAGCTTCAAATACTACACCATTTTCTTTCTTTTCACAGAATCACAGAATGTTAGGGATTGGAAGGGACCTCAAAAGATCAAAAGAACCTGCTACTTGCTAGCTGTCTTTTTCTTGCACTGGAGAAGATGGTGAACAATTGCTTCCTACTTCCACCTCTGTGTTTTGCAGGCTTTTACATGTCTTTATCAAATATATGTTTAACAAGATCTTCCCTTCTAGTCTGGGAAGTCCCACCCAACTTAATCATCCTTTCCATAGAAACCATTTCATGCTTTTGATCATTCTCAGTGTCCTCTCCAAACCTTTTCTCATTCTGAGGAAGATGCCTAAAATGCACCAGATGAATCATAATCTGGAAAGGGGCATGGTCCTTGGCCCATACCATCCTTCAAACCACGCCTATGTATTGTTCAAGTCAGTACTAGTTGCACCAGGCAAAAACTGTGCCAGGGGCCACACAAACAGTGTGACATTGACACTGTCTCTACTTGTAAGTTAAACAAAGCTAAGGAATATTCATGGAACTTAATCACCCTTTGGCTAAAGTTTTTAAAAGGCCCATGGCACAGTTTTCATCCATGCCAGCTAACAGTTTCCCAAATAATCCTTAGACACAGGAGCTGTTAGCACAAACCTGTGGCCATTCCCTATTTACATACAACACCCTGTTTTGGATGTAAAAGGACTTAATAGTGTGGACATTAACCATTCTGTTCCATAAGCATTTTCTGTCTTGGGCAAGCTCAGTAGTCTAAGATAAAAGCAGTCAATGTGGCTGCCCATGGAAGGGTGCTTAGGGGCATGCACTACTCCTCTCTAACTAAAGAGCATGGATGTGGCCTAAATGTGTGAAATTAAGTGTAAGATGAACACTGTCTTGTCTACCACAAGAGCATGATAAAAAAGGCAATGGGGTGGGCAGACCTACTGTGACTAAACAGTTGGGCATTCCCTGAAGAATTTTTCTAGCCAAATGTGAAGACGTAAGAGAATGCATACCAGGGAAAATGAAAAGGCTGCGGAGGTGGATGGGCAAAGCCCAGGCACCACCTCAGTCTGGGCTCTCTCAGCATCACGTAAGTGGGAAACCCCCATGGGTACAGCAACAACTGAATACCTTCCCTTCCATGAGGACACATAAACCAGCCAACTGCATGGTGTCAAGAGCAAGGAAGTGGGCCCTGTTCTCCAGTAAAAGGCACTGCAACCTCCAAAGTTGCATATATTCTGTGCCCCAGAGGTAAAACATCAGAGCAAGAGGGAAGGGTCTAGAAGCTGCACCCGTTTCCCATGTTCAGAGGCTGAAACAGAGCTCTCCTGCTTTTCAAGGGCAGTGTGGCAGGGTGGATGTTCCTTTTCCAAATTAGAGCTAAGTGTGTCAGAAGAAAGCATTGGAACAAAGAGACATTGCCTTTCAAACAGCCTAAATGCTGGTGTTCACGTTGTGTGAGGTGGTCCCTCCCAATTCCCACAGCATTTGAATCTTACTGGGAGCTGGCAGATACTCTCTCATAAATGCCTTTCTTGATATGTTCTGGCAGCAGCCCTGCTAGGTGCCACTCAGTTGGCGTAAGGTATTTGCCACCTGTAGCAGAAGTCTCTGTCCCGAGGGCTTCACAGTGTCGATTCTAGAGAAGCTACATTGCAGCTCACCACAAAAGTCTGTGACCTGGAGGGTGGAACTCCACCTTGGACCTCCCAGTTCATGTGGAGATTGAGAAAAATGTGTTTGAGATAAGTGATGGTCAACCAAGATGTTTTACTCACCCTTACCTTTGTAATTAACAGTGTGTTCACAGATGCATCCTAGTGACAGGTAAGGCAAGTCTCTAAAGCAGTTTTATAATGCACCTTATTGCAACATACCGAATAAATCAAATGAACCCTGATGATCTGTTTATCTGTCTCTTTTCCTCCTCTTGCTTGGTTGTGCGAGTGACTTGCTCCTTCCCAAGTTATTCAGTCTTCCAATAATAACCTCTGGCAAATAAAGTTATTGAAGGATAACTACAAACAGGTATTTCCATTTCAGTGGGAGGATCTTTCCTTCTTTGGCCAGAGCAATACTCTCAAGTTTCATCCTTTCTGGTTTAATCTATTTCTTTTTCTCTGCTTGTGGTGCATTGATGAATTCAGCAATAGTTCAGGGACCCCAGAATCAAAGGAAGTGCATCAAAGCTGACGCAACAACAGCTGGGCCAAGGAGTCACCTTTGAATCAGACGGTGGATTTTGAAGTCCACTCAACCAAATTTTATTCCTGCAATGCTGAAAACAAGGAGAGATGTGACTGCCAAGAACTGGAGTCACTCCAGACTTCCAACAGTGAGACGGCAAGAAGTGTGCTCTATGCATTTTCATAATTTTAGTATAAATCTAAAGAGATGCCTTAGAGTGCACTTCGCCAAAGCTGTGGGAAGTGGTGGTGTAACGTAAGGCTTTTTGTACTCATTTATAGATGATTTTTATCAGAAGCCACCACCCTGAATCCCACCCTTTTCTCTGTAAGCTTTTCTTAAAATAACTGGAGCTAACATCCTGTTATCGCTTTGGGTTAGTCCCATTCTTAACAAAGTTGTTCTTTCACCTGCTGATACGCTTGGGCTAGTTTTCTCATTCATCTCCTCCCTCTTTTTTTTTTTTTTTCCTTTTTCCCATTAGGATTTAATGGGTGTAGCGGACTTCCTTCAGAATCCTGTGTTTATTTGGGGGGAAGCAGGCCATGATTTTATTGGAAATTATTAGTATAATTCATGTGGTTTGTGCTCTCTGAAAGTGCCAGAGATGAAAAAGACTTTTGTACTTTCTGCTCTTGAAAGATCATTGTTTCTGGCAAAGTCATTTAGCATTTTCCAAGCTGTGAAATGATACCGCTCATGGTGAAGCACAGAAAAGGCTACATCCAGGCATGCCAGAGGATACGGAGAAATGCTAAGACAATTTTCTAGGGAAAACCACAGTGTCTGTGACTTATGTTGTCCGTCTGGCTTTGTACATTTATTAAAAAGTTGAGGAATAGGCTGGATTCAAATGGACTTCCCATATGTTGTGGAACAGGTGGTTTAGTTTTAATTTTCAGGGAATTTTCATGGGGTTTTTAGTGAAATTTGAACTGCATATTTAAAACCAGTAAAAAAATAAATCTTCAGTAATAAAGTGTCCAAGACCTACAAGCCATACAGCTATAGAGTCTTACCATAGTTGACCACAGTCTTACTATTGACATCCTATAAATCGTGTTACACTTTTCAGATTCATCACATCTCATACGTACAGCAAGAAACTCCAGCTGATCACCTGCTGGACCCCATTCTTCTGTAGCTGAGCCTGTACGTAGCTCACCTATTGGCAGGCCAGGACTAGATGTTTTATCCCCTGCACCAAGCACAGCTGGTTCCTGACAAGCCATGCCTTGTGAGAAAAGGAGCCTCGCCCCAGAAGGACCCTCATCAGAGTCTGTTGCAGGACTCGCCTTGTCACACTCTTCTTCTGTGTGCTGGAGGCAAAGACACCTGAGAAGGGCCATGTAACCTCTCCTGGGAATGTGCCAGAATCTTGATTTATGGGTTAGTGGATAAAATGTTGGGGTCTGAACCCCGAGCCCTGAATTAAGGTTGACATATGGGTGGTTCCCATGGTCCTTTAAAAGAAGGGGATGAGTTTGCCTTTTGGCTTTCCTCCAAGGTGCAGCCAGCCTTGCAGGAAAAGCCCTTGGGTAAATGATCAGCCTATTGACTTGGTTGTCTCCCATCTCTTCTATGGGAGACTTTGTTTCTTTGTTTATTCCACCTATTATTGGTCGTGCTGTGTCCTCCCTGGGGTCGCTGGGGTTGATGTGTATTATGTGTGATCTGTTTGACTTGTTCGTACCCCCAGTGATCACCCATGTACTGACTTTTTATGTACAATAGAATCTGGTTACTGGATTGTTTTGCTGCTGGCCTTTGTGCTAGGCCTAGTGATTGGCAAAACAGTGGATAAACCATTAATTTTACCAGCTGAAGAGAGACCCTCTGATTCTGCTGAACTCGATGTAAAGTAGCCATTGAGTGGCTTTCAGTCTAAATTTCCATCTCAAATTATATGCTGGGATTTTTCCATTCCACTTGGCCAGGCCTTTGTCCTCCTCCTAGTTAGTAGAAAATCTCTTCCCCAGGATTAAGGAAGAATTAAATTCTGTAATATCTTTTCCTAAGCAAACACGAGCAAATACAGTTCCTATGATTTATTTAAAGTTAGAATTCAAGAGGAGCCAAAAGCTGTCTGTCTTTGTTTGGTTGTTTTTCCCCTTGTAAAGAATAGTAGGGCCAGGCAAGAAACATCTCGAAGTTCAGCCTCAGAGATAAAGCATTTCCCCAGTGAGGGTCAGCCCTAAGATTCAAAATATTGGTTTAAGTCACCCTTAGGGAGATCTATGGTTCTTCACTACCTCAAATAAATGGGTTAATGGGTTGACTATAGGTGAAAGGGAAATTCTAGATAATTTTTTGTTTCTGTATATCTCAAGACCCAAATCAATTTCAGCCCAGAATTATGCATATGAAGAATTTTAAGTTTGCCAAAACTATGTTTTAGGACAAACTAAATTATTTAAAGCACAAAAAGTCCTTCCAGTTCCAACTTGCCTCCTCCTCTGGAGTCATACCCTGACAAATTTCAACTGAGTTTGGAGAAAAAACAATTTAATTCCCTTGCTCTCAGCTAACAGACTACATCCATGTCTTGTGGTTTTCCTACTTGGACTCCAGAGGTAAAACACTCAGCTAGGAAACTAGAAGCAGGAGGAAAGGGTGCTTTGTGGTTTTCAGTATGCACCAGTGTTTACAGTGTGTGCATGTGAAGGTGGAAGGTGTTGATTGGGTGTTCTTTGCATTCCTGGACCAAATGATGCTGGTGATTAAGGAATATTTTTCTTGTGACTGGGAGGGACTGAAGCCAGTGACACATGATTTCTTACGCTTTCAGTTTCCTATCTTGTTCCTTGATTGTTGTAGCACCTTTTTATTGTGCCTTGACAAACTCTGGCATGCCTTGCTCATACCCAGACAAAGTGCTGCAAAAATATCCCCCTTCCTAGCCTGGTGTTTTGACCTCGATTCTTTCTTTGCAGCCCTTCACTGTCTCTCTTTGTAACTTGTACTCAACAGCACCTGCCGGTCTGTACTGTGCAAGGCTTTGCAGGTCCCCATATCCTTTCCAGTGTTTACAGATTCAGTTTCACCTCCAATCCACCATGACGCCACACAACTGTGGCTAATTCTCTTGGTGCTATAGCAATAAAAATAAAAGGCACTGTTCCAGATAGTAAGTCCCTTTCTTCATAGGATAAAATCAAATCAATAGAACTGTCATCAGAAACTCCAAGTTATTCCCTTTCTGATATCTCCCAACTTTGATCTAAGCAAGTTTTATCAACCCAATTTATTTTTTTTGGGTAGTAAATCCATTAAAAGAAATACCAAAATAAAACTGATCCAAAGATGGATCCTGAAGGAACTCCATTAGTAACTTTCCTCCAGGTCGTTTTTTCTCTTTCAGCACAGTGAACATCACCTCCCTTTTCATTCATTCCTTACTGCCTCTCACTTTCCTTGCTACATAGTTCATGCACTAACCCTTTCGTCAGTTCAGCTAGTTTCCAAGATAGCACTGTATCATTTACTTCAGTCCAACTAGATTAGATATGCTGCATTTCTCTTGTCTAGAAAGTTACTTCCTTTAATCAAATAGACCAAATGGTCTCCTTCTGAGAACTCGCTTGCCTTTGTGTTCTATTTTTCATCTAAATCCATACTTTTCTATAGCTTTACTTCAAAATATGTCTTAATATCTTGTGTACTACTAAAATCAGAGTCCCATGGCTACTACTCATATGGTTGTGTGGTACCACCTCCGATTTTAAAAAAAGAGTAACAAAAGTCATTACTTCCAGATTTTCAATTTTATGCTCACATCTTTTCACAGTTCTGGGATGGAGATGATCTGCTTTTCAGCTCGTGTACATTAAAATCTGTGATTTCTTTTCTATCAGTTTCATTATCGGTTGTGCACATCTCTGCTCCCAACAGCAGTGCTGATTTGCCCTTCTCAGTCTCCTTGCTGGAAACTTTGGCTATTTAGGACACAATCTAAAGAAGGACTTGGCAGCCTAACAGGCAACTTCAGTTAAGTAAAGGCTTCTGCATTCAAAGCAGTGGTCCTAATCCTCTTCCAGACTTAGGGAGGCTCATTAGCTCAGATGCCATCTGATCAAATCACCTCCATCTTCCCATTAGCACCAATGACCTAGTTACACCAGGAGCACTTGAAGAACTAACACAAAGTGAGTGCTGAGTCCAGATGGTGCTGGCAGGGCTTTTTACAGCAGCAACTGAACCCCAAGAATCCCTCTGGCAATCTGACTGCCCTTATCACAGAACAAGTGCTGTGTTGCTTCTTTATTGCTCTCCTTTTTTTGCACAGGAATCTTGCACCCCTCTGTAGGGTCCCTGCTTAAGACACAGAATCACAGAATTTTCAGAGTTGGAAGGGACCTCTAGAGATCATCTAGTCCAACTCCCCTGCTCGTTCATCAGTGGGCCAACATTTTCCCTGGTCTTCCTTTTTCTATTGAGGTACTGAAAGAACCTCTTCTTATCTTTAACTGCAGTGGCCAAGTCAAATTCTGCTTGAGCTTTGGCCCTTCTAATTTTTCCTCTGCACAGCTTCACTACATTTTGGTATTCCTCATAAGTTGCCAAAATGGATGGATATAAAGTGCCATGCATCCTGCTGTCTAGAGAACTCTCCCAGCAAATCAGAGAAGAGCACATTAAATTAAGAAGGGTCTAAGATTAGGCTGTATACAAAAAACCTTGAATATACTATGCAGGAGTACCCTCACAGTTTAAGAAAAAAACCCATCCAGTCATTAATGGCCCCTGACAGTATATGACTGACATCGTCCAAGGTATCTTGGTAACATCTCAGTCATTTAGATTATCCCCACCTCACAGGCTAGACTTGTGTTACTAAATAAAATAGGCTGTGTCCTCTTCTCTGTCCTTGAGGGTAAGCTGCACAGCACATCTTGCATCCATGCAGTGAAACTCTTTTCTTCTCCAAAGGATGTCCAAAGCAAGCTGGCCACCTCCAAACTTCTCACCGGGAAGAGGAATCCCATGCTGCCCCATGAACTCTGCCCAGGCATTCTCTGGGAGAGGGCTGTCTTGCACAGACCATAGCTGTAGCAGGAACTATTAAACAGCATGGGCAATCACAGACAGGTACACCACCCTGGACTCTCACCACGTTTTATTTACTAACTTAGGTGTAGCCAGAGGGACTGAAGCTTTATTATGTTGAAACAGACAAGAAAGTTTCAGACAGGTGTCTTCAGCATTTCCTCATGAGCAGCTTAGGCATCACACTGGTTGTGGTAGATTCTAGTCCTGGTAATGTAACTTTCTTTCATTTGCTATAGAAAGAACTGAAGACATCTTCCTCAGCATTGTGAGTTTTGTTCCCACAGCCAAATTAACTTCCTGGAATTACAGCCCTGCGTACCCTCTTGAGTCTGGCTCTTGATCTAAGTGTGATCCAAATACTGTGTTTGATCTCAGCCTCCTGCTCTGTACACAGCAGCCCTACTTCCTCCTTTTTTAATTTTGTTTCTGTTTATACAGTCACCAAACCTTTCAGCATTTATCTTCACAGATCTTCGCAAGGTCTAACTCAGCTTGACTTTTGGCACTTGTTGCTGAATTCCTATGTTTTCTAACCTTCAAAACATAGCTGCCTGGACCGACTGACCTCTTTATCCGTTCCCATGGACTGTTTACACCTAGCATCCTTCCTTGGGTAGTCATTCATCCAGGTAACCCTGGAGAACTTCCTCGTTAGTTTTTCCCTTGTTTAGCATGCAAATTCCATAAAGGTTTTCTGCCTCTGATGTAAACTCTTGTACTCCTTCATATGCATCCCTTGAGCTTGTCAAATCAGTTCATTCCACTCACTGCTTTTATTAAATTTCTTGAAATTTTCTCTGTGGAAAAAACCCTCACAAAACAACATCAACAACAACAAAAACACAAAATCAAAATAAAAACTTTTTCTTTTTCCTTTTTCCCATTCCATCTTAATGCTATCAACACTGATCCAAAATTATTTACTGTATCTAGTTCTTCTATAATATGTTCACAACTAAAACTACATCCAAAATACATCCCCTTTTGCTTGTGGGGATAAGCAAGTGTAAATCACATCATTTTATTCTTGAATTTGCAGCTGGAACAATAAACTCTTGCATATTGACAATTCACAGTAATATTTATTCTTTACTATAAAGAGACATTAAAGATCGAGGGTTTTATAAAAGAGGCCTCTAATACTGTCTCGTTTTTCCCCTTCACCATGCTTTCCCAGAAGCTTTTGACTCAACTTATTCTGTTTTCTTCCTGCTGCGTCTCCTTTTTCTTTATTATCTGTCACTGTATCATTGTTCAGTAATGATCAAGAGGACAAATCCAATGTAAGGGATCATTAGGAAAGGAAGAGAGAACAGTACAGAAAGCATTGCTATGGCTCTGGTTGGCTCACATCTTGAGAAGTGTGTCCACATCTCCAAAAGCAGATACCAGAACTTGAAAGATTCAGAGAAGAGCAGGATGAACATTAAAGATATGGAATGATTTACATTTAAGGAGTGGCTGAGTAGGCTTGAATTGTTCAGCTTCAGAAAGAATGACTGGCTTCAGAAGATATGCTAACAGAGCTGTAAATGATGAGTGGGAAATGTGGATCCTGTGAGTCAATAGAGATGGAGTTCACTTCTTTTCCAGAAAAGAATGAGGAGATGTGAAATGACACTAAGACAGTTTCAGAATTAAGAAAGAGCAGCCCTGCTCATGGTGCCTGATGGGTCTGTGGAGCCCCTCAGCAAACGATGCTCAAGATGCAAAATATCTGCAGGGGCACGGGAAAAGTGCTTGGCAGAAGGATCTGTCAGAGCTACAGATAAACTATGTGGGCTTGGGAAATCCCCTGAACTGAAAAGAGATGGAAATTAGGAGAGTACTCCCAGAGGAATACAGCAAATATTTATACTGCTCTTACTTTTCACTATGCACCTCCTGATGGCCGCTGCTGGAAGCAGGGTACTTCGGTAGACAAACCCGCAAGTCTGAGCTACCACAGGTGTTTTTATGTGGCATATTCTTCCATACTCTTGTTTTTATGGTCCCATTGTCTTGCTTTTATATGCCCCTGCACCCTGTTCTGCTGCTTCTCTTCTTTCCCAGCTCAGTCCTTGCAGTAAACCATGGATTTTGGTATTTCTGTCTCCCTACCTAAATTAGATACAGCCCCTTATCGAGCAGGACCACATGTCTGACTTTGATGGCAGGGCTCCACGTGCAGCCTCTCTAGGGAAGGAACATGTGGCCTTGCTTCATTTCCCCATCTTTCCTGACCAACCAGGCAGCCTATGATGAGCCAGGTTCTTACTGTCCCTCATGACTGGTTTCTCGGTGAGTGACCAAGGCCTGTGAAAAAAAGCCAGGAGAGCCACAGTGCAAGCACGGGGACTGTGCCAGCGACCACCCTTGCTGTGCTAAGTACGATGCAAATTATTAGAAAGCCACGAACTGGGTCCCGACTGGGCCATGTGGCGATCGAGGGCGCGTTTCCTCCCACCCGGGATCTGTGAGGCACAAACGGGCAGCAGCTCTCGCGAGCGCGGCCCGCCCGCCGCGCCAGGCCGCCCTCCGCCGGCACAGCCCGCAGCGGCGGCTCCCGGGCACAGGCGCCGTCCTGCCGCGCCCCCGTGCGGCCCGCCGGAGCCTTGCCGCCTGCCTCCGGAGGGGCCGGGCCCGAGGCGCAGCCCTGCCTCCGCGCCTTGCCCGGTCCCCGCGGCGGGGCAGCCCGAGGACGGGGGGCAGACGCCTCCAGCAGCCAGCCTGGCCCCGGGAAGGGCAGCTGCTCCGCGGGGCTCAGGCCTGGGCTAGCAGTGGGTGTTGGTGAGGCTTCACCTTCCCAGACAACCAGCCCCCTGAGCCAGAGCCCAGGCCTGCCCTCTGCTGAGATCCCCAGGGGTTATGGAGGGCTCCTCTAACAGGAGTCACAGCTGCCTTTAAGGAGGACAGCCCCTTTGTTCCCTGGCTTGACCTTCCACTCCAAAATCTTCCTCTCCCCAAGGAGGAACCGACGCAAAAGGACGTTTGGGGACATAAATCTCATTATTTCAGTGGGATGTTGGTACCTAAATATCTGTAGATCTGAGTTTCTTTCCAAATTCTCCAGCCAAGGTGGAATTTCCCATTGGGCTGATGGAGAAACTCCCTAACACAACCCCTACAAACTCCCTCTTATTGACAGGAAAATAAAGCAAAGAGAAAACCCCAGTCCCTGTAGCTGTTGAGCACTTGCATTATTCAGAGGTGGTGGTTGTACTTCTCAACCAGAAATTATGTCACACCCATGACACAATGCAGTAAACATGTAAGGAGAAAAATATTCCCTTCCAAAGCCTGTACTCTGGTGAGGACAGGTGTTTTGGTTGGCTTAATCAAGATGCAAACAGTTTGAAACGTGCTGGTGGGGCTAATGCAGCCTCCCAAGTCTTGACGAGGTCGTATGCTGAGCAGGGAGACTGCCCAGTCCTCCTGGCACCTGCAGCATGGACAATGCAGTGGGGCATCTGCTGAAATCAGACTGTCCCAAGGCTGACTCTTGGTGTCATGAGAGCAGTCTCCCTGGATGTGGCCTTGAAGAACACTCCTGAGTGAGAGCATCCTCCTCCATGTTCAAACGTCCTCAAATATGGCATATTGCCCGCAAAAGAAGCCATTACTGCAGCTTTTACTTGAACCTGTTTAATTATAGCAGAGAAGACACGGATATATGCCAGTCCTCTCCCCCACAAAAATTACACACCATCAGAAATATCCTTTTGCTCTTCCATGAGGAGTAGGGTCAGTGCTCTCCACAGATCAGATTCTTGCCCCTTGCAGCTGGACCTCACACACGTAAGCCATATATTGCTTGGGCTTACAAATTTTCAGTCTCTTCTTGGTTCTCAGATCACAGAATCATCTAGGTTGGAAAAGACCTTGAAGATCATCGAGTCCAACCATCAGCCTAACACTGACAGACCATATCACTGAGCACAATGTCAGCATGACTCTTAAACACCTCCAGGGATGGGGACTCCACCACTGCCCTGGGCAGCCCATTCCAATGTCTGACAACCTGTTCGGTGAAGAAATTCTTCCTAATATCCAGTCTAAACCTCCCCTGGCACTACTTGAGGTCATTACCTCTTGTTCTGTCACTTGTTACTTGGTTAAAAAGATTCATCCCCACCTCTCTACAACCTCCTTTCAGGTAGTTGTAGAGGGCTATGAGGCGTCCCCTCAGCCTCCTCTTCTCCAGATCTTTGCTCCTCTGAGCTAACTGCTCTTTATTTGCCTGCATTTCCCTACCTAGACTCTGCTGTCCTTCAGAAAACTGTTTCGGTTTTCTGGAAAAGTACATCCTTCCAGGTCCGTGGTCTGGCCTAGCTCTCACAAAAGCCTTACACTACCTCCTCTTTAAGAGGTGTCAGATTATCTCCCCTGACACCTCCAGCAAACCTAATCACCTTATGCAATGTTTTCACCCAAAACAAGTCAGATTCTCCAGGTCTTTGGAAGCCAAAGAAGTGTTATGGGAAAACATGTCTTCATCACTGGGAAAGCCCATGCCTCTGGAGGCCTACCACCTGGCCCATGGCCTTGACCTTGAGCAAGGTTCACTAAGCCTGACAAGACCATCATTGTCCCTCAGCAAGCGCTGTTCCTCTGGCATTCTCCATGGAGCCATGGCATTCCTGCCCAATGACACAGTGATTGAGGATGTCCTGGGACTGCAGGGATGCATGACACTGTTGGAGCAGTACACCCTGATGACCATGCATTGCAAGAACAGGAGGAGCACCAGGCTCTGATCCATTCCCAGAGTCACTCAGTGGGGTGACAGAGAATTGCTCATAGAAGTCAAGAGTGGGTCCCACTGCCTGGAAAGGAGATGTGTGTCCACTGGAACACCCTTTTCTCAGAGGCAATGGATTGATTCCTAGTAACTTTGTTTCTATTAGACATGGTAGCAGTTTTCCTCCAAAACAAAGAGAAGAATGTGGCCCTTCATCTTGTCCCTGAGGAAGGGGATATACGATGTGCTGCCCTGGCAGAGGGAGCACAGTGGGAAGGCAGGTCAAGGAGAGCCAGCTGGGATGCCAGCATCAACTTGGCACTGTGGGTCTGGAGTGCCACATCACAAAAATCAGAACAAGTCTGCAGCGTTTTAGGAGCATTAATAATCACAAAGTGCTGCCTCTTGCCCTTCAAGGGAGAGAGGCTGGCCAGGAGCACTGGAGCTATTAATTGAGTCACAGAGCAGTCATTTGTACATTTAAATGGTAGAAAGCTAAATATGTTCTGCAATCAATCCTTGCAAAGGACACTGACGGGGACATGCTCCTTTCAAAGCCTCACATCCAGCCGCTCTGGGCTGTGTGGTGTGACACATCTCTGCAAGCACAGCTCTTTCTGCCCGGCTCTTGCCAGGCTCCCTTAAAGAGGCAGCTCCCTACGCCTCTTTTTTTTTTCCCCCAAGCCAAATGCAATAGCAAGTAACAATTGGATGATCATAACACATAGCTTCCAGCATAAATAAACAACCTCAGTGATTTAAAATGTCCTATTCATTTCTGAGGTGTATGTGTTGGCGCTTGTGCTGAAATATCCTCACCCTGGACAAACCCATCCCCTGTCTCTGCCCACAGCTACCTCAGCCAACCTACTGTTGCTCTTACAGCAGGATGTGAAGTGATTCCTTCAGTTTCTCCACCTGAATAAGACTTGCATCCCATTTTTTTCAGTCTCTGCATTGTGCAGCTTCCAGTTGTTGCTTGAGGAAGATGTGGCACACGTTTTTCCATTAATCTTTCTATCCGGTAGGACAAGCATATTGCAGCTGTCTGCTATTATCATCACTTCGCTTTAGCCTAAGTGCTCCAGCTGGTGTCAGAGCAACTTGGTATGTTGGCACGATCTCTCCTACTGTGTTTGCCCAGGTCTTAGTAGGAAAAAATGCAGAATGAAGGGGCCTTGTGCCAAATTCTTACCCCAAATGCAGCATCAGACTTACCAGTACTACACCAGATAGCTGTTTGCTTGACGTGCTCTTTAACAGATCTGTGAGGCCAATCTCCATCCCTCCCCACAATAAGACAAGCAAAAGATGGTTGGTTGGCCTGATGGAACATCTGGGCTGCTGAATGCAAGTTCAGTGGTAGTTGGAGAAAATAATATCTCCCAAACAGAGTGCTGAATGTGAACAAACATGTGCTATTTTTTTATGGCCTTGCCAGAGACCTGCCGATGCTGGAGTGTCAAGTGTAGAAAAATAGCTGACATCAAGTATACCCTTAAGAAAACATTCCCTTGGCATGCAGTGAAATCACTCCCTTCCAACATGTTTGCAGGAATCCTTTGAAATCTCTCCATCAGCAAAAGTTTTTTATTTTCCCCAGTTGTGATCTCTCACTTCTTTCAGTCTCCTCTCTCTTCGGTGCAAATCCTTTCTATTGAAATCCAGCATGTAAGATTTCCCAAATAACGAAGAGATTCAGTTTCCTGTACATACACATTCCTGAAAGTAACAAATTTACATTCACTCTGGTTCTTATCTGAGCTTGCATTTCACACCCTTCCTTGGTAAATATTAGTTCATGAAGTCTGTAGGGTTTACTGCATGTCTTGTGTTGTCTATGGTGTCTCTTCCAGTGTTAATAAAACTGTTTCTGCCACCATGCTGATTCAGGCATCTGTATTCAATTTTAAATAAACAAATAACCAGTTTGGTTTGGGGCTGTGGAGCTGTTGGCAAACTCTGTCAATGCTGCAAAGTGATGAAGCTGCTGCAGGTTCTGCATCTCCTTCCAGATTTCAAGCGTTGTCTCTGTGGTGTCTGCCACAGAGCCTGCAGCTCCTTGTGCCGTGTCTTTTCCTTTAATGGCTTCCCTCTTTCACTGGGGGTATTTTCCGTTTTATTTCACATGTGGTCCCACGTGGTGTTCTGTAACCACACAGAACCAAGGCAGCTGACAGAGGCTGCTCCCTTCATCATTAGGTTTTTAACACTGTGTAGCAGGAGCCTCTGCAGAGCACTGTAGCAAGCGCCTCTAAAACACTGTTCTTGCTGAGGAGTGCCTCATCACGAGTCTCCTTTTATTATTATTCTCTGTGTGTTCCTGGGATTCCTCACCTCTCTGCAGTAATATCTTTTTTGCACCCGCCTGCCAGAGGGTGCTGGAGTGCGAGCTTTGATTTGTTGGCTAGTAGAGAGGGGAGTTTGCTGGGATTTTTCCCAAGAAGTGCTGCATTTCCTCAGGCTGGTTTGCTAAAAGCTGACTAGAAGCACACTGCAAAGACCAGACCAGATGTGCAGCTTTTATTTAAACAAGAAAACACTATATGGTGACAGTGGGGAAACAAACTTGGGAAGAGAATGACAGAGTTCTCTGAATGGTCTCCACAGGAACCCGGCTCTAACAAAGCCTGTGAGGTCTGGGTGCTCCCACTGCCAGCTACTGGCTCCAGAACAATTCATTTCAAGGCTGGGGATGATTAGACCTAGTGGAAAATAAGATTCAAGCAGTTTAGGCAGGAATCAGGCTGACAAACAACCCTCAGAACAACTCTGTTCTGTATTTGGTGGGCCAAGGACTGAAAATATGTTTTCCTTCAACCTGATGACTTTGAAAAAGCAAAATCCTAGAATGCTGATGCTGGCAACATGAATTAATATTTCATGAGAGACAGGATTTTTTTTCCCCGGTGCAAGGCTGATCCTCCTGAAGGAGCTTTCACAGACCTTGCACTCCAGCACAGTGTGGAGAATTCACCAGCAGGTTTCATGATTAAATGTTTCAGGAATTATTTTTATTTTTTGCTGTGAGAGAGAACACTGGATGTCAGAGAAGCTGTAGCTTGACACTGTTTTGATGCCAGGGAAAGCAATTACACCAGATACACAAGCCAAGAGCACCAAGAAGCAGCAGGAGACATTGCAGGGTCCAGCTAATCCCCCAGGCAACATCAACCACATTATTACTTGATGCCAACAGTTAAAGAAATGTCAACATTAACCTGCATCTACAGCAGCTTTTCCAAACAAGCTAAAAGCAGCCTGAGCTGATGATAAGGCAAAACCAAGCAACCTTTGGATGCATCTGGTGCAGTGATAGCTGCCTTATTCCAATGGCTCAGGTGATAAAGGTCATAAGGGCCATTAGACATGCATCTGCCTCTTGGGAGAAGAGGGAATAAATCACTGGAACAGAGAGATTTCATACTGAGACAGGACAGTCTGTTCCAAGACTGCAATAGGGACAGATACTCCTGAGAAGAAATACAAATCTTTTCTGGCTCAGTACAAGCCCTACCCTGTTGGCAGGCAATTATGTGTACCAAAGAGGTCCCTGCATCCAGGAGCAGTATCCAGGGCACCAAGGTGGTTCAAGATGATGTCCACACAGGAAGACATCTGTTGAGTTAAAACCTTTTAAATACCACTGCTGAGCTGTAATTTAAGTGAAGAACTAGGCATGTCAGAGGTTTAATGAGAATCCCAACTCAAGATGAGAAGCTAAAGGCAAGCCATGGCTGGCCAACAGACCCTGCACAGCTTCGGTTCCTGCAAAAGAGCTGCCTTACAGCACACAGCGCTATTCAGAGTTCTAATGTGATGTTTTGCTGTCACAAGACTTAAAACAGTGATATCCATGCAAACAGCCATGCCTGGCAGGCTCAGCAACACCCAGATTCTCCTCTCTGCTGCTTCCCCCACTTCCCACCCAGGAGATTTGGGAACAATTAGGAAAATTATCCTTTTTCTTTGTAGGCTATTTACTACCAAAGCCTATCTGATATTCCTCAAAATGAACCCTGCACAATAAAGCTCAGGAAAGGAGACAGATCCATGGCATGGTCCCAGCTTGTGAATTGGTTGTGTGCTTTGTGGCTGGTGGGTGCTTTCATCTGTGTGGCAGAGCCCTCTGGGTACGTCTGACAACTTAGAGATCAGGAAAAGCTGGAATACAATCTCTGGTCCAGGCTAGCAGCCAGGCATGCGCTTGGCCTGGTAAACTTGGTGCCAATAAGATGCTAAACTCAATGGCATTTTGTGGGTGTCACTCTCTCATGTCTGAGCTGTTCTTTGAACACTTACGAGCGGCATTCAAAGGTGTAGACTCAGATGTTTATTCTTTGAAACTTCTTCTGCACCCAAGACCTTTGGAAAGACAATTAGCAATCCACTGCAATCTTCAAGTGTGGCCTTCACCATATCCTAGTTCATGGCTTTACTGTCTAGGTGCTCCGTGATCATCTAAGCAAAATGCCATGACTGTTTCAAGAAGTCGAACTCACCTGAGCATGAGCAGATGTGGATTCACAAAGAGAAAGCACTCACTTTCGTGTCCAGTACTCCCCTGGCAAGAGCCAGCTGAGGCCATCTGCAGAGCAGGTGAATTTGTCAGCACCATGGAGATGAACTCTTACCTGGGTGTGACCAACGTATTGGTAAAAAAAAGGTATTCCCAAATTATTGGCTCCTTGCAATCTTTGAATTGCTGTGCTTTGACTAAAGTGCAGAAATGGAAGTGAGGTTGGGCATAGGAGGAATTAAATTACAAGACTACTTAGAGCTCACCTATTTTCTGCCAGCACAAATGTGCCATTGTCATGACATGGAAGAGGAGATCCTCTACTGAGAAAGAAGGACGTGGTTAGACTAGGCTGATGACATGTGCCTCAGGAATGCTATCCCATAGAGAGAAAATATATCTGCTGATAAGAAAAGCAATTCTGGCATTTGACTGGGTGTTTTGGCTGCTTTTGAGATTCCACCACAGGCTTCTGTGTAGCTCTCACAGCTGACCACAAGCAGTTCTTCCTGTCAGGGTGTCCCAACTTGCTTGCACTGGGACTGCAGTGAATCCAGATGTGTGGCTTGTGGTCCTGGCAGTCCAGGGTAGGACTCTTGCCACAGCAGATCCCCTCTCCAGAAGCCCATTGCCTGAAGCCAGAGGCTGACATCTGATTGCAGAATTGGCTGCTTGCTAATTAGGACTGCATTACCAGCCACAGATCAAGAGCTGGCTGAAATCTGCTCAGCAAAGCAAGCTGATGAAACATGATCAAAGGAGTTCTGCCCTTTAGGACACTGAATGAGTCTCAGCTAGGAATGCAGACAAAAGATCACCCATCCTCCTGGAGAACTGACAACAACATACCTTTTGCTCATCCAAGAACTGTGTAGGCTTCCCAATGTGTTCATCACAGACTTGCACACCTGCCTTCGTGGCCATTCAGAAGAGGGAAAATCCTTGGGTAATCCCCTACCTTGTAGTGGCAGTAAGTGAGAAAACATCCCACAGACATATATCCACTCCCGCCTCAGTTTTCACCATGAGAAGCAGAGGCACCAGTAGCCCCAGAGCCTTCCTGTGTGGTGGTGATTCTTGAAAGTAGATGTTCTCCTTCCTTGGGTATCCACTTGCTGCAGTTTGCTTGTCAGGGACATTTCACCTAGTGGTAATCTCTCTGCTGACAGACATGGCATGAACAGCTTTCATAGAATCACAGAATCACAGAATGGCTTGGGTTTGAAGGGACCTCAAAGATCACCTTGTTCCAACCCCCCCTGCCATGAGCAGGGACACTTCTCACTAGACCAGGTTGCTCAAGGCCTCATCCAGACTGGCCTTGAACACTTCCAGGGATGGGGCATCCACAACTTCCCTGGGCAACCTGTGCCAGTGCCTCACCACCCTCATGGTAAAGAATTTCTTCCTAATATCTAATCTAAATCTACCCTCTTGCAGTTTAAAGCCATGGCCCCTTGTCCTATCACTACATACCTTTGTGAAATGTCCCTCCCTAGCTTTCTTGGTTATGTCTTTCTTTCTCAGCCAAGGGACACCAAAATACCAGCTCCCATGCCTGGGCAGTTGCTTTCTGTCGTTCCCTGCAGAATGGAGGAGGTTTAGACAAGAATCTTGTCTGTCCAATACCCAAAACAGGGCCAGGGCAAGACTGAGAAACAGAAAGGAAAATTGGAGTCTGTTGTATTTGTTCTTCACCTGCCCAATGACTCATTTGGCTCTGGCGTCTCAGAGCTCAAAATTAAAACTTAGATATGATCCAGTTTGCAACCCATAGAAGGAGGCATTTTCCTCTCTCTGTTCCAGGACTCTCCCAATAGACCACAAAGGGTTCAGCAAATAGAATAATATGTTTTCTGTGCTATGTATAATGAAATTATATTCACCACAGTTCCTACTGGGAGTTTTTGAACTCCAGGTTTATTTCTTAAACAGCCACCAAAGGTTTTATTGCCAGAACAAATAATTAAAGAGAGAATGGAGAACTTTGTCTAATGGATCTAAGTATCCCAAAGGAGATAAAATGATAGATTTTACTTAGATCGTTTTCCAGGCATTGTATCACAGACACTATGATCAACTCTAGGGCAAATTTATATGAGGCAAAGGTTTTTAAAAGTTATACCTGCTTAACTGTATCAGAAATTCCTTGACCTGCTCAAAACTAGAATAATCATCCTTTAAAATAATTATCACTTAGAAATGCAGCATTGAAGAAAGGTAATAGAGTGTGAGCTGTCAGCCTGTGTCATTTATGTGTGATTGAGCTCTGTGGATGGATCCATTTTCCAGTTACAATGAAGCCTGTGAGAGAAGCCAGCCTTAGACAGCCACTGATTTTAAAAGAACATCTGAAAATAGCCCTATTATTTGTTATCTTTTTCTAAAAAATTCTCTCCAGTAATTCACTAGTCTCCAGGGTGGTGACTCTGCTTTGGAGAGTCCTGCTTGGTATTTTTGGTGTACCAAAACTTGGATTCTAATTTTGAGAGCAACTTGACAACATTAGGAAAGCAAATTAAGCACAACAAGATGAAGAATGACTCTGTATAAAGAACAAATATAACTGCAGTCAGGAAGGCTTGCCGCTTAAGAAATAATATTCATAACAAGAACGCAGAATAAATCAGCTCGTACAAAAATAGAGTGATCAACATACAGATAAATCCAGTCCCGTGGACTATAGCTGTGTCACCCACCTACATTCTCCCTGTTTCAAGCTTCTCTACATGAGGAAGGAGAACAAGAGCCAAGTGCTGCCCTGGACCTCTCACGAGGGAACATTGATTTCAGTAAGGATTTAAGTCTGGATGGTGCTAATCCCACCAGTAAGGCAGTTCCTTTCGGGGAACGTTTTTCCATAGTGAAAATCCTGAAGTCCCATTCCAAGAACTGATACATTAAATGATATTCATGTCTTCACTTTGTCAATGATTCATGTGAGCAGGCTTTTCAGAGCTCAGAACCAATTGTTTCACTTCTGTTCAATTTTTTAAACCCAAAGAGCCCATTTTTATTTTCGAGGGTTTTTTTTTCTCCTTAACACTCAGGTAAACATAATACATAGCAATATTCACATACCAAATCCAGCCTGGCCTATCTGCTCTCCTCCCATCAAAGCATGTGTCTGTCAGTGACTTCAGCATAGGACCCCATGTTCAATTACAGCTTGTGTCTTTCAGTTGTATTAATCAAGACATGACAGAGATAAACAGCTTAATGCATCTTCCCATTTTTACTTCCTTTCTTGTCGGTCACTGTCACTGCAGAAATAGCTGCAAAATTGTTCAGAGTTGCCCAGGGATCTCTCATCCATTTAAATTTCTTGAAAAATACTTATCTGCTCAGGCAGTTTCACATAGATCATTTCATGCATTTTGTCCACAGCAGTGCCAAGGGTCTGCTCAGACAAAGCCTTTTGTGTGCAAAGCTGCCATTGAAACTGGTCAGCTGCAGATTTTAAGACTAGGCATTTCATGAACTCTATACAGAAATAGAAGTGAATCTCCAAGAAAAGAAGAAAAAGCTCAATTTGGGCAATTCCAAAAGAAACATTCCAGTATCTTGACTCAGTTGGAAAGTAATTAAGATAATCTGGAAATCAGATTCAAAGTCTAGCAGGCAAGGAAGGCTCCCACTGCTAAGAGAAACAGCCTTGCAGGAGACACTGATGTATAACACATATTCTGGTGTAACAGTGTACAAATTACTGGGATGTTAAATTCTGTGTTAATAAACAAACCCTATATTTTCACTCATTTACATCTCCACTTGCTTTCTTTCCTTCTTTCATTGCTTGTCATTGTCACCTCATACACATTCCAGGCAGCTCTTCTGTAAATCCTTTTCAACACACTGTCACACTTACTGACATTTCAAGGACATTTCATTTGAAACGTTAAGAAAAACAGCTTCTCACAGCATTCCAGGAAGAAGCATCAGTGACTGGCAGCACTTGAACTCGTGTTGTCCCATCTCCAGCTGGACCCAGGCTTTGAGAAGCAACATCTGGAAACAACATTGCAGGAAAACTTCTAAAGGCCCTGCACATTTTGGGTTCACCTGTGGCATCACCTCATGCCAACAATTCACCCACAGCTGGGTGCTGTAATTTAGCACAAGCTACCTCAGATCAGTTTTACCCTTCCACATGCAATTTCGTTTATCCTTGGCATCCCTTGTTGCCTCCTCAGTGTGTAGCTCTCCCCATTTCCTCCTCTTCTGTTGTTCTCCACACCAGAAATTCACTTAGGAGACTGCACTGAAAACTTACTGCTTTCATAAGTTATCAGTGTTGGATCCTCACCTAATGTCATTCATAGGAGTCCTTGAAAATTAACAGCTCATGGCCATTTAAAGCACTGGAGGATATGGATCTCTGTTCTCAAACTCATAGTGTAAGTTCTTTGAGATAGTGATTATGCTGGCAATAGGTAAAAATAGATACAAATAGATAAAAAGAGAAGACTTCTGGCTCTTGAAGTATGAGACATATAGCTAAGAGAATAATCAAAGGTGATCCCTGGTAATGGAGTGTGTGATTTGGGACATTAAAAGGTTTGGAGAGGATGGCAGAAACAAGATGGTAGAGCAGACCCTAAATCTTCTTGGTCAGATAGATGGAGAAAGCCGGTGCAGCTGTGTGTGAGTGGAGGTCCATGAGGGGCAACTGTGCTCCCGTGCATGGATTCATCGCTGGGAGTTTTACTGCTGAAGTTCAGCTGCAACAGTGGGTGGTCCGCCATGAATTAATGGGTTTATCATATGCTGGTTTTTCTATTCAAGACATACCACTAATAAAACAGAAATGATATGGCACAGAGTAAAAGCTCTTATTCAGTTTTGATCTGCTGGAACAGCAGTATTTGGCAACTGCAAAGGAGAAAAGATCAAGAAAAACATACTGTAGACTAAATATGTACCTATGCCACTAGTCATTATTTCTCTGCTTTAAAAACAATACCAGCGTAAGTATGGGATCCATATTTTCCTGATCTGCTCAGAGGTCATTTCCCTGATGATGAATTCTGCTTTTCAATCTTATTTCTCTTCTTTATGAATCCTGTCCTTGTGACAGACCAGTATGAACTGTCATTGATATTGGAAGGGACTGAATCAAGGACTCTCATTGTTTACTTGCTCTCCATCTCTTTTCTCTCTCTTGCTTTGTTTCTTTTTTTTGGTTAAAAAAAGAAAAATCACACAATCAATGATATGCCAACATGAGATTCACTTTACTGTCCACCCTCTGGAATCACAGTGAAATTGTGAAATCACAGTCTTCAACAATATTTGATTGATGGCCTTTGAAGGCAGGACAAAAAAGTCAATAAAGTCTCATTTCTTCAGAATGTCTTCTCTTCTGCTTTTTCATATTTGCCCTGTGGGATATTTGGCAATTTTTCACATGGAGCACATAGCCAAGTTGACTTATCACATGCAGTTCTTTAAAATAACACTGGAGGAATTCAAGGATTTTACTTAACACAATATTGTGAAGAAATACACCAGAGTTCTGTTTGCATTAGTTATAATTCCCTAACATCCCAATGGGTCCGTTCAGCCAGAGCTGGTAATTAAGCTCAAGTTGTTTAGGCAATAATTAAGGTTTAAATCATGGAATTTTATTTGGAGTTCTACTTGGGGAAAAATGTTCTTTAAGAATCTCTGTCCAGATCAATGGTGTTTGCAGTAAGGAAAATGTTTGAAAAAGAGACTAAGATGATATGCAGGTCATTTTCTGTGACACCAACAATTGGAACTGGTGCCTTTTGATTTGGAGGGAAGCAATATTCCCAGGGACAACCCTCCATGGCATGGGGTCTGACTGTGCAGCACCAAATCCTCAATACTTGCTCACTCTGTTCTGGGCATATTTAGGAGACTGACTGCTGTTTACCTTAATAAATAACAAGCAAGAGACAAGCTACAAGGCAGTCAGAGCAGAAACAGTCTCTGCCCTATCTTTGAACAACACATGAAGTCATAGCGTCCTGACTTTCACTGAGGGCTTTCTGGTGTTACCCTATTAAAAATAATTATCCTAGTTGCTCACTTTCAGTATTCCAGGTTCTGACAATAGGTGTGCCTTATAAATGGAAACATGAAATAAAAAATAGATGAAGCAACTACTGTTACAAAGAAATATCTAGTCTGAACATTAAACCCCCCATCAGAGCAGCAAGCCACACAAGGAATGTGACTGTAGCATCAGCATCAGATGCTACAGTTAGATGTATTTGTCTAGCACTAAAAGTTTCATCAGTCCACAAGTGTTTTGGTCGCTCTTGTGCCGTAATCCCACCTGAGAAAGCTCATGTCTCAAAATGAGGGCTTTCAGGGTCCATGTGCCTCCACGCTCCATAGCCCCTGGAGCTGGGTATAACGCAAGGGGCTATCCATATCCAGTGGAGAATATCCATACCTGAGGGTGGAGACACTGACAACATGCAAAGTTTGGTGATGTAGGTCTTTCAAATGGTCATCTTCTGCCAAAACCCTGATCATTTCACCCTGAGGACCACAGCAGAAGAAACAGAATACACTGCAACAGCACTGTGTGCCAGGGCGTAGTGATGTCTGCAGTAACCTGTGGTGATAGATGGGAAAGCTGGAGGAGCAAAAATCTCCATGTGTCTCTGATGTGGTGATAGCATCGGGCAGGTCTGCATGTCCCACGTTTAACATGAAAGGTGGAAAGCCTCATTTGAAGCCCTGGTGGACCCTTCCCTGCTCTGCTCAGCCATGTCCAAGGCAAACAAAGTCACATGGAGTCAGCAGAGATGGCTGCTGGGTGGCTGGAGGAGCGACTCTTCCCATCCAGAGAGGATACTTGATGGCATGGGAATTTCAAGTCTGATGAGATGGGCTGAGAGGGGCTCTGAGCACTCTACATACCTTAAGGGCAAGCACAGGAAGGCTGAAGAAGCTTTCTGAACTGCAAATGAGCAGTGTCACAAGAGCAAACTGATAGCAGCTTGCCATGTGTTCACTTCAGCTGGGCATTCACCAAGGGTGCCAGTGGGCTCAGAGCAGCCTCTGACCTGGCGCGCAGGGTCCCACATCCACCTGAGTCTAAAGCCCAGTAACTTTATAAGCAGCAGTAGTGGTGAGGCGTTGGGAGCAAAAGGAGGCTTGGTTTGATGAGCCAGAAGATTCCTATCAGTTGTACAGTCCTCAATCTCCCTGGGCATTTCTGCCAGGAAACAGAAATAGGGATGATTAGCCCCAGACTTATTCATACCCATCTGAATCCTGACTAGTTGCCTTGCTGCCAGTGACCGAGTACTTCTGAGTGTATCTATCCTGCAGGGAAGCCCTTATCTGGGACGAACTTTACGAGTTCCTAATTTTAAAGTAGAGATTTGTGTGACTTCAGCCAGTTCTTGCTTCTTCCCATAGTATGTCACTGCCAGGATGATCCAGCAGTGTAACAATAGAGGCCCAGTCTGAATTTTATTCATTATGAAAATTGCAGGCCATCACATATCTTCAGGAATATATATCCCTTTGTATAACTGGTAATGCTCTGAATCAGTCTGTGAATCACAGGAGATACAACTAGAAACCAAACTAGACCATGCTCTTTTCTTTAACAACACAGAACTATTTTTTCTGTCATATCAAATGAATTTAGTATTTCGGTTCATTACTTTTATCTTTCCCTCTCCCAGTTCTTTTCTTTATTTCTTTACAACAGTTGCTTATTTGTCCCTGACTGGAGGCATGTCCTGCCCCAGGTCTGCATGTTGGTGCATTCCCCTTGTCACTGGGTGATGTGACTCAGTGGTATGACCTGTGTGTGGGACCAGTGGGGATGCTCCTGAAGGTCTTGATACTCTTTTCTCTCTTGCGTGTTGCTGCAGTGTCCAGAAATGTTTGCCAGGACTATGTAAAAATTACGTACATGATGCAAACACATTTTGAAGAACTGCAATGTGGAGCCCCAACTGGGGCTCTTGTGCAGCCTCTTTTTCATGCTAAAAGGAAGCTTCATGCTGGAATATTTTGCTGCAAAGGGCCCAAAACATGCCAAGGAATAAAGTATGGATGCAAAGGCACACTGACCTGCTTGTGCTGGGGATATGTGGGCCAGGAAGGATATTTCTCCCTGTGGCTGCATGCCTGGGAGCAGCCAGGGTGAGCCCACACAAATGCATACCTGGGATGGCAATGCCCTGGCCTGAGCAAGCAGCTCTGTTGCTTATAAGAGCAGAAAGCTGATTTTCCTGATGGTGAGTATGGTTTTTCCATGGAAAGCAATTCTCTGTGTGATGCTGAAGTGTGGAAACCAGAGAAAAAAACACTAGGGGTGGGGAAAAAGTTTCCCATTATTTTTTTATCCAGTGTTAAATCATTTTACATTCAGCCCTCTTCTGGCCAAGTTTTCAAGGGGATGAGCTGGCACAGTCATACTGGGGAGAGGGAAAAGCAGTTTTCCCACAAGTGCTTCAACTTCTATCTCTCCATCCCTCAACAAATAACATAACTACAAAACAGAGAGAAGCTGTGCTAGGAGTAATCCTACTCATTCGGTAGATATAGGTGTCTGGGTAGAGAAGAATAATTCACTTCTGCCTAGGCAGAGGACCCATGTGGACACACTCCTGCCAGGGGCAAGCCCAGAAGGGGCCAGGTTTGGTTCATGCTACAGCTCCCGCGTGACTTTGATTTTCCCCTTTTGCAGGGGAGGGGGAGACATGGCTGGGCAATGCTGTGCCACCTTCGTGCATTTACATCAGGGGTCCTGGGAAGCAGAGGGAAACCAGGGAGTGTGCAAGCAAGAAACTAAAGTTAATGAGAGTAACGAGCGCTGCGTGGGAAGTGGAATTTCCATTTTTGCGGGGAATTCCCCAGTTTTGCAATGGACTTTTATTCTCTGCTGGATCAAAACCAATGACTCCTGGAATTTCCTATGAAACTAAATTTGAGAAAGATGAGCAGATCCTTTGTTGCCTGTCAAAGTGTTTGTTGCCATTTCAACAACTGACAGGGCTTTTTTAATATAAATTAAATGAATTTCAGAACAACATGTTGCGTCACAACAAAAATAAGCCAAGTATTTCACTGTGGAAGGGTTGAAGCAAAGTAATTTTGTTACTTTAGTGCAATGCTTACTTCCTTGCTTCCAGGATTTTATTCCATCTTTTTCTTTAGATGTTCCCTTAAAAGGTTTCCCTTAAAATGATACTTTCTCCTGGAAAAAAAAAAAAAATCATACTTTCTCCTGTATTACTACTGCTGACAAAGCTGAGCAATTTTATTGCTTTTGCAGCTGCAAGTCTACCTCTAACACTTCTTGAATGCTTAAAAACCAACCCTATGGAAATAAAAAATACACTTTTTTTCTTCCTCCCAGGTTGTCTTGAGTGCCACCCATCCTGGGAGGTGCTGGATGTACACCCTAGTGGCACCTGGGAGGGGGACTGGCACCTACCCAAGCTCCCCTCTTGTACGAGGGGCCCTGCCAAGGGGAAAGAAGGTGGCACAGCTGATGTGGTGAAGGATTACAGCAGCTATCCAGGCTGGGATTGACTGAAAATTTTATGACTGTGGGAGCAGAAACAAAATTCAGTCTCTGAGCAGCTGCCTTTGACAGGCTGACAGCTAAATCCTGGAGAAGAACAAGCCCTGATGGATCTATCAGTCAGGTCAGCTCTGCATATGTATTTATGGCTACAGGTTTTCATCAATAAGGAAAAAATACAAACACGTTATCCATGTCCTCAGTTTTCCATAAATCATGATCCTTCTGCAGTGAGGAGGTCCTGCAGACCTGAGTGCTCATGCTGCAGGGTATACCTTACCAGTGGTAGGAAGGGAAGAGGGTCACAGTTTTGGGGAGACTGGTGATGGGTAGTGTGAGATGCACAGCCTGCACCACTGCTTGCAAAGCACTGCTTTCATTTAATGAATTTTAAGCAACCACTTTCTCACTTGATGCACTGATTCCTGCCCCTGTTTTCCCTGGTAGTTCTGCCCAGAGACACGGTTCACATCCCATTTTGGTGGGCACGAGAGCCACTGCAGTACAAGCCCTCCTGCTGTTGGAAGAACACTCCTTCAACAGTGTAAATCAAAGATTTTGCCTTCTTTCTTGGCCATATGTGTTATTTCAACTAAGCCAATCCCATCTGAATTCCTGAAAGCCAAATATCCTGATCTGCATAAGGAATGTTTTATCTTATGAGAAGAGCGATGGGATCATTTCTTTGTGTAGCTTTCTGGTTTGTGTCTGTACTAACTGCTTCTCTTCATTTAGTTATTCATTTAATATCTGCCGCCCCTTTGTTGCTACCTGAAATACACTTCAAAGCTCCAAAACACGAGCTAGGTGCATATAAACTTCAATGTAAATTGAAGCAAAAAGTAATTTTGAAAAGCTGCATGGAAAAGCTTCCTCAACCATCCCCGCTCCCAGCAGGCAGTCGTGATGCCCTGTGGTTCCTCTCTGGTAGAAAGTACACTAAGGAAGGATGATGCTCTTCCAGCACCAGCCCTTACTCCAAGGATTACAGTGGGATGTAGGTGCCTAGACAGTGTGAATGAAGACTGTTATTTCACAGGTTGCAATAAAATATCCAGACTTGCCTATGAATCGTGTCCCCCAAACACATAAGGGACCATGAGTGCATGCTGATGACTTGGCCGTGAGTAGGAGCTGGAGGAGAGCACTGGATCCTAACCCCCCCATGGGGTGGGATGGCCCTCTCCTAGCCCTCCTGGGGGCATTGTCTGACCCCCAGCAGCTCCGACACCTGGGCAAGAGGTGCTCTTTGAACGACTCAAGTCAAGGTTTAAACCCTTCTATGAATTAGTTGAACCAAGAAAATTACAATGGTTTTCTATATTTTTTTCCTAGTCCACCAACTCAGTAGTTTCTCTCTACCCTGTTGGTCTTGGAGTAGCTTCTCTTGTCTTCAAATCATTTAGCTCAGTTTTGTTCTGCACTCTGCCTGCTCCATGCTCAGTATTCTTCTATTTCTAGTGTCTCCTACAGTGTTGCCATGTAGGGTATCTTTTAGGGGCCATTCCTGACATGCATCCAAGTCATCACAGCTGTCTTTTTCAATTCTTCAGTAGCAGGGCAATTTCTCATATTAGCTGTTTCCCTCATCACGTCATCTTTTATTTTCTGCAGCTCCAGCCCTGACAGCCTCCTTTCCAGCTGGCTCATTTCCATGGTCCCCATCCCTGGGTCTGTGCTGTTTCTCATGATCCAGCATCCTGACCCAGTCAGTGGAGCTGTTTTAAATGTGCCCATTCCCAGCTTTGGCAAAATGTTGGGAGCACACTCCAGTCCATGCAGACTTTCTAGGCTCGTGCTTGTCCTTGTGCCAGTTTCACAGCCCTTATCACTGCCATTAGTTCTCCAGGTTTTTCAGCTTGTCCTCATTTTTCACCTCCCAATTCAATCTTTGCCTCTTCCCATTGTTTGCCGTTTGACATGATGTTTACCTGCATGCTGAGCCCTTGTCCAAACTTTCTGCTCTTTTGGTCCCACTTTGTCAGTATTTCTCCACAGACCTTTCTTCATCAGTGATACCAGGTCAACAAGAGAGCTGAGCTGGGAAAATGGCAATGAATAATTTATCTGACGAGCATAGCTCCTTTGTGTCTCATGGCCGTGGGCACCTTGTGTTTCCCTGGACTGCCTCCAAGTCCTAGCCCCATTTAGAACATCTATTAATCACCAACAGTTTCATTATTCACTTACAGGCTCATCACCCCGGGGGAAGCCAAGCCCTGTGGATATCCAGCCTGGGTCTCACCAAGCCCCGGACCCAACAGCACCTGTGACTTGCACCTGGGTCTGGAACTGCGAATGAGCAATTTCCCTGTGTTGGTGCCTCTCTGTTGATACCCTCCACTGGAAGGAGTTGGTGAGAGATCCCCCTAGGAGCTGAACATCAGGTTCCCACACACTTGTGGAGGCAGCTTGGCTGTTCCTCATCACTGAGCACGAACACCAGTGAGGTTGGGCTGGGCACGCACACATAGCGGCCATCTCCCACAGGGATTTTGAGGGGACCAGGGGGTGAGGGGCTGTTCAAGGCACATGACTGGGAGCCTGCACGCAGCTCCCATCATGAGACAAACTCCTGGTACAGACTTCTCTGTAAGGAGTCACATGGACTACCAGGTAAATTTAAAATCTAATTTCAGCACCAGTTAAGCTAGAAAAGGTTGTCAGGAAGCTGAATAGCATGGGGAGACCTCTGACCCTCAGAAATGTCAAGGATTAATCAGGGAAAGCTGTGCGCAGGACACCTCTTTCTGAGTAATCCTTTCAATGAAAAATGGGTATATAAACTGAGTCCAGCCCTTCCTCTGCTTGTAACCCCGGTCGCAATTAAAAGATAGAACAAATGCAAGTGAGAGAGCATCGCGTGCATTGCTAATGGGTTGTCTTCGTTCTCTGCAGGGATGAGATTATTTCCCTTTGAGCTTCCAGCACTGCCTTTGCATGGTAGACTGCAACAATGATTAATAGGAGGAAGAAACCCATTGACCCAAACCAAAGCCCATTACAGTAAATGGACACTGCCCATTGATTTCACTGTGTCCTTCCTCCTGCAGCCTGGTGAGAGCTGACATCCCTATGCCTGGTCTGCAGCACTGCTGCTGCTTGCGAATTATTTGGGTTGGGAAGGTAGGAAGAGGAGAGTGTCTCTGGGAGACCCCTCCTGTGAGAGACCATGGCAAGCTCAGACCAACCCACCTCTGTGTACCTATTTCCACCAACATGAGTCTTTGTGTGACAAGATTTGGCTCCGGCATATTGTGGCGTTGCTTCCTGTGAAACTAAGGTTATGTACAGTTGTTCCAAATTGCTTTCAAAAACCATCATAGTGATGAACACCAGTGTAAGAGGCCATGCAGGCCCCAGCAGGGGGTGCAGCTGGGTACATGAACCCCCTGGATGTAGTAAGGTTTGGCCCAGGAGTCTGCTTCACAGTTTACTGACTCTGAAAGCCTCAGGAAGGGAAAAAGGCTCCTGAAAGAGCAAGTCCTGGCAAAGAAAGGCTGCTCCTCTGAAGGGCCCTGATGCCTGGTCACATCATGCAACCAGATGCATGCAGAGCTGGCCTCGTCTGTTGCATTTAAAGGTCCTTCAGGGTTGCAAAGCTGCATTTTTGGCATACCCTCATCTGGTTCATGGGAGGTGACCAACCTACAACCTGTTCATCTTTTTGCCCTTGAAAAGCTTCCCCTTTATGTAGTCACATTGGAGCCTGGAGGTCCCATTGGCGTCAGCTGGAACAAAAGCCACCACTCGAGGCAAATGGAAGATGTATGCAGCTCCTTTCTTGCAAGGCCCAGGCAGACAACAAACTGTAGGAGCAGGTTTGCCTGGATATTCACAAGTGGGAAGAGGAATGACTCTAAAAATGGAGGTAAAAAGACCAACAGGCAACAGACAACTGCAGAAGAAACACCTGAAATACTCTGAATACTGTCCTGGAGCTGTTTTCTCTCTGAGTGAAAATAGCTTGCAAGACTCTAAATATTGGCTAGATGTTTGGATACAGCAAAATGGCATCTATAAGTCAGAGAAGGTTACTTTTCACCTGGGATCTGTTAAAAATATTATTATAACAATTTAGAGAAAGTTAGGCGTATTACACCACAGGCTTTTGGAGCCCAGTCTGAAGTGCAGTTTTATTCCCATAAAACCAGTGATGTGACAAAGCAAGTCCTGGTAATATCTAGATGTCCTTTCCCCTGCAGCCTCACTGTAGGGCTTATGATGTGTGGAAACAGAATACTTAGTGTGTTTGAATTTATGATATTTGGAAGTATTTCAGGGTAAAATCTCACAAAGATTTTTTTTAAAACAAGCCTATATGTTTAAAGGGCCAGAAAGACAGAAAAGAGAATAAATGAGGTGGGAGTTGCTATTAGTTATTCAAAATATTATTTTCAAAATGGGAAAACTCTTCACTGCTCTCCACCATCCTCCTGCTGCGTGGAGCCCATGAACCCCAGGGCGTCCTGAGTTCAGACAGCACATCCACAGGGGGAAAAAGGAGTGTTTGCCTCTCTGTTCTGTGCCAAGCAGTGCCCTGGCCCTTATCTGCTGTGCTTGGCACTCACTGGCAATGTAAATCAGGGTTTCCCAAGCTTTGGTTGTAGCCTGCACCATAGGAGTTAAATTAATGAGCATGTGGCCTCCTAAAGGCAGGCAGATCCTGGAGGCAGGAGCAGGCAGGGAGGGAGGCAAAGCGCCTGGTCCGTGGGACCTCACACGAAATGCAAATGCATTGCTCTGATTTAACCATGGGGAAATAACTGGGAAATAACAATGCCCTCCAGGCCAAACCCAGGCAGCTTCTCCCCTGCCTCCGCCTCTCCTGGCTGCCCAGCCTGAGTTCCACTTTGCAATAGCCAGTTTTCCTGGGGATGGTAGAAGGAGCAAAGCCCGATTTCCTCCCAGGCTGGGTCCAAAATCTTCACCTCTCAGTTGCTCATCTCCTTATCACATTGTAACTCGTGTCCTATTTCTCACCCGTATCCCCAGCTGGCATCCATCTACCCAGTAATTCTGGTGGGAGATGGGCCATCTCCACGTGCTGTTGTGATGCCTCCCAGCTCCCTGTGTTGGCTATCAGTGGACCAAACCAGCAATGAATAACTCATCTCCCACTCCTGCCTCCCCACTTTGAGTCCCTATCCCTCTCACCCACCCAGCTGTTACTCCTTGCATCACCTGTAGAGTCTTCTCACTGCTGGGACCATCACCTGCCTGCCAGATCGAGATGTTTATCAATGCCGTTGAGAGCAGACAGACCCAGCTGGCTGCCTGGCTGGTGAGACAGATGGACAGACAGATAGTGTGAGTTCACACACCTCGTTTCCTCAGAAATCTAGGCTAAAATTAAGTTTCCATGCTATGACAGCATTGGTTTCTATGATGATGTGAAAAGGTTGTTCTGAGCTCACTGCATGTCTTGGGACAACTGAGATCAAAAGGACAAATGATACACGTATCTGGCAATAAAAATCTCCTGATAACACAGACTTTCTTATTTCTATGGCTGACAAAGAAATCCATCCCTGAGCACAGAAGCAGAGTCACAGAAAATAAGGCTGGACAAGTCTTTAAATATGAATCCAGCCTTGTGCTCCTCAGCTGGCACTCCTGTCCCATACCCTCACCCAGCCCCAGGGATGGGGGTGTATGTCTGTTGCCCACTGGCTATGCATCTGCCTACGCTCCATGCTCCTGGTGTTTTGTGGAATCCCCCCCAGAGACATCCTCATGGCCAGCAGGACCTTCACTTACGCAACGCTGGGTCCCAGCCCACCCACAGCCCACCCTTGCTCGGCTTCCTTGAAAAAAACAGTCAGTTAAGCCTTATTTAGCTTGTCCTCCCTTGCAGAAAAAGCTGTGCATTGCCTGAGTCCAGGACAAAGCCTGTTCTGCTCTTTATCCATCTTACTGAGGAGGGGAGGACTCAAGTGGCCCAGAGCAGTAAGGCTGGGGCACAGGACTTGCCCCCACTGCCCAACCACATCCCTTTCAAAGGGACGGCACTGCTGCCTGCCAGGCTCATGCTGGCCCACAGCCTACCTGTGGGGTGTTTCCGACTTTGGGGGAAAAGAAGAGCGATCGTTCTCTTGCTGTATTCATTTCTGTTCCATCTGGCAGTGGTCATAGCAAAATGATACTAACAATGTGCAGGTGGTCCCCAGCCCAGAGCCCCCATGAGCTGTCTGCAGCTGTAGCTTTCTGCTTTCTTCCTTCCCACCCCACTTGCCAGACCAGAGGGGGACACCCAAGGGTGCTTCCCAAACAGCGTACCTGTAACACCCCACCGCAAACACAATCAGGGGTCCAGGCAGAGCAGCACATCCCCTCTACCCTGAGGATAGCTCATCGTGAGCTGACCCACCCAGTTGTCCTTGGAGGAAGGCACAGGAGGCTTTGCCCAGGTGATGACAGCCTTTTGGATCTATGGCAATAAAAGACATCGAAAAGCAAATTTAAAAATACCATTAAGAGACATGAGCTGAGACCAGCATCTCCTGTGTCCAGGCACAGGGTCAATATGGCAGTGTAGGCAGGGGGATGCTGGGGGCCGTGCCAGCAGCAGCAGGTAGGGAAGGGGTCAGAAGCCCCTCTGAACCTCACTTCAGGCTGCTTATCTTTGGTGAAGCTTTTCCAGGAGCCCAAATGCTTTCTTCTCTTCAGAGCTCAGCTGCAGCTCCGTGCCACTGCACACGTACAAGTCTCAGTAAAACATACTTTAAAAATAGATGAGCAAAGCCCAGGGGCCACTCCTCGGGCAGGGAAGTGGCCACTGCTCAGCTCTCCTCCACTTTACTGCAGCTGACACACACAGTACTGCCAGTGGCGTTTGCAACCACCCATTTTTGTTTCTCGTAGCAGTCTGCTGGTACCAAGGAGATGTGAACATCTTGTGCTGAGAAGCAGGGAACAATTACCTGCAGCCACGGCATGCAGTGGCACAGTGACCATGACCGTCTCTGCAGGCAGAACCTGGGTATCCAAGATGCCCTCTGATTTGGAGTTGTCTCTGCCAGTATTAAATAGCAATTAAAAGAAAATTTTACACATGAGTAAGATACACCACTGGGACAGATTTCCTCCCCGTCTCCCTCCGCATTCCATGCCCCATCCCTGAAAGAGTTCAAGGCCAGGTTGGATGGGGCTTTGAGCAACCTGGTCTAGTGGGAGGTGTCCCTGCCCGTGGCAGGGGGTTGGAACTAGATGATCTTTTAGGTCCCTTCCATCCCAAACCATTCTATGATTCTATCTTCTCTCTCTTCTTCATGTTTTGTAGGAGATGAAGCACCTGCTGCACCCCGACACCCTCATGCCATCTCGGGGATGCTCTCCGTGGCAGTGACATGCCCAGATCCCGGGGCCAGATGGGAGCGGGTTGATGGGCTGTCTGTGTTTGTGAAATCACAAAATAATGCATGGCCTCTGCCCGGCACCCTGGTTGGTTCCTGGTGAAAACCAGGGACACCAGAAAATGGAAGTGGCTCAGATGAATGGCAGGGACAAGAGCGGACATTTCCTGGTGTTCAAGCAGAAGCTGCAGCCAAAGGGATTTTGCTTCTCAGCCAGAATTTCACCTGGCTACAAACATCCTCCTGGCTCCCCCTTTGACATGAATCTCAGTCAACATCTCACTCCTGTAATTGGGTAATTATGTCAATTATGAGGGTGAGAGAAAATTTTCAAGCTTGTAGGTGCCAGCACAGCCTCCTGGAGCCAACCTCTCTCCACACAGCCAACGCCTATAGCTTGGGAAGCCTTCTGCATGAAAGATGAAACTCACCCCTAGGTGAGATGTGCCAGGACAAAGGTATGTGTGCACACATGGTCCGTGGGTGGAGAAGGGCCAAGGCTGAGCTATGGCCTGCTCACCCGCTGCTCCTGATCTGGAGGTGCTTCTGGGTATGTCCATGCTCACTGATGCTCAGGGCTGCAGTGGTGGGAAGCTGCTGCTTTCGTCCCTGAAATGCCATGGTACATGGCTCTGCTGCATAAACTGCTGTGAAGCCAATGCATTTCTTTTCCTCCTCCTTACAAGCAGGCAAGTGAACCATTTGACTCTGTGAAAGCTGTGGTGTGCGCCATGTGCCCATCAGCGATCCTGGCCCCACTCTGTGTCCCTGCTGCAGAGCCTCGGAGCAGCAACGCAGCGAGCGCAGCCCTGCAAAGGGCCAGGGCTGTGGGGAGAGAGCCAAGGGGCCAGCAGCATCCCCTGGCACTGGGCACACAGCCAGCGGGAAACGCGTGAAGCTCAGGAAGGTTTTCCCCAGTGGCTCTGTGAACATTATATCAAGGTATAACTTAAAGTCATCTGACAGCTCAAAAACCAGCTAAGAAGTAGCCAAAACTTGCTGGAGGGAGCAAAAGCATATTCAGTTACCTTTGCTGCCCACTGCAGGATGGTGTAGTACTAAGTGGGGGTGTAGCAAGGCTGTAGAGCAGAATCAGGGGCATCCCACCGCAGAGCACAGGGCAGGAGGGGGATACAGCACTGCCCCTGCCTGAACCCTCCAAAATAAACATTGGATTTCCACTGCACGGGCTTATAGCAAAGCCTACCAGCGCTTTGAGTCATTTGTAGAGAAGGTCTTATTTATTCATCTTGTGATATCACCAATGGCAAACAGCATTGCATGGGCATGGAGTGGCAGAATGAGTTGCAGCTTCCAGGGCCTGGGCTTTGCTGTGACAGAAGAGGGAAATGCCTTCGAACCAGCAAACGGAGCTGGGACACAGGAATTTGATGCTTTCTTGCAGTGCGCCCAGCTCAGTAAGCAAACTGGTGAGCTCAGCAGTCTGCAGGAAGAGCGGCGAAGTAACTGCAGGTAAGTGATCTCAGAGGGACGGGAAGGAAAATATTGATTCACGGGCTCGGAGACGACTTTCATGCAGAGGATGCACAGGAAAGCCAGGGCTGTTTAGCTGAAGCCATACAATTTTTTTTGAAGCTGTGAAATATCTGCTGGGGGAAAAAGATGGCCTGGATAGGAAATGAACCGCCTCATACTTTTGTCTCATTACCCACGTATTTTTTTGGCAGAATCATCTGAACTGGAGACATTGCTAAACGCAATAAATTATCCTTTTTCTGACTAGCCTGTCTTGCATTTATCTTAATATGGATTGCCTGCTTTGCTTCAAACTAGATGGCAAAAGCTTTTCAGTATGTGGGGTTCCTTACCACCCACCACGCAAAGCCACCATCATTCAAGGCAGGACTGGAGAGGTCTTTCTCCTCCTCTTCCCCAGCACAGTTTCCCCCCTCAGTTCCAGCAGAGCCCTGTTGGAGGATGCTGCAGCCATTCCTGCTCCTCCCGTCCTCCCTAGGGCCACTTCAAAGAGCAGGACTGGCTTTTTCCCAGTGCTGTGCCCACCAATTTTATACTCTCCCTGTTTTTAAGTAGGAAGGTTTCCAGCAGAATTAGGAATAAATAGCTTCGGCCTTAGCATTCAGCATTGTCATTTCATATCACTGCTTACAGTGGGACAACTTTTAATGGAAATATCTCTGCTTTTTTTTGCCATTGTCAGGAAAACACTTGGAAATAGGTATGTACCAAGTGAGGCTGGGGCTGATGCATGTGTGGGAGGGTGAGTACTGCGCTGAGGTACAGTTTGTAGCTCTGATAATGTTTCAGCATTTCACTGACCTTTGGACCATTGGACACTTCAGGCTGAAAGGGACCTCAGGAGGTTTCTAGTCCAACCTGCTGCTCAGAACAAGGTCAGCTGTGAGATCTGGTCGGGTTACTTGGGGTCCAGATGGGTTCTGAAAACTTCTGAGGACAGCCTTCCCTGAACAACCCACTCCGAGGTCTGACCACCCCCATGGTGGAAAAAAGGCAAAAGGACATTTTTAGGCTGGCTGCCCTCAGCCAGGCAGTCCCCTGGTCTGCATTGTTGGAGGGAGAGGGCTTTGCATAGTCACCTGAACAGATAAACCTGTCCCCAGATCCCTCTGTGGCTGCATTTGCACCATGGGCAGAGTGAAAGAACAGGCCACCAAGCAAAAGACCACCCTCCCCCTCTGACCCCTTGCAGGACGTCCTCAAAGGAAAACTATGGGAGGGCAAGACCGACCCAGGTTGGTTGTCGACCCACTCAGATATCCAGAGGGATCCCCATCCCAGGGGGACTTGACTCTCAAAAAGGACTGAGATCTCCTGAATTCAGAAGAGGGACAAGTCTTTCAGTGGGAAATTTCCATCACAACTCTCACTGTGTTTGGGGGGAAAAAAAAAAAAAGAAGACTGGAGTCAACAGAAAACTTTCCATGAGCTACTGTGGGAATCAGATGGGGCCACGTTTCTCAGTACCTTTTTCTTTTTGCTACTCCTATCTATTGGCAATCCTGGGAGACCAGCCAAGTCTGCTTCCTGTGCTCCTCATTTATCAGCATACTCCTATAAATCAATATCCTTGCACTGGCTACTTCTGTTAGTGCATTATCATATCCTGCAACAAGGATAGCTTGACAAAATGAAGCTTCAGCTAATTAAAGTTTGTAAGACAGCTGCATTGACGCTGGGTCTCCAGCACTCAGTAGGCCATTTCACACAATTTCTTCTGGAGGAGACTCCAAAAGGCTTTGGGTCCTTGACTGGTCCTTTTGCAGTTGCTACCCTTGTGCGGTGCTCAGTCGAGATGCTCCATCCCCCATCCATTAATAGGAATCACTTCGATTTGAATGACATGAGTGTCCTCTAGGTTCAATGGGCTGGGAGGCCTTTGCATCTGTCAGCACAAAGGCGCTGAAAGGCTCCATCCACATGCAAATTGCACATCTGCTAACACTGAAACCTCCCTCATGGCACATGTGGACCTTCACATAAATGAGAATCAGCCTTTCTGATTTCCAAAATATTTGCAGCAGAGCACATGCCTGCTCAGAGGCAACAGGCAATTGCTGAATGGTTCCCAACTAAGGCAGCCCAGTCGCAACTTGCAGCCTTGGAAAGGAAGGAAATTGTACAGCAATTTCCAGCTTGCTGATAAATCCCAGGGTAGTCTGGGCTGCAGAGGACTGAACAAAATCCATCAGGCAGCCATAGCTCTCAAACAGTTCATCAGGTTTGGCAGATTTAACAGACCGGTTTGCACAACAGCATCAGGTAACACATGAACTTCATGTATTTATATCCTCAGCTTTTAAGACAGATACAAAAAAAAGCACCAAGGGACCAACACAGGAGTGAAGCTAAGTAGGATAAAATCAGTGCAAGCTCCTTTCCCACCTGCCCTTTTCCTAACAGGGATATTATATCAGCTTAGACCTGTATTCACATGCTGGTAGGAGAATCTCTCTTCCCCACTTCTCATCGCATGTCAGTGTTGTCCTGCAGCTTGGCATAACCCAAATGTAAAAGGCCCACAAGAGACAATGCACTGGAAGAGAAAACTACAAGAAAGGCTGTGAGACAGCTGCTACTGAAAGCAGACAACAACCCTCTGGTTTGGTCCCCAGCGTTCCAAGATGTTCATGTACACCAGCCCAAACTCAGTCATCACGTGATGTGCCTGCACATCAGCCCACCTTCCCATCTATAATCTAAAGCATTTCATATATTGGCTTGGAGCACAGCAGTCTCATTGCCTCCTTCCCCGTGTGACTTGCGGGATGTGGTTCTCTGCTATTTTCTCTGAACCTTTCCTGTGATTGCTTAGTAATGACTGCATTAGAGCTACCAGCTATTACACTACACAAAACTGCATCCTAAAAGATGCATATCTCATATGAGGAAAGAAGATGATTGATTCCTGCTGCTGCAGCCTGGCTAACCAAATTCAGTATTTCCTACATAGAAAATGAGTATTATATATACAGAGACCACTGCTACAGGATCCATACAGGGACACAAGATGGGGAAATTATTGCAGGGTCTTTCTAAAGGAGATCAGAGACCTGCCCATTCAAAGTTTCCTGATAGCACCTGAAAACCTGGTAGCCTCATCCGGGGTCTGATCCCAACCCAGAGGAGTAGGCAATGGTCACCACCCCTGCCTCTGCCCGTGCTTGGGCCAGCAGCTCCAGAGGGAGCAGTGGTGGGGTAGCCATAGGGAAGGAGATACAGCTCCTCTTACAGGCATGGCAGGAGTGATGGTGCAGCATTGCCAAGAGTTTATGCTACACAGAAAGGTGTCTTTTCTTGTTGATAAAGTGAATTCAGTTTTTAAAAGGGGTGTAAAGAAGGGACATTACACAGGAGAAGGTAAATTTTTTGTTTAATCGGGTTCAAAAGTTGTGGCTGGATTTTCAGTCCAGAGGTGAATAATAGCATCTATTAGATGCTTCTGCATCGTTAGTGTATCATATAGAATCTCTTTTTTTTCCCTCCTGCTTTTCAGTAGAAAAAAATACTGTTTTCATGCCAAAACTAGGACAAAAAGTCAAACTATTTTTACAGTACTGTAAAGCTGACTACAAGTGGTTGATTTGGTATTTATCATTTGGTGAGACCTTATTTTCACATTTAAGAAAATGACAGTAAGCACAACTATCTGGACATGGGAATGGCAGGAGGTACAGGAGGGAAAGTCTTGATCTGCAGGTACTGTGAGCACCTTGTCAGGACCTGGCAAGAACGTCAGATGAAAAGTCATGGCCTCTGCGCCCTGCACCAGTCACTTCAGCATTCCCTAATAAAACCAGCTCTCCTCCCTCAAAGCATTTCTTACCACAAAGCTCTTTTCACATGTAGAAACTGTACTTCTATAAAGAAATAAGCTCAAGAACTGCAGGTGTGAAGGACTATCAGATGTTGAAATTCAGCAACTGTATCCAGGAATCGATATAGCCTCAATATCACAGTCTGCAACATCCCAAAATGCCAGGAGCAGCATTATTTACAACTAGCCTTCCGTTGCTGATCCTGATGCCCAGGCACTGCGGTACCCTGCTTGCTTCCCCAGCCGAATTGCACTCAGCCTTTTTTCCTCCCCTTCCATTAACTGTGCTACCTTTCACCTTGGAAACTGGCATCTCTGCCTGCAGTTCTGCTTCAGGGGAGCTGACTATATGATCTTTTTATTGTTCCACAAATACTTCATTTTAGTTTTGGCTGAAAACCCTTTTGACGTATTTGGCCAAACCATGCAATTAGGGATTCACACACCTCTAATTTAAACCTCCTTATGCAGGCAAGGGCAGCTGCAGACAGCCCCACCGTGCAGCTGCCGAGCCCCTTGCTCCCTCCTGCCCACCCCGGTGCCAGCGTGGCTGGGGCTGCCCAAGGATCACTGCTCAGCGCTGCCCAACGTGGGGCCAGGGCCACTGGAGGGCTGTCAAATCTCATCGTCTTCTCACTCAGCAGTTAGTAAGCTTCTGTCTGTGATTTTTCAAATCCCACTGGCTTTCTTCAAGGAGAGGTCTGGCGCGTCAGGGAGTGTTTATAGCTATGGGAGCCCACTACATTTGTGTGCCCTTAACCTTCTATATAGAAGGCCATCTTCTCTCTCCCTCTCTCACACACGTCCCAGATATTAATGACTGGAGGTGCAGGAAATGAACCACTCACATTTAAATACCAATCAGCAGCTGAAAAGGTGAGTTGTGCATTAGATGCCAATTATGTTGTGCTCTCTGAAGCTTCATTATCTCCAGGCTCTTCTGTTTGCAATGACTCACCAACCTGAAAATTATTTTTCATTTTTCTCATGAGAAAGGAGAGGTGTCCTCCAGGTTTTGGAATCAGCCTGCAGGGATCAGAGGAACCCTTTAGGTTTTCCCTGGCAGCAGCTATACTTCACCCTAAGGAGGATACGAGGAAGCTTCACACTGGCTTTCTGTTGGCCAGCTCATCCCTCCTGGAGCACAGGGGAATACCTATGCCTGCCCTCCAGGCAACTATTTCCAGCAGGACTATGATCTGAAAAAAAGGAGTGGATTAACTTCTGTACACCAGTTCCCTTTTTCAGGAAATGGGAGGAAAATTCTTTGCTAAATCAAAGGGGAGTTAAAGATTCAGATACCACTACACTGACCCAACATGTTTAAGACCACGTTTCCTTAAGCAGCCCATGAACTTGTGCACACAAGCCTTGCCACTGCCAGGTCCTCCCATACACGTAGGGAGCACAACCGTACACCACTGACAAGACCGACCTCCTTGAAGGTAGGGTGGGTATTTGGCACATATGCAGGCAGCAAGTCACTGCACCTTCCAGCTGCCTTAATTTCCAAAGGTAACAAGAGGCTACTCAGTGCCCAGATGCAGTCTCTGGAGCTTAACCATTAATTTTCAGTTGATTAAAACAGCCAGGAACAGAAGCACACACAATACTTAACACAAACAAAAGCTTCCTCACAGCTTTTAACCACCAGGCAGAAAAACCCCCACATTTTTTGAAGAGTGAAACAACCCGTGTCACCTCCACCACCCCGCCACTCCCCCTGGCTGGCAGCAGCTGCTGGGCCAACAAAGCAAATGCAAGCCATGGGCTCAGACCTGGCACCCCGCAAGACCTTCTGGAAGCCCAAGTCCCCCCATCCTGCTGGTGGCAGCACACCGCTGGGAAGCTCACAGGTGCATTTTGCCCCAGAGGAGGTACCAGCTCAGCCGTGAGTGCTGGTCTTGGGGATAATGGGCGGGCAGTGAGACTGCTCCTTGGCAGACATGCTGAGCCATGCAGCACCTCAGTAATCAAGGTCAGCCTCTGAAACCAGGGCTGGAAGCAAAGACAAGCATTCGTGCAGCCATGGGACCTGCCAGAACTGATCTGCACTGACTACACTTCCCCCACGGCTCTTCAAGGACAGGCCTGGCTCGGGATGTCCCAGCCCTGCAGTTACATCCTGGCCTCCCAACAGCGAGCTGAATATTATTCTCATTGTCTCAACCCCTGAGATGGTAAAAATGCTTTAGCAGCTGATCAGCCTCCAGGCAAGTCCCTCGCAGGGCAGCCTGGAGTGCTGGAGCTGGTAGTGCCAGCCCTGCCCCACTATGACGAGGAGCTCCAGCAGCTGAAAGGAGGAGCATGGACAGGTCCCAAACCACCTCCCAGGGCTCTCTTCTCCTGCCCATTCCCCATGGTCTCAGGGGAAGCGCCATGACAGCATGGTGCTCACCTCAGCAGCAGGGGTGGAGCTAAGGGTACTCCTGACCCACATCTGCTCTCATGATTAGACCTGGAAAAGCATCCCAGGGGTTACGGCCTCCCTGCTGCAGGAGGGACAGTAGCTCTTACCAGTTGGATCACCAGTTGGTTCTTTGCTGCAACACTCAGCCTTGCCCAACTTGAAAGGAGCAGACACAGCTGGAGCCAGGGCCTGGCCAGTGTCACGAATGGTGGTGTCTGCCCTTGGCTTGGAAGCTCAAAGCGCGTTCATCTCCTCTAGGCAGTTCAGACTACCCACCAACAACCAGAGCCACGGAGGAGTCCTGTCCGCAGCCCAGCAGAGACTGCTGCAGAGGCACACTGCATTCACACTGGCGACGTTTTTTTCCAGTCCTTGACGTGGGCTCAGCTCAGCAGAGCAGGTATCCAGTGGTGATCACTGCTGTCTGCAGCCAGAAGCACCAGGCTGGGAGAAAATAAGGAAAATTGGAATCTTGAAGACTTTGGAGATCAAGCCAGAGACAGTCATTGCTCAGAGGACACGAAAAGTAGTCTGAGGCAGCTTTCCTATCTGTTTGTTGAGAGAAGACCTTTCCCCGGGATGCTGGCAATCAGAGTGACCAGGAACCAAACAATATGGCCAACATCACTTAGTTAACACAAGAGTGCAAGAGAAGACTCCTGTGTATTTGCTTTGCAGAAGAACAGCCACCGAATTTACTGCACTGAAAGGCAGAACGCAGCTGCTGGGTACAGTCGTGTGGAGCTGGTGGCCTTCCCTTGCCTGGGCACTTGCTGACTCGCCACGCTGATGCTGACTCGCCACGCTGATGCTTCCTCCCACTCCAGACCTACGTGCTTTCCATCTCCCACTGGTGTGTGCAGTTGTGGCGCTGACTTTTTGCTCGGTGAGGCTGTGGAGTGTGAGCTCCCTGCCAGCTACAGCAGAGCCGTAACCTTGGCAGCGCCAGGGATTAACAATCCTTATTTAGGGACACGTGAGAGTTGCAGAAATTAATGAACTGGAACTCGATCTCTCCCTAATTTAGCCAGCACAGGTAACAGACAGATGCACATAACTCAGGCACCAATGCATATTTCCCTGACTTGGTCTGGAAGTACAGTATCATCCATCCAGCGTACTTGACCTCCAGTATCATGGATTTATTTTTATATGACTATTTTAAAAAAAAAACCTAACCTCTACGGGTAGTTCCACTCTGTTATTCTGTCCTTCAATTAACTGGTGCAAGTTCCCAACCCCCTTTTTCGCCAGGCAACAACTGAAAGCCTCACGAAGTGACCAACTATCACCCCCTTCTGTCGCTCATCACAACCCTGGCCATCAGCATTGCCACACTGTGGGCAGCAGTCACCTCTGTCCTGCAGCTGCTCTTTGTGGCACGGACAGCTGCTGGCAGGTGGATTCTGACCAGCCATTTAATGGTTGATCCTATGGCAGGTACCTAAAACTTCTCCAATTATTTCTTCAAAGAATACATAAAAGCACAAAAAGAAAATTGTTCTCTGTTTCATCCCATTACCTGCCTCTGTAAGGAAAAATACCCTAAAAGTAGCTGAAGAGTATTTTCTGGTAGAAGAGTCAAAACATTTGCTAGCTATAAATGCAGCGACCTCTGAACTGATAAAAGCAGCATGCTTTCACCTCACACCGCTCAAGAGGCATTAACTTCTGCCCCAAGGAACTGCATGCAGCTCACGTTCTCCCCCAGCTCCACACGGAACATGCCCTCAAGCCTGCTCCAGGGAAGCACAAACACCACTTTGACCCCGACCACAAGTTCTTCTGGTGAAGCAGCAGGTTCGTACAAACTTTTACCAGGGTATCCAAGACGCCTTTCCTGCACAGGCTGGGGCTCACCTTGTGCAGTTGCTTGTAGAGAATGGAGATGGTGATGTGCCAGAAGTGCTTTTCCCCTAAGAGGTGGGCTCTTCAGTGAAAGTGAACGTAATGTCTGAAGGACAAAAATTACTACCTTGTCAAGAAACAGGCATCACTAATGATGATAATTCTGGAAATTCTATGAATTTTCATTGACACAATGATCCATTTTCCTTTTAAATCTTTGTCAGCTTTTCTCCTGGAATTACTCCTGGTGGAAGTGAGCACCATTGATTTAACACAACACATTTCTATCGGACATGAATTTGTCACCTCTGCTTTAAAGACAAATGTAAAAACTGGGTCAATAAAGCTACAGGACAAAAATAGAAGTCCTCTATCCATTTTCTCCATGTTAGTCATAACTGTAGCTATTTTAATCACTCGTTCTCTTCAATTTCTCTATCATATTTCTGCCATCTCATTATTTTTGTTATCATTTTCCAAACCCTAAGGAACTTGCAATACAAGGTGTTTGCTCACAATGCTCAGAACTCAGTCCCAAACTGATCCAGGTAATCTTAAAACTCAGAGTTGTGTGAGTACTTTGCTTCTGTACCTATGCCTGCCTTTATGTTCAAAACTGGACTTCATTTTTCACTGTAATCCATTCCATGGGCGTGATAAGGTACCATTAAATTTTCCTTATGTTATGTGAGCTTGACTTTAATAACCTTCACCATTTTCTGTTTCACCGGTCATTCTTTTTCCAGACTCATTTAAAAAAAAACAACCCACAACTTATTGATTAAAAAAAAAAAAAGCAGAAGTCGATCATAACTATCAGAAAAAACACAGAGCATAAAGAAGTTTTTGTAATTTTACAGTCTAGTATAATAAATCGGTAAGCAAAATAGCTGTTACATTCTAAACCTCGACAGGTATGTACACGTGGCACAGGACAGGTATGCTACTACCTTATGAGGATTTTTAACAACTTATTATCACAAATCATATATTACTGTCAGCCTCTTGAATAACAACAAAGGCCTCTGACTGTGCTCTGAAAATAAGCTTGATACTGACAAGTTATGGCCAATACAGAGTATGTAGGAAGAACTTAAGTACTTCAGAAGAAAGGACAAAGATAGGAACTCTCCTTGAAGAATCTTTACAGATCTCAGCATTTCCTCTGGTTTAAGCACAGAAGTCCCATCAGAATTAATGTTACAACTGGTGTTAATGGTCAATTCAGACAGCACGCAACCCAAGATCTGCTTAATCTTACCCACTGAATTAGCATCAAGTTAGTGAGAGTTTTAGGTGAAGTATATTGATCTTCCTATTGGCTTCTCAAAGTAAGACTTGTATAACCAATCTTATCAGAACACACACAGAACCACAAAATGAGTTCTTTAACATTACAGGGGCCATGCTTTCTTTCTCCCACAGCTGAGCTTATCCCTAAGACTGTTTCAACAGTTACATTTTTGCTTTCATTTAAGAAAACAGAAGTTACAGAGTACTTTCATTACTCCCAGATATTATTCCTGACACGTGTGGGTATTAATTTATGATTGATAACACACACAATGGTAGGGGAGACAGATGTGGTCCCTTCATATTTCAGAATATGAAGGGCTCAAATTCATCCTCTCCTTCCTTCATGACATCTATTAACTCATTCACAGGGGAAATACTATTTCTACCTAACTGTGAAAACCAAATGTCAAACTCTTACAATACACACATTATCAGACGGTCCAACAGTGTGACCCTGCAAACACAGCTGTAATCTTCATGGGCTGCAAGTGCCCTCTTGACTCCAATCGACATAGAAAAGAAGCATATGCGTGAATTTCAGCAAGGCTGAGGAACCTGGGATTAAGAACTGCTGCTTTTGTTTTGGCAAATACACAACCCACAGTACAAACACCCAAGTTAAAAAAAAAAGGGCACAAATCTTTTAGCAATTCTCCCCCACGGTTTTCACCCGCCTCACAGCACAACAGAAATGCTCTGCAATGGGCAGAGCTCTGACAATTTGCAGGAAAATTAAGGCAATGGCACCCGCTTTCCGCAGGAGTTTTTTGGCAAGCGCACGCTTCAAATGCCAAGCAACATTTTCAGGATTTGCTTGGACACGCACATATATGCATCTTATCTCGACAAAAGGGAGCTCCACATACTTCGCTAGTTAAGCTCACCAAATATTTTAAGTAGAAGCTACTGGATTTTCATGTATTTATATTGTATTAAGTACATGGCTACTTTTTTCAAACCCAGATTACATTTTGGGCATTTACTTTTCAAAACCAGTGCACCTGAAAGGCTTGTTTAACTAACAAAACACGTCCTGCCTCAGCCCATTTGTTTTGTGTGTATTGCCATAACCATTTCCCATCTGAGCCCCTGTTACTTAGGTGGTCAGCATTTTGGAAAAGGGAAGCTTCATTTTATAGTTACAGATTATAACATGCTCCCAGTAGCTTTCTCAAGCTGCTGTTTATCAAACTTTCCCTTTAAAAAGAAGGTTTGTGTCCCTCTAGTTATTTATTTAGCAACTACACAGCAGAGTAGAAGGAAATCCCTCCTCCCAGGATTCATTTAGGCAATGAGCACATGACGCTGTCACCCCAGTTCCCAACTCCCTACAAGGTACATGTATGCTCTTCACTATAAGTAAATGACAACTATGAAAAGCATGAGCACGTTAACTTGTGAGGTACACCAGGGTGTGACACGGCTGCACATCTGCAACTGCAACTGTCCATGCTCGCATTTTACTCCGACAGAAAACCACCCCTCCTAGGCTGCTTCTTTTGGTGTGAAAGGAGAACAAAAATGAAGTGATAAATCCCATTAGCAGTTTTCAGCAGGTTTTGCCCCTCCTCTCCCTTTTTTTTAATAAATAAGATGGAGTCCTTACTTAGTTTCCAGATTAAGAAGTATTATTAAAAGTAGTTACAGACCTAATTACACCCCTTAAAACACCACCAAAATGCACTACAATATTCTTTTATTTAGTTTACAGAAGAGTCTATCAGTACAGGTTGCAGAAAGAAAATGTTTAGTGCTATTTACAATTTGTTTTAAAACTCTGCTCTATACAAATTTAATTCTGATCAGTATGAACAATATTTTTGTAAATCTACTGCATATAAAGCATTTCATCAAAGCAGTAACAATGAATAAAATAACCTGATTACATTTGAATGATGCCAATCATTCGAAAAAACGATTACACAGAACATCTGTAAGAGTTGTGGACACTTAAGTACAGAACACAATGTCAACCTGTGACTCATTTTTTAAAGGCTAAAGCTATTTATATGGAATATTGTTCTATTATACTACACGCCAATCTATATTTTAACTTCTATAGTTATGTATTTTATAAGTTTTTTATTAAATATATTCTACACATATTTGTAATTTCACCCAGGAAGAATTCCTCCCCAGTGAAAAAATATAAAATCTTTTCTATTTTTTTAGTTTTTATTTATTTTTATTTTTACAGGTTTAGATGAAACTAGCTCATGCTTTAGTGCTGTGCAAATTTCTTTAGCATATCAATGTTTAAATTATTGATATGAAATAAAAGAATGGCATCCTTTTTAATTATGTATGCCTTCAAAAATCAGCTTCTGATTTTAATACAATTGCAAGCACTAATACCAAATGCAGATTACGTAAAGAAACAAAACTAGTACTATGGCAGAGGTTCTTCTTTTTGCTTTTTAAACTTTAATAATTCTTTTGAAGTCTCTAATGAGTAAGCATGACACTGGACACTAAGGTACAGATGAGAAAATGACTGAAAAACACCAATTGCCAATATTCAAATACATAAAATTGATTAGTAAATGATGTTTTCTAACATTTATGCACAATAATAAAAGCCTATGAACTACAGGAAATTACCCCTCCCATATTAAGGCTAGGAAATGCACTCTCTGCACTTGTTTGTGCTGTCTGAATAAGCACTCAACTAATGTACGAGATCAGAGTGCACGCAGTAACGAAAAATCTGTTTCATCAGCCCTCTACAGAGTGCTTTTAAATTACAGGCACATAGTTTTTTTTGTTTGTTGCAGTGAAAATATATATAGTTAGACTTGGTTTAGTTAGTATTCTGTGCCAGTTCGGCCACCAAGGTTGACTTAGGTAGAATTGACTTAACAGTTTTTCCTTTGATTTGGCCATAAGTGAGATTTGTTTTAATTACAGATATACTATTTTCCAGTGTTGCATTATACATTGTAGGTTATTACTAGATGTTTCAAATATTGTTAGATTGTTGATGAGAAATATACTGTCAACCATACTTAGTGCAAATTGCATCTAGAAAGCTTGACTGGTTAGATCCAGTTAATGGAGATTTTTGTGGTAGCAAAATGATTCCTGCTATGGAAAAGAACACTAACTTTTCTGGAGATCGAATCCTTTCAAGAACTGATGTACTGTAAGATTACTCAACAAACAAAAAGCAGGAATTTAAAACAAAGAAAAAACAACCAACCAACCCACCAATGAAAGTGTTCATAGATCTTTCTCTTAAAAAAAAATAAAAAATAATGAGACAGTGTTCGTGTAATATTTCAGTTTCATGGATTTACACAGGCTCTTCCTACAGGTGTTTGAAGCAAGGTCGGGCCTCTTCTATTCCAGCAGCATGAAAGACAAAGACTATATTACATCACACTTAGCAGGTAAAGCTAACAGGGTTTACAGGATTACACAGCAATTGCTTTCTCCAGTTTTTTCACGGTTCCTTTGACCTGTGGAACAAGAAGAAAGTTTTGCTTACATGCCATTTCTAAAGCAATTAGGTTGTTTTGTGCATAAGCAGGCTTCATACAAGTATGGTTTTTATTATTCTTAGTTGAAAAAAAATACATTATACACATGCATACAGAACTGAAAAAATAAATTAGTAGTTTTTAAACAATAAAAACAAAAGCTTTTAAGGTTTGAGTAAATTTCTGCATTCTACAAAAATGCTAACCAGAAAGTTAATTTCTTAGTTTTCTATAAGCAACATGTACAAAAGCATTCCATTACTTGCTTCACAAAAGACCACAAGGACTTGACTTTACTGTGACATACTCAAAAAGCCTGTAAGAGATCTGACTGCTTTGCCATGTACTTGAGTCAAAAATACCTCCTGTGCACAGCGTACCTTGAGAGTTTGGCTCTGGCAATGTCTCTCTAGCCACCAAATGCATCACTGTTGTTTTGCCAAAAGGAAGTTTTAATGCTGTAAAAGGAGAAAGGGAGATTTATTAATACATTACAGTAGCCCTCTTTCTTCAAAACACTCAATTGAAACTAACTATAATGGGATTAGCATCTGTTCAAAAGTTCATACTGTTAGGTTTGAACGACTTACTAAATAGATTTATAAAGGTGTTTCTAGCTAAAGTTTTGTAGGTCAGGATCTTGGGACCTGATAATAATCACTTAAAACACTGTGTTCTTAGAGATGTGACATTCCTGTTAGAAAACGTAGCCCTCCTCTTCTGAGTAAAAGTAGAAGAGGGCATTCATGCCAAGACTCAGGTGCTAAGCACTCACTATTGATAAGGATGCAAAAAAGTGGCTAATTCAGTCACTAAATTGTTACTCCCGAGATATCAAAACACTGAGGCACTACTGCAAAACAGATTTTCCTAAAACCTACTTTGATCTACGATACAGATTTTCCAAAATACAAAATGTCTGCATCTGGCTTTTTAGTATTAATCGGTAACATCAGCTGCATGTGAAAAATACCAAATTTAAAACATCTTAAATCAGATAAGGTAGTTCTTACAATGCTGCCTTTGTGAGCTGTAGTAACACAAAATAACAACATTAGAGCTTTCCACAATTCGTTCTGCTTGTTTCTGAAATTAAAATGTCCATTGATAGGACAAGGGGCAATGGGTGCAAGCTGGAACATAGGAGGTTCCGCATAAATATGAGGAAGAACTTCTTCACAGTGAGGGTAACAGAGCACTGGCACAGGCTGCCCAGAGAGGTTGTGGAGTCTCCTTCTCAGGAGACATTCAAAACCCACCTGGACATGTTCCTGTGTGACCTGACCTAGGTATTCCTGCTCTGGCAGGGGGATTGGAGTAGATGATCTTTTGAGGTCCCTTCCAATCCCTGACATTCTGTGATTCTGTGATTTTCACATTCTGATTCAAGTATACCAACACAGTGCTGATAAATTCTATACTACAGTGCTAAAACCTATCAAAAGTTCTAGGCTCCTTGAAATGAAACGATTCTCTGTTGCTCATTATATTTAGCAGATTCTCATTGCCAGATTCTATATTCTGAACTTCAACTTCTTCCAATTATTTTTCCAGGCTGGGGGGTGGAATTTATTTTTACAAGTTCTTTACATAACTTCAGTTTTGTTTCATCTCTCCAGCTCCTAAGATTAAACATCTTTATTGATTATTTTTCTGAGAAATGTAAGGTAAAAATGCTCAAAGTTTTGTCCTCCCTCCCTTATAGAGAAAAAAAAAAAGATAGTGAGATAAATGTAACAAGAATTTAACCCTAAACCCACAAATCATTCTAACTTGTGTAGAATTTGTCCTCTCTAATTCAGTGTACATCTTCTATTTTCACATCAAGTGTACTAAGGCATTTTAAGTGAATATATGAGTAATGAATGTCCAATAAACCTGAAGATAACTGAATAGAAAAATGCCTCTCAATCATTAGAGCATAGATTCAAAATTCAGTAATAAAAAAAATAAAAACCCCTAGTATTTGGTATTCAATACAAACCTAGCTACAACACTATTAAATCATGTTCATTGCCTATGTATTTGTTTGGAAACATGCAAGTTACGATTAAAACACAGGTGTAAGCATATGGAGGGATAAACAGTTCCAGAAGCTGCTTTGAAGTAGCTGTACTTTGGGAAAAGCCATCTCAATAGAAAGTCAGATCTGAAAGCTGCTTAGTTAACGTGAAACGCTTCTGTGCCTGCAACTAGAAGCTACTGATAGCTTAAAGTCCAACAAGGATGAAGTATTTTGGTCACTTGATTCTGTGATACAACTGAAGACTCTGCAAAGAGCAAATTAACAGTTTGTTAAACTTAATGGAAAAGGATTGCCTTCATGATAAACTCGTAAGAAGCCATTACAGAAAGAGCAAAATATTAACAACATATCAACAAGGCCAAGTGCAAGGTCCTGCACCTGGGTTGGGGCAATCCCAAGCACAAATACAGGCTGGGTGGAGCATGGACTAAGAGCAGCTCTGAGGAGGACGACTTGGGGGTGCTGGTTAACGAAAAGCTTGACGTGAGCTGGCAATGTGCACCTGCAGCCCAGAAAGCCAACCATATCCTGGGCTGCATCAAAAGAAGGGTGGCCAGCAGGTTGAGGGAGGTGATTCTCCCCCTCTATTCCGTTCTCGTGAGACCTCACCTGCAGTACGGTGTTCAGCTCTGGGGCCCCCAACATAAGACAGACATGGACCTGTTGGAACAAGTCCAGAGGAGGGCCACGAAGATGATCAGAGGGCTGGAGCACCTCTCCTATGAAGACAGGCTGAGAGAGTTGGGATTGTTCAGCCTGGAGAAGGCTCCGGGGAGACCTGATAGCACCTTCCAGTACCTGCAGGGGCCTACAAGAAAGCTGGAGAGGGACTTTTACAAGGGCATGGAGTGATAGGATGAGGGGTAAAGGTTTCAAACTGAAAGAAGGTAGACTTAGATTAGATATTAGAAAGATATTCTTGACTCTGAGGGTGGTGAGACACTGGCACAGGTTGCCCAGGGAAGTTGCTGCTGCCCCCTCCCTGGAAGGGTTCAAAGCCAGGTTGGACGGGGCTTTGAGCAACCTGGTCTGGTGGGAGGTGTCCCTGCCCATGGCAGGGTGGGTGGAACTAGGTGATCTTTGAGGTACCTTCCAACCCAAATTGATCTAGGATTCTATGATTACAAACTAATCACATTAGGGACATATTTCATAATATCACAACACTTGAGGAGACTTGATTAGTAAACTGTGGAGATTAATTATTTACAGTAATCAAGTAAAAGTATGCTAATATTTCAATTATCCAATTTCAGCTAGTAGTTTGCATAGTTCACACAAGTTATTAGCAATTTCCAGCTTTTCACTTGGAGCACCATGACAGAATCTGAGCACCCTAACCTACGCTCAGTAATCCTATCTTGCTCGTCTTCATTCTCTCACTCCTTTCTTTCACTTAAACTAAAGTTTTATTTAATTCCTTTCCCATCTGTTTGATTCCATTTTTATTCCAGATTTTCTATTGTCAGAATTTACTTTTAACCTCCTCTTTTGGTATGTGTATGTAACAGGGTGGGTTTGCTTCCCTTCCCTCTTCCCCAATGAATAAGGAAGTAAAATATTGCTGATTACCATTATCTAACAAGAAATGGAGAACTGTCAATTATGTATTACTTCCTATTAACGTTATTTCAACTGCAAACTGCCAACCAAATATTTAGCTAAAGGATGAAATTTCCTATTGGAAGCTGAACAACAGACTTGGCCTTGGTAGCTAACTCCCCAACCCTTCACACAACAAAACAGTGTGGCTCAAGCACCGCAGGCAAGAGCAGCACCACCAGCTTTACAGAGGGGTCTATTTTTCTTTACCACTTCCAATGCCATTAGCTTTACTTTTCTTCTAGTGACAGCCCATTCAGAGAAGCTGGCAAAAGAGATGGTTTCTTTAAAATCAAGTTTTCCACAAAAAGCCAGTTTTTCCTATTAATTTGTCATTTCCTGATGCTTCTTAAAGGAGTCTCAAATTCGTAAGGCACTACACAGACATGAGAGGTTACAACCAGAACATTACAATGTCATTTTAAAATGCGAACAAAAATGGACTCCTGTTAAAAAAGAAAACACCAAACTGTTTCCTTGGAAACTTTTGTTTCACTAGTTGATAAAGTGGTTTTCAGTACACAGTAGGCTCAAATTCTTGTCAATATTTCCTAATCACCTAAAACAAATAAAACACTAAGTGCTATAACTCCGTAACTGAGAGCTGCAGATAGAAAAGCTTAAAGGAACTGTATTATAACAGCATAAGAAATGGAATAATGTATTTAGCAAGACATTCCTTCCCCCTTTCACCCCTCACTCCCCTTTTAAAGTTAACTAGTTCACTTAGGGTTACATCTAACGAACACCACAAATTGAAGTAACAGTCTTTTGGGGTTGCTTCATGAATTGCTGTTCCCCTTTTAGCTGCATAATCTTACTCCAGATAACTTCATTAGTGCTCAAGCAAGCCAATGTTTTAGGGTTTGTTTTTCTTAAAATGATACAGCAACAAAAAGATCTACGAAAAACACTAATATACATGTAAAATCCTTAGGGTAAAATCATGATGATTAAGTTGCAACGCATGAATGATTAAGAATGAACTAAAATGCCCTGAACCCACATAAGTGTTCAAAATCCACAGACCTGAGTTAATGCAAGAGTCAACAGCACACAGCTATTATTTTTCCGCTTAACTCGTTAAACAACATATTAAATATATTAAACAAATATTCAATGTTGGTTTGGATTTACACAAATGTCACTAAAGGGAACAATTACTAATGGTCAAAAGCAACACCTAGAGATGAATGGCAAAGAAAATCCCATTTAGCTATCCTTGCCTGGAAAATGTAGGGTAAGACTAGCACCTCTAATTGCAGAGATGATCCAAGGCTTAACACTTGTCTTTCAACCCTACTCCAGCTGCTACTAGCTGCACTCATTGGCACCTTGCAAACCTACAAATTGAAGGGTGAATAAAAATTTCAGAGTTCTCTCAGCTAAATTGACAGTGATCTTGTTTGTATATTTAACAGCATTAAAAATTGATTTATATGGAGGGCAACTCTATTCTAAATGTACATCACTAGCCAACATCAGTAATGGTAAAAAGCAAATCAATGGCTATATCACCCCAGTCACTTCTTCATGGAAAGATCACTATAAGCAGTCCAGAAATAGACTTTTCAGGTTCATCTTTACTTGACAAAAATTTCACTAGTGATTTTGTATTGTATTTTCCTCCCTGTATTGCACGCAAGTACCAAATGCATGAACAATCTGAACACACAGAGAAAGTAGAAGTATTTATTATTAAACTGGCACAGTGTGTCTCATTTTGTTAAGTCACAGGTATAGTTGATATTCACACTGGAAACTTTTATCTACAAGAGGAAAGATTATTGTTACAAAGTTATGTTCTATCTCTACCAAAGATACTCATCAAAATATGTAATTGCTTGAAAAAGCTTGCCACAAGGGGGCACAGTTGAATTGCATTTCCCCAGCATATGAAGTGAAGCCATTTACTTTTGTTTTTTGCAGAACTATGCAATTGTATCCCTGGGAGAGCACTGGACAGCAAGAATGCTTCCCCTCATTCTCATTCATAGGGTGTCTTCCTTCATCGCACTAAGATTTAAAGTATTGTTTAACCACTTATCATAAAGTTTATCAAACATTTTAAAATACTCGAGACGTTTATCAAGTAGCCTTACCCTGCAAGTGCAGTGCAAGAAAGGTAGAACAAAATATTCAATTTAGAAAGACAATAAATAAAAGCAGCATAACTGTTTCTTTATGCAAGAGGAGACATGACTTAGCAGGTGGTACCTTCCAAAGTTTAAGACCTAGCAGTAACCAGGATGGGAAAATACACAGTAAGATACAACGTCACTCGATGCAGAGGAAAAATAGTATATAGCAAGCCGTACTGTGATCTTGAACAGTAAAGTAGTATTTACTGCAATCTAAATAAGTATCTCCTTTGCCTGCCTGTAACATGCATAATGAAAATTATTTCCATACCTCCTAATGTCACATTGCCATGAAGAAACCTCCCTTGATAAATAAGCCGCAAGATGTTTGGACTGCTGACTTGTTCTTCTTCCCAATCTGAAAAGAAGCGAGAGAATTTTCACAGTTACATCGTAATAAAAACATCTTTTATTATTTTTCTTGCCTTTACCCAGGAAGAAAACCAAGAACTGGACTCTTGCATGAAACACTAAAGAGAGAGCACAGGCTGAAGGTACAGAAAGACAATTCAAGGTTAGCACTCCTGAAATCTATACTTAAAGTTATTATTTGACATTGGGCATTAAAACACACGATTTTATGCCTGCAAGTGTAAATATTACTAACTTACTTCACAGACTGCATGAGATATTTAGCACATATACAAGTCCTACACAAAATATTTCATAAATGCAAGTTGCTTCCTGAGGCTTAATATCCACTTGGTTAAAATTGCCTTAATTTCTTGCCATTCAGAAGATTCTGAAGCCACACTCCTCCTCCCTGGCTAACTGTCTAACTGGAGCCATTCTCCAGCAAAGGGCAGCAGCCACACACAGCGGAAGCGCATGTGACGGGTCATTTGAAATGGGATTCTCGGATTGCAGCACTGAAAGCACTCTGCAGGCTGCTCAGCACCGTTCCATGATGGCCAGATCCAACCAGTTACATGTCCAGAGGGGACAGTGACCTGAGCAGCCCCCAATGGTCACTGCAGAGAGCCTGAACAGAGGGCTCTCACGGAGGGGAAGGAACTTCTCAAAGGACAATTTGTGGATGTTTTTATGTGGCAAACAGTGATTCGGGAAAAGCAAGCATGTGTCTTCCTATAATGCATTTCCTATAATGCTTAAGCCGTCATAAATAATTTATAAGCCTAAATGATCTTTTCCTACTCTTTTACTGTTCCCTGTCACAATGTGAACAGCAAATAAATAATGCACTTTGCTTTCAGAAGAAATATCATAAAACCTTGAAATGCTGAATTTAAATGGGCTCTCTGGGAATACAGTGTCTTCTGTTTCTTAGCTGACCAGATATCTGGCAACAGCTGTTTGCAGATGTTCCCTCTTTCTGCTTTTGTACCAAAATGGATATTCAGCAAAGGGATCATGACAAGGAACAGAAACCAACCTGTTCACTGGCAACATACAATTAACATATGGGCAGTAGTAACTGGTACCACAAAAGAAGAACTGAAAAAGGGAGAAGGGGAAGCATTTAAACAACAGCCATGGCCTGCAGAGTGTTTGGAGGGGCATCTGGTATGAAAAAGCAAGCAGGCCTAGAGGCGGGCAGCCGGAGCCGTGGCAGCCCGGTGCGGGGCAGAACACAGCAGCAGGGGCTGCGCTACCCCCACATGCTGCCATGGGCCTGGTTTATAAGATTCAATCAAATTAGCCAATCAAAGCTATCTGAATGTCACGTATTTCCACTCAGGCTGCAATTCCATTGTCTTGCAACTGAAGCACATGCCCTTTTTACTATGCTGTGAAGTAGGCTATGTTAAGGATCTGAGTTACCACACTGCTAGGGTAAAGGATTTTTTGGAAGATACCAAGTCATTTTGGTTTGTTGTTTTTTTTTCTTTACTCCATACAGTCTGACCTCCACTATGCTATGGGTGTAAAGAGGAGAAGATCAGCCAATTTACAGTGCCATAATGACATAAAACAGCAACCAAAAGAAGGCAGACTTTATTTTGGCACAGGTATTTGCTCATTGTTAAGCTGCCAATTTACCCATCCTTTTAATTTTTGCTTCTTGGCTGGCAGTCTGAAACATTTACTTCTGACATGATTTCAAATTTTAATTTCCACTGATGACTAAATGAGCCAAGGAGAACATATTTACCTTCTTTTTTTTTTTTTTTTTTTTTTTTTTTTTTTTTTTTTTTTTTTTTTTTTTTTTATGTTCAGCAGATGATTGCTGTACAAGAAAAAAATTAGTGTTATTTAGAAGAAAATGGGGTGGGGGGGAAGAGAACAGGTAACCTACCTAGATGATATACATTAATACAAATTGGGTATTCTCCACTACAAGTCAAGAGATCCTTAATTAACAACTGTATTGCCAAAAGAGGAGACAAGAGGTCTTCCTTAATCCTGCCAGCATGTGACTGAGGAGTTGTGGTTAATGGGACGGAGTCTAGTTGGAGGCCTGTGACTAGTGGAGTCCCTCAGGGGTCAGTACTGGGACCGGTGTTGTTTAATATCTTCATCAACGACTTGGATGAGGGTACAGAATGTATCCTCAGCAAGTTTGCTGATGACACCAAACTAGGAGGAATGGCTGACACACCAGAGGGTTGTGCTGCCATTCAACGAGACCTTGATAGGCTGGAGAGTTGGGCGGGGAGAAACTTAATGAATTTCAACAAGGGCAAGTGTAGAGTTTTGCATCTGGGGAAGAACAACCCCATGTACCAGTACAGGTTGGGAGCTGACCTGCTGGAGAGCAGTGTAGGGGAAAGGGACCTGGGGGTCCTGGTGGACAGCAGGATGACCATGAGCCAGCAATGTGCCCTTGTGGCCAAGAAGGCCAATGGCATCCTGGGGTGTATTAGAAAGGGAGTGGTTAGTAGGTCGAGAGAGGTTCTCCTTCCCCTCTATTCTGCCTTGATGAGGCCACATCTGGAGTATTGTGTCCAGTTCTGGGCCCCCCAGTTCAAGAAGGACAGGGAACTGCTCGAGAGAGTCCAGCGTAGAGCCACAAAGATGATTAAGGGAGTGGAACATCTCCCTTATGAGGAAAGGCTGAGGGAGCTGGGTCTCTTTAGCTTGGAGAAGAGGAGACTGAGGGGGGACCTCATTAATGTTTATAAATATGTCAAGGGTGAATGTCATGAGGATGGAGCCAGGCTCTTCTCAGTGACATCCAATGATAGGACAAGGGGCAATGGGTGTAAGCTGGAACATAGGAGGTTCCACATAAATGTGAGGAAGAATTTCTTCACAGTGAGGGTGACAGAACACTGGAACAGGCTGCCCAGAGAGGTTGTGGAGTCTCCTTCTCTGGAGACATTCAAAACCCGCCTGGACATGTTCCTGTGTGACCTGATCTAGGTATTCCTGCTCTGGCAGGGGGGTTGGACTAGATGATCTTTTAAGGTCCCTTCCAATCCCTAACATTCTGTGATTCTGTGATTCTGTGATTCATGCCTTTTTTTCCCCCAAGATCATGACAAGTAAAAATGGTGGTAAAAACAATCATTTCATAGAATCATAGAATGGTTTGGGTTAGAAGGGACCTCAAAGATCATCCAGTTCCAGCCCCCCTGCCATGGACAGTGACACCTCCCACTAGATCAGGTTGCTCAAGGCTCCATCCAGCCTGGCTTTGAACACTTCCAGGGATGGAGTCCTCATCAAGATTTCTCAGTCCTGTGGCAAAGAGGAGCACCTTCAGTCTGAAAACAGCTAGTGGGCTATGTTTCTGAAAACTACAAACTATTCTGAAGTAGATTTTTTTCTTCAGTCTTTTAAATTGACACTATTCTCTTTTGCACAGGCAATTAAATATTCATCAAGATTTAGAGCACTCCCTCAGGAAAGCAGGTATTTGAGCTGAGGCTTCCATGTCTAGTTCTACTTTTCTTTTTCTTTAAAAAAGATACTTTAAAAGTCTGAGTTTCTTTCCAACTCTAAACTCAGAATCCGCAACCTTCAAACTCTTCACAAGACTGGGAACATGAGACCACATGTTCAAGAATAAACCTGAGTAAGAAAAACACAGTTCTGCTTTTACTAATTCAGATTACACAAAGAACATTTGGTCATTACAATTATGTTGTGGGCACACATTAAAATATGTACAGCAGCTACACAGATGCTACATCAACCAGATTTCTTAGTGTAGAAGTGTTTTACATTTATACCTAATACTTAAGAGAACTAAAAAACTCCTTCTTCATTATATATTTCACTAAATACATAATGCTGCATCCCAGCAAAACAAACAGCAAACAAGTCCCCTGAAACCTCCTGACCTCAAAGACCCATTTAAACCCTAAAATACAGATTATCAACACTAACTTTTTGGCATGAACTATCATCCACCATACCTCTTTGACAAAAGCACCACAGAAAGAGATATTGCAATATTTTAGTTTGTGTAAACAACAGTCTTTTTTTAACATCAAAACAGTAACCCAACTGAAGTCCTGTACCAAAAGAAGCATTTTCTTTCATCATATGTAATACTATGTCTGTGTTTTGGCTATTTTCCCATGAAACCATAGTCAGGGAGAACAGAAGCACTTTGTTGTTGTGGAACTATTCACATATGTGAACACACATCTTAAGTTTTCAGTTCCATTTTTTGAAGCCAGTATTCCTGCATAACACCAAATATATTCATACAAACAACCTTGGTCTTCTAATGTCTCTTAAAATGTTCTTTTGTACACGATTTTTTCCTGGAAAAGTATCTTTATTACAGATCCTTTCCAAGATAAGTTAGTAAGGAAGAAGTACTTCGGACTCAATTTCACTAATGCGTTCCTGTGACACACCATGTTTTACATTAGGTGTCCTCACATAAGAGATTTTATATTTCCAACATTTCATCACACTTACTAGACCCTCTAACAAGATTAATCAAGAAAAGTGTCTAAAGACAGGGGGAAAGAAGAACTTCAGCTTGCAGAAGGAAATTTTAGAAATAAAGCAGGAAATAGTCCAGCCATCTAAAAATCTGCCTAACCAAATAAACAGGGAAAAAATGGCAAGACAACAATTGTATTTCTGCATAAATCTATGCCCAGATACACAATAAACACTTAATCTGAACGCTGAAAACAGAGATCAGTTTATTGACACTTTAGTCTGTAAGCACAGGAAAGCTTCTAGCTCGCCAGTTAAAAAGGCAAAGCCACACAGCTACTCACCCATTGGCCAGTTGTCATACACATGTTTTGCGATATCTGCAGCAGAGTCATTTGGTGAAAACAGGAACTCTTTCGTTTTCCCGCTTACCAAGATGAGGCGCAAATTTATCTGTAAAAAAAGAATAAAGAAAAAATGCAGTATTAGGAAAGTATCCAGAGAAGACTTAAATTATTATTTTTTTAAAAAAAAAAAATTACTAAAATGTTGCCATTGGTTTTAGAAGATTGGTCCAAAATGATTTGAGAAAACAGTTTAAGATGGTGTTAAAAATAGGGTCAAAGAGGACAGTAAAGTTTTGTTTGCTTACAAATAATCTAGGAAGATTTAAGTCTAACAGCTAGCATCTTTGATGATAAACACCAGAAGATTCTGATAGGTAGTGACTGAATCAACTGTGCCACTAAAAGAAAGCTTTCAGCAGAGTATAAAAAAATTCCAGCCAAGACACACTGGCAACATATTCTTGAAAGAAGAGGGAAAAATAGAAAGCTGAAAAATTAACCCAAATAGAGAGCACTAAAAATATCAAAGTCTGCACCCATATAGCCTGTGAGCCTCAGTAAAAACCCTAGCACACTCCCTCCAGTCTGATAGTCGTCAGCCCTGATCTCATCCATTGCATCTCCTACACAACACCAGGGAGTCAGACAGCATCCTTCCTCAGTCCCAGCTGCCACGGAACCTGCATCCCTCTGCCAGTCTTCTGAATCCAAAACTTTGCTTGTAGTGACAGACAGTGGTGGAACAAAGTGGCTGAGATCCCCACACAATACAGAATCACACCACATCATAGTTTTTCCATCATCCATTTCCTTTATCTAATCATCAGCATCTCAAGCTATACTTTTTCTCTCTTCTATTTGCAAGTTACTGCATGTAATTCCTTTTCCATATGGCATTAAAATAACCTGTATAAAGAGCTCACTATGACATTACTTATAATGCAAAAGAGATTAAATTTTGGCTCTTCAAGCAACTGCTAGCAAGGTCACATGATGTGTTTGGGTAGCTAGCACTTACCAATGCCCATGGCAAGTAGGCATATAGCTGCTTCTGTGTTTTGGCCTACAAGCCCAATTGCATCAACTTTTAGCAAGACTTTAGCATACTAACTGCTTGGATACTTTTATCCAAATCACACTCTCAAACTGTGGCTCTCATTTTAAGTTAAGTTGCAACAAAGCTTTCCTTGTTGGAATGCAGTAAACTGTTTTCTAAATCAAATACGAAAGGAAAAATTTACAGTGATGCCCAAGTTTTCAAGACTTCTTCAGGGTCAAAAAAATCTCAACACATCATGTCCACTGAACATGACAGCCCTGCCCCAGTTACCTACTCACCACTTTTTTCAGAAGCTCTCCAGACAGATTGTCTATTCTCTCTTGAATGCTTTGGTTTGGATTCATCCCACCTATCTTTAAGCACCTAATGGAGGTATCCAAATTAAAATCTCTATCATCCTTAACACTTAAAGATCAATGAATAAAATGACCCCTCCAAAAAGCAATTCAGTCTCTATTTCAAAGTGTATCAAGGATAAAAAGTGTTTAGCATTAAAGGGCTAGGTTCCCCTCCCTGTCCCCCTGCTAATGCCCTTCAGAAAACATGAGTTCTGTCATTAGCCCAGGAAAGAATCCTAGTGGTAGCTGCTTCTGAGAAAGCACCACAGCACTGTAAGAGTGTCACCGCATACCAGGAAATCACAAAAAGACTTAAACGAGAGGAGCTTCAAGAATGCTGTTTAGTCACAATTATTCATAAAATTCAGTACACGTCTGGCTATTTTCTATCTATTTTCTTTAATATTTCCAGAATGATTACGGAATTACTTTCCTATCTCACCAAGATCTAACAGAAAAAGCAAACCAAGTTCCACTGTTCCTGTTTACTCCAAAAACTTGACTACTGTAATGAATTACAACTTCTAAATATTATACCTAAATTTAGCAATGGCCAGACTATGTCAACTTGTTAGGCTTATATGGCCTTTAATTTTAAGTAGTTTCCCCCCTCTTTGCTGTCTCCACCTATGCATGTATAGACAACACTTACATATATATTTTTTTTAGCTGGACTACCCAAGACAAGCTCTTCAGGCTTCCTCTAGTAAGATATCCATTTCCTCGTTCTTTCTGGGAGCCTGTCTCTGCACATTTCAATTTCTTCTCTTTTCTTCTCAAAACAGATGACTATTTCTGAAGCATACTAAGTAACATCTCATCAGATGCTTGTGTAACACCACCAGTAATTTCCTCTGTCTACTAGAAACATCTTGTGTGGTTGTGTCCCAAGAGCACATATATCTTCTTCATAACTGCACCGTGCCATTTGTTCAGTTATTTCGTACCCTTCTCTAATTTGATCCTTTCAATTATTCAGCCTCCAAGCTTATAACTGACAGCTTGGCTGTAATGCCATAAAGCACAACGCCTCAAATTTCATCCCATTCTTACTACTCCACCCCTCCCAGGAGGCTAGGTGGAAAGAGTATTCTGCACCACAAAGATGTTGCAGATCTCCCCCATGTCTGGGACCCTGGCCTATGAAAACCCCTCAAAATTTCTGTGTAACACTTCTTTCTACATTACAAGTGTTTTTCAAACTTCATGTCATCAACAAATCCTAGCAGCAAGATCCCTTTACATATACCTTTGTCATTAAGTGGATCACGAAACGTAAGACAGATCTGACAATAGATCCATAATGATTCCAATAACGAGCTCTCTCTGAGCTGGTTTCCCCCTCCTCTCAGTTGGGTCCTTTATGTTAGGCCCTCACACACACTCATAATTTCTCTATTAAATCCTAATTTCTCCTATTTAACCAACACTTTGCAATACAGCACCATGTCAGTTACTATGTGCATATTCAGATGCAGCTATAAAAATGTTTTGATGAAAAGAATGTTTTTTCTACATAAAGTCAGCTTGCCACACTCCAGCTTTCAGAGGCATGGTGTGCTGTGCTCCATTCCACTTTCTCTATACCTCATTATCTTTATTTATCCTTTAAGCATTAACGCATCTCATTACAACATCAACATACTGCCAAAAATTTAGGAGGTTTAGACTATGTCAGAAACTGTTACTGTACTTGGGAATGGGCCGCCTGTTTAAAAAAATAAACCAACCAATCAGCCCCAAGTATCCAGCAGCAGTGCCTGCTGTAGGCACTAGTGGTGAGGAGCTGCTTCACCAAGCAGCCCTCCTACCTCTCACTTCATTCTCCCTGCATCCATTTCCTCCACTCTAACTGGCTTTTGAGACATACACCCCCCTCACCTTAGCTTTGTTCTCTGGCCAAGCAGTCCCACAACTCTGATTTTATGCAGGTTATGTAAGGATTTCTTTTCCTTCTTCTGTGTGTACTTTATCTGTGGTGGAGGATTATAATATAAAATATGTAAAGGGTGAGTGTCATGAGGATGGAGCCAGGCTCTTCTCAGTGACATCCAATGATAGGACAAGGGGCAATGGGTGTAAGCTGGAACATAGGAGGTTCCACATAAATGTGAGGAAGAATTTCTTCACAGTGAGGGTGACAGAACACTGGAACAGGCTGCCCAGAGAGGTTGTGGAGTCTCCTTCTCTGGAGACATTCAAAACCCGCCTGGACATGTTCCTGTGTGACCTGATCTAGGTATTCCTGCTCTGGCAGGGGGGTTGGACTAGATGATCTTTTAAGGTCCCTTCCAATCCCTAACATTCTGTGATTCTGTGATTCTGTGATTACCTGTTTTGAAGACCTTCCTAGGCAGCAGGCATAACACGAAACAAACCATCAGCTCCCTAGAACTGTCTGATTTGGATCCTACAAGGAGATGATTAAAAAGACCCTAGAAGATCAGTCCTGCTTAGCACTTAAAATATGATTAGGGCACAGCACTAATACAGAACGGAAAATGTTCTTCAGCTAGCATAACATTAAGGAGAAACATTTCTTTTTTTACTCACTACTGAGCTTTGAGATTATCAAGCAAACTAAAGTGAGTACAGAAAGGAGAAGAATAGCACAGAGAAATAACCCAAACTAACTTGGCTTCCTGGAAAATTCGATTATGTTATACTTCTGCAGTTAACATACCACATAAAATCAATAAAAGCAACACGGGGGAAAAAAAAAAAAAGTGAAAAATGCTAGTTCCTTCTTTTCTCCCACCTCCCTAAGATGGATAACTTAATAGTGCTCAAGTTTTTTGTTGCTGAAGAACATTTCTTATAGTCTTACTATGAAATACAAAAGGCACATCAAGATAAGCTAATAATTTTACAGGATATACTACAAAGTATATGTAAAATGCACGAGGAATATTTTCTTTAAAAGAAAAAAAAAAAAGTAATATCACCAAATATCAGCAGAAGCCCCAAATAAATCCTTAAATCGGTCAAGCAGATGTTGCATCAACTGCAAGGAAACAGCTGCTCTAATGAAAGGTTAAAGTATTTTCTTATTTATAGTACAGCATACCACTGACACATTTAGTTTGAATGTTGGTCTATATATATGCACATATAAGACATCTGTATATTTATATTTCTTAATCTTGGCTTGAACGAATCTTGGTCCCGAGTTGCACATCACACTACCTCAAAGGGTTTGAAGCAAAGAATCCCCAAACTTATCTTTAAATTTAATCTAATTTCCAAAAGCACTGGGAATTTTACTGGCTCACAATTGCTGTACTGCTTACTTTGCAAGCCTGAGAACCTCACTTCAAACAAACTATAGGGGATCTGAAACAAATCTTTCTGGCAAAATGTCACTAACGAAAGTTCATACCTAAAAGAAAAAAGAGCATATGTGTGGTGTATACACATTTACTCAAAGGAAAGTACAGAAAAATAGTCTTGGTTAGGTAGAGAAGTTTTGACACAAAAGCAGCAAATTTCAGTTTTTCAAGTTATGAAAAGATTCTTAGTGGTCTTAGCTACCTTATATCTATTTCCAGTGTTAAAAGTTAGCAAGGAAGTTGTATCTGTATCCCTTGTATGCTTAAAGCCCCTCCACGTATTCATGTCAAGAGAGTCTTGGCCCCGAGGTATGTCTGTGATTCTCATGGCCCTGACAAGTTTGCTCTTCCACAGGGGACATAATAAGGACCATCCTGATTTTTTAAAAATTTATTTACTTTTTTCCTCAGGCTACCAAAGGGAATTCCAGTGTTTTGCTACAGCAAACTGATAAGGATCATGTCCTCACACTTCTACATTATAGCATCAACTGCAAGGGGTTAAGAAGAGTTACAGTGTCAGAAGCAGGATTAAATACAATTTGTGGACTACATCCCCTCTGCACAGTTACATAATAGCACATTCTGTTTGTGATCTCAAGCATGGAAACCTCGCCCTCTATCCCCCCCCCCCACCACAGCCAACACCGATCTCATAGTTACAGCTCCAGTAACTACCCTATCTATTGCATCGCATACACAATAAAGAATTTCAGTGTAGATTATATACTGTAAACAAAACAAAAATTAAAAATACATATATATGCAAAGATTGTAGTAACAAGTGAGTGCACAAGTTTTGGAACAGAAATTTGCATCTCATATAGGCAGATGTAGAGTAAGTTGTGTTTTGTTTGTTATAGGCATCTGCAACAGAGTTTGTTCATTCTTTAAGGCGTAACTACAAAACATCTTAGTGCCACAGTGCTTCTATTTTCACAGCTGAAGTTAAATAAATGTGAAGTCACTTAAACATGAAGAAATGTGAGATTTACAACCTACACGATGTTTCTCATTGTTGAAGTGACTTCCTATATATTTAGTTAAACAAGTTATTTTGTTATCAATTTTATGCTCCAGTAGCAGCTTAAGGTTCCTCTCATCTTACAACTGAAATGCAGAGAAGTGCCATACTGCCACATGCTATACAACCCCAAGTTTAAACTAACTGCTTTTCTTCAGCTGTTCAAGATTAAAATACATATGCAAGACTATTTTTTTTCCTTTTCTTAATAGATGTGAAATTGAATTAAAAACTAACTATGGACCAGAAGGGAAAGCAACGAGATAAGAGCATTCAGAAGACTAATTCATGCAGAATGAAGTTTCACTTCTCAAAATCCAACAAGTTCAAGTCTATAATTTTAAGAAATAAATTTGTTCTCAAAAGGAGCATCAAAGATTGCTAATGACTTTAGGCCAAAGAGAAACCTCACAGGACCAAGCAGTACACCTTGCTGACTGAACTCCCCAGATTCACCTAAGAGATTAAACCAAGCCTGAATAATGGTCTAAGTGAAACAGCAGCATTACACAGGCCAAGCCAGCAGGGACCTGCAGGTTCTGGACTCCAGTTCACTCCTGAAGTAGATATATCATCTCATGTAATCCCTTCTGGAAATGTATCCACCTGAATATAATGAAGAACTTCAGTTTTTACACTCCCTGGAAGGCTGCTCTAGAACCTAACTGTCCTACTGAGTGGAGCTTTCTTCTAATTCCCAGCATAAGTTTATTCTTGGACATGTTACATTCACTGATGCCAGACCTACTTTGTGCTTTAGTTATAATAGGCTTTTTTACCCCTTGGGGTTTTGAAGGCTTTCTTCTAGATCTGCACACAAGGACACTCTTTGCATAAGTAAACAAGCAAAGGTTTTCCTCATTAACAGGCTGCCCCTTGGTGTGATCACTGTCTTCAAAGCTCTGATGCACATCAACAGAGGTTAAAGCAACTGGGCTTGGTTAGCCTGGAGGCCTGGTGGGCACCTATTAGTAATTTATGCATAGGAAGGCTGCTAAGTCAACCACCTCTTTACTGAGGTCCAAGACAGAAGAACAAGAGGCAGTAGCCATAAATGGAAACAAGAGGCTTTGAACTGTGGTAAGGGAAAAAAGTTTTCCACTGCTTTGACGCCCTCAAGGTGATCCCTCAGAGATGCTCTGGAAGCTCCGTCCTTGGGGGTTTGCAAGACCCAACCGACAAAGCCCTGAGCAACCTGGTCTGAATTCAGTGGTGATCCTGCTTCCACCAGCAGGAGGCTGGGCTAGAAAATTTCTCAAGGTCCTTTCCAAAGTGAGTGATTGTACAATTCACTTTAATCTTTATCTGCTTTAGTTTTATTTTTCTTCAGCATGCATGATTAAACAAAATATTTCAGGAATTTATAAAATTATAGATGAGATTATACTAGAACCTCCTTAAATTGACTGCAATGTGTCTCCGTTTTCCATATAAACATCACAACTGTCTCACATTTGCAGCGTAGTAACCTTGCAGTGCTGTTCTCTAGTCTGGTCATTTCCATGACGTAAACCTTCAAGCTGGGATTGCAAAATATTGCTGTTAACTGCCCATGATATTTTTATATTAATGCAATTAATTTTGTTTGTATTCAGTCTTTGAAACAATCCAGTCTTTTCCATACAACACCATGATGATCTTTCTGTACTGTTGATGAAAATTTGGAGGCACCATCAACAAATTTCATCAACATACTGATTGGCCTTGTGTCAATGACATAAATGAAAGCATCAGAGAGACAGCTGATCCAAAAACTAATCTTTGAAGAATTACACTAAGCATAACTGCCAGCCTGACGCTTCCACATTGAACACTGTATCTTACCATCTTCTCCACACACTCTATCAAATCCTGCCTTCCCAAACCACCCTTTTCCTAGCAACATCAGCTACTCACTGACGTCCAGACAGATTAAGCCTCTTCTGCAGCTCCCTCATCTGAAAAACACTCTCCTTTCAAAGAAAATCGCTAATGAATCTGTTATAATCTAACTGGGTAAACATATATTGTGAATTTTAGTTCATCATTTCTTCCCTGCTCCTTTTCAACATCCGTCTTGAGGCAGTTATTTGTCTGTTAAATTCAAAGTCTCTCTCTATATCCTTTCACTTATTTAGCATGCAGATATTTTATACCTTTAATGTCTTCGACCTGGAGAAACACCAAGCATGCAAATTCTTCAGATATGCTCCTTATACTAACCCAGTACAGTCAGTTTAATCAGCATCTGCCCCCTTGAAATCAAAAACATTTATGTACTCTACTTTGTTTATTCTTCCATTTGATTTTAACTGTATCAGCTCGTGATCGTTGGTTCCAATGTCATTTTCCCAAGCAGCTTTCTGAAGATTTTCATAACTTCCTGTGAATTTAAGAGACACATCTTGAATAATACTAGCTCCTTCTTGGCCAAGAAACTATCTGGTAGAGGGACTGAGATGCAGGTGCATAAGGTAAGAAAGTAAGTGAGCACAAACCATGAATCTGTAGCCTAACAATGCAAGCATTCTCATGAGAAAGGAGATCCTTAAGACTGGATGCTTGTTCAAGAGTCACTTGGTAGAATAAATAAAACTATAGTCCCTGTGAATCACACCTCTAGACACTTATTTTCACCACATATCTTATAGGGAACACAGGTAAATTAAATGCGCTTCCCTCAACTAAACACCTAAAATTTACATTTGGCAACACTCAGAACCCCTGCATTTAGCTTTAGATGCACAAATGGGCTTTGCTCTACCCTTACAATACCTTGGAGCCTTGCACCTATAACAAGTTTCCTTCATATCAGGAAAAAAAATGGACACTGACAATTCATGTTACTTCTCATGTTCCTCGTGGCTGAACAAAGCTCTGCAGTTTCATTGCCAGCCAGCTGACAGACTTGCATCACTCATTCAAAGCCACACCACTTGTGGAAGTAGGGCAACCCCAACATGACACCATGAAGTGTGACAGCACCTCACATCACTCTATTCAAGACTAAGGTGAACTTCATAACCAGTTCCAATTACATACTCATCTTTAGGTTACTACAAAGAGAAACAAATATGGTTTTATGTGCAACTGCTTTCTCAAACAAGGAATGGCTAAGGCAACATTGCACTGACAAAAACTAAGTAAGCAAATTTCAGAGAAGTTTTAAGTGAAGGGAAAGAGAAAACCAAAATGAAGCATAATCAAATTTTATTTAGAGGAGGAAAAAGCAAAATCCTATAAGCATTTAACTTGGTAGCTATGATAGGGCCAGCTGTTTCTATGGAAACTACAACATCCTTGAACTTAAAATCAGTGTTTGGTCATACTTCATCCATTTCCTCACTTCAGTTCAAATTAACAATGGCAATATATTCTGCAATATCCTCCTATGAGTTCCAGGGTTATCTTTTAGGAAGAAATATCTAGGAAACACTGTTATTCAAAATAAATTAATACAGATACTATCAGAAGTAACCAGTAGAAAATAATGGATTTCAGTGGAATTTACATACCGTTTCCTTTACTATCATGACTATTAGCATTCCCGGGACAAGGCTGGTTTTACAACCTCCCCCCTTTTATTTTTTGACAATAGGTGAGGTGAACACAACACACCAAAGCACCAGCTGGAGCTAGTTAAGAATTTTCACTTAAAATCAGTTTTAATAAGAAAGTAAAAACAGAAGAATAACCTTTTCTTGAAACATACCAATTCTATCAGTAAAAGATTTTTCAATAATTTGATGAAATAAGAGCCACAAATGTCTATCCAGGAATAATTTCTCTCCCAGCCGTACAAGGTAACAGAGGTACTCCATTAACTGAAAAAATGCCAGCACTCAAGCATCTGGTCTTCTCCGCTCAAATGACATTTTGTCTCTGTATCCCAGGTGCATGCTTTAGTCATAGGGTACAGAATTAACCTGCTGGCTCCCAAGCGAATCTACTCCAACAGGGAAAATTCAGAGAAAGATCTACTCTGATCACTCATTAGCCAGAGACAGGGCAGTTTCACCCTGCACAAGCAAAATAAATTTATGTTATGATAAGACCATCATAATCCTAATATGTAAATTGCAACATACAGAAGACAACGTTTTGGAATTGAGCTTTAATACAAATAGGTAGCAAAACTGGCAGAGAGAATTAACCACATTGCATTCAAGCTTACTGTTTTCAAAGTTCACCCTTTCAGCCCAGTGTTGGCACAAGTGTATTTTTGCTTTGAAATAAAGTGACTAAAACACTTAACAGAGAAACTGATAAACTCAGATTAACATGAAATTTTTATAGAGATTATTTTAGCAATCATTATACCACTCAACCGGTCATTTCAAAACACAAGAGTGGAAAAAACCTGCATCAAATGACAATGCACACATGAGAAGCTCGTGCTTGCGGACTGAACCAGTTAGCTCTGGTGAACACAGGCACAGGGAGGTGGTTTGATAAGTCCAGTGTTTTAGAGCTTCTGCTCTCAGGAGGGACCCCACTGAAACTGGAACCAGCCCATTCTGGAGCGACATATCATGGGGGTCCCTGGCCTGTAGCACATGGAGACAGTAATGAAGCAGCAAACAACACAGGCTTTTGTGTGACTTCGTCAGAACACACATACAGTAACAGCAGAGAAGAACATTCCAGGTTTTCTTTCTGAAATAGGATAGAGTGTAAGTAGGAGACAGAAGGTGGTGTCTGTTTCTATATTTTCATTCTCTGTCTCCCTAAAAATACTTTCCAATGACATGCATCCCAACATTTAACTCCAGAATTTAAAAGTGAAATCTGTGTGTACCATCTGTGTTACCATCCTGCCATCTCTTCTCAAGAGCTGCCCCTGGATAAGCCCATGACCTTGTTTTCACCCTCTCATATCAGTTGGTATTTAAAGCTTAGAAGTTCACTACACAAATATGAACACTGATAATGCTAGGCATTTACTTAAATTTCGATTTAATTCTGATATAACTCAAGATTTGTTCTAATGTATTCTATAGGGAAAGTATTTACATAATATTTTAAATATTATTTAGGACAGTTCAATGTTATCCTTAAGAAGAGAGGTGCAAGACCATTAAGTTTGTGAATCCTTATTTTGTGAAATGCCCTACATCTCAGATTTGAAAATGAGTACTACTGCTGCTGATAACAAAGGAGAAAATACAATTCCAAGGAACCAGTGTCATACATAGCTTCTTTTCCCAAGTCCCAGGGGCAGACAGATACCCTCCATCCTTTCTTCATCCCCAATCAATTTTTTTTCCTATCTATCTTTAACCAATTTTGTGAGGCTCAATTTGATTTAACCCACAATCCTAGAAGTTTCAGATGCAGCTGTTCCATGGTTACAAAGAATAAAAGAAAAACTAATGATGGGCAGGGAAGAGTATACTGAATGCTCTGAGCGTGCACTCTGGGAAAACAAAGACAGAAAACTGAGTTTCCTGCTGCATAACAGAAACTTTGAAAACTGCATACAATATACCTAGGCTGGGAGGTATTACAATTTTATAACCCGAATAGGTCAGTAAGACCATAGACAATGCTGAAAGCAGCCTTTCAGTTACAGCCTGGATGAAAACAAACATCAGCTTCAATTTGACCAGAAACTAACTTCAGCGAGAAAAAAAATGTGAACTCAAAGAAAACATTAAAAATACAGGGAAAAACTGACATTTCAAGGGAGGTGGTATTAACTGGAGGCAATCAAAACAAAGATAATTGCAAGCAGCACATGGTCATGGATATCATAGTTCTACATGTTAATTTTCAAGAAAGACAGTGGGATTTTTTTGGGTTTGGTTTGTTTTTTCTTGAAATGAAGTTTTAAAAAGTGCGTTCTCATTTTAAGCTATTTAAACATAAAACAACCCACATATTGGGCTCGCTGCATTCCTGAGTTAATCTCTATTGCAAAAGTCCAACTGCTCTTCCCCCTGCTCCCACTTTCTACCATGCAAGACAGGAACAGCAATTAGGGATCACTTCAAAAGTTAATGTATATAGTATATATATTCATTTTTCAATTCTCATCAAGAAGACACAAGTAACTAGCTAACTTAGAAAACTCCCTGGAAAATTTTCAAATAAGGAAAAAAAGCATTTATTTAAAAAGGAAAAAAAGATACCCACGCCACTTTCTTAGAAATGAAAGGTCTGCTCCTTAGCTCCTTATGAGTGCATGTTCATGAGATGATACTTCTCCTCAGAAACAAATTAATCTCCAACACAAAGCCTATTTTTAAAATGTGCTACACCTCAGACCCCAAAAAAGGGACAGTGAAAGCCAAATACAAAAACAGTCTGATTTGGAACAGAAGAGAAATAATGGAAGAGCAAGGAAACAACCTCCTGAATCCAATTTTGTCTTCTATTTTATCTTGCAAGAACTTTCGCATTATGTGATGCAGTTTACTGTGCTGTACAAAAACCACACTGCAACTAAGTAGAAGATTATAGCTAATATAAATACTATTCACCATTTAAACTAGACACAGCTTGAAAAATTCTAGGAAAAAAAAGTCACTCCCTAAATACAAATAGAGAGTAACGTGGTCCCCTGAAAGTGCCTTCATATAGCTCTAAGCTATTAATAAGAACATTGTATGAATAAAAAAAAAAAAAAGCTTCCCTAAGATTTTTCAGGACCTACATCCCAATGGAAATGCCAGCAATAGGACCTAAGTTTGCAGCTTCTCACTTTGGAGTCATTTTGGGTATCTGCTGACAGGTCCTTCACCTTCTATCATTCTGTATCTTGGTCAGCACTTAAGTATTAAATTTTTCAAGACTTGAGAGAATAAAAAACAAAATGGAAAAAAGTCTTAAATATCTTTTAAAACATTAAAGAGGCAAGTAGTTGCACCTCTGACATACAGATGTATGTCAGTTCATTTGGGTGGAAATATCAAAATTAAATTTTTATTATTAGCTACTGATTCCTAGCTTCTCTGGGCTTACTGTGTATCATGGCACTCAGCCAAAGTTTTGCCATTTCAAAGCACTATCTAAATCACCGAGCTGTGATAATTAAAGGCAAGAGACAGGGCATTATATATTTTTGTCTCCGATGCAAAAGATTAGACTTTAATCAAAAAGGATGTTTTGATGATCACAGATTTTGTTTACTCTAGCAAAAGCAAGCAACTCTGATATCAATGAGAATACAACCTTTTCTAATTGTTTTCCTCATCAAATAGCCCAGAGAAAACACTGAATTATGTGATAAGAGATCAAGAACTGTGATGCTGATGCCAATTTATTCAGAATACAACTCTTCAAGAGCAAACAGCTTGACCTTGACCTATGCCTGTACTTCTCAGAACAGAATAATGAACGCTCTTTACCTTCCATTTTTTCCTCAATGAGTTACCCTTAATGTTCTACAAAAATGTAAGACATGTTTATATAAAGCTTACATGTTTTTGTTCTGTTTAAATATTATGGCACAAATTCATCCCCAAGCTAAGCCTGCTTGAAGTCAACTGACTGAAGTTAATGGAGTGATATCACAAATAAGGTCTGATCCAGTTATTTACTGGGCTCTGCATTCATTGTTGAATACTAAAAGGCACAGCTTATCCACCTTTCTGCTACTGCAGAAAGTCAAGTGCTTGCGTTCTCCCAACCAGCTGGCAGTCTAATAGTCATTCTTATCCTATTCCCATCATGAAAAGCACTAGCACGTCTGGACTGTCTACTAATGACTAAAATAGTTAAAGCTGCCCTTTCATTTTGGCCTCCTCCTTCTCTGGTATTGTTAAGCCTTCTTCAGCATCAGAAGCCTACAATTTACCGGTTGTTAGCTTACTGCTTGACTTCCATGGGTGAGCTAGGATACTGATGCAGTATCCCTGTACGTCTGCCACACAGTTTTGTGAAGTACTTGCCAACACTGTAGTCAAGCGCTTCCAAAGCAGACTGCATCTGCCTGGCAAGGTACCTGCACCTTTTTCATCCACAGGAAGAGTTTTCCTCAAGAAAACTAGATACTAGTGAGGAGGAAGAAAAAAAAAAAAAAAAAAAAAAAAATCTTTTTTCTTTCTTTATTTGTCTTGTATGCCCAGAGTCTACACAAAAAGCATTATTTTACATAAAAATGCTTCCTTCTAGCCCTCCAGAAAAATCCATCTATATACAAATATACATAAAAAGCACAAATTTAAGATCCAATTGATATTCAGGCATCTTCTAAGCATAAATATCATCTTGGTCTAGGATCTCACTAAACCCTTAGCAGGAGGGGAGAAAAATGCTGCCGTCTTGAAGGCATTACAGTCTTTTAATCGGTAGCAATTATAAGCAACACCAGTCATGGCTCTCAGTTCTTACGGCATCAACAACTACATTATAACAAGCCATCTGCTCTGTGTCAAAGTAGTGAGTAAGGTTGGCTTCTGTGAATCTCGGGCAACATGTGTTCTAGCTTGCATCTTAATTACGGTTTACAAAACACTATGTATGGACAAGTACAGAGGTATGTTATTGAAAGCTCTCCAAAGTATCTATGATTCTTACCTTTAAACCAAAAAATAATTAGTATTACTTCCCTGAACTAGTTTATTTGAATCTATATACATAGGCAACAGGAGAATAAACCATTTAACAGGCATTTCTCCTCATACATTGCGACTTTTGCTAGAATAAAATAATTTTAGACTTAAGTTGGATTCCCAGTCCTAAACTCTCCACATGTTTTTAACACATGGTCAATACAGTTAGCACATACTACTCACCATCCTCTGCACATCCGAGTTCTTTGCGACACGGAGAAGACCTGGCTCTATCTTCCCCTTTTGTTTCTCATATACTCAGATTGTTAGCTTTTCAGAATAGCTGCTTGTTTTGCTTTATATAAAATACTTCCAGGCTATAGCTCATTTACAGAACAGATGTTTTAAGAAAGTGTTTTATTAATAGTTCCATAAATTCTAGAATGGGTTTTAAAGACTCTCTCACCCACTTTTTTCATTAAGGCAAAAGGCATGACAGTCTAGAGAGATAGCATCACTGACCGACCATGTTATGAAAAATCTTACTGGTACCACTAGTTATGCCTAACTATAGTTAATAGAGAATAATTTCCCAAACAATTACTAAACTTTTGTAAATATCTCAATTGAAGCATAACTTCCACGTTACAAGAAACAGTAAACACTCTCTCCCAAAACCAAACAAGCCAGAAAGTCTTCTTTCTTACTGGGACTCAACGTATTCAGCTAAGAGCTGTGGATAGATGATCATGACAGCTATGATGACCAATCTTTACCGAAAATAATGATTAAAAAATGAAAAAAAAACCAACCACACAACCAAAAAACCAACAGAGAAAACACCTTTTAATTACAGGAAATGCCATATATTTGTGTTTGCTGTCATGACGTGACAGAAGTTAAAACAACTATGGTTTTGCAGAGAAGAGTATAAGAATAGAATTTAGCAATCTCTCTGTCGGGAGATGCATCTGTAAGTGTAGATGCATCTGTAAGTGTGAATGGTTTTTTTGGGGAAATAGGTATGTATGTGTTGACTGAATAACAATTCTGTGCATACAGCTTGAATGTTAACACTGATATAGTTCAGAAGATTCCAGTTATCAGTGAATTGATTTTCTCGCTAATTACTAAGTCACAATTACAGCACAGTAGTAAAACTGTAGATATAACTACTTCGTACAAAAGGTCTAGCATACACTCACAAGACAGTATAGAAAATACAGCTGCTCTATAGGAAGAGAATGGAAATCCACACAACTATTTCATTCTTTCCAATGGTTTGGGAGACAAATCAGTATACAAAGCTGAAAGGAAGATCTGGCATTTAGAAAGAAAAGTGCATTTGTCATACAAAACAGCTATCAAGAAAACTATTGTCTTAAGCTACCCATGGCTTGGGCAACTATTCAGCTGAGAGTCAATCAGCATGAACCTGCGACTAGTGATACTGTCACTTAGTGGTGCCGGACACAACTATGGCATCATCTGCTTTTCATATTAACATTCTCATTCAGAAATTAGTTTTCAAATAACAGAACCAATTCTCATGTTCATAACTATTTCATTGATTACTTCAACAGGCAAGACTGTTTACTTATAATAAATAGCCTGTTAAATTATAAAAAATAAGTGCTGCATGAACACTGTGCACTGTTTACACTACAAATCAAGAATGGGAGTAGCTGGGTAAGCATACATTGTGCCAGATACTGCTAGGAGCTAAACATCACCACTTTATAGGAAAGTTCAATCTTGTCACCTCGGAAATATATTTGTTAGTGTGTCAGCTAATTGATAGCTGAGTACCACCTGAGACTGTTCAGTTCTGATTTAGTCTAAATAAGTGTGATGCTCAAAAAGTTACTTTTTTTAATTTAAGACATTATTAAAAAGTTTGAAATCACTACAAAGCAACTAAACAAGGCAGCCCAGAGAAGAATGACACAGGAAACTGGTAAAAGTGGAAAAAGATGACAGGCTATAATAAGTTGTGAAACCTGGAAACTGTCTCCCTGGAAAAAAACAAACAGCAGCAACAGGAAGAAAATCAAGTACAATGGTGATGGTGGCACAGAATGAGACTGATGTCCATCAGCTGCAATCTTTGTACAGCTACATGAAGCCTATGAGGCTCCACGTCATGAAAAGTAACTGGTCACAAATATTCATAGCCAAGCAGTAAAAAATAAGTAAAACCAAGGTACTAAACATCTGAGCCTCTCAAGTTCCAAACCTTTGACAGAAATATCAGTTAAATATACCTAACCTGCTATGCCCCAAATAAAATCTTGCTCAAAGTTTCTCTTAACCAAAGGTTCTGAAACTTTTAAACAAATATCAAAGATCATACTCTATTCTGGCACAAACTAGTTTCATATTTTGAAAACTGAAGCACAGAGAACTGTAACAGTAAGCAAAACTTCCCTCTTCAAAACCCATGGTGTTCTGGACCTTTCCGATACGTGCCTCAAAGGTAGGATTAAAAAGTTTAATTAGCTTTTCATGCAAGTACTATACCAGCTGATCATACTCTCCTTCCTCCCCAAGTGCGTCAGTAAAATCATCAGGGTACTATTTGCTCTCTGAAGAGGAGATCATTATTGTGATTACCTGCTAACAGCCAAATCTCAAAAGCCACCTTGTCACTTTCTTAAAACAACATAGGACAGATCGCATGTATGCACGTACAGTAAGCAGCATAGACCTCAGTCTTGCACCCACCCAAACTCTGAAACAGAGAACACATCCGTTCTCCATAATCCATTTTCCTTTCTTTAGATGTGAAGGGAATGGACTTCATTCACAATAAACTAAAATCCTTACATTAAGAAATGTACTATTACTTACACTACAAACACTTATATACTACATAGAGATACGTAACAGATTAACATAATAGAACAATCTTCAACACACTAAATATCAAAGTAAGAATAAGCCTCCATAAAAGTATTTTATGAAAATCAGTGCAAGAGAAGGGTAAACAATCTGAGACTTCAAAACAGAGATCAAACACAAGTGCATGTAAGAAAATAGCTTAAGTAGTGAAAAAGTGACTACTGTTCTTAAAAACACAGGTGTTTTATCTGGAATACACATACTGAGTCAATCTAGTTGCATTATAATGAAAAATAACTCACATTCAATGCCTCTGTGAAAAATTAAGATACACTATCAATAAAAGTAAATTCTACAGGAAATGTAAGTCTACATACAATACTAATAATTTGCACTTTCCCAAAGATAAAAGAAAACCATGACAGTATTTCAATATTACATCATAGAATGCTTGTCAGCTCTCAAGTTTAAACTTCTCTAAAACTCCTGAGACACTTCCTTTGCAACTCAAATATTACTGGCATTTTGCAAACACCTCCTCTACCTTTCCCTGTTAACACCTCTGCTAAATAAACAAGAGTAAACGTCCATATACTAGGAAACACTTCCATAATTATTAATTGCTTGTCAGAATGAAAACTACTTAAGGAGAACACTAACTTGCAGATGGATCTCCACACAGGGTACTTCACAGCAATACTGCCCAATGTAGGCAGTTACTACATTGCAGTCTAAGAATCTCAAAGTCAACCCAACTAAATCTACTCCAATTTGAGAAGTTTCCAAAATTTTCAAATTTGCTACATCTAACTTTTAATGCAGATTTTAAAATTAAGGTAAAACAAGATATAAAGAGTATTCTGTCATTTTGCAACAAGGGGTGAAGTTATAAAGCAATAAAACTGGGAGGGGGGAAAATAAAAAGTTGTTTAGAACTTCTCTTGCTTTTTGTGACTGAAGGAATAAAAAAAATACCATCAAAGATCAATCCAAGCATCCACCCTGGTTGGGAGTCATATTTTGACACAATCCTATTCTGGATATCTCAGAGAAAGGAGTAAAATATTTATGGGGAGTCTCAGTTCTACAGTGCCATACCTGAAGGATGTTTTCCTGCCTTCAATGACCAGTTTTGGCTCTTGAAAATTAACAGCTCAGATTGACGCAAGTAATTCTTACTAAATTACATCTTTTGCCTCATTAAGACAAACTAGTAAATTCTGCTGAATACTTACCTCACACAACCTTTCTAGCCTTTAAATCTGACAATTCATGTGCCTCACTGTCCAAAGACAAATATCAATTCCTACAGCACTTTCCCATCCTTTTTCTTACCTCAAATGAAGGATTAACCATATTTTTCATGTGCAAGAAGGTAGTTATTCAGCATGTGACCCACTCAAGTTTGGTCTATTTTTAAAGACTATATTTAATCTAGAGTATCCTTTTACCCCCAAACCAGCATTTTTACCCTTGCATATACCTGAATTTCACATTTCTCCTTGAATTTAAGGGCTAGTAACAATTCATAGCTCCTCAGAACACAGTATTTTCTAAGTTAATGCTTCATAGTAAACATAATTCACAATGTGATACTTCCATGTATATATAAAGTTGAAGTCAAATACAACTGCACTAACTTACATGGGGAGGTTTGAAAGAGTGTAACTTTGATCTTTCTTTAAATACTGATAATCGTTACCACAGAAGACATGCACATACACACAGAAAAAACACTTCAGAACTCTGCAAATTGCAACACAAAATCAAATGTTTCTTGCCTACTAATTATTTTTTCTGTGGTTTGGTAACAGCACTTGCACAGAGGGACAGTATTTGTGGTAAGCTAAATGAACAGAGGGACATAAATCAAAAAAGTATTTCACCCTACTTCTCTGCTTCACATTCACAGACACTCCTCAGTTAAAGGTTTCCAAACTTTCCAAAGGAAAGCACAATGGTAATTAATACTCCCTTGTCATTACACTGCTTGTTTCATCAAGGAAAGAACTATAACTGACATTGCAAACCACAAGAGACAGTCTTTTGGTTTTTTTCCTCCTCTGTCTCAATCAACTAAGCTGTCCTCTGAACAGATGCTGAGAGTCCAACTAACACTGATACGATCAATAGGAAAAGATTACAAGAGAGACCTCTGCATCATTTCTACGTGCTTGAAAGGGACCTGGAAGTTTGACTTACAGCTCCTCAGGCTGCTGCTTCCAATGCCTCGGAACAACAGGCTGAAGCCAAACAGATTCTCCTAAAGAGTTGTTACTGCTTCGTAGAAAAGCATTAAAAAGAAAACCAAAGAGAATATTAATGATGACAAGCTGCTAAATGGACCCCCTTCCATCCCCTTCTGTCTCTCCAAAAACACACACATACTGTCATCTGGTTTTTCTCCTGCACAGAAACCAGTGCAGATAGAAACACTGAGAAATACACATAAGGGAAAAAACTATTCTATAAGCAAAGTAGCAAGATTAACAGCTGGAAGCATAAGCTCATGCCAACACGCCAAAGGCATATGCCTCAACCTAAGAAAGCCTTCCATTTCCATTTTGAAAGCTGTGCTGTACCTGTGCACACTTCAGATAGTTTTAGTTAGACATATTGTCCCTGGAAATGGGTGTAAAAGTACTACTCTAAATACATGCTCTTAGTTTGAGCTTAGGAAAAAAAAAACAACCCACCAAATATTTTTCACCAGTGTCTTCCACAGGCAGTGGTTCACTGGGCAGAGAATAAAACTACTGAACTATCAGCTTCCAAAATTAACAGATTTTCCTTTAACAGATGTTAAGCACTAACCAAACTAGAACCATAATAAGCTGTCCAGGTTCAGGCACAGCCAAAGACCTCACAACCTCTGATCAACAGTGCTTAGTAAGGAGAACAACTTGCAGTTATTCCAATGGTACTTCAAGAATTGTAATACATATTTTTACGTTAGCTACTTTTATTTTTTTTAAGTGTGCCCTAGCATAGAAATTGTATTACTAATGAAAATGTTTTACCCTTTGCACACGTTCAAGTATGAAAGCAGTACAAAACACAGAAGAAATATTTAGTTTCTCGAAATAACACATATTGCTTCCTGTTCTATAAAAGCAAGCATTAAGTGCTTGTGAACTATAAATAAATAATATCTTTTAATAGATTAGTTATTTTTACATACAATAAAGGGTTAGTAGAGTTGTTTTGGTTTTTAAACAGTCAATTATTTTAATTGCTCTTGAAACAATAAAATTACATTTTTGATGTATAAAACTGCAGGTTGTACATCCACCCCAAGCTTGTCCAGAAAACTATTTTTAGAGATAGACAGACATACATTCACTGCATTAGTAATACACACGGTGTTAGAAGGAAACAGATAGCTAAGACTGACCAAGGTTTCCTATTGAAGCCTTCTGCCACTGATTACACTTCATATTCTGAGAATCCCACCTGTGAGGCTGAGATGTTTCTACACTGGTTCTCACTTAAGATAGGGCTTGCTCTGTTTGTCCAAAAGGAGGACCAAAATGAAATGACCACTTCTGAGAGAAGTGAAGGGACAAGGAAAAAGGAGAAGCACTGCCACAATTTTTTGAAAAGCAACTTTTTAAATTAAAAGTTTGACACAATTGTATCAAGACAAATGGAAATAAATGCACAGGTCCAGTGGTACGGCTTGAGTGATGTACCGTATGTTCAACGTTAACTGATGATCCGTACAGAGCTATCTTCTAACTCGAGAGAAGAAAATTCATCTATTTACAGTTATCTTGGAAAACACATCAGAACACACCATTTACTCCTTCCTGAAAGAGTTACATCCTAAAGGGAAGCTTCACAACAAGTCATCCTTTGCAGATGTCATTTCAGCTGATAGCTTTCTGGTAATTAATTCATTGGCCAACATTACTGTCTGTAGATAAGGTTTATTTCCTACTCCATTTCACAAGGAATTAGATGCAACTACATAAAGAAGTAAATACAACTGAAGATACCAACCACCCACTGCAATACAGGGAAGTATATAATGCTGAGGAAATCTTTATATGAGCATTACGTATCATATTCCGTTTCCCTCATGAATCACCTTATACAATTAACTTTATGTTTTCCATGTGGGTAAGTTCTTGCTCCTTGGGGGAAAAAACCCAGCACAAATCACTAGAAAACACATATTACATCACCCTTCCTGTTTGACTGTGACTTGTCAGAAAGCCAAAATCCAATTTATTTCCAGAAGGTGAACAAGAACTGCAATAAAATACTCTGATGACTCTGTTTAATCCCTACTCTCCTCTGAGCTGCTGTGATCCTCTGTGCTCTTTGCCCTCCCTGCCTCTTACAACACTGCAGCTTCCTATCAATTTTCTTATCTATTTCTCTAACTTTTCCTCCCTTCAGCAGTGTTTTCTATTTACCAGCACTCAGTCCAAGGGGACTCATTTGTATTCACACATTTTTCTGTCATTATACATCAAGCAACTTTCCCTCAATTTAGTCTCCTACATATGTGACAATTCATTTCATCTGCAGGTAGCTCAGTCTCAGCGCAATCCAAAGTATGCCTCTATTTTACCTTTAAACTCTTTTCCTACTTGTACCTACTACTACTGTTCCGTTTTTCTGACTGCTGTGAGTACCTGCTGACCAAGACTTTCATCATTCAGATGCACTTTACAATTTCCAGATTGCTTTTAGTTCCCTCCCTCCCCCCCTTATAAATATAGACAGACACTGTCCACCTTTTCCTTACTTATCTGTATCAGACAACATAGGTTACTTAGAGTTGCTATGAAACAAGAATCTGAAAGATTTAGATAAAGATCTCATTAAGGCTTTTCCATCACATCCATTGAAAAATGGCAGATTATAGGCCCAAGTGATGACAGAAAGCTCATACTGCCCACATAACCAGAACAGAGGTAAAGCATATGGCTTTAGGCCCAGTTCTGCTGGAGCTAATCAAAGATGTGTCAGAGGGACAGACAGATTTTAGCTGGACCAGGAGACAAGCCTGGACTAGAGGTTTTCATACAAACCTGGCAGCAGATGGCTCTGTCTGTGATCAAGGAAATCACAGAATCACAGAATCACAGAATGTTAGGGATTGGAAGGGACCTTAAAAGATCATTAAAATGTTTGGTAAAGTCATAGCAGGGAAAGACGGAGCAGAGACAGGAGCACAGACACGACTGAGCAAAGTACCAAGGACAAAGTGTCAAGAAATCTCTGGAAGAAAGCCTGGAGTAAGAGTTAGAGTCATCTAAAAACAATGCAATAAAGACGTTGCAGAATAAAAAAAAAAAAAAAAAAACAAACAAAAAAACAAAACAAAACAAAAAAAACCAAGAGAAAATAATGTTATAGCATCCCTGAAGGACAGACCACCTCAAATCCATTATTACCCCAAAACTGTAATTTATAGCCACACCTGGTCCCAAATCTACAACCAATTCTGAGATATATACATTTATCTCATTTAAGTGATAGTAACAAGGGTGTTACTTAATGAATGTTGGACACAGACGATGTAGTTGAAGATGACATTTCTCTCAAAGATTTACAGGCATTAGAGTGAGTACAGAAGGAGAAGTTTTTGTCTTCTTTAGTTGTTATGAGCAGGGCAGAAACAATTGGAAATGACACCTGATAAAACAAAACTGCAGTTCCATCTTCAAGAAAGCAAGAAAGTACTTGTGCTAGCACAGTGGAAGACATTCTCTGAAGCATAAATTAAGATGTTTCAAAGGAGAGATAAGATATGTTCAGAGCCTTTCAGGATTTTTAAAAAGGCAGGGATTTAAACAATAAAAAAATTAAAAAAAAAAAAAAAAATTAAAGAGGTTCCAGGAGAAGCAACTACATATGGAAAACGAGACAAAAAGACAGCATCTCTGTCAAGGTGGGTTACCAGAAATAAAATATGGCAAACCATCTGGATACAAGAGGGAGGTGTTCCAAATTCAATCTTAATGTAAATCAATTAACTCTTTCATTTCTGTACTTACATTCTTTATATCATTTACGCTTTCTATTTGAAATGTTAGAAAACACACTGTACTTACAATTTTACCTTAACCCTGATTTGATTAAGAACTATTTTAAAGGTAATTTATTTTAAAAAAAGCAGTCATTCAACCTACAGATATGGCCAATGAAGCATCTTTACTTCCATGCATATTCTGCAAGCTATCCAATAAAGACATACCCTCAGAAGCTGCAAGGGGTGGTTTGGTTCACCATGGATCAGGAAAAGGAGGAAGCTCTTTTACTAACTGTAATGATCAGAAGACTTCTGTAGCATGCAACAAGACAGAGGAAAGTAAACCTGAACACTAAAGACATGCAGCAAATTTATGAATGAGTCAAAAAAGTTTCATATAGATAAATGCAAAAGCAAAAAAACCATAATGCCATCAGTTATACTTACAGTATTATTCCCCCCTTAATTCAGACCCTCTCTTGTTCCGACTTATGACCACTGTCCTTCATTTTCCCATCTTTTTACTTCAGTAAAGAGCCTGGCTCCATCTTTCAGATAACCTCCTTGTAAGTACTAGGAGACTGGTGTTAGGTCTCCCCAGGCAGCCAACCCCCAGCATCCAGCACTCCTGGAGGTTAGGCCACCCCCAGTAGACATTGGTTCTTGCTGAATTCTAAGAAGTTCCTGCTGGTCCCTTTCCTAGCCTGTCTAGGTCCCTCTGAACAGCAGCCCTGCCCTCAAGCAGGTCACCTGCACTTGCAGTTTGGTGTTCACAAACTTAATGAGTCTGTCTCCTCTTTCAGGTCACTGATAAAAGTATTAAACTATCTAGGTCCTACAATAGACCCCCGTGGGTCTGCTTGTAACCAACCCACAGGTAGGAAACCAACCAGTAAGCACTACCTCTTAGGCTTAATGATCCAACCATGAGTTCCCTGTTTAACCAAGGCAGTCTACTGGCTCATCTACTCATTTTCCCAATTACTGGCATGGACTATGCCTGTGCTTAAAGGAACTGGAACCTGTAAATAGTCCTGATGAAGAAAGCTCAGAAAACAGAAGCTTCAGCAGTTTGGCAAGGGGCATAGCACAGTTTCCAGCTGGCACTGTAGGATGCTGCAGTCTACAGTATTTCCACCATTATCTAATTAAAAAAAAAAAAAAAAAAAAAAAATCCCTCTTACTTCTCTTACCATATGGCTGTCTACATTATACCTGAATTAACACAGGTACTCCCACAACTGGAACAAGGATTTTTGGACTTGTAGGCCAGGCAAAAGTCTAGGGAAGAAAACCATATCTTATCAGAATGTTTTCAATTGTTGGTATATAAACCTACTTAAAAATTACTCTCATTTTACTCATGATCCTCTCTTGGCACTGGGAATGAAAAGTAAATTTAATAAACCAACCCTTGGATCTATTTAGAAAGACAAACATACTGCAGGGAATAAATACCTGTTCTGAAAGTAATGTGGGATTTGAAGGTATTTTTTTGTGCTTTTCTACTATTTCTTTCTATAACTACTAAGATTACGAAAAGGTCGTTTTAAAAATTCATTAAAACAGCATGAATTTTTCTCTTCATGGCTTATATTTGAAGGGAGAAAAAAAACACATAGCGTAATTTTCATTAAAATTAAGATCTTCTGAAGCTTCACTTCCCTAGAATATTACCCAAACCCTTTATTGAGTCTACAAAGCTTTATAGGTGCTTTGGATGTCTTCTTATAATTCTATTTCCAGTATTGAAATTTTTTCCTTGAGTGACAGCCATGGAGTTTTTTTTCCCCCCTGTAAATCTGCAAGGATCAAAAAAGTCAACAGGTATAAGAATTCATTAATATTCCCTTGAAATGTAAATACTATAAACATGCTTTTCTTCATTGACTCATTGCCTGTTTACACGTGGTATTAGAATGAGATAGCAAAACGGACATACACAATCAGTCAAAGTAAAGAACATCATCTAAAATACTGTCACGTCCTCTAAAATACTACCTGGCAATTCCACAACCAGCTGTGAGGGTGACACTGCTTGATAATATGCAGATTGAGGTATTACACATTTGATGTGACATTATCCACATGGGAGGAGCACCGATTGCAACGGCCTTGCAAGATTAAAGGAAGAACGTTAGTCGTGTTTAATCACACTTCAGAAAACTGAAGGAGTTTTTGTAAACAAAGCCAGGGGAAGAGATATTCAAATAAAAGAGTCCTTTTAATATACAAATAGCAAGGTACAGCGACAGCATGGACATCAAAGTGGAGCATCTGCAGTGAAGCTCAGGACAGTGAAGCACATATCAAGTGTTTGCCCAGCCAGGGACAAGATCACTAACAGATGCCCCATTCCTCCTCCATAATAAAAGCAAGTTCTGGAAGATCTTCCTCCTTTCCAGCAATTAGTACCAAGTTTCACCAGGATGCCGTATTTCAGAGATAAGAACCTCTCTTGCAATATCTCTTTTCAAAAATTTATGAAACACATGCAATTTAGTGTTTTAGAGATCAATATAAACACAATTTGCACTTTTTTCCACCTCTTTTAGTATCACTGACACCATTCAGATTAAGTGAGACATTTTAATGATGTCTTTTCTCCCTTTTTCTGTTTCTTTCAGTTGTCTGAATGCTTAAAATAAAGGTATAAAAAGTCCCCAAACAACCCAACACATTAAACAGTATATGAGTGAACAAAATGCAGGTTACTGTACATGCAAGGAACAAAAGGTTAACGTCTAACCCAAAAGGATGGAAGTGAGAACACAACGTTGTACATATATCTTTAAAGTTCTTTTTCCTATTAGGAACAAGAACAAAAAGAGAATAAGCATTTCCTTGTTTATTGTTTTTGCCTTACAAAAATCTTATCAACTGCTCCTCTCCAAAGCTTCACACATACAAGAGCCTGTTTTGCATTTGGGGAGAATTCTTTTCTTTGTTCCTATTTAGCTATGTATTTCTAATTGGAGTGTCTTGCTATTTTTAAGTCCCTCTTAACTCAAAAAATAAATTTATTTTCTCTTTCCTATTCTACTGTAAAAAACTGAGATGAACAATTTTTTTTTCGTATTTCATCTAAGCCTATTTTTCAATAAACATCTATACAATCACAACCATTCCATCTATGGATGACAGTAAATACCCTGATGAAGAGAAATCAGGAATGCAGAATGATATTTTGAAGAAACCCCACAGGTATCTCTTCAAACTCCCATGCACAAGCAAACTCCTTATTTGCTACAAATTTCAAATCACTTACACTTTAAATACAAGGAATCCTGATGTAGTTCGGTTGTAAATTCTTATTCAAAGAGCTAAAGTATCTAACAGCATTTTGTACCATCTTGATGGTCCCAAGCTGCAGCAAGGGAAATTCCCACTGCACATGCAGATAAACCCTCCCAGGGAAGGCAGTTTAAGATCTGGCACAGAGAGGGGGCGAAATCGGCACCTTTTAACACAGTCAAACCGCGACTTAAGCCACATGATGTAAATCTGACGTTAGCCCTGCTTTGAGCCACCATCACAGCTAGCTCTGCTTTGGGCTACACAACCTTCAGAGGGCTCTTCTAACCTTAAGATTCCATGATCTATAAATATGGATTTTCTTACTTTTGAGTATCATTTATATTAAACACATTCCATATATCAAGGCTCTGCTAAACTAAGTAGAGCTTCAAAGACCATGTTTGGCAGCCTCACCAACTGGTTTAAGCACAACTAATAAGTTCAGGAAAAGTTGTTATGGGTACAGAGCTATCTGTATAACAACCTCTGACTCACAAATTTTCTAGGAGGCTCTAAGAGTTAAAAAGGAAAATCTTCTACCTTAACAATTTATACTATTATCTCATTACTACAACTGATAGCTAAAGGGCTAAACAAAACAAATTTTTACAGGAATAGGTGAACACCTCCCACACACACACGTACATCATACCTTTATTAAAACTCATGCCCTCTGTCAAGCCAAAGGATTTTTATTGTACAGATTTCTCACTGTTCCTCTGATTTATTTCCCCACCTCACAAAGCAGTACGAGTAGGGAGATTAATGTCTGACAAACATGGCACCAGGAACGTGAGAAAGGCGTGAGTAAATATTGCATCAAAAAAGTATTAAAATGAAAGTAATTTATTTCCTTAATTCTCTTCTTGGTTATTCAATTCCATCTGAAGTTTACAACACCAATAACTATTTAAAATGAAGACTATTTAGGTATTCATGTGCCTTTTACTATTAATATTCAATTCACAAAATAAAAAAAATTTAGAAGAGTGCTTCTGTTTTGCCTGACAAGCAACTGATCTTTTAAGCTATGTTCATTGTTACAATCCTACTTGTAAATTGATATTGTCTCAGTACGTTGGTAGTTACATAAAAAGCATGCTTGGATCTCTAACATTCAGCTAGCTTGTTTTTTCATAAAGAACACGCATTTTCTGTGACATCTGAACTTGTGTGAATACAGGCTATTGATGAAAGGGATGCTCCCACTGTCTCCCCTTTTCTGGGGTCAGATCTAGTGAACCTAATACCATCAGATGAGAGGTTTTAAGCTGGATATAGGAAAAAGCTTTGGGGAAATTTCTGGTAGATTACTCCTCCATCAAATCACTCAGTGGCCAATTCATCTTTCAGCTGCATGACCACTAACTACATCCTACTATAAGTACATAAGGGAAACGAGGCCAGTGGAAGGCAAGGGTTACATGGGTAGTCACGTATAGACATAACAACTAGATGGGAAAGTAGAGGGAGAAACTGAATTACCAAAACAGAGCATACAGCGAAATTTTGTCCACTGGTTCATCAAAACATTTGAACGAAGGCATTAAGTGCTTAGTTTGGCTGTCCACTTGCCAGGAACACAGATTAATGGACTGTCTTGCAATTGCCTTATATACCCTGGTTTTAGCAGCAAAGCTTCCAGTGAGACTTCTAAGACAAGGACTGGGGCAAAGGAGATTTCAAAAGGATAGATTTGAGGCCCTTGATCTTCCTAAAATGAGCCTCCAATGATCTGGGCCAATAACATTAAGCCAAAGCAAACCACGTACAAACAGCAGAGACTGGTTGCAATTAATTCTCAAGTTCAGTTTATTCAACTGACGCATGCAAGAACAGCAAGCATTTCAAATATTTTGATACCATAGCTTGATTAGTAGCACAGATGTCCTCCATACAATAGCAACAAATTCTTGTTCCTATTTCATATGCTTATCCACACTCTGGAGACATAGCAAAATGCTGCTCCATCAAGCTGCACCAAAACAGAGTGCTGCTGTTCTGAGAAGATCAGAAAACGAAGCTGGGCAGGACGAGAATATACTGGGGTATTCAGACACAACACTGAATTCAGAGGTTTCATGCTTTTAAGTAGTGCAGACACCTCTAGTTGACTCTGTGATGAAGAACAAACAAATAAGGATTTCCACATGAAGTGAAGCCAAAGCCTTTCTCAACCCAACAGTCTCATCCTGACAGAACACAGTGAGCCAACGAAAGGAGCTTTGCCATTCTAAGTGTGAGTGATCAGACGTAGCACACTGTGTTTCACAGAAATCCAAACCAGAAAATACAGCGCATTGCCTCAGGTAGCTTCTTCAACTGACTTCTGCTAGATTTTACTTGGGCATCATTTTACAATGTAAAAAAAAGCAAAACTCCTGTGGAAGTCAGAAAATGAATTTCTAAAACTACATATTAGAGTTAAAGCCAGCTCTAAATTGCAGTCAGTAAACAGCTGGTTTCTAATTCTAAACCATCTTCTGCAATTTATTTATATTTTTTTCTGAATACAGGTTGTTCTGCTGCAAACTGAACAGCAGAAGGAAATACTTAGCTGGCCTGAAACAATTTTCTTTTGAGACTTTGGTAAATACCAAATTTTTTCCTTGTCTCATCAGCCCTTGTATAAATTATAATTAAACATAATAACAACGTAACACTAAAAGCTGTCAAGTCACCCTGACAGCATTATTGAATAGGTCTTATTTATTATGAAGACAACAATTATAAAGGGAAAATTATTTCAGTAAACTCTACTGGTCTGTATTACCATCCCGAAACACTCACCTAAAGGAAAGTAAAATTACAAAAAGCTGTATCAACTCATAGGGTCAGATAAAGAAAGGAGAGTGCCAGACAGATTATCTAAATGCCACTTGGGTTAGATGTCACTAGGATTACAATGGACTTTGGGTTGCCACTAGCAAACACATCCACATGCTGTGCAGACGGTTTGGGGAGAAGGCACATGTCTTGTCCTGTGGAGCAGCTCCAGACCTAAGTGGGAGAAGATGAAAGCACAGACTAGAGGAGTGCAGGTTTCAAATACATTCCTCAGCCAGAGACTAAATATAAGGAAGTGTCAGACAAGCTAAAGGAGTCTCAGATCAAAATAAAAAAGCTTTTTTGTCAACTCACTGAAAGCCTACTGTGTTAATTCTTAAATGCACGCCTCCATCCAGGCAACAGTGCAAAACGGACAGCTGGCTAAATCCACCCAGAAAAAAAAATAAGCTGCTGGTGTATTTAACAGATGGTGGCACAGGTTATGAAATTGGTCTTTGCTTCAGTCTCCACATATAATTTTTTAACATAACTGAGATACAGTATTTAAATAGCCTTAGAATACTTCTCAAATTAAACAAAACTAAGGATTTATTGAAGTATATACAAATTTAGAACAAAAAATATGTTTCTATAGATTATATCCTATTCCAATTTTCTACTGTCTGAGAAAAAAAAAAATCCAAAATGCAGAAAAATGAGTTGGTTTAGGGTTACTTTCCTGTACTTCAAGTAAAAAAAGTTAGAAGCGTTCCAAGCAAAAAAAAAGCGAGGGGCATGCCTAAACATTATATTGCTTATTAGGAAAAAATAAAGTTACTCTCATTCATACATCCACCAACACATACTGCTTTGGCATGTAATGCCATGCCACCACACCAAATTTTCACAAAGAACAATTTCATCATCTTTGTTTTACACCACAGAGTTTGGGGAAAAAGGAAGATTTCTATGTTTTAAGTAACAAGTATAATTCCCTTCTATTACTTTATAAAACAAAGTCTTAATCTTTTCACATGATTCATATATACATATATATAGGGAGAAAAGTGAAGGTATCTTCTCTGAAAACGCTGTTTTATATCAGGGATTTTTCTTAAACTTGCAAATAAACTTCTGTTAGTCCTGTGAACTCTTAACCAGCAGGCTCAATGCCACGAAAAGTCAAGCTCTACGTGGGATTGAGCTACTATTGAGAGTAGCACAGACCCATATTTCACCAATTTAGGAGCAAAGCAGAACCCTGAACATAACTGCAATTCTTCATTCTAATTTTTAAAAATCTATAATACTTGTACATGTTTCAATATCAAATTTGCTCAGTTACAGAGACTTGACCATCTCTGAAAAAGAAACATGAACATTATTTAACTTACAAAATCCAAATACTTATCATTACAGGTGAGGCAGTCAATTCTTCCTACATATGTAGCATGCTGATGACACAAACGTGCATGATACTTCAGAGCCAGCATGAGTCAGTAGGCTGACCTTCTCTTTAGTAGATTACATTGGGTGAAAAATTCTCTTCCCACAAAAAAATTAACCCTAAAATTTAACATAAACATACACGTGCACAGATTTCACGGAACCACATGGAATCACAGAGTATTCAGAGTTGGAAGGGACCTCCAGAGATCATCTAGTCCAACTCCCCTGCTTTAAAGCAGGATACCCTAGAGCCCATCACTCAGGACTGCATCCAGACGAGTCTTGAAAATCGCCAGAGAAGGAGACTCCACAACCTCTCTGGGCAGCCTGTTCCAGTGCTCTGTCACCCTCACCCAAAAGAAGTTTTTTCTCCTATTTAAATGGAACCTCCTATGTTCCAGCTTGTGTCTGTTACCCCTTGTCCTGTCACCAGGAACCACTGAAAAGAGTCTGTCTCCATCCTCCCTCAACCCACCCTTTAGGTATTTATAAACATTAATTAAATCACCCCTCAGCCTTCTCCAGCTCTTTCAGCCTTTCCTCATAGGGGAGATGCTCCAATCCCCCAGTCATCCTCATTGCCCTCCACTGGACTCTCTCCGGTAGGTCCCTGTCTCTCTTCAACTGGACGCGGTATTCCAGTTGCGGCCTCACCAGGGCAGAGTAGAGGGGGAGAATGACCTCCCTTGCCCTACTGGCCACACACTGCCCTGTGCAGCCCAGGGTGGCATTGGCCTTCTTGGCAGCAAGGGCACATTGCCAGCTCATGGATAATTTTCTGACTACCAGGACTCCCAGATCCTTCTCCTCAGAACTGCTTTCCAGGAGGTCCCCCCTAACCTATACTGGTGCCTGGCATTCTTCTTCCCCAGGGGCAGCACCCTACACTTTGCCCATATTGGACCTCCTGAGGTTCTTCTCTGCCCAGCTCTCCAGCCTGTCCAGGTCCTGCTGGGTGGCAGCACAGCCCTCTGGCATGTCAGCCACCCCTCCCAGCTTGGGATCATCAGTGAACTTGCTGAGGATACACTCTGTCCCCTCGTCCAGGTCATTGATGAATATGTTGAACAAGACCAGACTGAGTATTGACCCCTGGGGGACACCACTGGTTACAGGCCTCCAACTGGACTCTGCTCTGTTGATCACAACCCTCTGTGATCTGTCACACAGCTAGCTCTCAATCCACCTCACTGTCCCCTTGTCTAACCCACACTTCCTGAGTTTCCTAATGAGAATGTTATGGGAGACAGTGTCAAAAGCCTTGCTGAAGTCAAGGTAGATGACATCTGCTGCTCTCCCCTCATCCAGCCAACTGGTTATAACATCATAGAAGGCTAGCATAAAGGCTTCATTCAGTCCGTAACTCAACCTGTAGCGATACACAAATATCAAAAGCTACCCTCCAAAATATAAGTGTAAAGTGTATTTATCAAATTACAGGTATGAAATTTACTCCAGGACACAACAGAAACCTTCCTAAGGCAACGATAACGAGATCCCCTGCATTCATATCTTACGTAATGCCAAAGAAACTTCATTATTTAATTATGTAAGCATAAATTTGCAACCCACTCATATTCATTTCTGTTCTGAGGATATGAAATATCTTGCAAACATTTCAGGCCAAATGTCAAGAGAGACCTGTTAGGCTTCAAGTAGTAAGCCTCTTTCTTTTAATCTAATATTTAAAAAAAAAAAACAAAAAAAAAACCAACCCAAAAAGCAACCTGACTTTCTTTCCAAGACTTCATTACAAAAAATCAGTCTCATTAAAACAACATAGCACTTGCATAGACATTGTTTCTGTTCTGCTCCACAAGTGTGATTACACACTTAGCCAAAAACACACCATATTGCTGTGATCTTTAGAACAGCCATTCAAGTCCCGTTTTATACAACGAATTACAAAGAGGATGGATAATGCACTTCCAAGGACTTCAGACCATTTTCAGAATTAACTCAGTTGCACAGAAATTTCCATTTGTTTGGTAACTTCAATCACTTCTAAATTTACTGTGATAATGTATATAAGCTTCCATTTTCTTCTTTTTAACAGGCTGCGTGCAGCAGCTTAGACTGGATCACACTTGGCAAAGATCTGCAATCACACTGTACCTACTTCACCACAACAAGCAGTAGTAGACCGTCAACTATTCAAATTTCCATACAGTTGTAATTAGGGGATGATCTGTTATGCTAAAAGGAAAGAATTGTATTTTGAATGCTGGAAAATTTTCTTTCTACTGCAGCATTCAAAACCATAGATATTAAAGTTTTCTGTAGGAAATAAAGCTGGTAGAACTGTGCTTTATTGTAAATTAAAACACGTAATTATTTTGAAGCACTACTTAATGAACTTAGGAGAAAACAGCCTACCAAGAATCAATATGAAAGTGTTGAAAATGAGGTTTTATAAAGCCCCAGAATTCTTCAAAAAAATTACTTAAACATATACATCTAGTGCTATTTTTAGGCCTAGTGAAGTACTCCCCTCATACAGTGCAGCTGCTCCTCCCAAAGGACAGGGGTCTCATGTAACTTGTGTCATGGCTGCATGCTCTCTCTGGCCATCCTGGACACACTGGCATGTGCAAACTGGCACTAAATGCCATGTTCAGGCAACTGAATCATCTCTTTGAAGCTTTATTGCTTTAGAGCCTGTATTTGGTAATGTAAGATTTACTTTTGCCAGAAGGTGAGGTAATATTTACACATACACATCTCAATAAAGTAACACACATTGCTGTTCTATCTCCATTCAGCACCAATACTGAAGACATAGATATTAAAGGACGGATTTGGATATGTTTGTGTCTGGCAGGCAGAGGAAGGGTAAGCATGTCCTTCATCAGAACTTGTTATCATCTGACACATTAAAAACTTCATTAAATGGAAATTAATCACTAAGAGTACAAAACCTATGCATGGTAAGGAGAAAATTACAATGACTCCTTGACTGTTTCTTATTGCCTTATCATGCTTGTATGGCAAATTACTGTCAATAAATAAGCCTGTACCTTTGTCACTAGATGGCTGAGTAATCATGATTTGGCTTCTCCCTGTACTCCTTCCAGCTGCTACCACTACCCATCCTACGAAGTGCTACAGCAGTCCAAAATGCCTACAACAGAAAGGGAATGCCATCTTTTCTGCAACCCAGCAAGAACTATTTTGGAACAATCCAAAAGATTTCTTTTCCCTATCCCAACAGCTTCACAGACACTCTAGGTTTAGTCAATACAGCTTCCAATACAGCATGACAAAACAACTGCTGGCTTTACCCCAAGGTTAAAGACAAAACAAAAATACAGACTATTATATTTTAAAATTCTGAGTAAGTGATTTTTGTATAGGAAAATTCAAACTCCGACAACAAAGAGCTATGATTCTTTCTAAAAACTGTTTTTGAACATCTTGCAATCTGATTTTCAAGAAAAACTATTATGTGATACAAAAGGTGGCAGAAAATGCTGTGTTTATTCAAGTATAATTCTCTATCCTCCATCTTCTGCAAAACAACACTTAGTAAAAGAAAAATAACTTCAAAACTGTACTAACAGAGGCACTAACTACACCAGTTTTCTTTCCCCTCTGGTCTTCATTTCTATATGCTATGAACAAAACATTTCCTTGGGATTTTTTTGGGCAGAAGAGAACAACAAAGGGGAACAAAATCACCTCCTAACCACATGTTCATTATAAATAAAATTCATAACCTAGGACACTGAGTCAAGCATCAAAGTCAGGACTGACACGCAGCAGCAGAATCGACTATAAAAGGCAGGAAACTATTCACCTTGACTCCACCTTATCTGGCATTAGTCAGCACTCTGAATTATTCACTTTGGTGCTTGCCTTTTTTTTTTTTTTTTAAGCTGAGTTTGGAATTTACCAAGCAGCACATTTGCAGACAAAGGCACTGACTGATAATCATTCTGTGCTCTATGGATAAGGCAAGCCGTCTTCCATACATTTCATTTCCTAAAATAAATAAATAAATAAATACATACAGAATTTGAGGGAGATAATTTAAGAATAAAACTAAATCCTCATGTCCTTGAACATCAGAAATGGTTGTGGATTTGTCTTCTTCTGCTGAGACTGCTTCAGATTTAAATTGATAACACGATATTTGAAAAGTAGGAACATGAAAATTTACAGCTATATATGAAGGTAATATCTGATAATTAAGTGCTCAGAGACTAATTTATTTGAAAAAAATCAACAAAACACTTCAGCAAAATCATGTGACTCTCAATCAATAATAATAGTTGAAAGAAATACTAACATAGCCCTACAACAAAGCTGGTATAAAAACCAGCTTCCCCTAAAGCATTAGCCTCAAAACTTGCTTTTTACAACCCGTTAACAACTATGGTTACAACCTTTCTCCAAATGTTCGTGGGAGCATCTATCAACATATAAATATTGTGTTGACTTTTGCATCATTTTAATTAACTCACTGTCCACAACAAGTCTTCTGAAATAAAACCTTCAGATCAGCAAAGAGCACACAAGCTTCACTGAAATGTTGATACAGTCATGCAATACAAATACTCTGAACAACCAAGACTGACAGGCACTGAAGATGCACCAGAGCAGAGCTGGCCATAGAAATTTCAACAAAATTTGACTAAAATATACAACTCCATTAAAGAAAAACAAAACCAAACCCCAAACAAACAAACAAAACCCCAAAAACCAACCAAACAACCAAACAAACAAAACCACCAAGAAAATCTTGATCTTGTCTGAATTTTGTTTCTGTCTGACTGCAATTCAAACTGCAAGATTTCATTCCCTGCAATGTTGCTGCAGAGTTAATCTAAGCGTAAGAGTATATTTAACTGAAATTACATTACACAATATCCACAATTTTTGAAAAATAATGACCTCTTCTCTTGTAGATCTTCCAAAAGTAAATGCATTTTTATTAAGTACTTGTTAAGGAGACTAGTACCACAGAAAGGCTCATGATTAATTAAGAGTTATCTTCCAATAAAAGTTTGAGCAGTACAGGAAGGTAAGGCACCGATCCAGCCTCTGAACAATGAGAAGGAACAGAATAAGGAGAGTGGGGAAAAGCATATGGTTCTGGAAGAAGAGACAATTGTGCATTTATACCACAGGATGGATAAATATTGTTGAATAGTCAGGTATTTGTGACTGGTTTTTACAAGTGTTGGAGTTCCCTCTTAATGTGAGTTTTCCACGTATGACATAAATAGCGCTATGGTGCATACACCACACTCACAGTGGCAAAAAAGACACGATAAACTGTATTTGCGTATAAGCCACAAATCTCTATTGAAAAAGACAACCTCAGTTTAGAAGTGCCATGCTCTTCGTAGAGAGATTCTACATTGTTGACAGTCAGTTCAGGAAAAAGATATAGCTGTGGCTCTCAAGTCCATCCCCACCAAAACTTTATAGATTCCCCATTAAAGTCTTTCCAAGTCCTACTTACCTCCTGCAGTAAGCACAAAGAGCACATACACTAACATCAACAAGTGCCAGCATCAGAGTACTGGAACAAGAAGTATTCTCCACCTGCACTGCAGCCCTCTATGAGGATTTTCCTGGCTATCCCCAAAGCAGACGAAATGGGCACACATTTTCATTCTCATAAAAAGTGGCATGTAGGAGAAAGAGTCTCATCACCCCAACTGAAATGACTGATGACAGTTCACTTCAAAACCATGTGCTTCAACCCTCCTTTTTATAATGAACTTGAAAAATTAGAATTTTTGAGATCCTTGCTAGTGAAAAAGCATTAGAGCCCACCACTGGACTCCTTGGCTACCCTGTTACCTATACGCTTCCCCTGAACCACCTTCTATAGGACTCCCTTCTTGGTGAGAAGAAACACAGTTCAAGGGTGACCATCTCCAAGCTAGAACAATTTTACAGTTTACCTAGCATTCCACCCACTACAGTGGATATTTTAAACCTCCAAATAATTTAAACATGTAATTTGGAAAAACCCTTATCCATTTCCAGATTTACATGAAATCCTGATTCATATGAGACTATACTGACCAGAGGTAATAAGCAGACAGAAATCAAACACAGTTGCAATTTCTCTTTAATAAGAGCTCCTAGTCATCTTGCCATTAGTAATGAAAAATGAGATCCTCAAGACAAAGTCAAATTTCTCAGTAACAAGCTGTTCTCTTGGTGCCAGATCTGACATATTGTACCTTAAAACCACGGTCTTGTGCCTAGATAACTAGAAATACTCACTAGCATATTTTTAGATTTTTCTTTTTTTACATAAAAGCTTCCCTTCCTTTGTACTTAAGCTTGAAGTGAACTAGCATAGAGCTGACACTCATATAAGATACTCAAGACACCTTTAAATCATAAAGGTGGTCTTTAAAATAGCTTTTCGTGGAAAACCATAGCATGAAGAATACACATTACAGCACACTGTGGTACAAAATCTTTGTATATTCAAGTCAACCAATCCCTATACATTTTTATGGGCAAAAATAACATGCCAGACACTCCCCACCTTACAAACATGGAATTCTGGACCCGAGATACAGCCAAACTAGAATGACTCCAAGAAATATTACCATGACTTTTTTGTAACAAGGAAAGCAATGCATCTCCTTAGGTGTCCACAAGAACAGCTAAACCACTGATCCCAGTGTCCCAAACACACTAACCAGTGTAAGGCCAGTCTGAGGCAGGGATTTACCTGCAGCACTACCCATGCCGAGCAGCTATCGGGGGGCAGCTACAAGCAGGCACATGATGCCGTACCACAATTAGTACTGCTTAATACAGGACACTGCAGTCCAGCAGTTAAAATCCAGAAAATTAACACCAGTGAAAACCTGTGAAGTCTTCGTAAGAGAGAGCACACAACTCTATTGAGAAAGCAGCTTTCTAATTATTCTTATAAACATGCAGTAATACATCCTCATCACCACTTATCTGGTGTAATATGGGGATTGGAAGATTTAATGTTAATTTCATTATTACTGAATCATACAGAGTTAGTGAACGTAGATTTATTCCCCTCACTGAAGATCTTTTAATAAAGCTTCTGAAGGTTTGGGGTTTACTACCAAAAATATAAGTATAAATTGCTAAAACAGGCAAGTCCAATAAAGTTTGTTTCCATCACTGATCAATAACCCAGCTTCAGAAGCGAGAGCTAAGCTTTCACTATCACACCCCACAGCTGTTACGTGTAACTCATTTGCACAGATCAAAAATATATTCATTAACAGGCAAAATGACATATTCAGACTCAATATGCCCCAAGTAATGTGTTGTGCTTCAAATACCATCACAGAAGACTATTCCAAGAATTAAGTTTATTTTTTTATTCATGTTACTGCTCATATAAATATGAATTCTATAATTAAAAAAACCCAAACCTGCAAACTAGGTATTTCAGTCTTTAAAAGTATACAAAGCTTCTAGTAAGTCCCTTATAGTATATAAAAGATAAGCATGTCTGAAAAATATTAGACAGTATTTAATCTTAAAAGACATACTGAACAGGACTACTATTTTAGAAGAATTATTTTATAGTAATATAATTTATACTAACTTTCCTGAGGCTTATTAGCATATGTCACATATATTCACACGCAGATTGGCAATAATCTACCTTTAAGAAGAGAATCCTAAATTCACACCCTCAGCTAAGAAAGACTTTTGACTGACACTGCACTTCACTATTTCATCACTATTCCATTATTTCTCTGCATTAAAAACATATGTCAGATTCCAGAGACAGATTAAGTAGTACCATCTAGAATATATGTTGAGTACCAGAAACAGATTACAGCGATGTAGATCTCTGCCAGACCACAAAGCATTACCGTATCATAACTCTGCTGAGGAGATACCAGCCAATGCTACAGAATAGGACTTTGAAGTACTAGCTTTTTTTTAGGTGAAACACATGGTGTTTTTCAATCTCTGATAGAAAAACACGTTTCGTTTCCTAGTGCTTACTTTGAAATTGGTACTACACTTTTATCAAGTGTTTGAGAGACTTTCTTAAGCAATATGAAACAGTGAATATTGCATTATGGAGATCACAGAAAAGCTTGCAGAAGAGCTTGGGACCACCCTTCAAAAATTTAAAAAAAAAAAATATAAAAGGAGCTAAACTTTCATTCCCATCCAAACTGCCAATAGATTCACAGATTAAAATCCAGGTCCTCAGCTGCAGCTAAAGAGCACTCCAGGATAAGACCACCTTTGTTCCTCAGCAGTGGTCCAAGCCATAAATTAGATTAGCCTGAATCATAATCTGTGCTAACTCTCAGGAGAAACCAAAACCAGCACAGTAGGTAGACAACAACACAAACATTTCCAGATTGCATCCCCGTGCTGCTGCACGAGTACCATTTTGATATCTACTCATTTTTTTATATTAGAACAAACCTAAACTGCTAGGCAAAATCTGTTTTCACTTGGTTAATTTCTAAGGGTTTCTGTCTCCATAATGACAGGATCATGGAATAAAGTCTCAGCTAAACTCTGTCACAAACTTTACATTTAACTCTAAACTGAATCTCCCAAATTTAAGTAGAAAACCAAACCAAAACAAACCCACAAATGTAATCCTGTCAGTGGCAACTTATTTTCAAATTTCTTTATAGAAAGTAGAAAAAACTACAAGACACTGACGGCAGTGTCACAGTTGTGCAATTTGCCAAATCTTCATTTTACACAAGGTTTCTATTTGTGGAAAATATACAGTACGTTTTAAAATCAGATTTCAACATCCTTGCAGAGTCTTAATACAAATTGAGAGATCACCTTCACTGGATGGTTTACAAGCAGCAGCAAATTTATCCTCTGTCAAGGAGCTAAACACAATCCCAGTTAGTGACCGCAACATATACCAAATTTCCACAAATATGCAGGAGTACTCAGCTGCAACAACATTTAAGTATTTCTGCAGAACTATACTTCTGAGGCCCAGCAGACCTACAAGTAAGAAGGTCTCAACTTTAAGTGTTGCTCTGAAAAATAAACAGACCTCTTAAATAATTTTCTCTACATTCTTAGAAAGCCTGTTAGCAACTTTTTCTCACCTCTTAAATCTCTGTTCAGATCCAAAAATCCAGGTATTTTAGTGCATAATGCTATTTGCAAAACTTCAACTGATGTCTGTAACTTTTTTTTTTTTTTTTTTTAAAAACTATTGCAGAGTGTTGATTCTTCATTCTTTCCTCAGTATTTCCTCCCTGTCATTGCTTGCAAAACTTAGTGGTACATCTGTGAATTTAAATTTGTCTGGAGGTATATCAAGTGAAAAATGTTCCAGTCATTGCTTTAAGATGTTCTGCAACATATGTACAACAGAAGCTGTCAAAAATTAAAGGCTGCCCTTCTACCAGAATTTACAGTGTAATTTTTAACAATAGATGAATTTCAAAAGATAAACCTTTAAATTATGTTAAAACTGACAAAGAGCTGGGGTCTCGGAGTTTAGATTTGACGCGAGAACAATGACATTAAAATTTCTCATTGACATTTGGCTCATTTGCAATAGCTTCTAAAATGAAAGCACTGCACTGAGTCATATCCCTCTAATAATTATGGTCAGCTAAAGTTTACGCATGCAAAATTGTGGCAGGGAAGGCTTGCTACTTCAGTAGGCTCAATTAATTGCTGCAAAACCAGACTTAACATGGAAAAGAGTATTGATCAGCAGCTCTGCCTTTCACCATAGTTACAATGAGAAATAACCAAGTTAGTGGATCCAATACTGTATAAAGAAAAGACTGAAAATAAGCTGTATTACCTCTTCTACATAAAACCACAAGAATGATTAGTCACATTCCAGATATTTCTGGATTCCTAAAACCTCGAGTAGCACTCAGGCTGAGTCAGAACCGAGCTTTCCATTCTGCTCAGTATTGCATAAGCATACACAGAGACATCACAAAAAGTTTACATTCTGACTTTTACTGAGAAATAAAGCTGACTGAACAGAAATTTATATAAAAGAAGCAAATCCCATGACCATGGCTTTCAACATGCACAGAAGTTGTACTTAGGAAGAACCCTCAGCTGAAAAATAGAAAATCCTGTCCTTAGCTACTTTGTTTACAGTATCATAAAAGTATTGCTTACCACGTCGGCTGCAAGGACCACATTCAGACAGGCTAATTTCCTGCTACAGCCTTAAACCAAGCCAAGGAAGAGAGTTATGGGCCTTGAAAAACCTAAAATTTAAGTTCAGATAATCACAAACAGCACTCTCAAACTCCAAGGTGAAATACAGATTACCAGTACCTGAAATTGTCCCTAATCCCACGTCTGAGAGGTACAACTTGTCCCCATTCAGGTCCTGACTGAGCTGTCCAGTTCCCACAGATGATGCCTGGCAATTTTTAACATGTAGAATTCAATGTTCCTGTTGTAGAGGTGATCATTTTGCTACACCCAGAGGCTCAGCATTTCCTCTTTGTCTCCCACCCCTGCTGGAACCTGCCAGCAGCTACTGTTGACTTCCCAGCATTCCCAACAAGGGAGGAGTTAAATGTTCTTCAATATGCATCCCCTCCAGTACTTCATGGAGTTACACAACAAAAATAGGGAGAAACCAATTCAGGTAACAACAACAAGAAGGGTGGGTGGCAGGACGGAAGAAACAGTTTACACTGCCAGCCTGCACTTCCATCTGAAGTATAGTGCTGCACCAAGGCCCAGCATAAACATCAGTCATCATCTCATCCACAGGTTACAGCTGTTCATCCCCAAAGAAAATGAGATTAAGGACATGCAAACATAATTTTGGAGTATGTCTAATGTGTGAGGATGCTGTGGAATTATCTCTACTGTGCCATATATAAAAATGCCAGTCCTTACTAAGATATTTACCTATTTGTTTGAAAAAACAAAAAGAAGACATTTTTTAATCTGTGTAAGAAAAAACATGTGGGTTGGTGGGGGAAATGGTAAATACAAATAATTTTGAAGTATACAACAACATATACATTCAACATCAGCTTTGACAAGTTTACCCCTGACCACTGCTGCAGATAACAGAGAAGGAGGCTCTTCATTTCACTACAAGAAACACTGCAATATGCTACAAAGGCTGACTCAATACATAGGGAGCCAGGAAGGCTCCTCTTTTTAACACAGATCCCATCAACTCCGTCTCCAAAAAGCAGCAAAAAACCCAAACCAAAACACCGAGGATGACGAAGGTTAAGATACTCCTATCTGTTACAATCAGCAAACAATAGCAAAAACTAAAAAAAGGAAGAAAGAAATATACGTACAGAAAACCCTGATAATCTATTTTTATCTTAGAACGTAATGAATTAGAACTTTCAACATGGGAGGTACAAAACTACACAGAAATAATTAGACCTTAATTACTAAAAAATAATAAATTAAGGGACTAACGACTGTGCACAAAGGCTACTAGGAATACAGTCATTTTCAAAATGAGGAAAATGCATTTTCTGAAGGCAAAAGGAAAAGCAGCTAAAACAGAAGAACAGAGACGCATGACTTCTTACATTTTGTTCCAATACATTAAAATGTTACGAGTGAACAAAGTATTTTCTATGTTCCAAGTGTATTATAACGATACTGTACTTATTCTTAAATCAAAGAATTCTTTAGACTGAATGACGGACAACAAAACTCACCTGCCACACGAGCAGCTACCCCTGCAAGTTCCTCCTGTCTGAATCTTATTCCTGGATGCCAAGACTCCCCTTCTGATGTAGCATCAGTTACACGTCCATCTTTTTCCCCTGATAGTCTCCATTAAAAAAGTAGTCCCTACATATGGTAAGCTATTCATCACCATTCTGTACTAAATTTCCTAAAAAAGAACATGTACATACACATATCCACTAAAGATGCTGATGCTAACAAGGCATGAACTGAGCAGGGTTTCTACTTGTTATTCTTCTTCCACTTATTGTCCTCTTCTAATATTGTCCATGTACATGTGTGTTTTAGACCACAGACTCCATCCTCCTGCACGTCTGCAAATGTCTCGCACCAAACATTCAATTTTATTAAAAATCATCTCTCCCATACCACTGACATCTCTTAAGTATAGCATATGGATTCAATAGCTACACATAATAAAGTTGAAAACCTTTAAGTGTTTGATAGATTTTAATGTTCTGCTGTTTATCAAATGCCAACCCCCCCCCCCCCCAAAACAAACAAACAAAACCCCACCAAGGGCCAAAAGCATCACTCTGGATTACTACTCAAAGAGAAAAAGAATTTGATATCCTAGAGGGCATGCAAAGAACTGCCCAGGACAAAAGTGCTGGCAGAGCCTTTTTGTACCTACATGAAACACACCGATACAGCAAACAGCGGACACCATACTGCTTTTCAGTCACACTGGCCCCTTGCTGTGAACTTCTAAGATCCCTGAAGAATTATATCTGTAAGGAGAACTATCACAGGCACACAGAATATAGAGATGTAACTTCCCAGACTCTTGTGATAACTCCACTGAAAGAAAGGGGATTATTCAATCAAGTAATAACTTCTGGACTGCAGGAGCGCAGGATTTTCATAGCTTGTTTTAAAATAGTCAGCTACAGTGTTTAAACAAATACCAAACTATTTTCATCTGGCTCCCCGCAAAAAACAGTGTGATTCACAAGTCCATAAACCACCTCACATCTCTTTATTATCACAAAAGAAATACAACTTGCAAACAGTTCTACTGTTATTGACAGCCAAACTCTAGCTGCTACCAAATGGTAAAACTGATAAATTACCTGATGAAATTATCGAACGTATTCAGCGATGCCCTGTTGCCATGACAATCACCAGTACTTATGTGAAAAATGAAACAAAATTAGGCTGCAGATATGCAGTATAGTCTTCAAGCACTGCCTCATACATGTCTAGTCCTAATTAAGTTAAAGAAACTACTCAAATAGAAGGGTCAATATTAGCAGGTTTCATTCCAGAAGCGGAGTTTTAACCTGTAAGCAGCACACATTGCTAAAGAACAATGCACCACAAACTTACAATACCTGGAATGTGGTATGTCACTGTCCAATTTATTAGTGGAATGCAAATGATAAAGTACTGTGTTAATTATTTAAGAAGTGATGTTGAAATGGTTAGCTGGTAAAATCTGCTGTAGTTCTAGAAAGACATCAACTAAATGTCAGAGAACGGAGGCCAGGTCAAATTATGCTTACATACAAGTCCAAAGCTTACTGAAGATTCGATAATTTACTATGAATTTATGTATAGCAGATCCTTCTGAAAGGTGGGACAGGAAGACAAATTAACACATTTTTAAGAAGCAGCAATAGTTTTATTATTATTATTATTATTATGAGAGGGTTAGTTCATGAATCTGACATAAGCAGTTTGAAACATCATTCGTATAATACTTAAGTAATTCACAGCAGATTTACTAACTGTGATGGAGTCTGCGTAATATGACACTCCATCACACTGATGTCAACTCCTACAGAAATGGGAAATCACTTTTTTGTAAGTGCAAATTACGCTGTGGGTGGATAAGAGAAATGCAGACTACAAAATCCTACACTAAATAAAAAACATATATAAACAAGGTGACAGCCTGGTAAGTGCTTCTCTTTAAAGAGCCATGAAATAACAATCTTATTTTCTTTCCTGAACAAGCTCCTTTGAATAAGGAGGATGGTGACAAAAGGAGACTCAAAATGAGTTTTCAAGTGCTCTTTTTAAAAAATTTTATTAACTGTATTTAAAAACTCGAGTTTCTACAACACACTTCAAACTTCCAGAGATAAGCTGCAGCTAGTAATGCAGAAACTCATCAAAACGATCCTAAGACAGACCAGAACACGTCTATTTATTCAGCTAAATTCTACTGACATTGGTAACATCTTCATTCAAATGTTTTTGTAATGACTCAGTATTTAAACACCACTATGTATAACAAGCTTCTTCCTGATTTGAAGAAACAGAGCATCACTAGGCCTGACTATCCCTGTCTGTGGTATTCTCATTACATCATAACAACAGAAGGAAATAGCTTTCAAAGAAACAAAACAGTATTTTACCTATCTTAAAATCCGTATATTTTGTATAAAACGTCAAACATTACAAGCCCAGTGGCAGAACCACGATGCCCCGGCAGGCAGGACCTAGCAGCAGCGTGAAGGTGGCAATGTGCTCAGCCCCGGGTGAGATGGAAGAGGAGTGCTTCATATCACCGTCAAGGGACTCCTCCAGGCAATCTAAAAAGCAGCACTAAGAGATTTGCATCTAACCCTCCAGAGCTCAAGAAAGGATTCCTGTGATATAATGCAAGATGGACACATGCAAGTGAGAAGGGAGTTCAGAGTACTCTAACAGCCAGAGAGAGACCCTAAAAACAAATACACGAAAGCTAAGAGTTGAGAGGATTTAAAGTCAGGGGCAATTGTGCCCTCATCAACCTTTTCTTCCAGGGGGTAAAATTTATTTACAATATTTGAGAAAGGTAAACGGGGCAAGGATGGTGAGCTTAAAACCATGTTTGATCATCCTCAATATCTTACTGTTTCTGCTTTTTTGGGCACAATTCACTCATTTTGACTGCAGTAGAAAAGCTGTGAAGGAAACACTGGAAGTAAGCTAACTAAAGGATACCATTATTTCAATACACCATTAATTGAGTATTGATGCCTGAAACAAGGGCTGCTCAGTTTTACTGTTATCAGTACCCTGGCAGGTTTAACTTGAAGAACTTCATCATGAAAGAAAAAAAATAGCATGGACAATCTGCTGCTTTTACAAGAAAAGTACCTTTAAATGCGAACAGTCATGGGGAGATACATGAAAATATTCTGCCATAAGAAAAAAGAACGTACCAAGCTGCCATAAGAAAAAAGAACATACCAAACTGCAGACACAACTTTTTTTTTTTTTTTTTTTGCCAGTTAAGTGATTTATGAAAACATATACAAATGGGGGAAGTCGTGATGAAGGAAGGATCACCTAGCAGACCTGATTCACCCTCCCTCCTCATGCCCTGCTATACCTTCCTATTTTCAACGTACCAAGCCCAGTATCCAATACAGGCTGAAGTACAGTCTGCCATAAGGAGTACTAGGAGTGCCCTTGAAAAATGTCCAGATTGCAGCTACTGCACAAAGGACCTCGCCGTGTCAATAAGTGCATGAGAATTTCTCTCTCGCTCTTGACCCGGCAGCAACTGAAGACATTAACTTGCCATCAACATCGGAAGACAAAGCGTCGGTAAGAAGTAAGTGAAGTTTGTGAGAAAAGAAGGCAGAGACTAAATTTCAGCTGGTTTAGGAAGGAAAATAAAATAAAATAATAATTTTTAAAAAAAAAAAAAGTGTCTCAAGTAAATAGTTCTGAATGCTCTACTTCATTTTTATCTTCTCCCAGAAATGCTCGGCAGAGCTGACCGGCAGCGCTGCACGGAATGAGCAGAGAGCAGCCAGCGACGAAGTGCCACGGGAAAGGGCAGGCAGCCCCCCGCCCCCCGGCCCTGCTGCACACACGGCGACGCTGCAGATTTCCCACTCCACGACCAAAGAGCAAAGCAGAACCAGCACCTGGGGCCGGCGGGGCATTCACTGGGAATGTTTTTGTTCCTTAAATGTGTAACCGAGATTTTTTTTCCTTCCCACCCCTCTTATTTCCATCTTCTCTGCCAATAAATAAACGTTATTCCACAATAACACTGTCAAATCAGGAGTGTAAGACTTACCATATCAGCTGGAACGCTGCTGGACATTTTGATGCTACCCTAACGGCTTAAAATCAACTTAAAAAAAAAAAAAAAAAAAAGCACCACGAAGAGCCCGCCGGAGATCTTCAAGAACCAAAACCGGTGTCAGTTCGGGAGGCGGCAGCTTCCCAGTCCCCTAAGAAGAGGCGCCCGGCGCGGGGGGAGGCGGCTGGCTGGGGGAATATCCAGGGGCGAGCGGGGCCGTGCCGTGCCGTGCCGGAGCAGCCCGCGGGAGGCCAGAGATGGCAGCAGATCCCTGTCAGCAGCAGCAGTGCCAGGTAGACCAGGCAGGACTACACCGCCACACGCGCTGCGGGCGGGCTTTTTCCCCCCTCTCTCGCTCTTCCTTCTCTCCCAGCCCTGACAAATGACGACGGGATGATTCACGGGATAATGGGGCGTCCAAGTCACCTCCTCAGTCAGCGCAGGCGACCCGGGCGAGCAGGCAGGACCTCGCTCCTGTCCTCGGCGGCGGGGCAGGGAGGCGAAAGGGCCGGGGTGGGCCCGGAGCCGCTGGAGAGGACGCCGGGCTTCGGTCCCCCCTAGGCGCTGTGCGACATTCAACAGGGTCTGGCGGGGAGACGGGCCGGGGAGGGCTGCCTGGCGGGCGGTCGGAGGGGAAAGCCCTCCCCCGCGGCACTCCAGCGGCGACAGCACTCGGCGGGGGCCGGGAGGCGTTCAACGGCGGCCGCCTCCCGCAGCCTCAGGTCTCCGCTCGCATCGCCGCCGCCTCCTCAGCCCGCCCTGCCTCCCCCGCCTCGTCCTCCGGCGGCTTCGGGCGCCCTCGGCGGCGCGGCAGGGGCGCCCCCCCTCCGCCGCGAGCCGCGTTGGCCGCGCTGCCTCGCCCCGCTGCGAGCCGGAGGTGCCCGTCCTCAGCGCGATCCTCGCCCGCAGCCGCCCCCTGTCATCTTCGGCTCAAACCAACATGGCGTCTGCCGAGCCGAGCAAGGGGACACGGCAGGGGAGAGACGGACCCCCCTCCTCTTTCCCCCCCGCGCCGCATCACGCGCCGCCGCCCCGCGCGGCACCATGGGGCTTGTAGGCTGCCGAGGGAGCGGGGCGGAGATGGACTGGCCCCGCCCCTGGCCCCGCCCCTCCGCGCCGCAGCAACCGTTGCTACCGCGGGGAAGCGGGGCCCGCCGTGGTGCGGGGCCCGGCACCCTCGTCCCGCCCCGCTGGGGGTGACCCTCGCCTCGCCGTGGCGGCGAGCTGAGGGCAGGGGCGCACGGCGGAGGCCTCCGCGCCGTTTCCTCGCCCAGGCAGTAGAGACCCACCCCACAGCCCCCCCGGCAAACACCGCATGAACCGCGGCGTTCCCCAGGGCGGCTGCAGCTCCTGCACGGCTGCCCCTCCTTCACGGCTCCCCTTGCACCCCACGGGTCCCGCTCCAGCGGGTGGGCCTGTGCTGTGCTCCGGCAAGGCTTCCAAAGAAAACACAAAGGGAATTTTTATTTTACTGGTTTTTGGTTGTTTGGGGGTGTTTTGCACCCCAGATCTGCAACTCTGAGCCTTCACAGCATTTCTTTGTGTTTCTCATTTCGTACATTACTTTTTAGAGTTTGAAATATCACGGTTGGTTTTTGGGTTTTGGCTTGGTTTGGTTTTGTTCTGTTTTTTTTTTTTTTTAGTTTTATTAATGGCAAAGCTCCTGTAAGATTGATGGTGAAAATGATGATTTCCAACATGGAAGTGTCTGGAGAAAGGGCACTTAGCATGTAAAATGCCCCCTACGGAAGCTGTCCTGCTCCCCGAAGAGCTTTGTGTTTCTTATGGCACCACGTTATCTGAAATGGTGTCTGCAATGGACAGTTTATTCCTTATTCCAGGCTGCTCCCAGATACCAGCATTCAGCAAAGAATGGCTCTGTCTGATTAAAGATACATCACACCTTGAAGACACACAAAAAACCCTACACAAGGTACAGATCTCTGGAAGAAATGAGTACGCCTTTTGAGAGGGGCGGTACAGGCATGTTCAAATGCTGGTACTGTAAAACTGCACAAGAAAAAAAAAAAAAGAGAGAAAATCAAGTAGATGGAGCTTGTGACAAATGCAGCCTGGTTCCTTCGGGGACAGATCTCATGTAAAAAATTAAAAATTAAGACAGAGTTGTTCCCTTTAATACTAAATGTTTGAGGCTTGCTTTCTTGTCTATGACTCCACGCAGCAAAAGCAACCCCTGGCAAGACACTATCCCTTAGAGAGGTTATAATTATTTTCTTTATACTCTGCTCTGAAAGAGCACGAAGCTACTGACTTCCGAAGACAGATCTGACAGCAAGCATCCCCCTCAGATGCCTAGGAGAAGAGCTGGGGGCCAGCAGAAGTGGCCTGTGCTAGGCCTTGTGCTGTCACATGTTGTGGGACTTTGGACATGTCACTCCTTTGTCAGCCTAGTTTGCTTAGATGGTATATTTTTGTGAGGAGGAGGCAGTGAGGAGAGGCATTTCTCACAGGAGGACAGCCAGGACTGCTTGGTCCTGGGAAGAGGGCTTGGGGGGATCTCATCAGAGTAAGTGCCTGGTGAGAGGGAAGGAAGTAAAGGGAACCAGACTCTAGTCAGTGGTTCCCACTGACAGGATGAGAGGCAATGAAGACAAAATAAAACCCAGCGAATTCAATCTGAACATAAGAAAAGACTTCTTTTACTGTGTGGGTGACCAAATGCTGGCAGAGGTTGCCCAAAGAGGTTGTGGAGCCTCCGTCTGTGAAGATACTCAAAACCCAACTGGACATGGTCATGGACAGCCTGCTCTGACTGACCCTGCTTGAGCAGAGGGTAGGACTAGATGACCTCCAGAGGTCCCTTCCAACCCAAATGATGCTGTGACTGTCTGCTGATAAGTGTTTTTATGCTTTTTTATGGTACTTTATATCACCATCCTCAATCTCAGGCAGGTCTTCTAGCCACTAACAGGACAGAAAGGCTTTATGTTTGTGGCAGTAATAGCACATTGTTGAAACATTGCTTTTACTCCAATTAGGTATCCCTGAGGGACAGAGAAAGTGCAAAGGTTTCTCATTCTTTTTTCTTTTATTTTTTATAAAGCATCTAAATCATAATACTCATAGATGAGGGTCCAAGAGATGAGCCCTGAAGGGTCTCTCCATCCCAAATAATATGCATTGCTGGCCACATATGACTTTCTGGTTAAATCAGTGACAGACTGAAGAATTATAAATAGATCTTGCTGAATAGAGTTTACACTTTGAATACTATTAATGTGGGCTTTTCCCTGGAAAAAATAATAAGAAGAAACCCCTTACATACAACAGCTTAACTTTAAACAGGCTCTTGAGATCTGCTCCAAGGCCATCCATCCTACTGACCAGCCCTTCATGCCATGCAGACAGCAGCCCTGTACAGGGGCCTTGAGGTGATCTCAGTGTGATTTAGGAGGTGCCCTGCCCATGCCCTCCCCGCTAGCACTCTCATATTAGGGGCAAGAGAATAGGCACCGTGTCCGCTTTTCAGGCACTGCAGCTCACAGCTGTCTCCTCATGTAAACTGAAATTGGTAGCAACAAAAAATTATGTCCTTGGCTGTCCATGGCCCTTCTCACCTCCTTTGCTACAAGGAGACAGGGCAGACAGCGGAACTTTGTAATCACTTACAGCTTGCAGGGTGAATGTTCCTGTGTGACCTGATCTAGGTATTCCTGCTCTGGCAGGGGGATTGGACTAGATGATCTTTTAGGTCCCTTCCAATTCCTAACATTCTGTGATTCTGTAATTGCCAAAGGTTATATGGAAATACCCTTTGAGCATCAGGAAGTCCATGTGCGGAAGCAAGTCAAGCAACTAAGGACACAAACAAGCACAGGCAAACTGCAGAGGGGTCAGCAAGGCAAGCATAGAGGAGCAGGGCACATCCGTTGCATTGGAGATGGCTCTCTTAAATTATTTAGACGGATGAGCTCATCTGTGGCTCATAAAGATAAGGACATCCATAGGATATAACCATAGGACAGAATGCAGAAGACATAGAGCCTGAATCAGCATGATTCTATGGTTTTTCCTTTCTTGTGTCTGGTTTCACAACCTGTTAAAGGGAAGGTTCATGCCTTTCATGTTGATGAAGAAGTGGGGTACAGGAAGAGTCTGGGAACTGTCCCTGCTACTTCATGTATGCACTCGGGTTGGTCAACTTTTCTGCAGAGTGTTGTAGAAATAAGGATCGGCTTCTCTCTTTGAGACGCAGCTCTGCTGTCCAAGAGGCAGCATGGAGAGTTAGCCTTTTTATTCGTATTATTACATATTTGAATGACCACTAGCTGAACCAGGTTGAAGTCCCCATCCCTGGAAGTATTTAAGAAACGTGTAGATGAGGTGCTAAGGGACACGGTTTAGTGGGGAATTGGCAGTGTTAGGTTAATGGTTGGACTTGATGATCTTGGAGGTCTCTTCCAACCAAGGGTATTCTGTGATTACATATTTGAATCTACAATTATGACTGCAGGCCAAAATCCACTGTCTTAGGCACAGCACATACAAGCACATATTGAGAGTTTCTGTCCTGCAAGGTTCATAGTACTAGGTTTACTCTACAGGTGACATTTATATCACATTTGCATGATTTCCCCCCCTCTCCCCCCCCCCCGGCTCTCAACTATGATGAGACAGCAAAGGCAAATGGAGGATCCAGGACAGCTGGTACGTGCTGGAGATCATTTTAAGATGATTGTGTGCTGGGCAGATGAATAAAAAGAGGTGTTGCACAATGATCCTAGTAGAAGTTGTACTACATTTGACAAAAGGGATAAGTTCCCAAAAGTTTCATGGAGGTGTGATCATGTATTTGAAGTGCAGCCTGGTCAAATATAAGCCAGAAAAAGACCTTTTCTCTTTGGCCTGTATTAAGAAGGACTGTTATGACAGTATTCATTTCACATTCATACAGAGAGGAAATGAGAGTTGTGGTCAGCAGTAGTCGGCTGGAACAAGGAACCCTGCAAAAGCATAACTGCAGGCTGCGTCTGGGATCAGCTTGCAGCTAAACCCCAAGCAAGTGCTACAGGCATACACATCTGAAAACAAATCTGTCCTGCATCCAAGGATCAAGCAAAAAGGGAGGTGCTGCTCAAGAGAAGTGCCAGCAACATAGAACACTAAAAAGGCTGTTCTGCTTTTGGGACCTAATCCTGTACTCAGATACACAAATCTTGTTTCCATTAAGTCTCCCTTGCAGAACTGTCATGTGAATTTAGCTGTCCAGGTACAAAATCATTCATCATCATTACTCTGGCAATTTAGGGGGGGAAAGGATGAAATATGCAACTGATATCTTGCTCCTCATTTGAAAAATATGACATGGCATGAGTAAATAGGTAGAGTTTTGCCACACTGAATTCCCTTTGAGAAGAATTGTGCCAAGTTTCTGCAGATAGGTTGGGCTGCGGTTTTAGTGTTTCATGGCCAACAGTACTAGTTGAAACCTGACTCTGTACTGAGATGTGCTTAATAGGAATAAAAGGTCTGTTATTCTAAATCAGATTAATAGTCCAGCCAATGTGATATCCTGTCTCCAGCAGTGGCCAGCATCAAATGCTTCAGAGAAAGACACACAAACCCCCATGATGGACAATCACGTTATAATCTTCTTATTGCTAAGTTTCCACTGCTGCCAAGGCTGTTGGAGAGGCCGGGTTATGCCCTGAAGCACAAAACTTCATGTCCTTTATAGCCTTAATGGCAGAATAACCTATCAATAACATTTAAGACCGATTGTCATTTTTCACAAGAGCAGCACTCTCTCCCGACGGTTATTATTGCTGGGGTTGGAGACCACATCAAACGTAGACTCCAAGACCAACATTAAAAGCTTTCAGACCCATACTGTGCTCCAGCATTTTCCCTTTGAGACAGGCTGCAAACAGGACCATCTTCAGGATGAAATTTCTCTTAAGGTGAGAATATCCATTGCTTCTGATTTTTCTCCAGGTTTTCAGAGCAGCCTGAGAAAGGTGAAAGGCTCCTGAGACAAAGGGTTTAATTTTCCGGGGTTTGGCTGTGGGACAGATCAGGATTCTTTCCCTTTCTGGCAGCCACAGAGGCAAGATATTGAGCAGGGAACACACCAGACTAGTCAACAGGATACTTTTAATACCTTTGTAGAAACACATGGCCATCTTTTTTAACTGTTATGGAGCCAACTCGGTGTGACTTGGTCCTGTTGAACTCAGGCCCCTTACAAGGGAGTGTTCAGGCAAGAAGCTGCAAGGAAATGAGGGCTGGGTCCTGCAGTGTGCTTGCCGCTGGCTGTCTGCTCCTGTGCATCGTCAGTTCCTCCTGTTGGCTTCTGGAAAAAACCTCCGATTTTATGTTTTCAGATATTTTTTCCTACTAAACTGATTCCCTTTGGAAGAACATTGATTTTTTCCTGTTTGCTGCTTCTGTGTCAAGGCAAACCAGCATATGGGTCCTACCAGCCTCTCCATTGATGCCAGCAGACTTCTGCGAGCAGCATTTAGCAGTCCTCATCTGCCTCAGAGCTAGCAGGAGGGCAATAAGAGGACCGCTGAGGTTTTGTAGACTTTATAATACACACCATCAGCTATCATCATGGTTTATTTATTCACTTTTTAATTTACTTGTCAGACCAATCTTGCTGGAAAATAAAAATGCACAGCTATTTAAAACATCTCGCATCATGCCCCTCGATGCCCCAATATACTTTAAGGATTTATTTTTTCCCTTCATGTTTGCAGTACCTGTGTAGAACTACAAGACTGTAGGAAACAATGAGTGCCAGAGGTTATTCCTGACCTTCCTGCTGCAGCTGAAGCAGGCAGGAATCACGCTCTGCCAATCTGATGGGTGTAGCAAAGATGTGGCATCACAGTGTTACAGTTACTGATGTCATAAATTATGTCAGGGAACTCCTAAGAGCAAGGGTGAAGGTTGATAGAGGAGTGTACAAAGGTGGAATAAGGAGAAGGAAAGAATAACATGAGTAAGAACAAGAAGTACCCAGGCTTGTTTTAGAGAGTGCCCAAATCACCAGCATTCTTGGTTTACTATCCGTACATCTAGGAATTCACAAATACATCTGACCAGTCCATACAGAAAAATAACCCTGAAAACAACTGGAAGAAGTTCCTTACTTTGCAATAGAAAAGAAACTGGAAGGAGAAGTTTTAGCAGAGAAGCATCCATCCTGGATCAGCTTCCTGACAACAAGAAGGAACTAAGGGGAATATTGAAACAACGCTCAAGCTCTGAACTTGAAACTTGAATTTAGCAAAGGATTTACAAAACATAGCAGTAAAATGCTCTTTAATAAGAGGAAATCAAATATGTGGAAATTAAAAAGTCCTATACAACTGGTCATAATGGTTGTGGTGGCAAAAATTATTAAAACTAGCCAGAGAAGAGGAAGGTTGAAGATCCCCCAAAGTACCATATCAAATTAAATGACAGCTCTGCAGAAAAAGGAACAAGAATCTGTGACTGTGGGGAATGGTTGTTGCAAAACTCAATGTTGCAAAATAAATTGTCTAGAAAATAATTAAAGAAAAATACAGTTACTGTTCAAGAGAGGACAGTAAAAGAGCACCAGATCTCACTCTCAGTCTGACCAAGGATGTAGAAGGAAAATGGCCTTGTAAAATTGTTAAACACAAGAGCTAAAGCTCAAATTGCATGTTGGTGCTACCAGGATCCCAGCCTTCATTTATGCCTTACAGGAGCCACTGCAGCCCAAGGCTGAGCATAGGCTATTAGCTGTGCAGAGCCAAACTCAGCGGGGGCCCTGGAGTACTGACTGCGTTTTATCATCCCTCTGTCCTGCTGACTACAGCAGGTTATTTTTTACATTATCAGGTGGCTAGGTTCATTTATATGTATGTACATATATATATATATATTGTTGTAAGGATCTCCAGTGGGAAGCTAAACATTTACTATTTATAAAATTAGTACTAAAAATACTAAATTGAAGTAAGAAGTCATTCTTGCTTGTTTGATTTTCATGTCTGTTATCTACACTATGCTAGAACTCTCCAGGTTTTTTAACTTAAGGATCTTCATATGTCTGTAATTTAAGGTTGTTACTTATATGCATATGCATGTGTATACATAAACATATGTTTATATAGGCTCAAAATCTATATGCACACGTGTATTAATTCTCTGAACATTTTTTAAATTAACTGTAGCACTCAGATAGATTACACTCAAATTTGATTTTATACTACTTGAACTGAAACAAAGGCCATCTCAGAATTTGCACTGAGGAGATAATCGTTGTTTACATACGTTATGTCAATGTAATATAACATTTCATCTGCCTTATTTTTTATCATTAGTCTCCAAACCAGAAATAATATCTGAATGAACCAGTGTCTAGAAATGCTATTTTTAATTGGCGAAAGAGATTTCTTGACCTCTGGTAACTGGTTACTGTTGTTGGGGAGACTCTCCATGAGCCGTGGCGCATTGTTTAAACATAACAGGACAATAGTCTCATGTCATCTATAGGATATGGAGACACCACAATTTTGTGTTTCTTTTACTTTATTACTATACATGCGAGGCACAATCGACAAAGGCTTCCTGAGGATGAATGTTGTCAGTATATGAAACACTGAATAACTGCTTTTTGTTTTGCTGAATGGTCCCCTTTCTTTCAGATTTAAAGGGGAAAATACAGAAAAAATAGCTCTGGGGAATAAAGTCTTGCATATAGGAGGTTTTTTTTTAGCATGGAGACTTTTGGCTGTATTGAGATCTTACATTAATTTTAGATGAGTTTGACTCCTTTGACGTAAACTGAGTTATTCCTGGTTTACAATAAGGTGAGAGAAGGATTGGGCAAATTAATAGGAGCATGAATTCCATGTTACTTTCAAGCTCACAGTCACTGAGGTCCTAAATGCTGACAGTGTTGAGATTGATTTTTTTCTCTATTTTCACTTTCACTCATCATGACCATAAAACCCTTGAGGGCCTGATACAATTCTAGCCTCCTTTTCTCATTCCAGTCCCAAGGCCTGTGTAGACAGTAATAGAAATTTGTGTAGTATAGGCAATTGCTCCCAAAATAGCCAGCACTAAAAATCATCTAATTGGTTTACTATCAGTAGGAATCTTGCTAGAGACAATCTGAAAGACTGAGTGGACAGGTTTTACAACATTTGAACTTGTTCTGTGTATGTATAGTTGCTATTAAGAGCTTTATTAGTTTTTATTAATTTTAGTTTTGTTATTTTATTAAAATTATGTTAGGTAAAAGTTAAATGAAAGGACAATTTGTCCGATATCAGTCTCACTGCTCACTTACGTTGCGCCTGTCATTGACAGTGGACTGGTGTCTTGAGTGCCAGGTGCAGGCAGAAGAAATGAACGAGAAGCAATAGTGTCAATGGCCATGTGCAAAAACTTATGCCACATTTTCAGATTCCTTTTATCAGATGGTAAGGGTCTCATCTATATTTAGTCCTCTAAAAATATGGATATCTTATCTAAGCTACTTGTCTGGCTCCATCTGTTATCACTGAAGCAAGGTAGGTCCATCATCCTGACCTCTTAGATGAGATGCTTAATTTCATTCTACTGACTGTCAAAAAAGCCTGCACAGTTAGTTTAGACTAGATGCTTAATTTTTATACAGCTGAAGATAACCACAGTGAATCTCCCTCCAACCTCTTCCACTTCTCCCCACCAACAGCGTGTTTTCAGTTCCACACACTGCTTAGCTGGAAAGTTAACCATGATTTGTTGCTAAGGACTGTTCTGCACCAACCCTCCCAAACCTTGGCATTGTTCGTGCTCCAGAGTGCTGAGATCCGATGCCAGGGTGCTGCAAACATTTATGCAGGTCCTTCAGCATGAAAGTGGTGCTACTGTGGCTGGAGTCAGTGGGCACAGGCTGAATGAATTACTTAGCAGCAAGCAGAACTAGTTACGTACTTAAGCAGGTGCATAAACTTTGGCAAGATCAAGGCTTAAATAATAATCACCTTGAGGCAAGAAAATGTTCTTCTTTTGTTTCCTTTGCAGCACAAAACTCGCTATTGTCACTTAATTAGCTCGGTTTTCAAACTGATGAATGATGAAGTAACTTTGGAAGCGTTACAATCATGGCATCACTTAAACCACCTCACTGCTCTCCTGAGAGAGGTGAGAAGGTTATAGGCTGGCTGTTCTGCTAAATGAGGCTACTCAGTGATCACAGCATCTGCTCTGATGTCTGCTAAGTCAAGTCCTCGGGGCGCAGCCTGGCCGCTATGAAACTATATGGGCAGAGTTCCACTGCCCAGGTGAGAGTTGCTTCAGGTCTGAAAACCTTTCATTTTTCTGGAAGGATCCTTATATAGGACACTGAGGACATAGTGAGGGCGCTGATGGTTAAAGGCTTGTTGAAGGAGAATGAGAAGAGGATGTGAAAGCTTGGGGAAAATATGCATAGCTTTTTTTCTTCATAGCTTCATAGCTTTAGTATGGCATGTAACTTGTATCCATTCTCATTCACTGTCACAGAATTCTTTGTAGAAGCTGTAAGAGGTAGTTGTTAAACAGAGACTGGAATATCACAGACTATTTTCAAAAGTATTAAAAACGCCACCCAACAAAGATCTTGTTCACTTTCCTTGCCCTTTTTGTGACAAATGACTGCAGCAAGAGTGAACTCCTGCTTTTCCTTATTTATGAAACACCTCTTCCCTTTTGTATGAAAAGCTAATTTTCTTGTGCTTTAGAAAGTGTATAAGTGGCAGTTGAAAAAGCAGGTGAAAGCTGTACATTAGAGTAGAGGAATAAGGCAAGTACTGAAAAACAAAAAGCTATTCAGTTTGGTAGGTTTTTTTCCCTAAAGAAAAGGAATGAAAACTGTCATCAGACTGAATTGTTCTATTCCTGATTACTGTGTGTAGCATGATGAAACAACAATTGTATTTCCATTTTAGCTTTTGCAGGCAATATATGCCTGCAAACCTTTTGATAAAGAGCTGATTTTCAAAGCAGCACTTTTCTGTAGGCTGTCAGTGATCCAGCAGAGCTCTCACACTGCTTTGACTTTTCCAGCTCCCAAGAGTATCAGACCTTCACAATTCTGTCTAGGATTCCAGCAAATGTAATAACGCAGGCAAACTTCTCCATAGATTGATTTTGGATTTGCAAGGCTCCTGGCTGCTTAGTTGCAAAGATGTAACCAACAGGCAGAATCTGCACATCAGTCTTGAAAAAACCTCTCATTTAGACAAAATAGATTTTACTCGTCAGCCTCTCCACAACTGAGACTGGCAATGTATCACGCTTGGCCATAAACATTTCTTCAGGAAGGAACTGGTCTTAAATAAGTCAATTTAAATAAGATCAGCAACACCATCTCCAGTAATACCATCTGGTGACTCTTAATCACATCCGAGCCTAGAATGTTGCAACTATGAGTCAGGTTAAAAAAGACATGAGAAAAACAGCGTGAGCATGAAAACGCAAGAGTATTAAGTTAGAGTAGCTCGCAGACTATAGGATGGAAAAGAGCAATAAAGAAGAACTTGTAGCTAAGCAATTCATAAACTTGGGGACTAAGGCAATACATTCTTGTTAAAACACAGCCATTTACCAACACTTCCCTATGCATTCTTACATCTGATTTTGGCTTAGTCCTTATGTACTGCCCAGGTACTAATACAGGTACAGAGCAGGAAGATTAGCACCGTGTTGAGCATCATGTATTGGCCATAGTCTCACCAGCACCGCACCATCACTTCCCTGTCTGGTGAGCTGTGGCAGCAGTGTGTGCCCTCCTGAAATTCCACAAGAACCCATAAGAGCCACTGCTGCATTTTCTGTATTTTCTAAGCCATTGGCAGTATTTTGTAGAATTCGAATTTTTGTATGCAAAGTGGTAAGCTTTTTTCTTTTCTTCATTTGTTTTTTCTTTTCTGCAGATGAACCCTTAAATAAACAACAGCCTGTGACCACTTGTATCAAGAGTCACAAGGAGGAAAGGTAGTCAACACTGGATGCTGTACTGGTTTGAGGAAAAGACGTAATTTAAATAGTTTGCTTACAAATTCTTTTGCCAAGCAATTTTTTTCAATGCTGGCATGCATCATTAGGTTCAGTTTCATTTCACTGACTGCAATGCCATTCCTTTGGGGTAATGAGCATCTGAGTGATGCATCACAGGATTTCTGTATCAGGGAATGTTGACAAAAAAATAAATGTGCTGATGTCTTTGGCATTTAAGCCTTTCATTCCACCCTCTGATCTCAAGACAGGTGATTTCTTAAAATGGATTTACATGCTAGCTGATATAAACGAACGCTTAAAATGATGGTAGAGACAAGATCAGAAATTATTAGGAAAAAATGAAAAAGGTGAGTGTTTTTTTCCAATAGTTTCCAATAAGTTTAACAGGATTTGACATGGCGTTTTACAGGTTGATGAAGAAGTAGCTGAATAGTTTGGGCAGCATGTGTTTAATCTCATCCTGAATATTTTGTTTGCATTAAGCAGCTAGCAGTGCGTGCATCTGTCTCTTCATCACCACCCTCCACTCTCATACTTGCTTTCCTTCTTCTGGCAAAGCGTTTTTGCACATGCTTACTCCCAAGAACATCACTAATCCCAGGCTGTTTATGTGTGGAAACTCAGCATAGCCTGCAGAATTTTGCTGGCCTGTGCTGAGACTATGGGAGGGTCCATCCTCTCCTGGAAAGCCTATGCTGCGTGCGCTGTGGCATGGGACTGACTTCTACTGGCCAAGGGTGGGGAGAAGACATCTTCTCCCTGTGGGCATGAGGCAGCCCTTGGGTCATACCACTGTGCCCTTGGAGATCAGGCTTGAAGCACCTGCTGTGGCAAGTAAATTCAAGAGATTGGTAAGCCATCCAAGTAGTCTGGTCTGAATGCCACGATCAAGTGGTTAGCTTAAGTCTATCTTAGATGTTTCAGCATGGTTTCTGCTTATAAGGTCTGTAGTGTGGCAGGTCTAGGTACAGCCCTGTTTTTCCTTTTCCTTTTCCAGAACTAGTCCTGGCGTCGTAGCTGTGGAGAACAGGAACTCTGAATCAGTCCTTGCCCCTTTCTCACACAGCAGGTGACTGGATCTGTTGGAAGTCCCATGGGGACAGTCCCTTCCCACTTGTGACCTTGGGTCACTATCAGGGAATTTGCATAATATGGAGCAATGTGTGATGGATGATCTTGTCACATATTGGTCAAATAATTCCTCCCTAGAGAGTCCAGGCCTTCACTTCCTCCTGCTGGGGAACAGCAGCTCTTGGAGAAGCCAGAGAAAAGCACTGATCAGATCACTGAACATAGGAAAAAATAATATATATATAAAAGGATATGTGTGTGTGTACATCAGTAAAGCCGGTTGTGTCTTTTTCCCCAAATCCCCTACCTGTGAGTGCTGTTACCTGGTGCTTGGCCCTCTGGGCATTTTGGGTTGTTGTAGAAGTAATTGGCAGGTTTGGTGGGGTCTTCTAGTGAAGGGTGTTTGGGGCACTTTAATTAAGGATCCAAAGCACTCTGGGGCACCAGAGAAGTTTTATGGGTACTCTCACTCATTGTATAGACTCAGATATACATGTGCAAAATAAAGCAGAGAAGAATACAGTTACTTTTATGATTGGTTCAGCCTGAAAAAGTATGTGAATAGAGAGTTTCTTTGTCCTTGTACTGGATGGGTTTGTTGCTCTTCAAGCACTTTTGTGAGCAAATGAATGTGTTAAATTAGGTCCTGTAGAGACTTGTTGGCAATTTTAAAGACATGGCATAATGAAGCTTGTTTCCAACTCTGCAGGGATAGCTTCTTTTGTTAATCTACTAAATTAAGTATTGGGTAGGCTTGCTTCGTTAGCAAATGGGAGAGGAGATGCCAAGAGCCCTATTTTTTTACCCTCCTCCTCTCCGCTCTGTGACCACTCTCTGTTCCCCAAGGAGGAACCAAAACTCTGTTTTCTGAGGGGTCAGTACAGACCTTTTCTGACACACAAGCCTGTCTCATATCAAACACATTCCTTGGAAAATACTGACTTATATTTGAAAACAAAAAAAAAACAAACCAGAAGAAAAACCCATCTGTTAATTTCTTAAGAGGTCTGGTGTTTTTTGCAAGCGTGCTGGTCAAAGAAAACCCACCCAAACAACATAATCCCATGGAGAAAATATCAGTCCCCCAATTTAGAGAGAAGTCTTATACAGCAGCTTTGAACACTTCGAAGGGGATTCCCCCCAAAGCCATCTGAAAGGCTGGTGTTTGCCTTAAGATTCAAATAAACGACAAAGAAAGGCAAGAACAGAGGGTAAGTCATCCCATCTACTTTGGCAGCTGTCTTTGGAGGAATGAACCATATTATGACAACCCGTCTCTCCTCTGACCAGATAGGCAGCTGATGTGGCTATCTTGGATTAGATGCCTGACTCCTGAAAAGCTAAATTTAGGTGATAGGAATCCCAACCTTAAATTTTCAGTCTTAAAACAGAGTGGCTCTGGGCCCCTCAACAGAGTCTACTGTTCCTCTTCCAAGAAGCCAAGCACTTAATGTCATGTCAGATTGATTTTAAAAAGTGGTTGCCTCTCAGCTGAGATGTGGTACCAATGTATTCCTGCTGCCAGAGCATTCCTGCTATGCTGATATGCCAGAAAAAAAGGGAAAATACCCCCTCCAGCTGCACACTGAGCAGCAGGGGAGCCTCAGGCTGAGAGCAACAGAGTGCTCAAGTGACTTTGGCCAGTACATCTGAAGAAAACAACCTTCAGGATATTAGAGCAACAAACCACTTTGCACACAGTAGCAAAGCCATCTTTGCTAGAGCACAGTGATATCTCAACAAGGGACCCATGCCTAACCTTTCCAGCATTGATCACTGGAAACACCCACGCTACCAGTGTGCTTTCACTTGTACATTATGGAAATAATGGTCTCATCTACATACAGCGAAGTCAGGGGAAAGGCAATGGCACAGAGCCACGGGTAGATTGCATAACCCATATAGCAAAAGCTGGCAGTGTTTCCTTATACAGGAGCTAAAACACTCTGCTTGAAACTAAAGACAATAAGGAACACTCAAAAGCCACTTCTGGTACCAATGTATTTACTGCTTCTCACTTTGAAACCAGAAAGTGCTTGTGCCTTTTAAACATCTAAACACACACAAAGCAGAAAATGTAATCACTTAATTTTGTAATGAGACCCAGGCGCAGGAACTCATGAGGATTTTCTCCACGATGTTGAACTCCACATTTCACACCCAAAGAAGCCACATGCTGGCTTTGGCTCCCAGCACTGACCCCAAATGTCTTCCAGCTTGGAGAGGAGAAAGCCTTCTCTGGTTACCTTCAGGCTTGTCCTTGGAGTGCCGGAGGAGAGGAAAAGGACAAATCTGTGTTGGTGTCAGGAAAAAGCCCAATGCCTGTGTCCCTCACTAGAAAATGAGCTCACAGCACTACAGGTGATGCTGAGGTTTCCATTTGCCAAAATATAAGTGCCTGCAAAACCATTCATTTCTCTGGAGATAGTAGCAGAAGGTCCATTGCCGTTCCTATGCTCCTTCAGGGATGCTCTATAAAACAGAGAAGGCTGCAGTGGTCAGAGTAAATACCAGTAAATATTACCAGTCCCACTCACTGCTGCATGCTACTGCTCTGCTCCAGCTTTTAATGCACAATGAAAATCATCTGGCTCTGCTCATGGATGCAACAGAAGTCACGGATTTGATGGAAAGTGAAGAAAGAAAAAATAGCAGTACCCAGATACAGATCCCTGCAGGCACAGAGCCTGCTAGAGATGCAACTGCTGCTCTCCTCCCTGGTTATTTCCAGAGCACGTGAAGTTTTCTCATGTGAAAATGCCACCAGTTTGTTTGATTTGTTGACAGCCAGCTCAAAGCACGGTTATCTGTATCTGGATTGGAGTGCCAGGCTTCACACTTGCAGCCAGGAGCCCAGATACCCTCATCTTTCCCCTAATTCCTTCCAATACATCAGTGACAGGGAGGGGAGAGACAACTACTTTCAGAAGAAGAATTGAGCTAAACCCAAAGATGAATGCTGGTTTAGTGTGGGCAGTATTTCACATATTTGCAGAGTAAGGAAGAAAATAATCCTGAAGGCCTACAAAATTCCTGGGGCAGTAGTCTTTCTTAGCTGCTGGAAACATCTATGTGTTTTGGAGTGACTTCCTACTGTTGTCAGAGATGTACCACACTAAGGAAAACAAATAACCTTTTTACTCCAGGAGCATCCTGCCCCAATATCAACATCTTCACAGAGGAAGGGTCCTCGCTTGACTTTTATTTCTGCATATGGTACAGCTTGTGCATAGAGGGAAAGTATACATCCATGAGACAGAAAAGCATGAATGTATTGAGATGCTGTCTCAGGACACCCAGTGTGGGGTCTCTTCATTGCCTCTGCAAAGGATGCTCCAGGCTATCTCAGCTGCCAGACCTAGGCAGGGTAGCCAGGGCAAGGGAATGGAGGATGATCAGACTGAAGCAAGGATAAATGTAAGCTTCAGCTATGCAAACACAGGCAAGAAACTCTGGGCTCTTCACTCAAAGTTGCCATGTGCCTTGTTTGAAGTGCTGAGGAGGGAAAGCTGGTGGAGGTGATTTCCTTATGCTTCTGGAACCTTTCTAGTCTGAAAAAAAAGACATTACTTCTGACATTGGATTCCTGTGTCTGATGAACCCCTGACTTCTCTAACTTGAATAAGTAGTTTAATTCATAGCAGAACTGATTTCAGTCGGTGGCGTTGAGCTGTTGTCATCATGGCAGCCTTCAACACAGGACTGGAAGATGACCAGGAAAAACTGAAATTAATAGTGCTTTCATATGGCCTTCCTAGAAGAGTGTGAACAAAAAAAAAGGCCATAACTGCAGAGGAAATATTGCAATGTCTGTATGGAAAGGATTCATGCTGCTATTTGCTCTCTGGATCATTATATTTGCTTTCTACCCTCCCACCCCCCCCTTTACAGTAAGACAGTAACTTTTCAGCAGCCTCTTCTCCATTGACATTTTGCCTCTGTTTCATTGGCTCAGAATATTTGCAGTGACTTGGATAACATTTAGTCAAAGAAAACAGCCTGAGTAAGATCAAACATTCCATTCTTTGACAGAACACTTAAAAGCAAACCAGCAAAAATATATATGAAATACATGGTTAGTATCATCATATGTTCTTAATTTTGTTGGGCTACTAAATGACAGGGATCATAGAAGGAGACATTATGTAAATCTTGTGTGAACATATGGCATTTCTTTTTCCCTCCCGAGATTGCAGCCTGAGTCTATGCAATCCTGTTAACGAAATGAGCCTTGTCATTTGAGGGGTAGTGCTTAATGACAGTTGTCAGTCATCACTAGGTACCACACTCAAGGGACATCTTGATACGTCTGTGACAGACAGAATAGATATTGTCTGGAGAGGGTTTTGCGGCAGCTGTAAGAAAGCCCTTGCTGAGAGGAAATGAAGATTAAAAAAAGGAGTGAGGAAATCAGATACAGCTTTTCCAGCCCCTGTTGTCTGGAGCAGATGATCCTTCTGCTCAGGTATGAGCTGTCTGTGTCTGAAGCTAATGGCTGAATGGGAAATGGACGCTGCTGTGATTTAACTTCAGTGACTCAGAATCGCAGCTTTGTTGTGCTCAGACCTGGGCAGATGGAAACCATCTCTTCTCTCCAAACAGTTTGCAGCTTAATAGGTTTCCCTTCCCTTTCTTCATACTCTTTTACACTGAGGGCAAATGTAATCAGCACAGCCATGCCTGAGGCAGAAGGAGACTGAAATCATCTGGCACTTGTGGCTTCCACCACCAGCAGCAGGAGGTAGCAGCGGGATGCAGCTGCCCCGCCCTCGTGCCCCACTGGGGACCCATTCAGTGACAGTAGAGGTCAGGGGCTGGTGCAGGACCCTGCTCCCACTGCTGGGCTCCTGCTGCCGGAAAGCCTGAAGGCAGCCCTGTGCTCCCAGCACAGATCTGTCTAAAGGGAGTGCCTCCCAAATAGCTTTTTGCTTCACTTGTCCTTGTAAATTCGCCATGTGGAAACCAAAGAGGTGCAGGGGTCAGCTCAGGAGTCTACGCACACACTGCTCTCACAAAGACATGCTCTATATCTGTGCATGACCAGAGACTGAGCCTGTCAACCAGAAAAAAGTCTTTTCATGCATTACTAGTAATAGCCACAAGGTCATTCAACGTGGGTACGTGCAGCAGGGGATGGGATTTGGAGCCTGTGCTGCAGAAGTCCTTCATCTTTTTTTCAGCCAAGGGTCAAACAAGACTGCAGAGAGGGAAAGACAAATGAGACTCCAGCCCCAGGAGACCTGATGCAGGAGGCCAGTGGAGGCTTGCAGAGGCAGCAAGTTGTAGCACACATAATGCTGCTCACATAAAGTTGAGCAGTGAAACCGCAATGTTGTGGGGCCTATAAAGCTGCTCCCTGCTGCCTCACAGGGATGGCGATGGTGATGAATGACACTGGCTCCACTCCACAGGATGCCTGGCCTCAAAAACACAGCTTGCTCCTTGCTCCTGGATGCTGCTGATACCTCCCAGCAAACCAGGGGGCCCCAGGAGGCTGCAGCCAGTGTCTCCCACAGCAAGCTGTTCCCCACGGACCAGTCCTCTGCTTACAGCAGCTTTCTTCTCCTGTGAAGTCAAGATATTCCAGGAGGATTCCTAATAAGGTCCAACACACCCAACTTAATACCTTCAGTCTTGACCTTCATGTCCAGAAAAGCAGATATGAACAGATACGCTCCAGGACATTAAGAATCATGTAAAAAGAAAGTAAATAAGTGACCTAGAATTATGGAGGAAGCAAAAGAAAATGCAAGGTTTGAAATTAATTAGGCCTTGAACTGTCAGGCCCAATTACTTCCAGCAGGCTCTGACATTTTGAAGATTAATTAGGGAGTTAGCTGTCACGTCTCACAAAGGACCACCATTATGCCAGAGAAGATCTACCTGCTCTCTGCACACAATGTCTTGAAATTTTGCAATGTGAAATTGTATCCAAAAGCTAATTGGAGACCTTTGGTAAAAGCTTTCGGATTATTATATTCATTTTGAGGAATGCACTAAAATACAATTCGCTGCTTTAAAGGAAAACTTTAACTTATAGGATGATGACTGTAAATGCTTGAAGCTCCTGGGCAAAAGACCTTTATATTCCTCTGCTTCTTTTACAACACTCTTGTCACATCCAGTATACATTATACTATATTGCTGTACCCAGTTCATATCAATTATTCAGCATGTGTTTGCTCCCAAACGTGTACCTGTCCCTGAAATCAGCCTCCCAAAATGTTTCTGAGCAGCAAAAATGCAACTTCCCAAATTTGAGTGAGCAGTGTGCCCCTGCAAGAGCAAAGCAAGCCCTCTCCTGGGCTAGACCAGCAAGGGCATAGCTGGCAGAGCAGGGGAGGGGATGCACCCTTCTCCACAGTTCATGGCCCTCGCCTAGTCTTGGTGTCCCCAGTTCTAGAGGTACATTGGAAAATGAGAGAAGGTGCAGTGGAGGGCTACCACGATGCTTAACAAGTTGGAAAATCCAATTTAAGGCCCTGCTTTCAAGCAAAGGTCACATCAGGAAATCTTCAGAAGCTCCTTCCAACCTGACCTTTTCTAGGATTATACAATTTTTAACCCTTTTTTCTTCCCCAGGACAGATCAGCTCCCTGCAGAGCTGGAGGGAGAGGTGATGCACTGAGTTTTCTGCTTCTTGGTGCAGCTCTTTTCGCAGCAGTGAACCAGGACCATACCTGTGAGTCTGTCCGTGCTGTACTCTTAAAAATGTTGTTGTAAGCACCTTAGCAGATAAAAAACCCTCCCTACCTCAGAACAACTGACGTGTAAAGCACTGATGTAGTGAATCATGGAAAGGGTCCTTCAGAAAAAGTGGAACAGAAACAAAAGAAAGGAAAAGGAAATGAAATCCCATTTTAGATACAAAATGGTTTCTGGCTTCAAGCCATCTGGATATTTTTATCAATACAGTCTCTGTGCACAGCAACTGACTGATCCGTGACTCTGTATTCGTGCTTCCGTCTCTCTCCCAGTGACCAGAGGGTGTTTGAAAGAATAATTTGGTCAGAGCTAGTTTTATTTTCTTTTATCACCAGGGGATACTTATTATGTGAAAGCTTAGCTGTGGAGAGGTGGGAACTCTTGGAAGGTGGTTATTTCTGTGGTCCTTTTGGTGTCCATTAGGAGGGGGTTTCCATGGCCACAGCAGAGCTGTGTTCAGCAGCCAGCCTCCTGCACCAGGCACCCTCAGCCCCGGCACAGTGAGCTCCAGGGCTGCTTGTGAACCTGCTGCCCAACCCTTGCCACCAAGATGGGAATCAACGATAAGCTATCTGATCTCATCCAGCTGCGGTACATGCCTACAAGCCAGCGTAGCTGCTCTCCTACCAGCGATGCAACTAACTAGTCCCACATTTATGCAGGGTCTGGAGCAGGGCTGGCCAAACCTTTGTGATCACACAAGGATCCTAAAGCCTTCATGCAGCCAAGAGCCACCAGAGATGTCTGGAGAGCTCTGCATGTGTGTGTGTGTGCTCGCACTGGGGGATCCCTGAGCACGGGTGTCAGGAGCTGTCCCAGCTCCTCTCTGTCAGACTGGCCTGCCTTGTTCTGGCTTCTAGCTGGAAACAAGGTCCCTGATACTGTACAGTAGGAATTTATCCTTTCTGTGAATATCTTAATACACAAAGGGATAAGACAGCAGAAGGCATAGTTATTCCCAATTCAAAGGCAAGATCCTGAAGAGGTTAAGGCTAGGACTCATCCTACTCATCCTCAGCCATCTCAAAATTAGACACCTAAGCCAAGGTGAGAACCTCACTATGAAAATGTTCTTTTTAGTAGGCTCTTCTAGAGAGCACTTCATCCCATCCCAAAATAGGTGGGACGATTAATCCTCTATCAGCTGTAAAGAGAACTTATACAACAACCTTCAGTGAAGCTTGTGATATTTGTGGGGCCTGGCCCCAGAGCTCAGGGTATGGCCCTGACTTGGGGTTTGCTGTTGCTGGTAGTTGGACTTGAATTTGTAAAAGCCTAGAAACTGAAGTGATGGACACTCCCTTCTTGCTTTCCTCTCCAAGTGACCTGTTCAAGGTCACACAGTGTTGGCAACCAGACCAGGAAATTATGTGCCCCAACCAGACTTTTTTTTTTCTTTTTTTTTCTCTCATGCTTTTCAAACCATTTTCAAACCTACCAGGAACAGATCAGCAAAAAAAAAAAATGCCTGAGATTCCAAGTGCCTTCTAATCTTCTGCACCATCAATGCCATAGTCATAAATACCCACTGAAGCCAACCCAAGGCTGATTTTCCATTTAATCTTTCAAGTTGTTGTGTTGGGGTTTTTTGAAGTCAAGAGAAAAACTAGTTCCTCTACAGACAACAGTTAATCATTAATGGCATGTGCAAAACATAACATACTTGAGCCTTTGACATTGTGGAAGAAGCATGTAAGTGGAGATGACAGGATATATTGGCTTACACTTCCTTGGGACAAATCTGCCTGGCTGTGGGAAGGGAGGAATTGAAATCTTTATCGTCTGGGCTTAGTAAGGATGTTGTATTTGAAAGAGAGTAATTTGGTACTTTAAGGCTGCTAGCTTGTACAACTTCAGTAATTCTGCCTAAAAAATGTGAAGTCATTGATGCTTTATTCTTGATGTCCAGCATCTAATGGGGAAGTGCTTAGTCAGCCTTATTTTGCTGACTCACTGACTTTGCTTTCGGAGGCACAGTCTGTTGTCCCTGGGCAGCACTTTGCTCGGGAAGGGCTTGTGTGGCACAGGGTGAAATGTAGGAGCTGGCAGGCGAACAGGCTGTGATCAGCATCCAGGATGGTCCTCCGTCACCCCACAGGCACTCGGAGATGCTGCATGAGAGATGTGCTCTTGGGGCCTGATCCAAGGCACTGAGTATGCTCAGCTGCTCGGATTAGGAGGATGTAAAGATGCTTGGCATTGCACACCCAGCTCTTTATTGCCCAGGAATAAATGGGACAGCAGTCCTTCATTAGGTTTTGCAGGAGAAAATAATATTTTAGAGAAAATCACATTTTATAAATTTATTTTCTAAATTTAAACATCAAGCGCTTCGCAGCTCTGGGCTGACCTGTGCTTTAAACCAAAAAATAAACAAATTAAAAAAAAAAAAACAAATTTAAAAAAGAAAATAGGAACAGAAAGTGTGCTTTCAGGGTGGTGAGGGTGGCGATGCCACCTGCTGGCGACATCACGCCCGGTACCCTCCCTGCCTCCCGCCCGGCGTGACACCCGCCGGCAGCACTGCACGCCCCTCGGCCTCTGCCCCTCGGGTGGCACAGCCTTTGCTGTCACTAGTATAATTTTTAACACCGGAGTGCGCAGACGTGGCACTGGTGGGTGTGCCAGTGCAGAGCTGAGCGGGGGGATGTGGGTGGGAGCTGGCTGCATCATGGGCCACCCCGGTGGGAATGAGTAACCCCTTGGGAAGCAGAGGTCCATACATGTGCTGCCGCAAGGCGTGAGAGGGTGTGCTGTGTGTCTGGGTTTCGGGTGGAAAGGGGGGGATGCTGGGCAGGAGGAGGCACTGCAGGGACCAGGCTCCCGTTTCTCTGACATGCCATGGGCTTTCTGTGAGCCCTTAACTTGCAGCTGAGTTCCCCATTGGTAATGCAGGAGCACACAAGGAATAATACAAAGAGAAAGTCAGAAACAAGCCAGGGACTGGCAGTCATGATTCTCCTGCCCCGCTGGGTCTGCTGCCCGCTCAGCAGCGCAGTCAGGCTCCTCTTCTCCCTCCTGTGTCTGCCTGTCTTAGCAGAGGGGAGCAACTACGACAGCCACACAGTCCCTTCCAGGCTCACTTACACCTTAAAGGACATGTCCATGGAGATGGCAAACGTGTCTGAGATGCCCCCAAAAGCTGTAAACCCTCTTATTCCCATGCAGCTGCACCAGCCATGCTGGGAAGGGAAGGTAGGCAGCATGTCTGTGCCATGTCCTGTCCCATGGGCATGATGGGCACACCTTCTCCTCCAGACCCCCGAAGTCCACAGGAACCACACAACATACCCTCTGGCCACCAGCCTGTTGTGGCCAGAGGCAATCAGTCCTGCCTAGGACTTAATCTGCATCCACCTGTGCACAACTTGTCCAAATCCACATGTGGAGTCAGAGGCAGAGCTGGGACTGAACAGATGACTGCTTGCTCTCATCTCACCACTGGAGTGCCTGATTTCACCTATCTCCCAAATGCTTTGGTCATACTAAGTTGCTAAATACAGCGGCAAGGTGGAAGAGATAGGCTTGGGGAGTCAAATACAGTGATTCCAGAATTAGGGAAGGTTTGACCCTTTTCAGTTTGCAATGCACCTTAGCAACCTACAGTCTTTCCAAAGACTATGCAATGCACTGCGAGCTGAAGCTGATGGGTGAGGCACACTCTGGCACAGTAAACATGTTGCCACTCCTTTTTCAGAGCAAACCTTTCTGAAAGAAATATTAGGTGGTAAAGTGCCTACAGAAAATCTACTGTAACCAAGCTGCTGGTCCTCTGACAAGACTGGGAACTCTTGAGAGGGTTACAGAAGGACTCCCATCGATGGGGGATGCTGAAAAAGTCCTGTCTCATTCTAGGCTTCATGGAAATGATCTTCACCTTGAAGGACTGCTTTGGACTGAACCCCACCGAGATAAATGGGAGGGATGGAAAGAGGAGGGTGGCAGAGCCAGAGGAGGAGGCAGCCCTGAGCAGCTGATGGCTGCAATGCCACCATGCTCTCCCACTGGGTCATAAATCACCTGCATGTAACAGTGGGGGTCTGGAGCATAAGGCACACCCATGGGACTGCAACATGGGATGGAGGGCAGGTGCCCACTGAGTGACTCCACGTGCTATGCTGGGTGCCTGAATCCTCACAGCAGGGTTATGGGTGCCTCTGCCCACCACCCTTGCATTTTTCACAAATGTGCTGGGAGAGCTGAACATCCTGACCTTCTGGAGCACCAGGAGCTGAGAGCCTGGCTCTGCACTTGCCAGCACCCTCCTGGCATCAGGGTGGCACAGAGGAAAGGAAAAAGAGGTGCTTTGCTCCTGGACTGAGACTGGCTCATCTCAAGAAGCAGCATAAAAATTAGTTTCTGTTTTTAAATACCCTCAGACTATTTCTTACTGTCCTTTCTTCTGGATATGGCTTTGATTAATGACAACAGGCTCCTGCCTGGCAGATGGAATAGCTGCTCAAAACAGCGAGAGGTAATGTGTCCAGAGGAGATAGCTTCCTCCAGGTCAGCCAGGTCAGGGCCCGGGCACTCAGTGAAGGCAACTGCTTCATCTTCCTGGGAAACATCAACATCTGAGCTGTGACTTCTGCAAAGGGCTGTGGTTGGGGAATGGGGGGTGGTGACAGCCAAGGCACCACAGCACAGTGTATGTAGCATTGGAGCTAGGAGGGCAGGTCAGGGGCTCTGGAGACCACTATCAATATAGTTGACTGTTAATTTTAATGGAAAGATACCCTACATAAAGTCACAAGACAGAAAATGTGGGTGGGAGGGGGGCCATAAACTGTTCAATCACTTGCATAACTCAGCTGAGGAAGCTGCAAAGAAGAACTTGCCATTCTTGGCCATTTGCCCCGGGGCTGTGTGCAGCCGGAAAAGAAGAAGTGAAAGGAAGAACCTCCAGCTTGGGTACCAGAGGGAGTCATGGGGCTGCTAGAAGTCGAAGCTTAAGCCCACGGTAACCAGGCCAAAAAGGTACAGGGTATGCAAAAGCCCTAAAGCAGCCCTACCTAACTACACACACAACAGGAACATGTGGTGCCGAGGGGATCTGAGCTCATTGCCTAAGTTCCCCTCTAGCCTGTGCTCTCACCCTGGGCAAGTCCCTTCACCTTTGTGCATTGTGTTGATCTGCTCAGATTTCAAAACCTCTGGGCTCTCCCCATGCTTTTGACACAGTGTCCAGGACTGCTGCAGTCCCACTAATAACAAACTGGTGGCGAGGTCTTTTGCAATGTCCATCAGCTCTGAATGAGCAAGACAAGCTCTTATAACCTCACTGCCCTTGAAATGTTTTGTTTTGTACAGATCTTCCTGTCAAGTAACTACTCGTTGCAGCATCAGACACCTGGAAAATCTGACTCTGGACTCAGGAGCACCAGAAATATAATCCCTCCAATCCTGATGACCTACTTCATCATATCTTGGAGGCCAGGCCATGTTTCTTTGTTAGAGGAAAGTTGGCTGTTGAAAAAAGTAATATCTAAGCTATTATTTAGTTTCCACTAATTTAATTCCTCAGTGTTTTATGAGTTACTCTCTGCTTCAGCATCTTCCCCTTAGTTTGTTTAAATGGATGTCTGAAAGGACTCTTACTGCCTTTCGATTAACATTAGCTCCCTCTGCTTATTAGCTGCCCTCATCTCTCCCATTTCCTGAACAGTTCTGAGTTCATTTAAAAGAAAACAGACTATTTCACTCAGTTTATAAATATATCTGGTGGTACTGTATAATCACTGTGAATGCAACTAATGATTTTACATCACTTGTTTAAACATGTGGTCAATCCCTGTTCAGGACTCTGACTCTGACTGAAGAAATGATCACGCCTCTGTCACTCTTAGGCTGTACAATACTTACTTGAGTGTATATGGACAAAAAATGCATCAAACACTTTGTGGATGAGTGAAGCATCTCTGCTGGCGCCCTGTGACCCAGCCTAACCCAGGCCCCGCTGTACAATTCCCTCCCCCACTATGTGTGGAGGAAGCACTGGCTGTCTAGGGACCTGGAGGCTCCTTCCACCTGGACAGAGCCTGGTGAGCTCCAGCAGACGAACTTCCACAGCTCCATTGAGCTCTTTCCCAGCAGAGCCCTGCTTATCTCCTGTGGCAAATGACTGCATGGACCCTCCAAATGTTTCAAAGAGAGAATCTGTTTATTAATACACCAGCTCATATTTATACTGTTACTACAGCTATTGTCTCATAGCCAATATTGCCATGGGGTGTTGGGTCCTCATAAACACCCAGTGTTAGTCAAGGACTTAACCACGGGGCGTTGGACTGGACCCATGGACCTTATAACATGGGGGAGGGGATATGCCTGTGTTTCCACAGGTTCAGAAGCGCGATGGATTCCTTCCCGCTGTGTGTGACCTTATGTTGTCTCCTCGCCATTGCAAGTGGAGTGTCACTCGGACTTGGAGGAGGAATGCTGAACCAACAAAATGTGTGGCTCACCTTGGCCAATGAAATACATGTTTGGTAGGGGTTCTGCTCGCTGTGTCACAACTGGGTTCCCTGTACAACGATACAGTGAGAACCAATTGTTCCAAACCTGGAATCCTGCAGCCTTCACAGTGGTGTAATGAAAGGTGGTGACAGACAGCAGGAGAAAGTTCTACATGGTATAAAAAATATCTTTTTAAAATAGGTGATTTTCCAGCATTGCCTCTTGAACCCCAGGAGTTAGATTTATTAGGAACCATACAAGCAGCAAACTGCTTTTTTCTTATTCGTTCAGTTTTTTGGGATAACGGACCGAGTGTTGATGTATCTCCTCAGGGAATATATTCAAATACATCTGCCTGGTGTAATGACACAAGCAGTGGGCCAATTATAACAGGGCCAGGTCCAATTGGCTTTGCTTAACAATTATTTTCTGATTTGTGGACAAAGAGCTTGGAAGGGAATCCCTAGTAGAGTGGTGGGAGGTCCTTGCACATTTGGGCAACTAACCATTTTCCACCCAGAACACATGTTAATAAACAAGACTGTATGCCACAGAGTTAGCAGATCAGTACATTCCTTCAGAATGTGATTGGTGGGAAGGGGAAATGAATATTTAGATTCCTCCAGAGAGAAAATATTTCAACAGAGATGGATATAGCTGAATTGACGTGGACATACCATTCTTGCTACTGCTAACCAGGGAATAAACGGGGTCACTGCAATCTCCTCTGACAGCTGTATCTGGGGCACCAGAAATCCTAGGGCCAGGATTTGACTGCAGGCTACCAGACTTGTTTATACCAATTGTCAGTATAAAATCAGATTTAAACTGAGGATCCTGTGGGTGGGCAGGAGGCTCCTCTCCCCAGGAGGCTGCTGGCCAGGAAATGGCCACCAGCCCCAGCCGGGTGCTGCCCCGGGGTACCGGGCATTCTCTGGCGGTAACCCTTGATGCTTTGCCTGCTGCTGTTTCTCTGCCCACTCCCCCAGCACCTTCAGGGGCTGCACGACTCACAGGGGTTTGCCAGATGCAATGTCCAGTCGTTGCTTCTTCTGGGCTTTGTCCCCACTTGCTCCTCCTCGTTAATGAGACCAGCATGGCTTCTAGTGTCACAAACTGGCCAGCTCTGGCTGTCCTATATTATTTTCACCCGTGAGACTCATTTCTGTCTTGGAGTAGAGATGCGACTAGGGTGCAATTCCCAGGCCTAATCCTTCTGGGTTTTTTCCCCTCCATGATAAGGAGATCAATTGATTTTATTGTCTGATAGAAGTTGCAGGCATCATCACTGTCCAGGATCTGGTTTCAGCCAGAAGCTTATCTCAGGGATCCCTGTGGGCTGCCAACCCCAGGACAATGGCTGGTTGTTTGGTGCCATAAGCAGACTTTGCTCTGCTCCACAATCCCCTCACTGGAGGGAGAACTGTGATAACATGCCAGCCCCTGCCCAGCAGTGACTGCCAAATACCCGCAGCTCCAGGCTGAAGGTCATCGAAGGGTTCCCAGCCTCCACGACTGCCCTGGGGAGGTTAAGCGATCTTTCTGCAGCTTGAGTTGTGGAGACAGGGTACAATTTTTTTTTTTCTGGAGCTAGCGTTTACCTTAAATAGCTTTTCCTCCTCTCTCAGGCATTTGCAAAGGGCAGTGACAGCTTCTCTCAGCTTTTCTTTGGGTACACCACAAACTTCAAGTTTCTCCTTACAACAGCCTCCATTTCCTTGGTCAACTGGTTCACCCAGTACTGGTTCTTTGTGAGGCACTTTGCTTTTGTAACTAACAACTGTGTTTGTGTAGCACTAGAGCACAGCCTGGATCTGTGCAGGTGTACAGAGAGATGCTGTAAAGTATCACCTTCCTTGCTTGGTTTCCTCATGGGCAGGGACTCATAATCCCCTAACTCAATCATTATAATTGGCAAATGGGGCCCTGTGCAGTCTTTCAGGTGAGGTGCTGACAGCTGGAGTCAAAAACACTAAAATATTTATCTTTCCAGGACAAGCAAAGAGATCCTTCCTCATTTCCAAAGTCTTTCCCTAGACTTCTCCTAAAAATATGCAAAAATGGATTTTGTTGGCCGATTTGTCTCCTCTTGGAAATGTACCCAGAAAATTGCTCTACATCTTCTCCAGGATAAGCTCTGCTAAGTCATTCCAAGTATTTATTTTGGTATAAATGCAGCCATGCTTATCTCCAGGTCTGGTGTTCTTTTCTCCCCTTAATTTAGTTCAGTCTGCTTTCTGTGTTGTGATCATTTAGAGAAAGTGTTGAAGCACAACTTAGGTTTCTGTCAGGTCTCTCAAATTGCTGCATCCCTGATGTCCCATGAGGAACCAGATCAGCCTTGGACTGAGGGAGGCACCTGCAACTCAGACTGCTGGGAAGAAGCTATGGGACCAACAAAACCAGTTGTTAACTTTAGCACTGGATATGGTCCATCTAATGGAAACCCACTTCAACAATCTCATCCACTGAGAAGGAGGTAAAAAACCTCCCTTTTGTACTATGGGGTTTTGGGGTTTTTTATTACTAGAATAAAACATATTTGCAGGTGAGAAGTGTCTCAGGCTGAGTGGAAGAGCATCAGATGGAGATAGTTTGAGAGAATTATCCCAGAAAAGGCTCATGAGAAGAGAGGAAAGGGAGGTTAGAAAGAATCAGTGGTTGTGTTTTCTTCTTTCTGTTTTCTTTTTTTTTTTTTTTTTTTGAACAGGTAAGTTGTGCGTCTCATCCTCAGTAGCGAAACTCAGAAGGAATTGTGTGAGACCCTCTCTGTATCTTTCACAGTGGGAGCTCTTGAAAGGGTTTCACTTAGTGCCAAATGAGTACAGGACCATCCGTGATCACTGAGCTCAGGGCAGAGGATCTTCTGGTGGTGAAGGTGGAGCAAACAGCAGCCCTTCCCAGGATGCTCAGCAGGCCAGAGAAAGCAGCTCTGTTGTCATCTTTGCAGACCAAGATGTTTGTGGGGCTGTGGATCTGATGTTTGCAGACTTGCATTCAGTAAGGTGAGGAGACAGTGGAGTCATAGTCAAGAACTGGATTTGGTGTAATTCTTCTGGAATAGATGCATCTGTAAATTTTCACATTTGAGCAAGCCTTGCACTGCTGTAAATCTACATTACCCCACTTAGCAGGAGAATAAAACTAGATTTCCACTATAAATTTCTCCAGAATGAGGTCCTGGCCTGATGATGAGTGTCTTTGCTCAACTCAGCACACTGTAAAGGCGCCAGATTCGATGCTGTGCACTCCCACAAAGGCCAGGCTCCTTGACCACTCTCAATTTCAGCCTCTGAAAATACATCAGCCTCATCTGGGATACATCTCAAGCAACATTATCCCTCCTCCATAAGCCATCCCATGTTTGTTCATGGTCGGTGCAGAAAAGTGGGCATGGAGAGAGCATTGGCTCACTGACCAGTCACTGATCCTGGCTGCACAAGAAACTCAGACGTTTGGCTCAGGCTGAAGTCAGCTTTCCATGGTTCAAGCTAAAGAACCCAACCCCAGAAGTCACACTTGAAAATCGTGACTGTGGATTTTAACCCAGGTGCCACTGCTGGAACCACCAGAGGCTCTACACAAAGTATACAGACTCTCGGACAATGGATATGAAACCTAAGGAAAAAGAAACAAGATGAAAAAGTGAACATAATCAGCCTTCTCTTACTTAAGTAGTCACCCCGTTTATTCCAGCACAGCAATGTTGGCCTGCCGGTAATTTAATCAGAGGGTCCCATGAGTACGTTGCACTTAATGTATATTAAACACCCCAGCCAGGAATGCGGGCAGCGTAGACAGGAACACTCGAAGATGAAGTGCCTCTCAATGTGTTTTCCTGTTTAAACAAAACCATGTACTCACTTCACAGCGAAGGAAAGAGGCAACAGCCCTTGGCAAGCAAGCCTATCTGCAGTGCGCTCTCGGTGTGTGTTTACTCAGTGGGTTTGAAAAGTGTACTGAGTATATTGACACTATAATGCCCTGTTCATCATGTGTCGTGCGAGGCAAGAGGGAGGGCTGGTGACCTAATCGCTGGCCCCAGAGTTACTCTAACCCAGGTCATCGTTATTTCTTTGCAAATAGCTGGTACTAGGAGGAACTGGATTAATTTCCAGGCATATTTAGAAAGAAATTAAGTTCTGCCACAAATCAAAGATCCAATCACAAAGCAAACTCCGGCAAAAGTACTCAGTGTGTCTATGGGGGGGAGGAAGGACCTTGTGTGACATCTCACAAGCCCTGCCTGCTTGCAGAGAGACATCACAGGCACTGCATGGGAGAGACAGTATCGATATACAGCCCCCAAAACAGCATCTGGATGCCAGTGCAGACACAAAGGTCTGCCCGAGGCAGAGCAGACACCCTACCCCTTCCCTTCCTGCACAGGGGCAAAATTTTATTCCCAGGCTTAAGAGTCCCCTCCAGCACATTCATGTCACAGAATCACAGAATCGCCTTGGTTGGAAGAGACCTCTAAGATCATTAAGTCCAACCATTAACCCAGCACTGCCAAGTCCACCACTACACCATGTCCCTCATCACTTCATAACATCCTGCTTTTGGGACAAATATAGGTACAGGTGGGATTGCTAACTGCCAGCATTCAGCCATCCCCCTTCTGTCATGAAGCTGATTTAAAATCCTGCTCTTTGAAAGGAATCACGTACGTGGCACTCTCTTTGTTTTGCTTTTTGGTTACAGTCTATGATTTCACCCTTTTCCTGAAACTGTGAGAGCCAAAAGTTGGAGTGAAACTGAGATACTCAGTTGGCCTCTGGGCAAGGGATCTGTGTGGAGGCATAGCAAAACTCAGAGCCAGCCCAGGCTCACTGAGAGGCACAGGGACCTACCGAGGTCCAAGACACTGTGATGACCTGCTTTTCTAATGAGCCAATGCAAAATCCAAATTTCTTTAGATGCAGGTTGTCTGGGAGCCCTCCTCAGCCCTGTGTCTCTCCACAGCAGCGTGTATCCCCATCGCTGCCAGGCACCAGGGCAGGAGCCTGAGGCGAAACCACTGGAGAAGGGATGGTGATGGCTTTGGTCCTCAAATGCAGAGAAAATGGGCAGTAGCTGCAGACAGAGCCGGTGGGGCTGTACAGGAGAGCACAGCCTGAGGATGGCACTGCGATGTCCGAGCTCCTGCAGCATGGCCATGTGGACACTCTGTGTCCCCTCCTAAGGGGGAATGAAAATGCTTCATGTCCCCCAGTGCTGCTTCATGTCTCATGCTGGACAGCCCCAGACACTTGCCTGGTCCCCCCAAAAATCATCATCCCAGTGGTAAACACTGAGGCTTAAAAGCCTCAGCACAGCCTAACCACAGCAATTAGACATCTTTCACAAGGTTTTTGGATCCTCGTCTTCAGGACTTAGGGTTTCAGGCTTTCTTCCCTCACATCTAGGAGAAAAAGAAGAAGCTGGAACGAAAAGTTGTGATGCTGCTAAAGCTGCATGACTGCAGCATCTCAGTCCTTAACAAAAGCTCCAGACACTAGAATGAAATAATTCAGGTTGACAATATTGTATTAAAAGTACTAAATACATTTTCACTCTTATTATTCTGTTACTCTCTGTGTGACCACACTTGTGATGACAAATCCTGTCACTTAGATAAGGAACCAGGCTTTGAAGCCAGGACTTGAATTAGGTTTTAGTGTTTTTTCCTTTGGAGGGAGCTCCACCTGTTTGGTTTGTGTCTTCCCACATTAAAAAGAAATATTCTCAAACCAGGAAAGCTCTGCTTTTCTCTCCGTTCTCTTTTAATACCAGCTCATTTTGGCTGAGTGCCTCTTTATGACCTTCAAAGCAACACCCGCAATTCAAAGAACAGAAGAAGAGAAATCCATTCAATTAAAAAATGACATAAAATGAGAAGAGCTTTGGAGCACAGATGTCAGAGCTGGGCAGCATTCTCTCACCCTCTGGCTCTTAGGAGTTTGTTAACCTTAAGGATTATTAACAGAAAATTCATTTCCTGTTCTTACATAGATTTCATCTGCAATTTGTTGAGGGTTGGGATTTTTTTTCTATTCTGAAAATGTTTTCCCTTGTCTATGTACACTGAGAAATTCCAGTTATATCTCTGGAGAAAAAGTAATATCTCTATTAAAAGATAAGCCATGGTGCTTATGGAGTCCCCACTACGCACCAGGGTGGAGGGACCTCTTCTCTGGATACTGCTCTCCATCCAGCATGAGGACTCCCCAGCTGCTCTGGAGCACGTAATTTTTGCTAAATCTGGTAAAATGTCTGTTTGGGGGATCAGTATGCATATGGGCATTTCTCCAAAGCTGCCTCCTTTGGCACAGAGCAAATTAAATTCAGTGTCAGCCTCAGGTCTGTTTCCCTCAGGACCCTTTGAAAACCCCAGCTTTTATGTCATGCTTCAGACTTGCAGCGGTTTACTGTAAAACTTAACAAGCTTAATTTGGTTGGTTTTCTTTCTCTTTTTCCCAGGCTTAATTTGTCTCAGAGCACACAGCCTTTGCCATATCCTAGAAGAGTCTGTTTTGAGCGAAAATGTGGCAATATATATATACACACACACACACCCCTTCTTTCAGAAGGTCTCCTAAAAATCGTGCGTGCTTAACAAAGGGAGGTAAGAAAAGTTTCATCATGAGGATGGAGATTTCAGTGGGATTTGAGCAGGGGGTGGTGGATAATAGAATCTTAGGTGTGGGATTATGGTTTTGGTGGCATTAGGTTAGAACTGTTGAGAGGTGGGGGAAGAGGACCCTACACATCTCCAGCTGAAAAGGTGAGCATCATCCAGTGAGCAAAGGGGGAGCAAAACGGTGTAAACCCCAGGCACTGACATGGCCACCGCAGCAGAGGTGGGAGTGGGCAGGGGCTCAGGGACAAGCATTGCCTCACACTGAGCTTGTGGCTTGATTTGCAACATGGTGCACAAGAAGTTTATGAATCTAATTCCAGGGAGGATCCGTCTGAAGTGTCATTGCAGGTGATTTCCCTAATTAGGTGAAGTCCATTAGCCAGAGCTAATCTCTGCATCTGGTTACCACTCTGCCTGGGAAATGCCAGTGTCTCTGGGCTTGAAGGCTGATGCAAACTGAGCAGCTGTCTGTCACAGGCCCACACTGGCTGGACATGAAGGGTAAGAGAGGCAGGAGAAGGTGTGAGAAGCAGGGTAACACTTTCTCCTCCTTTGGCTCTGAGCACACAGACACTAATACAGAAACACCCACCCACTTCCCCAGAAAAAAATAAAATGTAAGCGGGCCTGAGCTGTTTTCCTGGCTCTAAACCACCATTGAATTGAGGGAAATGCAGGGTGCAGCATCACTCCAGCTCCTCATGCTGGAGGAGGATGTGGGAGAACAGAACTAGTCTCCCGTGTGCTGGGTGAGGGGGAGGAGGGCTGGGGCTGAAGGGAGAGGTTTTTCCAGATGAAACACCTGACCTCTGATGGAAATACTGAATCGATTCATGATGCTGAGAAAAATGCTGGTTAGTAGGGGCAGCAGGGAGCTCAGGTAAGGGGCTGATGAAGAAGAATCTTTAATTTCAGATGGCTGAAAAGCTTCCTGGAGAAAGACTGAGACTGGTACGGAGGAAGCCAGAAACAATTACAGAGACAGGGGCTGCACATAAAGGCGCAAGATAGCACCAGCTCTCAGATGTTGCAGCCACAGAAATCTCTTCTCTTGCAGATCAATAAAAAAGATGCAGAGAAAAAGAAAAGAAGAGAGGAAAAAAACCACGTTCCCTGGTGAATACTCCCTGAAGTGTCAGCTCTTGGATGTATTACCTGATACCAGCCCTCTCTGAACTTGCTCCCCTTCCATTTGGTTCCAATCAGTAGCTATTGACCCAAGCTTCATTTTCTGTTATTTCATGTTATCTTTATTGCAATAGCGTGAGGCAGCAGGATTGCTGCTGTGCTGTGTGCTGAGGGGCAGCCTGTGACCGGAGGACATCAAGGACCACAGCAACAAAGATGCTGAGTGCCCTCATTTCAGAGACACTGATCATGATTTGTGTGCATACAAAAAGTCTGGGAAAGGACAAGAAGCTGACACTGAGCTTCCCCATGGTGATCCTTCTACATTTTTGCTTCCCCAGCTAGGGCAAACCATTTTTTCCTCTCTTCTCCCACATCAGCATCGCTCCACGTAGGAATCTTTAAATCCTTTAAAGCTTTTAAAAGCCTTTGCACTTCAAATTTGGATTTGAGATCTATATAAGTATGTATGTATATAAATATGTGTGGGTGTAGGCACGTACCTTAAGGACCTTAAGGAATCCATCAGGATTACGTGCTGAGTAAGCACTTCCCTCCATTGCCTGGCCTGCAGAGTTCCTCCCTGGGGGCTGATCTTGTGCCTGGTGTGGCAATGCACAGCACCTTGTGCAGGCTGCAGGCCCCTTGGGCTCAAACCAGGACCGATGGCACATTTCCACTGTGCACGCCTTGCAGCTAGGGCAGGGTTACTTCAGAGATGCTGGTGTCCTCTCAGTGCTTGGGGGGAAATATAGCAGCCACAGGGTCACAATCTGCATGGGCAAAGCAAGCCTCAGCTTGAGGCCAGACTGACCATGAGGGACTTCTCTGCAACATGGAGCACCTAGTTGCAGCAGGAAGCTGCAACAGCCACCACCTACGCTGATCCACCAGCTCTGGGACTCTTCAGCACCACACCCCAGGCATTGTGCATCCTGTCCTGCTGCAGCTAGTCTAAGGGAAACTCCCACCCCAAAAGTGCCGGCTGTACACCGCAGGCACAGACATTCTCTGTGGCTTCACCAAGAGCAAACCATGCTTGACTAATCTAGTGGTCTTCTGTGATGGAGTGGTCAAGGGAAGAGCTCCTGATGCCATCCAATTGGAGTTCTGTAAGGCCTTTGACACAGTCCTCCACAACATTCTTGCTGCTAAATTGGAGAGATATGGGTTTGATGGATGGACTGTCAGACGGATAACAAATTGGACAGAAGTCCACATCCAAAGAGCTATCATCAATGGTTGAATGTCTAAATGGAAACCAGTAGCGAGTGGTGTCCCTCAAGGGTCTGATGATGAGTGTGGTGAATCACTGGGACAGTTGCCCAGAGAAGCTGTGGATGCACACACCCAGTAAGAGCAAGGACTGTGGCACAAGGAACTGGAGAGGCTCTCCTGTGGCATGGGGAGCTGCTCCCACAGCACTGGGGAGCCTGAGCCATTCTGCACACCCGGGGCTGCTCTGGCCCCTATGGCTTTAGAAAGTGGCTCCTGCTTTTAGCTTTATTAGGGGGATTTTGCTATTTTTATGGACTGTCAAGACTGACGTTTCTCTGACCATTTGTCAGAAATGCCACAGCAAAAATAGTACCATTAAAAATGGATCATGCATGTGACTTGAAACTTAAAGCCATTATGTGGGCTGCCTCTAAAATTTATACCTTAATATTGTGAGAGTGGTTTATAAAGGAGGTCCTTTTTAGAGTCGCATTTGCATCATTTCATACAGTCAGAGCTGAATGATCACAAGTGCTTTTCTGACAGGCTCTTTGTTTATGCTCTCTCTCACTCATCCCTAAAAATCACCAAGTGAGTTTTCCAATATCCCATTAGTCACCTAAGAATACAATTCACACTGAAATTCATTATTTTCAGTTTAAGAAAGATCTGTGGCACATGGTAATTAAAGTTTGATTAAAAATCCTTTATTTCCCAAGAAACATTTCATCCCCCTAATAATATTTATTAACAATCTTTAACTGTCACCCAAAAAATGCTTTTCATCAGCTGGACATGCTCAGCACACTCCAGATCAGGTCACACATGCACACAAAGTGAATGGCAGTGGGCCATAGCCTATGCCCTCACGGCTTTCCAAAGTTCTGCATACACACCTAGCAAAAATCAGAGGTTTTTATTCCCAAGGATGTGCTCACCCATACAGGTCGTGCTTGACTGCTTCAGTGCCTGCATTTGACTATTCTTACATTTGGCTGTTTCTAAATTATTAACGTGCCTAGCGCCTGGTGCTGTGGCTTTGTCTGAAGCCTTTTCCTTTGATCTCCATTGCCTTTGAAACTCTGCCTGGATGCACAGGAAAGCCACGCTGCTCTTCCTGCAAACCACCACCCTGCAGGATGATCTTCCTCTCACTGAAACTGGTGCAAAAGATCCTATATATCCTATGAAACTCAGGCCACAAACTGATGTGTTGTTTTAATGTTTGGGGGTTTTTTGAGAGCCTGGATAACTGCCTGTGTCTCACAAGGTGTGGAGCATCTCCTGAAGTCACCAGCAGCAGGTGAGAGCATCAGCACATCCTCAGAGGCCCACAGAATCTCACAGGATTAGATCCATCTGTTTCTGCCGTGGGTTTATATCCTTCAAGTGCCATGCGAGAAAGCTCTAGCGTCATCACTGGAGACATTTTAGTGTATTGCAAAATGACCACACTGTGCCGGATCAGCAAATAGGAGTCCCAGAAAGCTGTCTGGGAAGCAATGTCTCCTACCAGAGGAATATCAGAAAAAGGAGGTGCCAGAGCAATCTTACTCATGGTGTGTACTTGAACCCTCCGACTCAAAGTCATTTCAAGATATTATGAGGCTGGAGCTTGAAGCCAGGCTTTGGCATGCAGGATGGATTGATCATTGCTCCCTGCCTTGACCTTAAGTTCTGGAACGTGTCAAAGAACAAAACACCAGCACCGGAAAGCATCAACTATGACTTAGCAAATGAAGTGGACCAGCTGATTACCTGTTGATGAGCAATTTATTTTGAGGTCAATTATATGCTCTGGAAGCCTGGCTCGCTGGGAGGTAATTACCGAATTTCCGCCCTCTGATGAGGTCCCACTGCCCCAGCATGCTGGGCATACATGACGTGGGTCTGAGCTCTGGTGCCCATGAGCATTCCACCAGCTGGCAGACATCAGGCTGGCCAGCACAGCGACCTGCTGCAGGAGCAAGTCCTGACCACCCTGCAGGGGTGAGACAGCCCTGGCTGTAGAGCACGAGGAGCAGCCACACTGCTCATCACCTTACGCCATCGCACGTTTGAAACACCAGTTAATAGGGGCTAACTTAGGAATGTTATTAATTCAGAAAAAAATCTAATTTTCAGCCATGGGCTGAATTTGATGATGCTGTTTGATTTGAGGGGAAGCCAGGGGATGGCCAGGGAACCAACACCCCCTGACATTAACACGACCTGGCTTGGCCCCTGAGCTATCACAATTATATTTACTGGAGACTTTATCTTTCTGGTTGTGCAAGGCTTTCCCATGCTGCTGGGCATGTACTCACTTCCTCTGACATTAACAGCAGCACTCTTGTAAGGGAGGACTCACTAAGGTGAGCAGAGGGTCGTTCGGGGCTCGTGTGAGAAAAAGCAAAGTTTTCAGAAAGGTGAAGGGGTTCCTTCTCTCAGATGCTTTGGCTGCAGCTCACACTGAAACAGGAATCATGTTTGGTCAGGGCTCCATTTTGGGAGGACATCATGCAACCAAAGTAGGAGATAATTCTGGCTGTAGCAGGAAGCCCTGTTTCTTTAAACTCTTATCACTTCAACACTTTCTTAAACATTTCTGTTATGGTCTTTTGTAAAATGTTTGAACAGTTATTTCTTTGCTGTGTAATTATTTGTGTCTCGATCTTCTTCTTTCAAAGAAAAGGAGCAGGCATGTTATAAAAACAACTGCAGTGAGAGTAATACTAGCATGATTGCTTAAAAATCAGTAGCACTGGGGCAGGTATCATGAGCCAAGCAGTTGGTATTTCTGAAGGTGAATGAGGCCTTCTATTGCCTTTATCTGGGATCTACAGGAGGAAATCAAATTTATATACCTAAAGATCATATCATAGCATGCTGTAAAATGTATTGGTCGTGAAATATCTGGCAGATCTTTATGAACACAAGGATGGATCATTAATTAGGAAAGAATATTTCTGCTGTTAGGATATCATGTATTTTGGGAGTGGAGAGATGGTGCATAGCAAAACCGGGATCTGATCTCACTTCCACCTTGTGTCACCTGCAGCAGTATAAGGTCCCAGCTGAACAGAAGCCTTCTCCAGCTTCTGCCCATCACCCATTCTGGAGTGGTCTGTTCCCTGAGCGTACCCTCATCTGTGAGCACACACACGGTGACTTGCAGCATCTGAAACCATCACTTGACAGCCACGATTTCCCAGTCCAGCTCCTCAGAAAATCAGGTTGAGCTCTGCAGTTGCCTTTACTTAATATAAAAAGGAAGAAAGGGTGGAAAAAATACAATTACCAGTCAGATTTATGTGTCCTAGATTTCTATGGCAACCATATGCAGTTCAGCAACACCACCAGTACACCCAGGCACCCTCTTAACAGCATCCACCACAGGAATTAGAGGGCCAGCACAGGCACCCACCCCCTGGGGCATTTTTGATGCCTTTTCTAGAGGGCAGACAGGCATGAGTCACAATCTGACAGCCACATACCCCCATCAGGTGAACCAGCACATGTTGTCAGAAGGCTTTCAAGTGACTACCACCACAGGCTGGCCACGGTGTCATATATGGGCTGAAAGCCTAGTTGGTAAAATATGTTTGGGGCACAGATTAAAACTAAGAGATAGCACAAGAGAGATGTTTTTTCAGGGCGGAGCTGTTGGGACACATGAGCTTCACCACCTCCCAGGCTGGCTTCTCTGGTGCTCTGAGGGGCAGCAGCCTGGACTGCAGTGCAAAAACATATGGGTCTAACACTGTCCGTCCTGATGGCTGGACTAGTTCTTTCCACTTAAGCCTTAGGAAATCTTTAACTTGAATAGGAACTAAACTTGTTTAATACCTCCAATGAATATTTGTCCATACCTTTCAGTGAGCCTGACAAGTCTTCTCTTGTTTCTCATTTCTCAAGCCATCCTCTTAGTCTTACTTTAAGCAAATAATACAGATTTTAGGCTTTTTGAGATGTCAAATATTTAGGGAACTCTATCGGTGGTGGCATTTTCCCTCCAAACTCTGTGACTAACACATCATTGCTTTTTTAGAGCTCTGCTAAGAGTGAGGGCTGGCCACCTCTGGGGCCACAACAGCAAGAGCATACCCAGCATGTTGAGAGAAATGATAACTCCCCTCTACTTGGTACCAATAAGGCTGCATCTGGGCTGCTGTATTCAGTCTTGGGCTCCCCAGTAAGAGAGAGAGACAGACATACAGGGAGGGGGAGCTCTGAGGGGGGGTCCTAATGCTGTCTACAGTACCTAGTGCTGTTGTCCATGGCCTAAAGGGGATTACAGGGAAGGCAGAGGCAGGCACTTCCCAGAGCTGCACACTCAAATGACGAGGACAATGGTCACAAGTTGCAACAAGGGAAATTCTGGCTTGATACAAGGAAAATATTTCACTGTGAGGGTGGTCAAATATTGGCACAGGCTGCCCAGAGAGGAGGTGGGAGCTCCATCCCTGGAGAAACTCAGAACCGAAGGTCCGAGGACCTGATCTAGCTTTGGAACTGGCCCTGCCTTGGGTTCCTCCCCACTGAAATTATTCTGTGACTCTGCAATTCTATTATTCACATTAAAAATTACAAGAAAAGTAAAAAGAAGAGTAAATGTGTTCTTTCTGTTTAAATTCTGATGGCATAAAAAATAAAGTGGCAGTCTTGAGCACAGCTCTGAAATTATTCAGTCTGATGAGTCTGCTGCTAGTTGTGCCTGAGAATAACACAAACTGCAAAATATAGGTAAACATTGTTTATTCTAAACCTAACACAAGATTCCCACCGCCCCCCTCCCTTTTTTTTTCTAGCTGCACACATATCAAACATGGATTTTGCTTTGCTGTGTGACAGCAGATTGCTGGAGCTACCTGGTTTAAGGCTGATAATTCTTGCTTGTTATGGCAGGGTGGCCATTTTATTTGCTTCTGCCCTGGAACAGAAATGAAGCCTTCTTTCGATTTTCACACTTGATCTGGGTATTCTCAAGAACCATAGCCTTACCACCACAAACGTACCTGCAGATAAAAGGCCCAGCATCCACCCTCTGTGAGGTCTTTTCACCGAGCGAGCCGAGGGCGCTGCCCCCTGCAAAGAAGCTGTTTTATTCCTGCTGCTTTGCTACAAACTCCCATGGTACTTTTGTGTGCTCCAGGTCCCTGGGCTGCCTTCGCGGGGTGGAAACTCCACTCCCAGCAGCCTTTATACTTCTTTTCTTTCTTGATACCTCTCAGGGGTGTGATTCAGATTCAAGACTCCCTCTCTCCCAAAAGGCTATTGACCCTTAATTTCTGCAGGAGGTAGTGTTTGTGGCTGCTCTCGTTTCTTTGGAAACCCAGGGGTTTCTCAAGCACGGTGTATGTCATCTTGCAGGGCCAAGATGCTCTCCCTCCAGGTGGGAAATCCCAGCCTGTGGTTCTGACATCATTAAATTCAGCAAAATTGGGGCACATCTGACACAAGTTAGACACAGGCACGTACATAAATGTGTCTCTGTCAAACCAGCCAAGGAGGTGACACAGGATTGCACCAGCTGCAGAGGGACAGACAGTCCCTGATGTGACACAGAGTTAACCCCTGAGCTTTTAAAAACCAGGTTCCCACCCGCAGAGCATGTTAATTATTTATTATTATTGTATCAGGGGCCATGGCATCTCTGGTGCATTGGAAGAAGCCACAGAGCTCCACTCAGCCTCCTGCCAAGCACAAATCCAGGGAGTCCTTTCTATCCTACCTAACCTTTCTGTCCCACCATGGTTCCAACACCATGCACGGCGGCAGCCATGCTGAAGATGTAGGCACAGTCATGGCACGAATGCCTGCAGCTTGTTACTGTCTTGTGAATGAGGCAGGCCTGGAAGTAATCAGCTGTTTGAGGTGGTGAGGAGCCTGGGGTCCCCAGCACCATTTCCCAACAGATCCCACAACGTGGATCTCTACAAATACTGCAGACAGCAAGATGGCATGGTGAGTCCAGCTGTCCTGTGCTGTGGGTGCTTCACACAAAGCCTCTGGGATGGTGATCATGGCCAAACAGCCCAGAGACCACCAGAGGTAGAAGCTGAAGCCATGGACACTTAGACACACTCCTTTTGGCTCCTACAGCTCTTGCAAAAGTCCAGACAGCTCTTGTGATGGTTCTCCTTGGCTGGTCTCTGCTGCTGAGAGCATTTCCCCACTTCTCCAAAGCAGTGATCAGCTCCTGCAAACTCCCATGTGATTTCGGGCACCAAACCCCCTGGAGGGTAGCAGAGCAAGCTAAAGAAGATCCTGGAAGTCTCTTCCGTGTGGCACCAGAGCCAAACCAGTGGGTTTAAGGACTGGAGTGTAAAAGGGGGTAACTCACAGCTGCCAGGGTGAATCTCCCGTGGGTTGCCTGAAACTAATCCTGTAGGTATGGCACTTCTCCATCATAGGAAAGGAGTCACTTGAGCGTGACCATCAATGGTGATGAGAGATTAGGAAGGAAGAGAGCTATCACGGAGACAAGCTGCGTTCACATGACATACTGCAGCACAGATCCAGATAAGGATGCTGTCTTAACGAGACAAAAATAGCATTGTGATTGTCCAGACAGGTCAGAGGATGATCATGAACTTGGAGAGGTGGTTTTAAGGGCAATTAGAGAGGTATCTCTGCAATGCCTGTGCCCTGTTTTTGTGCCACACAGGTGTGGCCTGCTCTCATAGCTGGTCACAGAGCATCCCTGTGGAGCTCAGGGACAAGGGCTGGCACAAGGCGTTAGGAGGATCACCCCAGCAGGATGTGAGCCGCTGCCCCATGTCATGCAGGGTGCTCTGCAAAGAACACTGGAGCACCAGGGACCTGCCAAGGGGACACCTGCCTGAGGAATGGGTCGGATGACAGAGTGTGGTTAAACAGTTGCAGCAGCTCGGGCAGAGGAGGCGCCCTGTGAGTCACAGCAGGGCGGGGAGCGAAGGGTTTCTGCTTCTCACCCGACAGCCCTGGCTGGGCATGGGCATGCAGGGAGCTGCTGCCTCCAGCTCCAAGGTTCTGGCAGCTCCTCTGTGCTGGCATCTCATTGCAAAGGGGTTACCTCAGAGGTGGCCCCTGGTCCTGGGCTCTTCGGACTAGCGTGGATTTGCCTCGGGTCTCTGTGCTGAGGGGGATGCACCGTGAAAAGGAGACCCTTCCCACACACTCCCTTTCTTTCTCTTTTACTATTTTTACCCCTGTCAAATCAAGAACAAAGCCAGCACCAAGGGAATGCAACCCACAGCTCTCCGAAGTGATGTGCCCGGAAGAAACCAGAGAGGGATCTGTGCATCGCATGGGATACATATACATAGAGAGAGAAAGAGACCCAATCCCAGGAGGTTTCTCTACAGGTGGCTGGCAGCCCCCGGGACAAGGTGATCATCTCTGGTGGTCCTGCTCCCACCAGCTGCAGCCTGGGGTGCTGGCACAGCCCCTGGCTGGGCTGCTGGGGCAGGGTTAGGAATGCTGGTTTCACAACACTTGGGATGTGCCTTTGCACCAGGCTCAGCCCTGCAATCATCAGGCCTTCACCCAGATCCTCTGAGATGACATGTCCCTTGTAGTCAAGAGGCTGGAGCAAGCCTTTGGCCCTAGGTCTCACCTCCCTGTTACTGGAGGGTTATTGAGCCCAGACGGGTGGCAGCTCTCCAAAATCCTATTGCACAGAGAAGTAACTCTTAGCCCATCTGCTTGGGATGTTTGAACATTGCTTCAGCATCTTAGGAGACTTTATTGATCATTAAGTGGGTAATGAGGAGTGAATCTGCCCACCTTCCCCCTGGCATCCCGTGCTTGCCTTGCACACAATATGCTCAGGGAACCAACATTATATTTCCATTTTTACCTGCTTGTCTCAGACACGTACACCGAGCGATTATGGCACACAGGAAAACAGCAATAAGAAGTATATATAGCAAACCTACCATCTACTTTTTTTAACTGCAGAGTTGTCTTTTAAGCTGGGTATTACAAGACTTACTCACCACCTTATTTGAAAAGGTAAGGAGAGTAGAAGAGCCCAAATGACTCATCTCGTCACCCCGCAGAAAGCTGTGACACCAATCCTTCCCTTCTCAGATCCAGCTGCCAGTGCTGGGTCCCTTTGGGCGCAGTGTAGCTAAGGGTCCCTCTGCCAGGGCCACTTGAGCTCAGCAAAATACCAGCATGTAACGAAAAATCCCAAGTGCCAGCTGAAAAGGAGTGCACACGAGAGCACTTTTCCTTTCACAGAATCAGTCTCTCCCCACTCAACGAAAGGCAGAGACTGGGAAGAAGGCAAACCTCTATTTTCAGGCCCACACCTGCCCTTGTCCCCATATCCTGAAGCAATGCCAGGGTGAGGGGCTTGCCCAGGCTCACACTGGAGCTGGCAGCAGGAGCAATTCAGATAGATAGATTGACAGAGTCTGGCGTCGTGCTTTGCCCTAGGAAGGCTTTGAGCTGAAATCTTCCTGCACCAGCTCTCATACACAGATCAAAGGGCAGGATACCATGCAGGCTTTTTTGGATCAAAGATGCTTTAAAAGGGAGAGAAGTATCTATTTCTGACCCCTTCCCTCCCCTCTCTGAGATGAAAGATCACACCGGGCTCACCGGTATCTGGGCTGGTAAGGTGGCTTCCCCTGGAGGGAGTTTTTATCGCATAACACGTGTCTGCGGGCATGGGAGGAACAAGTGATAGCATCAGCTGAGATAAGAGGAGAAAAACCTTGTCCTGGCAGCCTGGATGCCGGGAGAACAGGCGGCTGAGCAAACTCCAGCTCCAAGGGCCCAAAGCACCACAGCCAGCACACCGCAGATTATTTTGGAATAAACACACGTGCTGCTCCCACCGCTGAATTGCTTCCCAACATCCTTTCCAGTGCTGCACTGGGGGCACTCCAGTCTTGCCCCCATGGCAGTGGGGCTGTGTCTGGGCTGCTCCATGTGCATCCATGGGTGAAACACACACTACAAATGCCTCGTGGAGACGAGCACAGCCCAGCTGCTGCGGCATGCAGAATGGCCTCCTCTAATAAATAAACCCGCGCAGTCTCCCGCAGGAAGGGTCGCTTTATCTCTGCCTCGCCCCAAACTAGCAGGAGTAAATATGACCCAAGGCAGGCAAGTTTTAGAAGCCTGAAAGGCTCTGTGCTTGGATGAGCAGGCTGGGAGCAGCGTTAGGAGCTGACAAGGCTGCAGAAAGGAAGGTAAATTTAGGTCCACGCCAAGTACTTCCATCTGAAAGATTTATTGCTCTGCCTGACAGCTGTGCCTGCAGGGAGAAATGAGACACTATCACCGAGAGATGCCTGCCCACTTTAAGCATAAACTGCGCCCTGCTTATCCTTTCTGGGTTCTTCCAGGTTTGCCTGAGGAACCTGTAAGAGAAAAAAAAAAAAGATCTTGCTGTCAAATGCACATGCTGAGGCATTTTTTTTCCCACCTGATTTGGCTGCACAGTCCTGGATGCAAAACCAGGTGAGATGAGCTCTCTGCCTGTGCCTTGGTGGCTGCTGCCGCTGGGTCCCTCTGGCCTGGTGCCCCCCTGCACCAGCAGATGCACCCCAGCACCCTGGCACCCCAGCACTCAGGCGTCACACTCTGTGCCTCCAGCCTGCTTTCCTGCAGCTGTGCACATGTATGAACATCTGTTCCTGCCTCTCTGCTCCTCCCCAGATTAATTTTTTACCTTACACACCTATTTCAGCCAAATGTGGCAGCAGGGCAAAGGTGACCCAAGTAACCAGGCTTGTAGAAATTCAGTAAAAATAGTCCCCCAGGTAAGGTGGGATGCCATCTGCACTGGGGAAAGCTGCACGCAAAGCTGGTGTCAATGGGACACCAGGAAACCCAGGCGAACGTGATCCCTAACACAGGCATAATACGATGGGGCAGGCTGTGTGATGGCCCAAGCATTCATGAAAAATGCCTGGTTTTCCCTGATAAATCTGCTGACAACTGCAAATCCCCATGCATGCCGTGCTCCCAGCCTGTTTCAAGGCCAGGAATTAAGCCAGCTTTGCAGGCAAAGCCAGGAGGACACTGGGGAGCTGTCAGCCAGTCGATGATTTAATAAACCAGTAACACCACAAGAAGGGCTGGGATTGGGCTGGGGCATTCTGGCCGCTCTTGTGGCAGCACAGCATCCCCCCCGGCTTCGTGCTAACCCCGGATCACCGTAGCCCACATGCAGCCATATGCCTGAACTGCAGCAGCAGACGGAGCATCTGCCACTGTGCTGGCCAGCTTGTTGAGGGCTGGGGGGCATTGGTCCAACGGGAACAGTTTTATTTCCCAGTCTGGAGAGGTTTTTCTCCATTTGGAAGAGGACTATCAGCCTTTTCTGACCTTCTTCCAAGGGACAGATGTTTCTGCTCTATCACTCATTCACTGCTAAGGCTTCGGGCAATAGCTACCGCTATTTCTTTTAGGTTTTGGATTCAGTTCCACGGCAGCGGTCTCTGGCTGAGTTAGCCTGTTTAATTAGTTATTAAAATGGAAGCACTTTTTTTTCATCACATCTCCTACTATGCTGGAACAGGTCCACTAATAGTAGACACAACTCAGACAAGCATCTATTACTCTGCCTTGAATAGACTAAATAGCTTTGGCAAGTCAACCTTTCTCCTTTGGATTTGCTGGGCATCTGACTCCTGCTCATGTTCACTTTTGGGAGGGTATGGCTGCCACAGGCAGAGCAGCCAGGCCGGGCACAGTCCTCTGTCACCCTGATGGCAGCATTTCTACCCAGCATTACAAGCGGATATAGGGCTGCTCCATCTCTTTGGAGTGATGGTTGGCTCTGAAAGTCTGATTAAGTGCCAGAGGTGTCTTGTGGCAGGATTTCCTGTTTACATTGCCCTGTGCCTTGTTATTAGCATCACACCTCTGCTAAATGAGCATCCTGGAGCTGCAGCTCTGAGGGAGTGGGGTGGGAGAGGTGGTTTGGGCAGGTGAGTCAGGAAAGCACTGGGGGCGATGGCTCCAGGCTGGATGGGGAAAGAGGAAGAGTGCTTCCTGGGAGCAGCCACATCATGCTGCATGGGCACAGCCCCAGCGTGCCCCCTCTCCCCCCAATAAACCCACCATTCACTTTCCAGAAATGTCCTGCGTGGAGGCAAGAGCCCACTATGCATTAACAGGGGGGTTGTTTTGGCACAGGGTGTGCAGGAGCCAGGCGTCCACCAGCCAGGCTGGGGGAGACCACGCCTGAGCTCCATCTCTGTTGTCAGCTCTATCAGTTTGCTCTGCTTGCTAAGAATAATTTTGACTCTTGCAATCTGAACAGAGAGATTCCAGGGACATGGACAGATACTGAAGTCTCCCAGGTTGCTTTCCTCAGCTGCTTTTTGCCCTTTCATGCATTTTATCCTTCCAGCATGCTCCTCTCCCCAGGAGGAAGGTACTGCAGGCTCTGCTCCATGTGCACAGCCTCAGCAGGGCCAGGTCACCCTGGGCATCTCCCACCACGCACCACTCCACTGTGTCCCACACCAAGTTAAACAGAGACTTATGACTCGGCTTGGCACCAAGGAACCAGCTCCGGGTGCCTGACAGAAACAAATCAGCATTTCAGTGGGGGATGAAAGTGTCACAGATGCTCCAAGGCGGCATGAGGGAAGCCAAAAAAGACAGCAGAATGAATATTTTGGTTTCTTGGCTTTGTGGCAGGCTGGTAATAAGCCTGGGCTTTGCACTGGACTAGTGAAATGTCTCTGCACGAAGTGACCCACACTCCTGTGTCCCCTTCTCAGGAAATGTGGGATAGTGCATCACCCAGGCATGGCTTTAAACCCCCTTCCTTTAGAGGGAAAGCGATGATTTCTGAGTCCTCAGCGTCTGTCTAACTCTGTTCCCTTCCCCAGAAAGAGGTGTTTCCTGGGCCTGGGATTTTCTCCTGGCAGACAAAACATGTAAGGACAAGGGTATCTGCCACTCCCAACCATCCAGTGTTTCCACCACTGACAGACATGGTTGGTGGTAGCTGAAACCTGGGATGTTTGGATTAGCTTTTCCAAGGGCCTTGGGAAAAGATGAAGGTTTGCTGCTAATAAAGGGAAAACTATCAAAAGAGAGATTTTCTTGTCAGACATGAGTGTTTGCTACCGCAAAGCAAATAAGAAATGCCTTGGGGCTACACCGAGCACTCAAGTTTTAAGTATTTGCATGTGTGGTGGAAGGGAGGGATAATCACACCAACTCTGCCTCTGTGTGGGACCTGACACACCTCCCTGGAAGACAAATTTGCTGCTTATCTGATCTGAAGTAAGGCTGTGTCCCTGCAGAATGGCTGAACTATCACCTCTGTGAGAGAGACAGAAGGCAGGGCACGTCGCCCCACCATTGCCACAACCATTACCCGTTGGAAGTGACATCATTTCACCAGGAGCTGTGGACTGTGTTGAAGGGATGGCGGGGCTCAGTACCTGCAGAAATTAAAAATTTGGGGCTGACTGTCATGCACACCCCTGAATCTGCAAAGGCAGCTTGGGAAAAGGGGGCATCAGCCCCTTGCTCCTTAAAATGCTCACAGCCATGTGGGTGCTGGATGAGCCCCCTGTCCAGCACGAGGCCAGGATGTGACTGGGGCAGGCAACTGGTCCTGGGAGGTGGGAAATTTTACTGGTCCCCACACCAGCCCACACCAATGCCAGCACTGCTGATGCCAGAACTGCCACCATGCCCCGGGGCTGAGCACTGCCTCTGGCCTGGCTGGGGTCGAAGGTATCTAACCCTGACAGGTTTGGGCTGTGCCTCACCTGCATCCTGCTCTGCCCCGCTAGGTCCCCTCCTCAGCAAAAGCCACCCCAGCCCAAGCTCTGGGACTGGAGCTGCTACCTGTGTGCAGGACATGTGGGGGATACCACAATGAGTGTTGGGGTGGTCGGGGTGAGGCAGATGGGGAACTTCCACCCCCAGCCCTGAGCATGACGTCATTACATCCCAGATTGAGGACGGCATGTGGGGCATGTGCTTTCTCCACTGGCTCGGCAGGGACAGAGTCTGAGCCCTGTGCTGGGCTGCACACCCTGGCATGTGGCAGGAGGATTCCTCATCCACCACGAGCTTTCATCTTGGAACACCGCGCAGAACCCATTACCTGCGAGCTTAGCCATGGCAGCACTGCCAGAGGCCTGTCATGGTGGAGGTGGCTGCAGGCAGCTCCACAGGTGGACAGATGGATGGCTGCTGTGCTGCAGAGTGAACCTCAAGGTGCTCCACGCCAGGCAGCCCCACAGCCCCAAATAACACCCATTTTGTTTGCACTGCACAGCACACAGTGCAAGGCAGTCACACCCTGACAAGAAAAAATTTATTTTTTTTTTAAATATATATATACAAAAAATATATGCCAGTGTTTTGCCATTTACCCTTTGGTTGTGCTTTTAGAGACAAGGTGTCCAGGGTAAGAGTGGGGTCCCTGGGCAGCTCAGTGCTGTACAGGGAGCCACATGCTAAGCATGCCTGCCCTGTTTCCAGGCCAGACGGAGCCCAGGGACAATGCGATATGCCAAGCACTCACCATTACCGCTCCAGTGTCAGACAATCTCTCTGCCATGAGGCCTCATGGACTAGCCAAAGCAAAGATCATGAGAGATAAATTTATAACACATCACAGCTGCCGATATGTCTGGCACAGGACATCCAGAGCATCCACAAGCTGCTCATAACATCTGAATGCATCTTTTGTACATGTCAGGCTAGCTGAGGTGGATTCCCACAGCTCCCACTCCCCAGTTAAGTGTGTTGGCATCTTTCGAACCCCGTGGTTGGAGGTCAGTCATCCCTACACCTCTGTCATCTTAATGTGGGCAATTATCGTCAAGATTGGGCTCAGTCCAGCCCTATCAATGTCTCAATGTTTGCAATAAAGGACGGCTGCCAGTTTACTCATTCATCCAAAAGCTGAATCTATGGAGAGGCTCAACAGTCCACTTCTGTTAATGCCAGGTCAGCACAGTGCAGGGTCACTCAGAGGGACACACTGGCACCAGAGCAGGGGAGGACACCCATCTATCGCTGCCTGCACCATGCAGAGCCCCATCAGTGAGTTTATCCTGAATATTTTCCATCAGGGTTGCCACACATGATTTGACTTATCATGAGGATCCCTCACGCTGGATTAAGGTGTTGTTGTGCTGAAGCTTTGAACACTGATATGTTAAGAAGACAAGGCATCTCGCAGGAGGTGTTTATTCCTTAGTAAGCATTGAAGAAGTTGCTAAGGGTGCTGCCTACTGTCAGGTCAGGAGATGACTGTGCCCAGCCTCACTCCCTAAGGGACATCAATGTTGCCAGAAAGCTGTTGCAAGAACGTCAAAACCTGTTCCCTGCATAAGCTGAGAACCAATGCTTGGACAAGGGAAGGAGAGGGGATTTTTTCCTAAGAAAAAAGGGGTGGATTGTTGCTAGGGGCAGCATGGAGCCCCAAGTAGCCTTTCATCTGCGATTGCTTAGCCAGGTCCATGGGATAACCCTGCCAGGAGGTAGTTAGATGGAGCACCCTGCGTCATAGGGGCTCCTTGGGTCTGATCAAAGGGTAGACACATAGCAACATGATTTTCTTTGAATTCTACTCATCTGTCCCCACTACAAAGTAATTTCCTATTTATCCTAAATATATTTATACACATGCAATGCCCATCTCCACCCAGGCTCATACCAGGGTCCCCATCCAGGCATCCACTAATAGGGTGGCCTAAGGCTCTGGTAGACAAGGTCTGCTGTCTTTCAGCAGGAGTTCACCACTAGCTTTCAAAAAGCTACATTCCAATGACCTGTCTGTGGCTTTTATACCACTACAAGAAAGTGCAGAAGGACTCCTGACACCAAACTGAAAGGTGTCATTCCACAGCAGATAATTCTCTTGCTAAATAGGTGGTTTGTTAAGATGTACCATGAAAATACCACCATGGAAGCACTGGAGATAGGGAAGATGCTGCAGTGTTTCTCCTTGCTTTAGGAGGACTGACGAAGGTCAGCATTGTTGCACAGATGGTGAGGGTCACCTGTAGTCTTTCCCCCATAGCAGCCATGTTTCTGAAGAACACTTTGAAGGCTTGAGTCTCCCTATAAGTGGGGCTTCTTTGCAGTTTTTGCAGTTTAAGACCTGAGGGAAAGCTGGATTTAGATGGTGCTGTGCAAACAGAAAATAAAAACTAATCAAAGTACTGAGAAAAACTGATAAGTCAGCATTTTAGACCACTAGTTTCATCCTTCAGAATGTGTTTCTACCAGCATGCTGTATAATATAACAAATAGCTGGTCTAAGGTACACAAATGTAATATATTATCACTCTTGCTTAGCTGTACTTCAGCAGCATCCAAGTAAAGTTGCTTGTGCAGCTTTCACTTAACCTGTACATTAGGAAAACTAATTACATGGTCACATATTGGAGAACAGCTGGGACCCTTGCTCCCATCTGTGACAGGAGAGATGATGCTCCGGGAACGTGTCTGGGCTGTGCACAGGAAAGGCTCCTGCCTGTGTGATACAGTTGGGAAGGAAAGAAGGGGACCAAAAGGGGAAGAGGGACAATGACTTTCTAAAGTGACTGGTTAAAGGAGCTGATGGCCTCGCCAAAGAATGGAACTCTGTGGCTGCTGAACTGGCTATGTTTCCAAGCCATGTCACCAGCCCATCAACCTAAAGGTGACCTGACCTCCCATCTCCCAGACACCCAGCAGGTAGCGAGAGGGATGTGTGATTTTGAGGAGCGCTAGGCACACATTGCAGCACCCAAAAGCACTCTGCACACTGAAAATATCCTGTCCTGAGCTCCCTAGATAGGGTGGTCAGACTGACCCCAGCTCCTCCAATGCAACAACAAAAGGGGAAGCTTGCCCACGCCTGCAAGGATACAGAGGAGACAGCATCATTAGTAGCTGCAGATTGCTGCCATGATGACAGCATCGCAGAAGCACCTGGGAGGAAATTAATCATTATCAAGTCTGTGCAGGGATTACCTGGGTGCACACAAACCAAGCCACGCATGGGGGGTGGATGGTAAAGGCAGAAGTGGGTTAAGCGAAGGAGGTAAAGGTCTCAGCACAGACCCATGGGTGGTGCAGGAGAGGACATAGGGCTGGGGCTGAGACCTGGGTTGACCATCACAGCTGGCCATGCTTGGCTCCTGTCCTGCCCCCTCCCTCCTCCCAGAAACCCTCACCTCAGCCCTGCAAACAAACTGGTGTGTCATGGTGCAATTACAGACTGTCAACCTGTGTCAACCCCAAGAGGGTAGGAATTAAGGCTCCATTGACATCTAGCATTTTTCTCATTTTTGACAGTCTGACTAATTTCAGACTAATTTGGTGTCTTCTTGTGTCCTGTCATTTGGGGTTTTTTTTTATCATTATTACTATAATTACATTTATGCTTGTTTCCGTTTGATTAAACATCAAATAGTAAATACCCACATGCAGCAGTAACAACAAGAAGTAGTGCAGGAATTTTCTCTTCTGTTTCTAGTTGGCCCCACAGCAAAAACCACCCAACTCAGGACCTTCACCTTAGAGGAATGCATGAAATCTAGAAATGAATTGCCTCTGGCCAAAGCCAAAGAAAAAAAGTTTGCTCCTCGGCTTCGCTGTTCTTTAGGTCCCTACAGCAATCAGGCATCTTCCTCTCTTTACTCGCCTGCTGTTAGTTACTTAACAGTTGTGTTAACATGTGAGGCATGAATATTGTCTAGAATATTTATTTATGCAACCTCTTAGGCATTTTAGGATGTTTAAAATTTTCTTCAGATGCAGTAAGATACATGAGCAGCACCACCATCACAATGTTCACTAAGGCACTTATGGCATCACTTGGCCATGGCCATGATTTCTCTTTTTGGGCAAGTTGTAATTCTTCATCCTGGGTAATGAATCCAGAACATTTCAGATGGTGGCACCTCAATTCAGGAAGTTATTTATACCTGTAGGCTGTGCTGCAGCAACTCATGGTGATCATGTTTGCCAGGTCAGTTTAAATGGAAATATTTTCTGGTGCAAGCAGGTCAGCCAAGGGGACACATGTAGATTAGTGCCACGAGGTTTAAGCTAGTGACGATGGCAGAGCTTTTGGTGATGAGTGCCCACATCTGGGTTATCAAGCAGCAGCAGGGAGAGGAGGAGGAAGGGCACAAGGGTGGAGACACTGAGGCCCCCTCCATGCTGCAAATGGGCCACGTGAAAGCCCCTGGCCCCGTGGTGTGTACCCATCCACCCACCCCTGCAGTCACCTTGGTGCTGGTGGGCATCGCGAGCTGAACCATGTGGATCAGGGGATCATGGGGTAACAAGGGAGGCCACAATGGAAGGAAGTAATTAAAAATGGAGGAGGAATCTCATTGAGATTGCTGGAGGGCAGAAGTCATTCTTGGAGATGGTGCAAGCCCATGAGCTGTCCCAGCCTTGGCAGACAGGGCCCTTAGCACTGCTTCGTCTTTTGGTCGGTTCCTATTTCTCCAAACCATTGAGATGGCCATACCAGACCTCAAGACCCCAGCTCACCTCTTTAAGAACCCATGAGTGGGGTCCTCCGCACAGAGCACCCAGATCTGGGCAGGGGGTGGCTGCCACCATCAGGAGGCACCACCAGAGAAGGAAGGTTTGGGGGGACCTGGGTGCTCATGAAAGGATGTGGTAGGTCTAAGGTATGACCGATGAGGGCAAACTTGCTTTGCCAGGTGGCGACTCTGGCTTGGCACAATTTGAGCTCTTCCAGAACCACTCCCTGGAAAAGAGGTGTCTTGCTCTACTCCGTGACTGGAGATGTGACTTCCCTGCTCCCCTAAAGCAGAGGCTTCACAGGGGGAGGGTCTCCAAACCCGGGAGCTTCTTTAGTCAGCTAAACAGGGATTGTACTACACTCTCATCCTGGGGCAGTTTTCTGCCCCCAGTCGCTGCCCCAGTGCACCCTACGGCTGTTTTGTCTTCCAGAACTGCCAGGCATTTCCTCAGTGTTTGACCCAGCCAAGCATTCAACACACGTGCCAGCTCTGAAGCACATCAATAGGCTTACTCAAACGCTGAAGTGCCTGGATCAGGGCCTATTTGCATACGACAAGCACGGCCTTCTTCCGTGGCTGTCACAGGAAGGGCATCATTTTGCATCACTTATTTGAGCACCAATTGGCAGCACAGCAGGAAGAGCCAAAGAGGGGTATCTCACACTGGCAGCACCAAGGAGGAATTTGAACCAAACATGCCTCATTGGGATGGATGTGATGGCTCAGGGGTGATGTGAAGCTGCACTGCTCTGTGTTGCAGTGTGCAGCAGCCGCTTGCAGGGCTCAGGGGGGACCACTCATGGCCATCCGCGTACATGCACAGACAGCAAACACAGGAACTCACCTATGAGAAAATATGCAGAGACAGTAAACCCAGGAGCTTTTCATCAGCCGGTCAGACCAGTTGTAGTCTGACTAACCGGAGGCCAAGCCTATATTTACTGCAATTTATATAAATCAAGAGAGATCCCATGAAAGACAACCAACCAGCCTAATTGCTCTAGGGACAAATTCCTTCTGACACACACATCTGATAACATAAATTACCTCCCAAACAGACTGAATCAAATGCTGTGGGTGTTTGCAGAGGTGATAAACATTATGGGAGGAGGCCAGAGTTGAGGATGAAAATGCTGGCAAAGGCATGGACCTCTAAGGGACAACATCCATCAGAGATCATATACTCATGGGCAACAGGGACCCCAGGATCACATCTCCCTGCACACCACAAGCTTCCAGCAAACAAACTTCAGACCTCTAGTAAAGAAAAAAATTCAAAGCTAGACTGCGCTAAAGCACACTGCTGGGTCAAAACCTCCGGCAATAGCAGGGAATATGTTGAATAAAAAAAGCTTAAGAATTCATGGAGGCCTCTCCTTGACAACCCTCTTCAACAAATCCATCCCGCCCTCTAGCCGGGTGCCTGGCACTCAGGTGATGGTAGGTTCCCTTCAGTTAGTTAGCAGGTCAACAGGAGGCCACGCAGTGCTGGAGGAGAGATGGATGATACTACACCCATCACTATTCATTGCTGCTTACAGAGCACACCTCCCTGCTGCTACACTGCCAGACCAGCCCCTCTGCACCCAAACATGCCTCCCAGGAGCGGTGGCTACCTGGGACTGAGCTCTCATGGCTGTGCAATGCAGACACCTCTCCATCTGATGGCAACCACCTCAACTTCCTCCCTGTGCCAGGTAGAGCATCCCCATCCCCCAGGCACAGGGTGGCTTGTGCCCAGCCCATGGGAAGGTGGCCTGGCCTCACAGGCTTGGGGCCCTGCACTGTGTCCCCACAGCCATTAGGTGTAATTGTTTTTCTGTGATTTTCCAGTTCAAAGGATCCAAAATAATAAGAGGGCCATGTCACAGCTTGCCAGAGTGGTGCCTTCTCATAGCAATGGGTGCCAACAGTGCATTTTGTATGCCTTGGGGTGCAGCTTTGGGAGGCATCTGAGGGCACAAGAGCTGCTGGAATACAGCAGCATCAGGCTTGACATGGCATAGCTAAGTGTGGGCTGTTTGGAGCTGGCACAGGAGGCAAATTTCCCATCCGCTGGATGAAACTGAGGCCATCAGGATGTTAGCCCTCATTTAGGGTTGCATTTTAGGGCTCAGAGCAACTTCCAGTCTCTGTGGACCTTTGCAGCAGCTGTCCCACCTCAGCAAGAATTTCACTCCTGGGAGGAAAAAGGAGGTGTGAAAGGGCAGGAGGAGGAGCAGGGCAGGAGTGCAGAGAAGTTAATTGGAAAGAAAGAATGAGGCAGGACAAAAGCGAAAAGTAAGTAAAGTCACTCAAAAGCAGTAACTGTGGGAGTCTTAAAGGAATCTTGTAAATCTTGGAAAGAAAAGGACAGAGTTGCTCTTACAGAGGCAGAAAGGAAGCCCGAGACCTAGAAAAGCTCTTCCATGTCTGTGAGAAGTCGATGCCAAAGCAAATACATCACCACCCCTACTCCTACACTCAGAAATGCTGCAGAAAACTGCCTCACTGTGAGGAACAGCTGTAACTGAGGATGGACAGGCTTGAGCTGGGAAGGTCCTAACATCTCCAGTTTTTCCCAGGAGCTGAAGATCCTTATGGCCAGCTGCAGGTGAAACATGGGAACAGAGGGAGAGGCATATGGAGCTGATTGGTCTTGATTCGAAAGAACTAAAAATAAATCCTGGGGGAAGACCTCAGCAAGCAGCATGTCTCCAGGGTATGCTGACTCAGGCAGAATCAGCATGATGCAGAGGAATGGAGAGGCAAGACTGTCCTGAGCAGAAATCTCATTACAGCTACTTAGCTATTCCTGCTAACCTGCCTCCTATTTACTGCCCTGAGGGCTTAAGCAAAGAACATTAAGAATGAAATTAAGAAAGTAGAAATGCAGGCTGAATGTCTGAAAAAAATGTCCCTGACACAGCAGGATGAGACGAGTATGTCTGCAGAGATCTTTGCCAGCACCATCAGCCAGCTAAGACAGAGCAGAAGCAGCTGCAGTCCTGCAGCAGTGGCTCCTCCAGCCCCAGACAAAATGCCCCGGGGATGCACCTCCAGGGTCCTGCTCCCCAGCGAATGGGGGAGCAGGGATTCGTGGTCCTCCCAGAGCATCCTGTGGGCAGGGATGCTCCTGCCAGGCTGGGCCAGTTCAGCACTTGCCACTTGCCCTTGCTAGGGGTTGGGAACAGCCTGCACATCTTGGGGCTTGGGCTGGGGTTTCCATGGGAAGGGCGGAACACCTCTCTGCCCTGCACCCTGCTGAGGATATGTGGTGATTCACAAGTCCCTGAATGAAGGGGTGAGCTTGGAGCACTGCTATTGACTGCTGCAGTCCTTCAGCTGCTCCCACAGCCCCCAAAAGCGTTTAGGATCATGCAGGAGCGGCCATGTTGTAGCAGTGAAACTTGAACACACGCTTGCCCAGCCAGCAGTTTACCATCTCTCACCCAACGCTTCTTCTGGCCTTCTTCAAAAACAAGCAAAATAATTAGAAAACGGAAAACCACTGGGGACCAAGCCCCACTAATGTACAGCAAAGCCCTCCCTGCTCTCCTGTCCCCACTGCCGTCCTCTCCAGCAGTGATACTTGCACTGAGTGCACAAAACCCTTGGCACTGGCACCCAGGCTGGCGGTGCAATTAGAAGCTGCCATGTGCTATCTGTCCTGTGATTTGCTACATTGGCACAGGCATCCATGTTGGTAATTATGCATGTAGTGGGATCCACAGCATTACACATAGCCGCTAGCACAAGCAAAGAGCCAACAGAGTAAGCCTTTGCAAAGCACAGTTGAGTGAGAAATTTGGTACATGTGGAAAACTTCATGCAATGTGTACTGGTGCCTTCCTGTGGAGGGCTGGTGGGAAGTGCCTACAAATATCCACTTTTATAACAAGAGCTGCATAACAAATGCATAAATCATAGCATCTTTGTTCAGTTTTCCATCACTCCTGCTATTGCAGTGTTGCTGTCCAGGCAGAAATGGTGTCAGAGAGCTACAGTTATCTCTGGCATGGGAAGTGCAGCTAGGATGAAGACTCTTCTGAAATCCATGCCAACAGAGCAGCAGTCGGTGCCAGGTTTAGGTGGACAGACAGCCCCATGCAGTGATAATTTCTGGATAACTCTAGGCCAGCGAAGCCTGAATCTCTGTGAGGTCTGAAGAGGGGAGCAAATCTTAACTCTCATGCAGACTGCCTTGCGTTCAAGCTTTTAAGCAGATGCTCAGCTTCAGTCATGGGCTCAGGTTCCAACAAGAGCAGAAACACGGGACCTATGGTTCACAATCATGGCAAGACCCTGTGCAGGCTGCCACCGGCCACCAGCCCCAGAGGTTATCAGGAGTTGATGGAGGTTCACCAGGCAGGAGGTAGCAGTAATTCTTCCTTCTCGAAAGGATTTTGTCCTGAAGACCTGTTTTCAGCAGTGAAGGACTGATACATGTCTCTGCTCACTCGACCTGAGCCTCAGGGCCCAGGTCTCCCCTGCCAGGGATCTCCTATAGCTGCTCTCTCTAACACAAAACAAGGACAAAACGGTTGCAAAGTGCTGGCGCCATGAAGATCCTGGTTATGCAGCATCTCACAAAATTGCCAGACTAGCACACCCTGGCCTCAAAGCCCAGCAGCTAGAGGGGGAACTTTATTCTCTTCCAGGCTCTGTGCTCACTTGTTGTCTGATCTTGGGCAAAACAATAATCTCATCTATGTCTTTTTGCCATTGTAGACCCAGAGTAATACTTAAATTCTCCAGAAAAAAAGACAATCCCTTAACAGCATCCTGCTAACACAGTGTAGTACAGTGAATTACAAAAGCATAAGAACCTAATTTTTATCTCCTGCTTGAATTGTTAAAATCATTAATTACATCTGGGCACTTTTAATTCAAACACTGCTGTATTGATAGTTATGTTTAAAACACTTAACACTGAATTACTCTGTCTACAATTTCCTGAAAGCACCAAACACTGATGCCTTTAATATTCCAATCCCAAACTGTCCTGGAAGTGTTATTTTTATTTGTACACTTCAGTGGTCACTGGTAATTCCGCAGCTCAAATCAACATAATGCTTTTTCCATTCCCCCAAAATGACACCAAGGTATTTGTGAGAATTGCAGCTGTTCAACTAAATTATCATCAATTACATTAAACTAGAAAGCATGAGGGGGATGGTTCAGTTTTAAATCATCATTTTTGTTCCAAGTTGAGCAAGAGAAATAAAGTTTCTATTCTTCCCTGTTAGCACTCCCAGACTGCACCCCCAGTTCCCTCCATTCCTGCTGCCGATGGTCTGCAGGCACCTCCAGATGTGGGGACTTTTCTTTGAGGATGACAAGAGTTTGGGGGAGAAGCCATAGCGTTGCCCACCCAGCACCCAGCAGGGCAGGCTGGGGCACCCAGGAAGCTTCAGCAGGAGCTGAGCCTGCTAGGGACTGCAATGGAGAGAAAACAGAAGGAAACTGAAGCTCAGCAGAAGAAAGTTGCCCGCACAGAGATGCCACTGTATGCCATGGTGTATCTGAGATCTCTGTGGGGTGCTGTGATTGAACACCCCACCCAGGCATCCCCGTGCTCCCTGGCTTAGCAGTGCTCCTGTCCCTCTGCTACTCCACAGCCCACAGGTACCGATGGCAGGGGCTGCTTTTGTCTGTGCTTGGCCTTCCTGATTTGACTCAACATTTTATGATAAGCAAAATCTGCATTTCCAGAGCTCTCCTTGCATAGCCATCACCTGACATTGTGCACAGCTGGAGACCATACCTGCCTGGGCATTAAAAAGCCAGATATTTTTTAACCTAATATCTCATTCCAGCCTCTTTCTGACATTGGTATGGAAAGAGGCTTTACAGAAAACCTGGGGTAACACTGCATCCTTGTGTCAGGTGAAGCTAAACAGTGATGCAACTTCAAAACTCAGCTTATAGTCACAGCTGTGGCCTCTGTTCCCCATCTGTGTTCACACCTTGGCATGGATGGATAGAGCATCTCTCACAGCATCTTTGAGAAATCCCTTGAGAAGACCTAGCAGTCTTCAGGAAGCCAGGAAGAAACAGATGGAGCTGGGACTTTGTCCTACTGCTTCCTAGCCATAGGGAATAAATAAACCCAGGTCTTGGAGACCCATTGTCACCATCGAAGCAATGTGTGTGAGCTATGGGGACTAACTCTGCCAACTCAGCCAGCTGTTTTGAATGCAGCCCACAAGAGTCAACAGCATTGTCATCTGTGTGGTGACACCAGGGCTGGGTGCTCTGCTGACCACATGCCTGTAGTTGATGTTGTTCTGCTGCACTCAGCCTGCCAACACGCTAACAGTGATGCAGTGTACATGTAAGGGTATTCATCCTCTCTACTTGCTCAGGTATTCACCTGCAATGCAACACTGACTGCTGAATGCATCAGCATGACTCCACTAATTCTCCCCTGTGACAAAGAGGAGATTGGCTTTCAAAACTAGTATTTAAATGTGCTTTTAATTTCTATTCAAGGAACTTTGGTTACATATCTGACTAAACCAGCCCTCCCTCAGATCTTCTCTGCTGTGAGCAGAAATGGCTGGGGATGACATAGGAACATCAGAAAACCCAGAAGCATAAGTAGCATCCAGGGACACTGAAGCATCTGAGAATCAGCACCAAGCATCTCCATCCTCTCACCCTCTCTGTGCAACACAGGTGCCCCAGCGCTTACAACTCCGATTTCACTTTCTTGTTCAATGTACAATGGATGACCGAGCCTGGAGAAGTTGCCAGCCGGCAGAAATACCATTTTTGAACACTTCCACGAGCAGATGTGGCATCGCAGGGAAGCCTGGCTCGTTCTCCAAGACCCCTGGTCGCTGCAGAGCAGCTTAGCCGTGCTGGCCCTTTATTTTCTAACTAATAAGCGGGCAGTTGTATGGAAGGGAGACGGTAGAGGGCAGCTCCACCCTGCTTAACGCAGGAAATATTGTTTGCAAGTAGTGACTGTTTACATGCCGCATGCAAAGGTGAGGCGGATAGTTTTGCACACCGGGATCATGAAAAGAACAGGGAAGATGGTGGCAGACACTGTCTTCTGCCCTCGCTCCCCATCCTCAGCGGCTCTGTGCAGTGTGGAGCCCACCTGCCCTCTCTGCAGGGTAACCTGGGATCTGAGTGACAAAAATGCTGGGGTCCATCGTGTCCTTTCGGGCTGCTGGAGACTGCTCCATCTGCACAGTGAGGGCTTGACTTGGCCCTTGGGATGTGTCTGCTGAAGCTACTGCCTTTCTGTAGGGAAGGATAGGGTGGGCAGATGTCACCCCCTGTGCCCATGTGGGGTCCCAGACCCAAGGGTGGGTGGCAGGGCAGTGGGGATGCTGGTCACATCCTGACCCTGATGGAGATGGTTTGAACTGGAAAAAGTCCATGCAGGCCATGCTAAAACTTGGGTGAACACTTTTCACCTTCCCTCGTGTGCGGGGTCCAACCCCCTGGGCAGGGGGGGCTGCCCCGTCCCCCCTCCCCATACACCTGCTGCCAGGTTGCAATAAAGTGGTGAGCTGGGACAGGATCACCTCAAGCACCACAGAGCCACAAGAAAGGGCACGACCTTGTTAGAGATGTATTTTCTGCAAATCATTCTTCAGTAACTAGATCAGAGAAGCCCTAGATCTTATAGAAACATCAGTGAAGAGGGTCAGTGGCAGAAATTTTAGCCCAGAAATGATGTATAGCCTTTCTTTCCCACTACCTGGGACCCAGACAATTTGTTAGGTGATCAGCACCCGTGTGTCAAACAAACTCATACTGGAAGCTCCTGCTGGCTTCAGCAGTAATTCTGTTATCTTCCCAAAGGCAAAGGCGGGCACATACTGTCAGGATCCATCTTCTGCCGCAGGTGTTTTCTTTCTCCTCTCTCCTGAGGCCCATTTCAGAATTTAAATCCTGGCTTTCAGCACGCTTTATCTGCATGTGCGATACCTCTCGGGTGGGTTTGACTCTAGAAGCAATCAGACAGCAAACAGAAACCACAGCCATCATGTTTCCATCTGCAACACACAGTCTGACTCCCCCAGCGCTGGCGAAGGCTGGTAGAGACAGCCCACGTTTCCACTCTGAAAAGTCAGCAGGGAAGAGGTCCCTTGAAGCATGAATAAACTGAGAAAAATAATTAACTATGACAATTAATTTGGCAACATCCATTGCTATTTTGCACCTCCAGGATAGAAAAATACCCGCAGCATATTGCATTCATTTTCCACTGTGTTCATAAGAAAACACAGGGGAGGGAGAGGCAGCTCATCCCAGGGGTGTCACGTGCACCAGTGGGGCCAGAGGCATGTCACATACATGCTGCTGGTCCAGGCTGTGGCAGAGCAGTGTGGCCACGAGCAAGCCCATGTGCAGCACAGCACAAGGAGCTCATTCAGCTGCAACACCGTTGGGTCACCTCTGGTGACAAACACACCTGGCAGATGCAACACGGCTTTTCCTAACAGAGGCTGTCACTATGTTTAAAATCCAGGACATGTATTTCTGCAACAATACACATCTGACAATATTTGGGAAATGCTGAAACCCGGCGACTTCATTTTGCTGTTGCAGGAGATCTCTGCAGATCTCCAGTGCACAGTGCTGCCCAGCCTGCCGGCGGGGATCACCTGCCTTCTGCACCGTGCCTTCTGCACCCTGCTGCTGTCTGCCCAGTGCCAACAGCTCGTGTGAAAACATGGAGGCTCCTGCCTAAGGGTGAGTAAGCATCAGGCTGTTTCTGTTATCACAAGGTCATGTCAGGCTCTTACCTGGTTCACAGCACGGCTGGAGAAGGGTGCTGCGGCAGCACAGCTTTTGGTGACCCTTCTTGGTGACAGTGCAGCTGGGGACAGACAATGGCATCCCAGTGCCCCCCTGGGGCACCCCAGTCTCTGGTAAAGTCAAGGTGGCCTATCTCAGAGTCACAGACGGGTTGAGTTGGGAAGGGACCTCTGGGGGTAATCTGGTCCAACCTGAGCAGGGCCACCTGCAGCCGGTTGCCCAGGACCGTGTCCAGATGGCTTGTGAGTATCTTCAAGGATAGAGACTCTATAACCTCTCTGGACAATCTATGCCAGTGCTAGGTTACCTTCACAGTGCAAAAGTGTTTCCTGATGTTCAGATGGAGCCTCCTGTTTCTGTTTGTGCCCATCTCCTGTTCTGGGATAAGGATCTCTGGGGATGGTAACATGGGCTGGCTTCTGCTGAGCAGTGCTGTCAAGATGTCTCACATGTTGTATCGCATGCATTGCAGTTACTCAGAAAGTAAAACAGAAAGGGAAGCGGGAGCCCTCCTTGGCAGACGGGCCCACTGAAGGTGCCCTTTCCCCTTGGCTGGTGAGAAGACATGCCTCATCCCTAAGGGGCTGCTGTGCTTGCCTCCATTTCACAGAATCACATAATGGAAAGGGTTGGAAGGGACCTCTGAAGATCATCCAGTCCAACCCCCCTGGATCCTAGAGTAGATCACACAGGAACACGTCCAGACGGGTTTTAAATGTCTCCAGAGACAGAGACTCCACAACCTCTCTGGGCAGCCTGTGCCAGTGCTCTGTCACCCTCACAGTAAAGAAGTGTTTTCTTATGTTAAGATTGAACTTCCTGTGTTCCAGTTTGTGTCCATCGCTCCTTGTCCTGTCACTGGACACCACCAAGAAGAGTCTGACCCCATCTTCCTGACACCCACCCTTGAGATATTTATAAGCATTAATGAGATCCCCCCTCAGCCTCCTCTTCTCCAAGCTAAATAGGCCCAGTTCCCTCAGCCTCTCCTCATATGGGAGATGCCCCAGTCCCTTCATCATGTTAGTGGCCCTGCGCTGGACTCTTTCTCCCACAGTTGCGACCCCAAGTCCATTAAGAGAGGTTTGTGCAGCTTGAGGGATGCACTCAACCCAGGTCACCCCCCTGTTGGTGTGCCTGAGCCCGGGGGTCTGCTCATGGATGCTGCAAGGCAGGTGTTGCCCAAGTGAGGTGACTGCTGTGGGGCAGCTGAGACAACCAGATATTCAAATGTTGGCATATTTTTGGAGAAGGACCAAAAACCATCACCAGACACTTCCCGAACAAGCACCGGGGGGTGTGCAGAGGTCGGCTGAAAGGTTATGAACCCATTCCTGAGGTCAGGGGAGCTCTGGAGCCTCTTGGAGGCTCCTTAAATATCCTCAAACCCAAACCAAAGTCCCCAGTGATTCTTTCCTGGCCATCATGCACCCACCAACCACCTCGCCTGAGCACCCACAGACATTTCACTGTCCTTGAGCTTTTCTATTCCTGCAATTGCCATAAAGCCCCCCACAGTCAGAGACATTTGTGATTCTAGAGGGGCTCTACTCCTGAAGAACCAAGCTGCTGCTGCATGGACATCACAGCCCACAGGCTGAGCAAAGAGCGAATCTCCATGAATCATTAAGCTCCTCTCCCCTGAGAAGCAGCTCGCTCTCAGTTACACGCCGGAGGTGCGTGCGTCTCTAACAGAAGGTGGGAAAAGGACGTTTTTAGCTCTCAAGTGTAAAATGAATGTTCAATAAATAGAATCATTTTTCAGTCATGAAAAAGTGGTGTTCGAGTCACCAGCACCCCAGGGCTATTTACTTGGCTATGCAACTGGTGGCGTGTGGAACATAGCAGCTCCCGAGCTTTGTTATGCACACTGCAGGTTTTTGCTTGAGCACTTCTGCTGCCTGTCTGGTTTGCTTTTAAATAAGCATGAGGCACAGGCCGATGCTGTGGGGATGCCTCAAAGGGGGCAGCCCAGGCTCAGCTCTTCCCAGACACTCAGAGATCTTCTAGGGAGGTAGGGCAGAGTGATGGGTAAAGTTTGTTGGTACCATTGCTTGCCACTTGCAGTCTCCCTCTTTTCCCTAATTAATTTGCCACAAATTAATTAATGCGCTTGAAGCCTCAGCTCCTGCCAGTGCCCATCCCCTGCCACCCTCTGAACCAGCGTGCCACTGGGGAGGCAGCAGTCAGTAGTGCTTTTCAAGCAAAAAATAGCCTGTGGAATGAAGGTCCCAGGCCAGGATGTCTGATGTCTTTGGATTCAGGCACCATTCACTTGATGGTGTGGGCTGACTCTGCTGCCTTCAAGGATACTGGCAGGGTGATGTGCTTCACAGCATGATGGATGGTTTGCTCAGATAGCCAGTTTCCCTTCACGTAATGATGACAGTCTGCTGGGGTCTGCTTCTGCCCAGTTTAAGACAAAGCAGAGCTTCTTATTCAGTGTTCAGCCAGAGCTCTGCTCCTTCCAGCAGCCCCTCTCAGCATCTGTGGTGCCAAGGTAAATCCAGCAACCAGCTCTCTCCTTTGCACCTCTTCTGCAAATACACGTTAGCGCTCATCACAGCTTTCACAAAAACAAGTAAAAATGTACCTATGTGGGACAAAAATTTGGAATATTCCTTCAAATATCCTGTCAGCCAGGTACTCATTAGCTATATCCCATGTTAGTATCATCTGTGGTAGGCAGAGTTCACCAGGGCTAGACCTCAGTGACCCACCATGGCTCATCTGCGCTGACCATGATTCTTCCAAACCCTTCCTGGGGATGCTCTGGGAGTTAGCATGGGACAAAAACATTTCCTGCTATGTAGCTTCAGTGCTGCCACCCTGTTTTGGGGGACAAAGAGCTCAATCACACAGGTGTGGGCCACTCCAATCTACCTACTGCAGAGCCAGAGAACAGCCCAGGTCACCTTCCAGTCACTGATGCAGATACAACCACCATGTCCTGTATCCTGAAGACCCCCATAACAAGCATATGTGAGATCCAGCATGTCATATTGCACCCTCATCTGTGTCAGGGCTGTGGTTCTTCATCTGGACCATTCCTCAGGCAGCAGCTCTGACACAGTGAGCATCCGATGAGCAGCCATCTGCAGGTTTCGGCTCTGTGCCCCAGCATTTCCCTCAGTGGGCTGATGTCAGCTCCCTGCCCTGAGAACAGAGATGTGTGTTTGGGTGGCATTTTCCCACAGGTCACCTCCCGCCCCCTTCCAGGGAGTTCCCCACTTACTTTCAGTAGGGTCTCTGACCCAAGGCAGAGGGGTGTCCACATGATCCCATGTGATCATGCCAGTACAGGAGCTTCAGGGCAAACACCATGAGGAGAGATCCTTGGCAAGGGCAACTTGGACTTGATTATTTTGCTTGTAATTGTGGTGTGTTTGTGTAGCTGTTTGGTAGGCACCCCTCTCCACTGCTGAGCAAGGCCAAGGGATCACACCTTCTTCTTCTTCCCTTCTGCTCCATGCTGTGATAGCCTGTCTAGTTTGAAACCTCGTTAGCTTAATTTAAGAGGTTATTCTGCAAAGGAGACTGACCCATGCCAAAGCTAACACAGGAAAAGAACTGTCATCTGTTTCCTCTTTATGAAGTGCTATTGCTATGCCGAAAACATGTCCCAAACCCCTAACATTTGATCCACAAAAAAGACACCATCCAGCAACAATAAAACCACTTATGGTTACGCTTCCAGCCTAGTCCATCCAGAAGACAGGCTTTCCCAAGCATTAGGTGTCTTGGGAGACACTGTCTTAGGGGCTACTGTCTTGGGAGACTCCATATATGTCAATAATTTGTCATGCAAAAACAAACCTTCTGGAGGAGACTATTTTGCGGTGCCAGCATTATTATTCAGTAAATGGCATGCGCATCCAGTATCTTCACAGAAAACCAGACCAAAATAACTACCACCAGAGAAACTGTTCCAGAGTGACTGGCTGAATAGGTAGAGTAAAACCGATTTTAGCCCAAGACTTATTTATTCAGAATTAAATCCTTTTGCTTCAGAAGAGAGATTCTGCGTGGGAGTTGCTCTGGAGCAAGTTTTTCTGTTACAGGTATGCCCAGCCCTCTGTGAAGAAGTGCCAACAAGTTCAACATGAGATTAAAGTGCACATTAAGATGGAGGAAGGAAACAACTTATAAAAAAATTAAAAAAAACCCCAAAAAACCCAAAAAAAACCCCAAACCCCAAAAACTCCCAGAGCAGGTCCAGGAGCTGTGATACTGAATCAGGGTATCACAGAGCTCCCCAGCACCTGCTGCAGCAGGGATGCTGCCCAAATTGGTGTGACAACCCAAGGAGGGAAAGGGGTGAGTGTGATGCCTACATGCCTAGGAGCTCATAGGGTTTGCTGCTACTGGCCACGTGCTTGCAAGGAGGCAAGGTGAGACCTGCAAGGGGAAAGGGTGACATGGACAGTAAAAAGTGACTCCACAGGAGTTCTGTGTACATGAACAATTCTCACCTGCCTGGGCTGTACCACCCAAAACAGCCCCGCTCTGGTTTACATTCTTTGGACTTCCACACAACAATGCTTCTGTGCTGGCTGGAGGCACCCAGCTGAGCAAGTGGGGCAACTGCTTCAGCCAAATAAATGTCATTTCTTCATCAGGCAATAGCCTCTGGATCTGGCCCATTACCTCTTGGCCAGGCTGCCTCAAGGCATGGGTAGATGAACCTAGCTGGGGCAAAGAGGAAAACTAAAAGCAGCAAATGTGGATGCCTAGGGCCCTGCCTGTACTGAGCAGAGCCATGGCCTTTGGACTGCTCTGCAGACTGTCATCAGTGTGCTGAGCTGCCATAGTGCTCAGGGATGTTGCTCACCGGAGGGACTGTGCATCCCTCTGGCATCAGCGGGGCATGGCAGGAAGTTTTGTTCCTGGAGGCTTTGCCGCAGGCACTGGAGCATCATCCCTGGTTATGAGAAAGATACGGCAGGAGAAAAGAGGTCAGTTCTGACCAGCCTATGCATGGGGTTGTGAAATATCATTGGGAAGATGTCAGGGCTCGTGGACGATATCTGTCTTTTTGAGCTTCACAATTAAATGTTGAACTCCTCAGCTAATTTACTACCACATTAAATGTATAAACCAACAATTTACCATTTTATAATCTCTCCCAGGGGAAGTTAAGCTGTTGCAGCATCCTGCAAGAGCTGCAGTGAATGCTGGAGGTTAGTCCAGCCATTGCACTGTGAGAGCTCTGCCGCCCAAAAATACAGCAGCACCCACAATCCACAAACATTAGGCTCGTGCCAGTGCCATGGCAGTTGCATCTCTGGCCTTCTCTGAGACATCTTCTGTGTGACAGGCACTGCCCATGGGAATGCCTTACCTCTGGTTTTGGTAGCAGCAGCCACAGCTATGTCCTCCCTTTGCACCCTGTAGCTGCACTGAAACAGGAAAAGACAAGCAGAAAACAAGAGAAAAGACATCGTGCTGGAGCAGCTACTGCCCAAACACTATTTTTTGATGCCACTTTGTTCTGCGTGGCCCTGAATTTAGGTTGAAGAAGCAGATGTGGAGAGAATTGCATCCTGGCATGGCCAGCAGTGAGTGCAAGACATCAGACAGGGTCTGCAGACAAGGTCCCTCCTCTGCCACAGGTGTGTGACCATTGCTGCCAGACACCTGTGGCTCTGCTCCCTGCTCCACAGCCACCAAGTGCAGCAGCCTAAGCTGCTGGATTGCAGGAGCTACTGCCAGGAAGCTGCAGATACCACCACCACAGCAAGGAACCGTCACCATGCCCAGTAAGGCTTGCTCGGGAAGTTGTTGTTGGTTCTGTGTCCACACACAGGATCTCCTTGCTGGTAAAACCCCAGTGCCTGTGACTTGCCATAGGGAGGGGGGGGTGTCAATATCTAGGAGTGATGCTCCTCCTTCATGCTCCATGCCCTTGAAGACAGCAAGACCAAGAGTTTGGCTGGAAAAATTTTGATGCTAGAAATTTCACCTGGTTTCTCTAAAGCGAAGGAAATGTCTTATTTTCCAAGATAGTTGACAACAAGGGCATTGAAGTGTCCTTGTTTTCTGGCCTTGGAGACTTCACTTCCTCCCCTCTCCCCTGGCTCCCCAACTCCTCTGACTTTCCAGTGGGGAGATGGATCATGAAACCACCATGGCAGCAGCTTTGCACCACGACCGTGAGAGCACAGCACGAAGTGCACAAATTCACAAGTTTTCAGGACACATTCAGCAGTCCCTGAGATGCCAACCCCTAAATGACAGTCACCCTGGGGTACCAGCTGGGGTGGCCTATGCGGCTATTTGATGGGAGAAGGAAATGCTTCGGACACAAGCCTCACCTGATGCTTGTGATTGGCTTGTGCTGCGTGGTAAAGCTCTGGTGTTGCCATGGTTTTCCAGGTTTCAAGGGGTGTTTTTACTCTGTACTGTTAGTTTTTCACAATCTGCTTGTCTTAACTCTTTACATAGATTGATCAAAGCTAGTTAAAATGAGGGACATAATTTTAAAAATGCTTTAAAACTATTACCCGTGATACCCAGAGTGGTGAATGCTCTCAGGGAGATGCCAGGAGCAGTCAAAAGCATCTGAAAAGCATTGACAGGGCTGTGTCTTCATGTCCCATTGGGTTATTCTGCACAATGGTTGTACCTTCAAGAATTAACTTAGAGTGTGGCTATTCTCCCTGCCCACAGAGCAAGGAGCTGCCAGAGCCTGTTCCTGCTGCCTGCGTCTCTGTGAATTGATAAAACTCACTCTAGTCCCTGGACAGTCTGAGAGCTCTGCAGACCCTTTGTATGTCTTAGAACTTTAAAAGCAACAGCAGACAGACTTTCATTGTATTGGGCGCTTTGCTAATAGGCAAAAATAATTAAAACTCAAAATTAATACATAGATATTTATTTTTTCCTGAAAGCATAAGCAGCAGCAGGTTGAGCTGAACAATAGAGGATGTTTCAGCTCACAAAGCTGTCGACTCACTGCAAAAGCTCTCCCTCACTGTGGCTGGCCCGATATTCTCGCAGGTGTTGGGAACTATGGGGCTGGCAAGAGCAAGGGGACCAAGGACCCTGGGTTCCCACAGGCTCTTTGTGAGATGGGACTCCAACAACTGCTGCTCCCTGGGGAATGCAGCTTCACACTGGTGTGGCTACCAGGAAGAAATGGAGTTCTGGATGGGAAATGCTGTCCAGGAACAATGTACCCATGAAGCCTGCAGCTCTGCCACTCCTGCAGCTTGCAGTGGCACAGCAAAGCTCAGAGCCACCCTGCTGAGTTCCTTCCATGTCCATAGTGAACTCCTCTTGGCCAGCGATCTCTCCTTGGCCTCTCTGTTCCTTTGCTTCTCATCCCAGAGAAATGCCTCCACTTCCCAGCAGTCTCCCCTTTGCCCAGCAGCTTTCACAAGACCTTCGGGAGTTTCCTCTTCTGTTTTTTTCCTTTGATCCCATTTCTCCAGCTATCAGGTGATAATGCAAATACCTTCATAGGTCAAGTCACTTCAGATGCTGAGCTGTTGGAGATGAGAGAAGTAACAAGTTGTTGCTAAGTCTGTTCAGTTTCTATGGTAGCAAGAAATGAGGTTTTTCATTAGGCTCCACTTTTGAGTCACCGCCTCCAGAGCAGTTCCTGGGCTCTGGCAAGGAACTGTCCGCATGTGACCTGTGGCTTCAGGACCTGCCAGACCCACAGACACATTGCTGACAGAGCTGGCTGGTCGTTTGCTGTCTGGAGCATGATATATGCAGTTCTCCAGTCTTGCATCTCAGTTAGGAGATCAGTATGGAGCAGAAGTCCTAGGGCTGAAGTGCTATTGAGTAGCAATTCAGGGGTGAAATAGGAAATCTTGGTGAAGACAGCCTAGTGGCTGAACTAAATGAACTAACATCTGTCCTCCTTCGAGCAGTCTCATGAGTAGAGGACACTGGCTTCATCCCTATGACCTAAAACCAAAAGACTGTGCAACAGCACAAACTGCCATCTAAAAAAAAAAAACTTAGGATGGGATCTGGGCATCTCGGCAGCCCCTGAAAGCTGTTATGTCTATTTTACAGATAGAAATTAGGAAGACGACTCAGGAACTGTATCACAGAAAGCCTTCAAAGAGCAGGAGACCTGACTGCTGGGCACAGGGCACACTACCCTTGAGCTGCCTCAGGGAATCCCTTGGAGACTTTAGAGCAATTGGGGTCAGGTCACTTTCTCTAATACTGAAAGATGAGGCTTATGCTGAGGACGTGTACTGAAAATGTATCTGCAAATGACACAGTGACTCCGTTCAGCAAGTGTCACCAGGCACGGGAATTAGGGAATTTGGGAAAAACTCTCCTGCCTGTGAAAGATTTTGCCTGCAGGAGACGGAGAGTATAAAGGGCTAGGGGTGCCTTCATGTATGTGGAGCCCTGATGGCAGCATACAGTTTGCAGGGCTGATCTAACAGCACCCAGCTGTGGGCTGAACCTGGGATAGATCAGAGGTTGCCTCAGGTCTCCACAGAGCCTGGTGGCACGATTTAACAAGGGCTTCCCAAGTGCAGCTGTGCAATACAGGAGTAACTCACCCTCCCCTCCATGCTCCCCCCGGCTGCCCCAGCACACCGACAGGTGCCCCAGTGCACAGCCTGCCCATCACAGAGGAGCCATCACAGCAGCATAGGCTTGCAATAGGCTCTGAAGTGTTTTCTCAGCATTTTATTTCAACTAATATGTTCAGGCTAGTATCACACTGTGCTATTAATGCTGCCCCAGCTTGTAATTCTGCTTTCATGTTGCCTCCATTTTTCTCTTTTTAATACCACTATCTAGCCTTCTGGTTCTTAAATGTGGGACCTATTTTTCTGTCTACTGTAGCAGAAAGAGCTAATTTGGTCCTTCTGTGTATAAGCAACAGGACTGTGAAGTGGAATAGAAGGCGATTTTATCTCTGTGTACGTCCTTGGTCAGATTGACACTAGAATACTGCATCCTGCTGAGGTGCCATATTTTAAAGAGGACATCAAAAAATTGGAGCGGGTGGAGAAAAGAGCCATAAAAAAATGGTTTGAGAGCTGAAGAAAACCACTTACAGGGAGAGACTTCTAGAGGTCAGCCTCTGTAACTTGTCAGAAAGAAAACCGAGAAGTGATTTGATGATGTGTAAGTACACGTGCAGAGAGAAAATATGGGATGCTAAGGGGGTACTAAAAATCTACTCTGAGAAAGGCACACAAATCGACAGTGATGGGCACAGGAGAACAAGCTGAGCTGAATTAGAAATCAGGCATACTTTTTAACCGTAAGGATGTTAACCCTCAGAAGAAAATTGCAAAGTGAGTGATGGCTACTGCATTTCTTGAGGTGTTTGAAACATGTTCGGGTGCTAATTCTGCATGTCAGGATAGAGGCAGGGATGGAAATCAAGGGGAGTTTGCCTGAATACATCCTGTGAGGTGACAGAATCCAGCTTCACAGAAACAAATTTCCACATTTCATTTCATACACATTCATTTCATTTCATACACATTTTCACATTCTTGGATACAATCCTTGGGGAAGCAACTCGCCCCCTAATGTATTAATAAACTGTTAGTAAGCTAAGTGGTCACTTCTAAGGCTGGGGAGGGATATGAGGGAGGGAGAACTGGGGCTCTCAGACACACAGGAGTATGAGGATGGATGCTGTGAGGCTGGTCCCATGTGAACACCTTCAGGACCATGGAGCTGGGGGGGCAAATGTCAGCACCCAGCTGGCCCCAGTATCTCCACACAGCAATGCTCTGGCTAGCATTGTTGTACCCAGAGAAGCTCATCCTGCCTGGTGGAGAAAGTGTCATCAAGATCCTGAAAATGAACTTTTCCCACTGCTTCTATCAGTGTACACCAGCAGCAGCTCCGTGAAGCAGCTTATTAACTGAAGTCTTCAGTGTACAGAAGAAGGGGATAATGGTTGTAAAGTCCAAACCATGGCAGAACTCATCAGGACTAGGTCTGGAGGATTACTAAGTCCACTCCTCTGCTCATAGGCAGAACGGTTCCTCCAGTGCTGTTTGTGGGGGACAGTTTGTAGTTCAGATATACCTTGCTGGGACAGAGTCTCCACAACACTTCCCATTTTTCCTGTGGGGATGTTTGTATTCTTTCCCTTGATGTTTAACACAAATATCCCATATGTTAACTTGAGCTTGTTTGCCTTACCCACAGTGAACACCAAGAATGGTATACCCTCTCTATCTTTAAAAATTTTTAGTATATTTTCCCTTTTAGATTTTAATTTTTTTTTCTAATAGTTTTTTTTTTTAAAAAAAAACAAACTATGAAGTTAAGATGCCTTAAAGTTTTCTTCTTTAAAAAGTAGCAATCTCATTCTGAGCATGTTCCTCCACAGACCATGTTTCTCTGCACCTCTTCTGCTTCTTACTGCCTTTCTGTGGAGGCCCTCAGATCCTCCATGTTCTCTTAACCGCAGTGCCAGTTCTGGGGACAGACACCCGGGGCATGAGGACAAGAGGCTCTTTCTTCCACCAGGAGAGCAGAACATTGGTCCCTCACACTCAGCTGGTGATGCCCTGAGACACCCGGACCATTCCCTGCACTGCTGCTGCTGCTCAAGTCATTTCCCCATCCTGCACATGTACAGTTAATAAATTTATCCCCAATTACACAACTCCTCATTAGTAAACATGGACCTGTTGAACAGCTCCTACATGTCTGCATCAGAAAAATAACATATCAGAAAGCTGCAAAGAGAAACTTCCAATTAAGCTCACTTTGTAAATCATCTGCAGTTTCTAAACAAGCCCAGCACATACACATACACATTCCTCTTGGTTTTTCTCCTGGAGGATATTTGCACACAGCACTTTGTGCACAAACGTCTGTAGTTGCTTTAAAGCTTGAGATGCTCAGAGCAGGAGCTGCATGCCCTGAACCCAGCCCCCAGCTATAGCTGCTAGACGCACAAACTGAAAGGCTGCTGGGCATATAAAGCAACTATTAAGCTACTTCTAGCTCTTAAACTTCCTTAAGTGCTTATGAATCTCAAAAGCAGTTTGAACCCTTTCTTTCCCCAATGATTTCTTGCTCTCTTAAGGACATATTTCTGCAGATGGATGTGTTTGGGAGGTTTCTGCTGGCTCTAGAAGTCAAGTAGTCTTCAAGAATTCAGAGCTCAGTAGGGCTTTGAATCCCTTCCAGCTGAGCTCTTGTGCTCTGCAGCCTCTGCACGGCTTAAGAAATTTCAATATTTACCAGTCTGGTTTGAGCACCGCATCCTGAGGAGCCCTGAATCAAAGGGGTTATAAGCACCATGTACATGGTGTAGAAAACCCTGTTTGAGAGATTTGTGCTGGCTGAGCAACCGGGTTCTGCACAGTCAATAGCTGCATATTCCTTTCTGTACAGGAAAATTACATGGAAAACTCTGAGGTTTAAATAAAAAACAAGGCTTAAATGTAAATTCATAATGAGTCCTGAGAGACTGGAGGAGATATTGAAACATTTGTTTCACAGTGTGCTGAACTCATTCTGAAGGTAAAAATGAATTTGTTTCAAGGTAAAACTGAACGTGAAGAGCAGAGCTTCAAGGAGACACAAGTGATCTAGCTTTGTGCCAGGTAGCAAGAGCAGCTGGAAAATCCTGGTGGGAGCAGAAATCCCTCAGGAAGCCGAGCCAGGAGATATATTGCCATCTCTCTTCATAAGCAAACAGAAATTGTCCCAGACTCATCTTCACAAAGAGCAGGCAAAGCCCTGCCAGTTGCCTGCACCCCACAGCATCCCAGCCAGCTGCAGGAGCTGCCTGGGCAAGCAAGAAGCCGTGGCAGCGGTCTGGGTAGCTTCCTTCATCAAAGGCTGTGTTTGATCTCAGCCTCTTGGACAACACCATCCACAGGTCTGCTAACAAGCATCAAGGACAGCAACAAACCATCAGTACACCCGGCCACATCCATGATCGATCTCCCACCGCTGCCCTTGCCTCTTCCTTTGCCCATTTTGGCTTGTCTCAATAGCGTCACAGGTTTCTTGTTCAGGCTGGGGTGGTCAGTCCCTGTGTGCCTGTCCAGCACTTTGCACAGCCAGGCCACTCATCTGCCACAGGTCTCTGACGAGATGTTGTGCCCACAGGAAGACCAATTTTCTTGGCAGCATCCCTGTAATGGGATGCTTTGTCCCCCTCCCTTAAGAAGAGTGAGGTTAGTGGGTTTGTGCCTTCTCCCACTGCAGGACTGATGGGTGGGAGCAAGCAGCCTGGCAAGGAGAATGTCTTCCAGGGGGAGAATCTGAAAGATTTCTGATCCCCAGCAAGTGACATTTTTTCATCTGCCTCCAGCTTCCCTTTTGGCAGTGGCAGCATTTCCTTTGTGTTCCCCTTTCTCCTCAAAGCATCTCATGTGGCAAGGAGCAGGCACAGCCCCCATGCCGTATGGCAGGCAATGGACTTTTGGTCTTCTCCTTGGCATGGGCTGGAGTGACACAGCAAAGGCCCTCCTTGCCGGGGGCTCCTGCTGCATCCCCCCACCACGTGCAGCTAATTCCTCCCCTGGCTTCACCCTGTGTGTAGGGGTTGTTCTCATGGGCAACAGCCCTGATGTTCAAGGTTTCTTGGTGAGCTAGAAGAGAGGGCCTGGGAAAATACAAATAATGAGTCTTAAGAAAAGAATCGGTCCGTAGACCAAGCTGCATTATTTCATTCCCAGCAGCTCACTTGGCAGCTCTGATGTCCCTGCTGGTGGCCAGCTGTAATTTCCACCTTGGACTTGCTGAACAGCACTGGGGGAAAGGCAAAAGGCTAAAAGTGTTTGTGCATGGAGGGATCCCAGTGGGTTTGCTGCCAGAGACTTTCCTCTGGTGTTAGTTCAGAAGAGATCACAGCTTTTCATCCCAAAGACACCTTGCTCTAACAGAGTACAGGGGTACCCACGCACCCTGCTGAGCCAGTGGACTTTGACAGGGGCTGTACACGTGCTTTATGGGCATTCATTGGGCAGGACCAGAGGACCACTGGCATAGGAAAGGGCAAGGAACATACCACATCTCCTTCAGAGATGCATTTGCATTGCCAGGAGAAGATGGAAGCCCAGCAAGAAACAGGTTTCCAGTATTCTTCTGAATCAGCTTCAAACCTCTTGTAAGATACCAAAATCCAGTGTGCTGCAAGGAGAGACAAGGGGGCAACCAATTCTCTGCAGCAGCAGCAGGGTTTCTGGGGTGAATTACCTTATCCCAGCTGCAGAGCACAACCATCTATCCAAGATGCAGAAGGTGAGGGCATCTGAATCCTGCAACCCAGATCTAGAGATTTGGTTTTACCAGGTGTTAGCAAAACTCACCAGATATGAGAAACCATGATTTAACCACCAAAGCCAAATAAACTATTGTCTCAGAGCAGAGACCACAGTCAGAACACACTCATCATCTCCCTTTCAGTGCATTTGGTGTAAGTAACAGCATTTCCAATCACCTTCTCCAGGAGCGCCCTCAGCCCTGTGCAGGGTAGATCTAGCTGGAAATGAGCTTGACCCCACCCTGAAAGAAGGGGAGATCTGGGTGTTTTCTTGTATCACCTCAAGTGCACCACTCAGCTCCTCTTCTCCTGAATCTTCACCAGGGTGAATGAGAAGGCATGAGAACCCAAGTGATTTTTATGCTGGCTGGAGTACAAGTGCAGCCTTGCCTATAACCTGCCAAAACTCCATAGCTTGAGAGGAAGGAGCCAAAAGTTGTACACCAAAGAGGGGAAAAAGGGTTTCCCAGCCCCACAGGCAACCACAAGAAACAGGGTAGTTTTATAAAATACAGCATGGTGCAAAGAAACTCCTCTTTCCAGTACCACCGTCTCCCTTGTCCTCCCCTCCTCAGGCTCAGATTTGTACTAAGTTTGGTTAAGGAGGCAGCAGACATGGACAGTGTCCATCTCTTACCACCTCTCCTAACCTGGCTGTGGCACTGCAGGGCACTGTCAGAAAGCCACTTGCTGACCCCGGCCAGACCATGCCCATGTTACATATTTAGGAATCACTCATAGGCACAGGGAAAACCAGGCTGTCCCTCTGCCTTCCCACTGTCTAGAGTATCTGCACAGCAGATCCACTGGCAACTGTTGGGCAGGAGTGGTCTGAAGGGAAGATGACTGTTTTGGCACCCAAGGGATGCTGTGATCTGAGGGAAAGATGCTGCAGAAATTATGAGAGGAAGCATCTGTACAGCAGTCTGAGCTCTGAATGTTCAGCCTTTAGGCCCCTGATAATGCCCAAATTTCTCATGCCTTCCTCTCTCCTGCTAAAGGAAGAATCCCCTCTGCTGTCTCCTGGCAGATCCTGCCTAATTAGTACCAGTACCTACAGCTTCCCTGGGGAAATGTCTCTGTCCTGTCCCATCGCGCCCTGCTCATGGTGTTTGCCAGGAGGGGCCAGGATGAAGGCACACAGCCTCAACATTTCCATGCTACCAACTCAGTCTCACTACTTCGAGTGTGCTGGTCCCACTTGGCCAGGCTGGCCTAACCTCAGTTTGGGAAAAAACTAAAACCAGGAGTCTTCCAGGGAGCAAGGAGGGGGTTTAACCATCAGCAAAGGAGAAGTGCATTGAGATTGACTCGTGCTTGGGACTGATTTAGATACCAGGGTGGTCAAGGGTGCGTGTGTTCTGCGTCTGCATCCAAGACACCGAGGGACATCTGAGTGTAGGTAACCACCAGGCTGCAATGCTGGTGGGGGACAGTGAGGGCAAGGGGCACTGAGGAAATACAGACCTGCACAAAGGGGTTCTTCCCACCCAATATTTGTCATCTAAACTGCTTCCCTTTGACTCCCTGTATAATAAATGGCACTCACTCTTCTGATCCTGGAAAAGGCATCTCAGATACATCAGAAAACTCTCATCCTAAGCTTACCTGTTTCACTCCACAGACTCTATAGGGAGTCTGGGTGACCAGCTCAGACACAAATATCTGTAGTTGGGCAAGAAGAGCTCCAAACTCGGCCCACTAAAGCAGCCATGGATCCTAACTTGGGTAGCTGCATCATCACCTCAGGACTAGCTCCAGCAGCAGGAACTCCTACCACCCCATCCTGTCTCATACTCCTTCCCTGATCATATTCAACACCATCTCAAGCAAGTGTGGCTCCCCTTTGGGAAGCTGTGCAGTGGGCTCTGTCAGGTGTATTCAGACACAAGCTTGTTCCTGTCCTTTACCAAATCTGGCTAGGAATTTTTTTCTTAAGTGTTTATTTTTGTCTTCTTTAAGCTGCTCTGCACCATTAGAGGTAAATACTGGCCAGGCAGCCTGCAGGTAACTCCTAGAAGAAGGCCTGAGAGCTGAAGCAAGGTATAAAATACCTCTAGAGGGAAGAAGTCTTTGAGAAGCCGAGTTGCTAGGTCTCCAATGGGAAACGAAGCCTTCACATTCCCAGGGTCCCCAAATACTCTGCAGCAACACTGTGGATGTCTACATGCAGCTGCTACAGACTGCCAGCACACCCACACACAGTCCCAGCAGAGCAACACAACCAAAAAACCAGAAAACAGTCCCCATCACCGAGGAGCAGAAGCACAATAGCTTTATTCCCACCTTGGCTGTAACAACCACCACCAGATTTGAAGGGAATCTGCTGAACAGGCTCAATCCAAACGGGTTCATTTTTTGCATAATAGGGTTTCTGGTGCCAAACGCTTCACAGCTCCCTTTGGGAGGCTGCAGTTTGGGTTTGTTTCTGGACAGATTGAGAAGCAGCAGCATGCCCTGGAGAATCATGTACCAGCAGGATCCTGCACAGAGCAATGGGCTACCTGTGGCACTGGGGATCTGAGTGTGAGTGCCAGGATAACCCAGGCCTGGCTGGGCTCTGTGCATACAGGGAGACCAGCAGAAGACATGTGATCCATCTCACCACTCCACACTTACACTTATCCCAGGTTACTAATGGCCATGCTATCCCTGGAGTTGTTAGCTGGTCCCAAATCTCTTCCTCCTCTTTGTCTAGGCAGCATCCAAACATCCCAAGAAGCTCTGTGGTTTCAAACTGTGTGGGTGCACCTAACTGCATCCCCTGTAAACAGAATACCCACATCTTTTCTCTTGCCATTGCCTGGAGAGCTCCTGCATCTTCCCCCCGCTCCTTCCGCATGTATCCCACTGCCTACCATCATCTCAGCTATCTAATGAGCTGTGCAACAACATTATACGTAAGCCTTCTGCCATCCTGTAGGTTATACAACCAAATACTCAGTTTATTCTTGATTACTGCTTGATTACAACAGTATACCATGATGGCAATTTCTGTTTTCCCTTGCCTTACCGGGTAACTTGCTGTGTGCAGCTTATGGACCCATCATGTACACTTCTGGTTGAAAAAACAGGCTCAGGTGGAAAGAAAGGTTAGGGAAGAGCATCCATCTTATAAAAGAGACTGAAGGAACTTGTACAGTCTAACAAGGCACAAGGTGTTGCTTTATATGACGACTCTATAAATACATTCAGGGATGTAGGATAAATAGCAGGGAGTAAGAACGATTCGGTAGAAGATATTAGCACAAGATCAGATGGATACAAATCAAGTGTGAACTTACTTAGATTGTTAACTAGCAGAACACAAAACATCTGGATATGCCACAGAGCTGGAAAAGGTCTCCTGGTTCTCCTGACCCTGCAAAAGTGTCACTGACTGCAGCAGGCTCCACGCCATCTTAAAACTGATTAGTTTTTCATTTGTTCCTTTGTTTTAAAATAAGTTTCCTGCTCTTCTCCCATTCACATCCATATTGCATACCTGGGGGAGGGCTATTCCCCATCCTCACTGTTGATTTCCCTTGTCTGGACCGGGTGGGCACGCAGGGACGCAGCCCAGCATGTTGTTCCACCCCACCACTGCCCGACCTCCTCCTCAAGCATCTCCCCAGCCAAAGCTGTTTGCTCTCACATGCTTCACTTGGGGTTGTGTCTTGCAAAAGCACAGCTGCCTTGGCAGATGAAGGAGGTGAGCATGGATGGGGCGCCAAGCATTTGCTGAAGCTGGGCAGGTTCCCAGTTTAAATAAATCTAAATTCCCAGGATGTAGAGAGGGAGGCTGACCCGGCAGTGCCGCTGGCGTGCTGCTGGCAGCCCAGCCAGTGGAGGGGCGGACCGCTGCCCCGCTCCCCTCAAGATGATGGAGCACATAGATCAGAGCTCTCAACTCTTCAGGGAGGGGGAAGGAGCCTGGTCCCCAAGCACTGTGATAGAAATGCCAAATTAGATACAACAGAGGGACAGATATGCATACTCAGGGACCTTTCTACACAAGCATAAATTAAGGAAAGACAAATATTTATTTTAAATGGCTGTGCCATACGCTGATGAAATGCTAATCTGCACAGAAAAAAAACACACTGTAAATAAACTCCCCAGAAGCACCTCACATTGACTGAGCTTCATCTTTCTGAGCAAACTAGCAAGAAGAAAAAAAATCAACAGCATCCATTATAGACTCCCTTCCATAAGAAATTCAGGCAAGCTTAGGATGACATGGGCCAGTGCTTTGCAAACTATTGTCTGCAGCCCCCAGGAGCACCACAGGCTGTTCATTAAGGGCCTGCAGAAGGTATTCAAGAAAAACAAATTGGCTATGTTTAGTTCACAATACAGAGATCTTTGGCCTCAGTAGAAAAAATGCTAGGGGGCTGCAAATCAAAAGCAACTGAAAAACACTGTTGTATGCTTCAGGGTCAGGAACCAGGAGTCAGAGGGACAGTGTTGTCTCCTCCACTGATCCCAGGACCTTGGAGAAGTGACTTCACTTCCACCTCTCTCCTCACCCTTCTACCACCTCAACTCCCCATAAGCATTTGCAGCATCTCTTCTTGTGCACTCAAATGATTCCCAGCACAACAAAGCCCCAGGACCCTACAGAAACACATCACTATTAACATTCCCTTGTTCTTCTAGCCCTCCAAAACCACTCCAGCCTCAGCACATTCCAAAGTTTGAAGACATTTCAAGATGGGAAGCAAACGATTAGGAAGTGTCTATGTTTAGCCTGTACCCAGAACTAAACTGTAGCAGTTGTTCTGCCACCCAATGCTCCCTCCCCAGCTGAGAAGGAGAATCAGGGAAAAAGGAGAGCATCCCTGTGAGTTGAAGTAGAAACAGATTTAACGAAATAACAAACCTAATACAATCACCAACATGAAGTGTATAAGGTTCTACTCAGCCTGGTCCTTCATGTTAGCAGGAGCAGAAGGCCAAGTGGGAGGAACCCCAGGAAAAGGAACTCCTTCCTTTTCTAATGAGCATGACTAAGTGGTGTGGGATACACCTGTGAGTCAGCTGACCTGATTGGAACTCTCAGCTGACTTGGGGCTACTCATGACTTGCCTGCATGTCTGGCCCATGGGTCTGTGTCTGGGGAACCAGGACAGGAAATCAAATTCGATTACCTAAAAGGCAGTTTTTGTAGTGGCCATAACAAACCGGCCCTGGAAACTGGCATGTTTTTAAGCAGCAAGGCTGGACGATGAAACCCGTCAGTAGTGCCTGCAGTTGGCTTCCTTTGTTCACCGAGCCACTTCCACCATCTTACAGTCTCTTTCCTCACTGGCAAAGGTGCAAAGTCCACCGTTTTTATCAACATGCATATTGCAGTGTTGTCAGCAACTCCTTAAGGTTATTCCCTTTTTTTTCTCAGTTATATTTATAAACCCTGTGCAGAGTTGCTATGGTTTCTGTTACAGCAGTCCAATTGGTATTCAGTGCAGTTCCTCTTACCTTCACCATTCAGGTGACCTTTACTTCCCAAGGAAGATCTCATGCCATCAGCCCGTTCAATTAGATGTCACGTAACATGCTGCACAAGAACACCAGCCGCTAAGCAGAAGAGGGCTCTGTGGAACCAATTCATCTGCAAAGGCTGTCTGAGAGACAGATAAACAATGGTAATTATTTCAAAACAAATTGGAACCAGAAAGCACAACCCAGCAGTGTAACTGCTAGACAACAAGGAAAGACACAAAAAGAAGAAATTTCAGCTCCCAAAGTCTTGGGTACTCAAGTATCTTCCTGTAGGCAAATATTTTTCTACCTTTCCTTCTCTCCAAAGTCAAGTTCAAAAAACTCTTCCTTCCAAGACAGTCTCTTTTGCATCACTTGAACAATTTATGCAAGGGACTGCTCACAAATGGGAGCAACACAGCCATAATCTGGAAGTAAGAGTTTCTCTCTTTGCCAAACTAATACTCTAGATACTATATTGAAGTGACTTTGCACAAAGCTACACTACTTACTATACAGCCAGACAGCCAAGCAGGATGCACGATGCTTTCCTTCAAAAGTAAGCATGCTGGGAATGCGCTCAGCAGCTCCATCTACCAACCAGATCATGCGACACCCAAAACTCTAACCCAGACACTGAATAAAAAACCCCGTGGCTTCCCCCTGACTCAGAGAAAAATGTTCCTACAACGAAGAGTTCACAAATGCACAAAAGCCAGAAAATTGAGCCTGGACACAAAATGACCCTAACTCTGCCCGTGCAGCCGGAAAGGGAACACCCACACACTTTGCCTCTTCATAACAAAGCCAGAACTTTCCTCGTGGCACCTCCTTGGCTGCTGAGTAAATGTTCTTGCACTGGGCAACCAGGCTAGCCAAGACATCTCATCCCATATTCTTTTAATGATAGTTGAGGCCTTCTAAAGAAGAGGAAAATTGCCCGGATCTTTCTAAGACACCTAGGTGCAGACATGTGTAGGAGCTTGGCACTTTAGCTGACCAAAAGCCAGCTCTGTATTGCACAGAAGGAACTCCTCTATTATAGGTACCGAACAACCACGCATGCAGTAAGTGGGTCAAAAGAACAGGTCACAACCAGCATAAAAAACCAGGCTGGCTCAGGAAGCAGAGAGGGGCAAATGCCCCTGTGCTGTGGGAGGTGGGAACACCACTTGCTGCTGTAGCTCTGAGCCACGGTTTGTGTGGAAGTTGGGCTCTGCAACACAGGTGATTGAGCATCTGCAGCCACGGCCAAGCTTTTGCATGGCACTCTCATGAAACACAGCGTGACCAGGAAAAAGACCACGTGCAACATTCTCTGAACTGAAGCATCTCTCTGCCCCTGCTAACACCACCACGAGTGGCTTTATGCAGTCCACTTTATTCCATCAGAGGGCTACTGAGACTACTCCTGCCGCGCTTGGCAGCAGCCTGCATCAGCAGTGTTGTTCGGTGGGCGGCTCACACAGTGTGGGCCCCAGCTGCCACCGTGGTGCTAACACCCACTTTACACCAGCGGGTTGTTCTGCACTCCCAGGCTCCCTGCTTGCTCCCCGGCAGCACAGCATCACCCACACTTTCACCATGTACTTATCTGTCACTACAGATCTGAAAAAATTCTCAGTCCATGAACTGATTCAGGGTGGTTTATTCCAAAAACAGACACCAAAAAAATTCACTATTTCCTCTGCTGCTTCCACCTCCTTGTGCCTGGCCTGTACAGCCAAGTCTTTGCTTGCTTGATGGAGGACTTTACAGCACACAAGTTCTTTGATCTTTACCATGATCAGAACAAGTCAGTGCACCTTTGCGATTTCACAGTCTCTTTTAAACTGGGGTGAGCTGAACTTTCTATGCAAAGATTTGACCTCTCCTGAAATCCCTTGATCAGCAATTTCCTTTGCTCGCTCTTTCATGCTTGAGGCATTATGAAACACTGGAAACTACACATGCTTTCATAAGGAAGTTAGTGAGAAAATTCAAATAATCAACTCAGTCCCAAGAGACTTGGGGTCTCTTTCCAAGTTTGAAAGCTCTTTCCTAAGAGAAGTTTTGCTCTTGAAAGTCTTCTGGTTAGCAGGCAGCTGATGATATAGCTTCTCAGGAGCCTGATTATACTTCCAGCCCAGGGGCAAGTAATAAAAAAGCCCGCCCGGCTCTGTGAGGTCTGAATCAGGTGCTAACACTGAACATCTGCTGGGGCCTCTGCTCTCCTCTCCCCCACCTTCTTTCCATGTGCTGGGCATTGGAGCATTCTCCATTTTACAGCTTGTGGCAACGAAAGGCCAATTTAAGAGGGAAAGCATTGCTGACAGCGTTATCCAAAGAAACCAGACTCTGCTTTAACTGCTCTCTGCCCAGGACTGTGGCGAGTCCAACACCACTGCGATATGCTGAAAAGATCTGCGTTGTATGGCAGCCTTTGGAAACAGTTACCAGCAAAGCACTCACAGCCCAACCCAAGCGAGACAAACAGACTCTACACGTATGTTTATTTCATACAACCAGGCTGCTTATTATACAAAAATTAACAGTGCCACCCAAGAGGGCCTTCACGATGTTTAGAGAGACACATAAACACAGCTTTAAAACACGGGAGTTTTTATGTAATTTAGCTACAAACTACTGAAGCACCACACATTGTTTGCATATATACATACACATATACACGTGTGCGCATGTATCTCCATCTCCACAGACCTACACACAGACTGAACAAATTGTTGCAACAGGATGTAGTATGCTCCTACGTTGCTCTCCGAGGAATCATCCCTACACAAGGGTTTCCCCCCGTGGGACATGGACTGACCTTACCCTGACCCATAAGCTCATCCTTAGGGTGTTGAGCTGCTGCCGCTGTTGGCCTGGCCTTCCTTCCCTGGTTGCTCCTTGCTGCACCCTGCTGCTGGCTCCCCTCCTGAGTTAATAACCCGATGTCCAAGCTCACCTCGGTGAGTGGACCAGCCTGACTTGGTAAAGATGGGGTCAGATCCCTATCCTGAAAAGTCTCAGCAGGGAAGGGATGGTGTCTGTCCTGCAGGGTGCCTGATCTAGCAGGGCCCAAGTCATGGCTGTAATGCTTGGGCACAACCATAGTACGTATAAACATCTACAGACTGGAAACGTTCACTTTTCTGTTCTGCAATAGTAACGGGTAAATGGACCTGTACAGGAAAAACATATTTGGGGTAGAAATCATGACCTTTAGAGAAAAAGACCACAGCACCTGAATAATTCCTACAAGAGGGAATGCCCAGTACAGTGAGCTTTGCTTAACATCCAAGAGGGAAGTTTAATGCCTTAAGGTAGAAGGTTCATCAAAGAGCTAAGGAACAACATTTTTGCTAAATGCTGTGCTTTCATCAGCAGGAAGGACACTGCTGCTTGCAGTATGAAACTGAGAAAACTGGTACTTGGACCTTTCCAGGCAGCAACTGCTGAATCCCAGCACTGCTCTTGGGCAGCTGAACAGGGTAAGTTATTGGCATTCATGTCTCTTCCCTTCTAAATCTCGATTGTATAGACTAAGCTCCTTGGGCAGCAATGGTGTCTCTAGTAAGAGATCCTGAAGTGCTAATCTGGCATTGGCCACAAAGGATGTGTGTAGCTTTACTACTTTCTTCTGCAGTAAAACAAACAAACAAACAAACAAACAAAAGAGTAACAGCTGCAGCCTACAGCTTTCATAAGGAAGAAATGGCAGACTGTAGCAATGTTCTCAAAGCTTTCTATAAAGTCCAGTTATTCCCTGGGAGGAACAGACTAACCCTGGTAGGAATACATCCAAAAAATTATGAAGAGTCAACACAGCTTCTACTTGCCCATCTTCCAATGCAGAGAGAACTTTTAGCCTGACAGCCGCAGGTACTGCGAATCCCAAGGGCTCCACTGTGCAGTTAGTGCAAACCAGAGAGAAAAACAGCAACTGGAGCTTTTATTTTCCCTGAAGGTAAAGAGGGTAAAAAGAGGTGTTCTTCCTGCACTAACCTCCCTGTCTAGGAATGTAAGAGGTCCTAACACTAGCCAGCAGAGATGCTCTGTCCTTCGAAAGACATCAACAGCAGCTGTACCTCAACCAGTCTGGGAGCCCTACAAGGTATTTTTCCAGAGTGCCACATGGAAACACACTTCTAAAGCCTCAACTGAGTTTCATGTTAAGTGCAAGACTGCCAAAATCTCCATGGTGCTTCTCCATGCAAACTGGGACAGCCCTTTTAAATGACAGGATCAATCCGAGACATAGTCTTCACATACAAAGAAAAGGAATACTGACAGACAAAACAGCTTTAAAAGTCACTTACATAATCAGATGGATGCTGCAGAGCTGTCATGCATGTATCCTGACAGTCCTTGCTATTGAACAGCAGACACGCTTGAGCAGCATTTGCTTTAGTGTTTCACATCATGGCCCAAGAGACCAGTGTGCTGAATTACTGACATTACTGGGAACTTTTAAGAACTAGCAAAAAGGAGTAAATAAGGGTATATTCCCATTCAAGAGGAGGTGTTATCTGTTTCTTAGTCCAGTTTGCCACATCTGGCTATGCCACTAGGAGTCTCAGCAGAGAGCCGAAGGCAGAATACCTACTGAACCACAAAGCAACTCACATCCACAAAGATACTTCAAGCCTAGCTCACAAAATCACCAAAAATTTGAGAGCTTGCACATTTCTCAGTGAATTTAACCTCTCCTTCTCATTCCTGCCACAGGAAACCTTCATGTCAGACTCGTAGCCTGAGTCTGTAAAAATCTTGTATAGCCAGCATGACACTTATACTCTAGAGAGAGGATTTCTCATGCTAGAGTTTAATATTGAACCCTTCTCATCTCTGCACTTGTATGCAGGAAGGGAAGAAACAGATAAAAACATTAATGAGATCATACAGATTATTTTCCCCTAAATTAATAACACTTATAGATTTTTAAGAAAATTTCATTTTAAAAAAATTAAGCATGAACTGTTCTGCAACATAAAAAGGTGCAAATTCCATTGCTTAGTAAAGGTAGGAAAGAGTTCATATCTACTCAGAAGTGGAAGTCCACAGCTACATGTTTTAAGGACAGCCTTGTGTTTTAAAGACAGCCTTGATATTAGTGTCTTCACTGTATTAAACAATTGGTACTTAAATAATAATATCTAGACAGGACAGACAAAGTATAGGATAATACATAAGAATAAAAGTGCAAGATGTAATTTTAGTCAAAGTGCCTACTGGTCAAACTGGTACAAACTATGTTCAGAGATCAAGCATAAAACCAGACTGAGAGCAATCAAGGCCCTTTTCTTTTCCTCTCATTTCACCACAAGTCATCACAGGTAACATCAGTCCAGTCTGTAGTGATATCAATTCCAAATGGTTGTACATGAGAGGAAAGCTGAGCCCATGTCTTGATGGAAAACTGATCCTCATTTCCTCTGTGTAATGCCAATTAATCCACAGGCTTTTCTCTGAATATATGAGCAGAGACAGAGGGAACAGTAACTTCGATGCCACAGTCAAGGGAGGCAGAGTGAGCAGCTCGACAGAAATGTAGCACTTAAGAGCAGGGGGTACGTCGAGCCCTTATTAGTTCCCCCAGCTGATTTATTGATTCCAGCCATGAAAGATGACTACGAAGCGGTTAAGTAACATTGGTCTTCACCGGAAAAATAAAAATATTATCCTCACAATTTTTCCCTCGCTGTTTGTCTTATTTTACTGTTTCAGAGATAAAATATCTTCTCTAATATCAGCTCATTATTGTGTTCATTCCCTTTAAAGGCAAACAGAGTTTAAAAGATCTTGTCGCCAGAGGGGGGTGGGATGGGAGCAGAGGCAGATCTTTTATTAAACCTTTAAAAAGATTTCTAACTCATTTTGCAAGTGAAAACAACAAAAGCCATAAACGCTAGCAAAGGAGAGCTGTCACTGAGATTAAGCAGATCCAAACTCCACCATCCATTTTTCATACTTCTCCAGGTCCGCAGCAGAAACTGATTTGGAGATTTTCTTCAGAGCCAGCTCAAAGTCCCCCTTGGTAACTGGCATCTGAAGTTCCTCTTTAGAAAGTGCACGAATCTCTTCTGGAGTTAAGCCGTTAATACGTCGTCTCATTGCCATTAAAGAGGCATCCCTGGAAAGACAGGACAATGTATGGGAGCTAATTGCTAGCAGCATGTGCTGTAAGTCAATGAATTCTGATTGTATGCTCTTGCTAGAAACCACTGGCAGGAACACTTAAGAGAGCATTTATTTACCACAGAAGATGCGGTTCACATCTTTCTTAGTTTCCATGTTCCCAGATCACTACATTAATTCAACACAAAGAATGCATTGGCATCAAAACCCATTTAAGCATATGGTAAATGTGCAGAGATAATTAAAACTATAAAACTGAAAACCTTTTACAATGATTCATAGAGATGAAATTTCACAACTTCAGTGCAGGAAAGGGCAGGGTGGGAGACAAACTGCACTGAAAACCTTTCTTTTTTTCAAAGTAGTCTGGATTTTGCACCCCCATCCCCTTAGATTTCAACCTTCTCCCCACTGTGTAGCCCAAAAGAACAGTCAGTGAGTGTTGGGAGTGCAGCCCAGCTCTGTTGCCTGCTTGCACATAGCACCTGAATCTATACAGGGCAGAGCAGGAGGCATCAGACACAAGTGTCACATGGCCCTCCAGGGCTGAGGCCATCGGTGCCTGTGGCTCCTCATGCTCTACCTGCTCCACAACTTCTCCCAGCTTGGATGCTGCCAGTGTGGCCCATGAGCACAGAGAACACTGCTCATTTCTCACACCACAGCCCACATGCAGTCTGAAATTACATTTTCTCTTTCCTTGGGTTTTTCCCAGCAAGGGATAACACAGGCCTCAGGGAGAACAGGTAATTTAACTATTGCACTGTGTGACACACACCAAGTTTTCAAAACCATGGAGTCATTTCACAATTTCAGCAAAGCAGCAGGGGAAGAAAAAAATTCCCAAGCCATGTTCTTAAAGGATCAGTTTCTCTTGGCAGGGATCCTAACGTTGTAAGGGATGTAGACTTCCTACCGGTAAGTTTTTCCAAATACCAATCCTCCACTAAAAAAGCCTCATTTGTCAAAAAAATGAAACAAATTGTGGGAACAGGATGGAAATAAATTCAATACTAATGCTATAAACTATCTGTATCACCCTCGCACCCAAGAGATTCAGGCAGACACCAAGATGGTGCTACTGGGCTCTGTCCAAACATATACCATACAGAAGCCTCAAAGATGTATTCTGTGAAAGGTTTCTTTGCATCACAAAATTCTAGCTCTAAAACTCATAGAATTAAAAAAAAAAAAAAAAGACAATCTAAACCTGTTTTGCACTACATTAACAAATATTCAGTGAATGCAGACAAGGATAACACGAGATTTGCTCAGACAATTCTTTTGTCTTCAGAGTGAAGAAGGCTTAACCACGTCTCATACAAAGGCCCCAAGGTCTTCACACTGCTCCACATGACAGTAACACATGGTTCCAGTGAACAGATTTGGGCCTCAAACATAGTCGTTGTTAGCATGGCTTCACCTGTAGTGGGTATTGCCTTTTATCACATAATGTAAACGATGAGTTTCTATGCAGTCTTATTTGCAAATTAAGGGGGATGAGGTACCTGCAAACATTAGTGATGTCAGCACCAGAATAGCCTTCAATCTTCTCAGCAATTTCTTCAAGGCTGATATCAGGATCCACTTCTACTTCCCGAAGATTAATCTTAAGTAGTTCTGCTCTGCCTTTTGCTACAAAATAAAAATACTTGAAGACTTGTAAGAGTAACATTAAAAAAAAGGAAATAAACACAACTTAGATTTTTTCAGTGAAAAGGACAAACAAAAGCATTTAATGTAAGAAAGGGACAGAAAAAAACATTGTAAAGTGTGCAATAAAACATAGTAAAGTATATGGTTAAAAGTACTATCTTAAAACAGCACACTCTTCAGACATTTTCCAGAGTCATACGTCATTAAAAATGTCTGTTATGTCCCAGGTGACAAAGCATTTGGTCACACAGTACCCAACGGCACAAAAGCACAGTCCTACAGATGTCTGCTGCTTCTCACATCCCTTTGGATTCACTTGCTGTTCAAGTGTTTGACTGCATAGTTTCATTAGAACCACAATGAGGACTCTATTAACAGAGCTTCAGACAGTACAAACCCCTTAACAATAGGCTGAACTTTAAGCATATGTTTACTCAGTTGGGACCCAAGAAAGTTGCTGAAGCCTGATGGAAAACAGATACGTTAATACAGTAAACATATGAATATATTTACAGTACAAATGTCCTGCTATCCCACTTTCAGACCTAGATGCAGTTTGCACACCATGATAACCAGCTGTGTAAATGAGCACTTATGCAGCCAATTAACGATTTTTCTTGCAGCAGGCACGTGCATATGTGCATTTGGGTACATATGTTAAGCAGCCTAGGCTTACACGACAGAATTCACATTTGACAGCTTAGGCCTCAGTGTTACTCTGCACAAGGGTGGTAAAGAAGAGGACGAATGCTTTCCTGGCTTTTACTGTATAGAAAAATATACCAGCTCGGCATCTTTATTTCCACAGTGACCAATTTTTACGACCTAGAAAAGAGGACAACCACAACAGAAGAAATTGCAGTAGGAAAGGCTAAAAGATTTAAGGAAATATTCACACTTATGTTTTATTTATTGATGTCCCTAATTAAAAAAAGGAGGGAGGGGAAACATAAAAAGAAATTACAAAGCTTGTCTAAAGCTGTTCGTTTTGTGTGCTTCACAGAACTGTCAAGAATATTGAGTTATCAATCACACACAACTGGCACTAGCTATAAAAAGGGGATTTTTTATTTACAGAGCCCAAGGTACATACAACATACCTGCAGAGAGCATTCTGTACCAGAGAACGTTCTTCTAATCTTTGTTATGGGGCTAAGAAATTCTTTCCAGTATTTTGAAAATAAAACATGGTAGAATATATACTTGCATCAAATTCCACAATATACATGCTTATATGACATATCATATCACTTTTTCAATTAAAATGCCTGACCACATCAAATCATACAGCTCAGTTCAAAATGCATCAGTTCGACTTGCCAAGAACAGCTCAATATTCTTATTTACAGAATAGATGCAAGAGAACATAAAACCGAAGCACATCTTGTATGTTGTCCAGGGTGTAATACACTGTGTCAAAAAACCAGTCTGGTTTAATTAGAAACAAGAGAAAGAGCTGACAGGATTTTAAACTAATTGGTCATAAAGACAGGCATCCTGTTAGGATCTGTTACCGCCTGTAAGCTGCAAAGACAAGCTGTAGAACTATTAGGTGTCCTTACACCTTCTAAGCTCCAACACAACTGCTGTCACCATGAACACACATCTTGTTATCTTGAGTGCTCATGCAGGGGGATGAGGCATCCACTGTGCCAAGAAGAAATGAAGCTATGCAAACTTCAAGCTATAGAAATCTCAAAATTAATAGGACAGGTGAATGACAGCTCAGGAAGACAATACAAGCCGAGACATTTTAGGGCAGGAAAACAATCAGCCTGCTGCATTCTGAGTAACTTGAAGCACAGTCATAAAGGCGAGCAAGCAGTGATTTACAATGAACTAAGCCTGTAAGTGAAAATTCACGGATTCACTTCTTTGCATTTGTCTGCAAGGGCACGAAGTGCATTTGCAGTATTTCTGAACATGTCCGAAGGCTGCCTTTGATGATCACTCAAGGATTGACTGTTCAATATTTAAAATAATTCCAGGCTCATTAAAACTAACTCTCTTTCAAAATGTAAGAACCCATCAATGGGCTTGCAAAGAAATGCCGAAGCTCTTTGTTTTTAAGCCCCCAAGCAAGTAGCATTTTTTTTCTTTCTCTGACTCTCTTTAAAAATAAAGCGACCCAGCCAAACAATTAACCCCTGAATTTCACTGCTCATCACAAAGACTTCAAGATTCCTCCCAATAGTCCTGCAGTAGTCCTAAGCTTGCCTTCTAAAGCCATTTTAAGGGAAAATGCTCATAGCAAATATACCTGTGGGCAAAGGTATATAAATCCTCTTCTCCAGTCTCCGTCGGAGAGCTTCATCGATATCCCAGGGAAAATTTGTAGCTGCTAATACTATAACCATTTTTGAAGGGTCATCATTTTCCAGAGCGCCACCTACCCCTGCAAGCACAACAGTATAGAGAAATTCACTCCACAGCTCTTATTGAGAAGCCTGCTGAGAAACACTGCACAGACACACACTGCAAAAGCCTGGACAAAGCTAAGCAACAGCTCTATGTACTCCTAGCCCCACTTTCCAAACTTTCCAAAGCTTAGGTGTGACATCATTGCCACAGAAAGGGGGAGAGTTCATTCTTTTACTGAGTCAGGGGAGGGCTTTCTTTGACAGTGCTAGGAACACCATCATATATGAGTGTAGTCCTACTAGTGCCACCAAAAGTGTTCTCCCTGTCAAATCTGGCCATAGAAGTAATAGGAATCACTCCTTGGCCTCCCAAATAAGGACTGCAAAGAAATTAACACTCAGGGGCAAAAAAATTGCCTACCTTGAGTTTATCACAATGAACCCGCACATTTGAGGGCAATATAAATTGCAGTTAAACAACTGCAGTACATAGGTGGTTATCAATCCACTATGCCATACAATATTCCTCAGATGGCCATCCTCGTTATGTGCATCTGCGCTGAACAGGTACTAAATCTGACTAAAGGGGTGACATCAGCTGCCACCACAGAATACAGCAATAGCAGATCTCACAATGGGGTCCCTGAACCAGACACTCTAGCAAAGGGGAGAAATTGCATCAACATTAAAGACCTGTATTAAACTGCACAAAGCTCCATTATCTGCTTATCTGCTTCTCCTAGAGTCTATGTATCTTAAATATGAGTTGTCAATTTACCATCAAAATGGCCATTTTAGAAAAAACAAAGCAGAACATCCTTTTCAGTCATCTGCTTTCAAACACTCCAAATATACACTGCTCTCAAATTCTACCTTATTTTCCCTCCAACCATAAAGCCAGGGTTTTCAGATTGGTTAAGTTCTTACATTCCCACCTGTAAAGAAACAGCACCCCAACCCCAAACGCAGATCTAAACACTTGTTACCATCCATTTGCACAAGCAGCTCTGACTTGACTCTGCGACTCGCCTCGTGTTCGTCAGATGTGCCTCTGCGGCTGCAGATGGAATCTACCTCATCAATGAAGATTGTTGTTGGAGCATAAAACCTGGCCTTTATTCAAATGAAAACATCATTATTAAGCCTGCAGCAGCAAGCACAGGCCCTTATCAGGGCCTGTCCCATTAGACATACTACACACATATTTTCCCTGCCTGTCACAAGAAAATAATACAAGATCTTGATTTACAAACTGTTCAGCATATGCTTAATTTTAAATTGTTCTCCTCAAGTCAGGGGTCTTTCAGTGCTGGTTGGTTTTCCTCAGCAACTAGTCTTGCAAAGGGCAAAAAGGAATACAATCAAAATATAGGCAGTTTTTCATGTCCGGGTTTTTCTGAAGTGAGAGGAAAGCCCAGGGGACAGAAGGGAGCTCAGCCTGTCTCAAGAGAGACAGGTTTTAACTCAGAGTGTGGTAGATGTGCAGCGAGGAGCTCAAAGAGGTGAATGACCCTTCCGCATAGGTCCACATGGGCATGTCCTTCATGTACCTTGCATCATGGACTGCACCCAAAACTTCACTGAGAGGCTTGTGTCCATCATTCAGAACAGAAACAGAACTAAACCAACTATTGTTTCTAGAATAACAGCTCCCAATCTCTCCCAGTTTCAAATCTTCTTCTTATGGGCTTATCCTGTAACCGATTAAGAACTGAATTTCAGTCAAGGTCATGACTCTATGTCTAGTCTAGAAAAAGCTCTCCTAAACATGGGTGATGAACCACTTCCTTCTTAATTGTCAATGACATATCAGAAAAGGATGGAAACCCAGCGACTGTGCTTCTCTGGTTGAGGGGGTGTCAGTACAATGAACTCCATGCTTCCAACATGCTACTAGAGGGGCAGGAAATAAAGGGAGATGTCCCTTTTCACTGTAGCAATCCCCAGATCACATCACTGAGGACATACCATTTCAAACAAGAGGCGGACCAGCTTCTCAGACTCGCCTCTGTATTTAGATGTCAGGGTAGAGGAAGACACATTGAAGAATGTTGTTCCACATTCTGTAGCAACAGCTTTTGCTAGCATTGTTTTGCCAGTGCCAGGAGGACCAACCATCAGCACGCCCTGAAAGGTGAAAACAAAGGTAACGAACAACAAATAACGAAACTTTGCAATTGGTACTCTATATGGTATCTCAATATGATCCAAGATCTGTATTTTAATTGTTTAATAACATAATTGCCATCAGTGGAAAACAAAATACAAGAATCGAGAACAGTGTGGAAGTGCTCTGGGATATATCTTCACTACTCGACTGCAATACGGATCAGAAAAGCCAGTAACTGTTCCTGTACCTATCACCTGGGAAGCAGACAACAGATTTACAGCCTTGTTCTGAATCAGACAGAGCCTGGACTTGAACTTAGGCCTTTCCCAGCTCATGAGGGGCTGCACACGCAGTTTGTTTTGGAACAAAAGCTCCTTCACAAAGAAAGCTTCAACAAAACCAATATACTTTTGCAGAAAGTTGTGTTCCCCAAGTAGAACATTTTTCTGTAGAAAATCATTTTGCCAAAAAATCCTGATGAAGTGTATGCATGAATCTGGTCGATTTTTACTTTTACGTATGAACAAGAGCATTCATTGATAACAAAGGTTTGTCATACTGTTTAATCTCTCCATCTCAGTACCTCTATGGCCGCACTACTGCATCCTAGCAATTCCTGGATGAAACACCATCCTCACCACATAGTTTGATGGTAGAAGAGCACTGCTATTTGTATTTCACTGATAAGCAACTGTGGCTCATGTGGACTACCACTTCATCCCACAAAAAGCCTAATATGAACCTCAGTGATTATTCAAAAGCCTTTAAACTAGAAAACAGAACTAAAATTGTTAAGTCACGGGTTGGCATCCACATCATCAGACTGTCTTTCCATCTGTGGTCTATCTGACACACACCAAGCAGGTTTTTAGCTAAACACACGGTGCTTTCAGGACCCATGTTAAGACTGCATCACTGAGACTGGTTAATCACTCTTGATAATATTTCTAAATACAGTTATCTTTATGGATAGTCTTTGCAATCCTTTCAGCAACATTGCTGAAGAGGGACAACACACTCTTGTTCCATCCCTGTACAGCACTAGGATAAGGCACTGTGATTTTTAACATGGCACTATGAAAATATAGTGCTCAAGGAGCTTGTGGTTTTTTCACTCTCAACCTCAAGATCTTATTACATGCTAACAAGAGTTTCCTAGAGTAAAGCTGTACTCTGTTGCAAGGGTAATCAAATTAGCTAGAATTAGAATTGCACATCATAATGTGCTTTGCAATTAATAACTTACATAAAATGCCACAGCAATAAAATATCTGTTAAAGGCAAGCCACATAGCAAATTAGATTTCATCTGTTCCTCAGGAAAATTTACTTCAAAAAAGCACAAAGAATGACATGGAAGAGATCTATAAAAACAAATCAACCGGGAATGCAATTATTCAAAACTGTACTATTCAAAAGCAATAGCCTCTCTGTACTCCATTTTCCATTAACTCTTAATACCTTTATTGCCATTTAACACTTAGATAATGCAAGCTCAACATACACTCATTGGTAAATTAAGTTAGAAACGTTCACACTCCATCCATACAGCTAACAGTCCAATGTCATTCCTCAGGCTGCCCAAGGTTTCCTAAGCTCCAGAGCAGCAAGCATAAAAAGTAAATGGACTCTTTTTCTACCCATGAACATTCAGACAAGTACCATGATGTGAGCTGCTGCATAGTCATACTAATATTATAACAATATTGCAAGTACAACCCTGGAGTAACTGTGTGAAAATTACTCAGCCTATGACATGCAGGTCAGAGATGGCTTACTGTTGTCTCCGAGTTTCAAATGTATTTATTTAGTATTTTAAAACAAGCTTCACCTCAATTCAAATCACACTTGAGTCCCACGTTTGACAAACTGTGTTTACTGCAGGAACTGGTGATACAAGGGACTAACATAATTTTTTGGACATTGCTTTGGTCCTCCATTATTATGGAAAATCAAATTCTGGCTTCAGCTACACTTCACTCACTGCCAAAATTGAAGCCCACCGCTTTTCACCTCCTGTGTAACCATTACGCAGTGAGCGTTACCTAGCACGTGATACTGGTGGCATTATATACGCGCGTAACACAGGTGTAAAGTCAGTGGAAAACCAAGCTCTCTGGGAATAAAGATGATAGAAATATCAGTTTAAAAAAAAAAAAAAAAAAGAAAAAAAAAACAAACAACTTGAGTTCTCAGCAAAACAAGACATGCATGGTTTCAAACAGAAACACACAGGATCAAATTGCTCTTTCTCTCTGCAAACTAGGAGGCTGCCACTTACTCGCTAGTTAAAAACCTTGACAAACACAAAGACTTCTTTATTCTTCCTCTAAGGCTCTGTTCATCCAAAGTATTCCAATAAGAAGCTGAAATGCACCGCAGGGAGCAAGTGTTTTGATGAAATCACTGCAGGGTTACTTCTTGTTGTTGTAACAATCACTAGCAGAGCAGTGGGAAGCACAGCGAGCAACCAGGCCTTCTTGGCACAAAACAGTTTGGAGAAAAAGAAAGGGCAAGCCTCTGGACCCTCAGAAACCCATGGCTACAATGACACAGCACCTGTGTTGAACCAGGGAAGACAGCTGGCTCCTTCATACAAGGCACTGTCCTCTGAATGCAGGCACAAACTGTGGGGGCTGTCTTAGGAATTGTTCTCAGGAGAGTCTGAACATCCAAAACCAGATTTGGCTGCATTTTCCCTGAATTATTGTCCTGAATGCCTAGGCTCAACAACTGCCTGCTGCTACACTGATTACTGCAAGAAACAGTCTTCCCTTCAAAACTTCTCATCCTTGTAGCACAGTCAGAGGTCAACAGTAGGGAAAATACATGCTGTTCTGTGTGAAAAATAAATTCAGAAGAGTTACAGCTTCACAAGTCACCAGGGAAAAGGCTAACAATGAAGGCTCTTTATGGACTCCTCAGAAATCAATTTGCATTTCAGACTGAAGAAAGGAAATAATCCCAGAATTTTTTCCATGTCTACAATCACCTAGTTTTCAGAGGCAACACTGCTCAGTAGGAAAATAGAATCTCATGCAAAGAGATGGAGACTGTAACTCTTTAAAAAGACCAGGCTGCTGTTTCTTTATCCACTTGGAGAGAGTGGCACTCTTCATGTTCCCTGCAGTCTGCGGACATACCTGCCTTAAAGACAGATGGCCACTACATCCTCTAGGCATGTTAACAGTGAAAAAAAGCATAGCAGCTCTTCACTCCCTTAAAAGTTTTTGGGACTGAACAGACAGGCCCCCTGTAGTCTGTAAGGGCATGGATCAACTTCCTCTATACTAAGAGGAAAAGAGAGATTCAGCTGTTCAAAAGACACTAAAACCTCACCCTATACTTGTAACCCACGGTATCTAGGCTCTGTCCAAGCAAATAGCTCAGTTAACCTTAAGGTTAACCTCAAGCCCACTGGTACTAACCACAAGCACTCTAAACCCCAAAGGCCATATAGCCTGGGGCTAGGTTTGGGCTGCCTCCCTGCAACTCACTAAAACCTCCAGGAACAGCTCGAGCAGCAATCTCCTAGCTCCTGCCGTTAGCTCCCACTCTCCAACTTCCCCTCTCTACTGTGTAGACACAAGCCCCAAGAATGACGAGTCTTCCACTCATCAGTTCCTGCAGGGCTTTGTTTCACAAATAAGCAGAATAACTGGGATCTAGGACTGGCTCAGGCTGGAAGAGGACAGCTTTGAGGGTCAGACCTAAGTATGAGCCAGAGAAGTACAAGGACCAAGCAGGAAAAGACAAGGCAAGTGTTAGTAACACAAGGTCTGACATATGCTGCTGAACCAGCATACTAAACCACAGACACTACTCACATACACATGAAGTACTACTCACTCATTCCCTACACATGCCATTGCCTTGCTGTCTCAAAATAACAGACAATTTGCAACTGTCTCTTTTCCCCAGTAATCCTTCTCAGTAACCAGAAAGCCCTTGTGTTGTGACTAGTTATTCCCAAAACATGTGTCAATCCATCCCACAACAAAAGCAAGATAATTTTATTTTCTGTTTACAGAAATGCTCAGCAGTCTCTTCTCTCCTCTTGCTTTTTAGCTCTGAGCAAGACTCAGATTGGGCTTATCTCTGGACCATCAGCCAGCCCAACTCAGCCCTATATCCTTCCTCTTGCCCCACTTGCAGCTCATTCTCCCATTTGAATTTCTCCCACTCCAGCAGTAACTATGCCCAGCTACAGGTGTAACTGCAAAGCTAAATCATCACTCAGCTTAGCCCCCTCTCTCCTTGCTTCCTTGCACCATCCAGCCTGCAGTTTTCAATCAGTGTGAGAGATAGTTGGCACCTGTGGAATAAAATAGTCCAGGGACTGCATTCCTCCATGAAGTGTTGAAGAGTGGCACCATAACTCTAAGCAGAGCTGTCTATTAAGCATTCCTGCATCTGTCAATACATCCTATATGCTTGCTTGCACATACAGGCTGACATATAGAAAATTTTATAATGTCAACAAGCTATGACCAAGTAAATACAAAAAAAGAATTACTATTTACTGTAAAGCCCGCACTCATTTCCAGCTGTTCCTTTCAGTGCATTTTACATTAACCATTATCCCTGGAGGTATTTAAGAAACGTGTAGATGAGGTGCTGAGGGACATGGTGTAGTGGTGAATTGGCAGTGTTAGGTTAATGGTTGGACTTGATGATCTTAGAGGTCTCTTCCAATCAAGGTTATTCTGTGATTCTGTGAGAGGATTTCATGAACAAATTCCTAATCTTTCCCATTTGCCTTTTTAGCCTTCTGCTACAGGTATCGACACACATTCTAGCAACAGACATACATAACTACAGCTTGCCATTTACTAAGACATCAAATAAATTCTCACCTTCCAAGGTCTTCTGATCCCTTTGAAAAAATCAGGCATCCACATTGGAAGAACAACAGCTTCTCTTAATAATTTCTTGGCTTCTTCCAAATCGGCTATGTCATCCCTGTGCCAGATGAAGAAACTTACATAAGATTCCCATACAACAATATTTCTTCTATTTTTATTTAAGAAAAATAGAAAAGCTTTTCACTTAGTACCATCTCTTTTAGCATGCCAGTATATGCCTCATGAGAGCACTCCAATAAACCTGTGACCTAAAATTGAATCCACTTTTGGAAGGTAGGGAAAAAATGATTTTCAACTCAAGTTACCCAGAGCTGCTTAATTAAAAATTGTTTTGGACAATGCGAACACCATTTAAAGTTCTCTGGAGTGTACTTTCATTTCAGCATCACCTGTAATGGATGTACTGGATATAATATCAGTTAGCAACAAAAGCTTAACTGTAATCAAATTAATAAACTGTTAAAACCAAAAGGCCTTGTTTTGCTTATCTGTAGAAGATTATGATGACTCCCAGTTTTAAGACTCAGAAGAAAGACAATTTCTCCTTCTCCACACTGGCAAAAACACTTTGAGAAAATCCTCCTACCAATGAATGTTTGGATTCCTTGATACAATGTCCCTCTCAAGAGCTTCGACCAAGTCTTTGTCGTAACCCGCTCCATCAAATTTTGGAATTTCCCCATCACCAGCTTCCTGGGGTGTTTTCTTTCCCTAGAAGTGAAAGTCATATAGGTTCATAAGGACATTATTCTTTCGACATATCCTCTACTGGCAATATATAGCAATATTGTCTGGTTCACCTCTGTAGAAGCCACAAGAAGATATCAAGGTTTAACAGAACTATTTCAGCACCATGATGGCCAGCTAAACCAATGTGTTCACACCCTACAGAGTCTCCAAACACCTGTGGTTGCTTCCACCACAACAGCACCATGCTTCCTTCATAGATGCAGGTCACAGTGAAAAAGGCCCATCAGAGCTCATTACATATTACATTACAGCAGCAAACCAGACTCTCTTAACAGTGTTAAACCACTCTTTAGACAACTGACACACTTCCTGGCCAGCCAAAGGCACAAATGCAGAAACAGCCTCACAAAGTAGACTGTGTCACAACTGAATGCTACATTAGCTCCTGGCTGAGACCAGAGCATCCAAAGAGTATTTTGAAGGTGCTACATCTGCCAGAGCTAAAAAACTAGCACCCCATCATCACTGGAAAGGAACATAAAAGCTGTTACACCCATTGTCTTTGATGAAGGAGAATCAAGAAGATTCTCCCTATGTTTAGTTAAAGCCTTCCTGCCCAGCGATTTCTCCTTTCCTCAACTGCAAACTATGTATTTCCCTCTTCTCATTCACAGGCTAGCTCCATAAACAGTTAAAATGCTTTTAAAAGGCCATATTTATTTAAGGGCTGCACCAAAAGCCCTAAAGAAGCCCCGAAGTCACCCAGGCTTCTTTGAACTACAATAATTTCTGCAGCATGCCAATGCTCATTCAGTGACCAAGCCACACAAGGCCCAGAGTTTCTGGTTAACACTTCCACAGTGCCGTTAGGCTCATGGGGGTGAAGTAACATTTTCCCTTTGAAGCATCGGGACTCACGCTCCTCCTCCCCGCTTCACAAGGAAACCGCTTCCTCTCCCAGCTCAGCGGCAGCACTCGGCCATGCCTGAAAAGCAGCTGCGCTGTGTTAACAAAGGAGGCCGAGTAGGGAGCTACTTTAGGACTCTTAACTCAGCTTCTAAACACTATCAGCAGCACGTTAAAGAATCCCAGCTGGCTGGACAAAAGCAGCCTAGGCAAAGGCGGGCTGAGAGGCAGCTGGAGACACACAAATAACCTCACAGTGGAAAAAGAAAAAGGTAGCGATTACACCCCTCCCAGTTGCTGTTCGCCCACGAGGCCTCTGAGGGAGCAGTTTGTCTTCCCGCTATTTTTATTCGTTGCTTCCAAGTGAACTCTGTGTTGTTTAGTACTCCCAGATCAGTTTTTTTTCAATGGAAATGAAGCTGAAAGTTGTGTTTAGACAAAAAGCTGGTGTCAAAAATGTAATGGCCTGGCATAAAAAGGAAATGGAGAAATAAGCCCTGTAGAGTTTGGAAGATTTCAGGGGTGAGAAAATGGAATCCAAATATAACTGTAAAAAATAAGAAGGGGGAAAAAAAGGCAATTAAATGAAAGGTATTTGCTGTCTGTCTTTGTTACACACTTCTCTCTCATCCCTCTGCAATGGACTGGTTTTCCTAGTGGCAGAATTTTTCTGCACATCTTAAAACAAATCAGATGTTTTGGGTTTTTTTCCCTGTGTGAAACAGAGTTAGGGCAGGCTTTAAAAAGCAGGAGAGGGCAGAGTGGGTGGCTGCAGCACAGGATGGAGGAGGCTGGAGCAGCAGTTCAAGCCCTGGTACCCGAGCCCAGCTGGCAGCTCTGCATGCAGCCCGGGTGCTGTGCCCAAACGGCGTGAACCCGCGCATCGGGCAATGCGGGCCCAGGTGTGATGACGTCCAAAGAAGTGAAAATAAAATAGCAATAAAAGGGGAAAGAAAAGCTCCATACCAAGGAGGGCGCCGGCAGCTCTGGGCTGAGCCCCAGAACCCCAGCTGCCCGCTCCTGCCACACTTACTCTGCCTGGGACAGTTACTTCTCCTGCTCTCTGCAGTGTGGGTTGCCAACAAAGGGAGAAGGGCAGCCAAGTGGGAGAAGTGCTTTCAGCAGCACCTTGGCTGTCATTTAGTGACACTGAATGTCGCGATTTTTTTTCAGTTCTGGAATTAAACCAAGATTTAAAGTATTTACAGTTTTCACGTGTAATAAGATTATTAATGTTGGTCCCAAATTGGTCCAACGTGCAATCCTCAGTCAGCACTTAAGTGAGCAGAGACTAGAAAAATCATTTTAAAAAATGTCACCTGAATCCAGGCAGAAGGAGTAAGCATAATTTTTCCAGTCATATCCTCATCTCTTCTTGTGGTATTACTTTTGCAAAAGAACTTTAAATAAAGCTGCTGTGATGGCTTCTCTCTAAGAAGGTACGCCAAGAAAGAGAGATACACGAGGCAGCAAAAGACTGCTCCCACCCAGTCTCCCTGGCAATCTCATCATCCCTCAGCCAACCAAGTGCTGACTTAAACACATTTAGAAATTTGCTGGGCTTTCCTTCAGGAAGAGCTATCACACCTATACTAACCTACTGGAAGAAAAACCTTATTTACAAAATGAATGTATTTCTATTCCTGTATTGAGTTTGTGCACTAATTTCAGTAGATGTCTTGCTGATGTGTCCACCACCCTGATGTACTTGCAGCGTACGTGTGCTCTGCCTTTAGTGATAGAACGAGGGGTAATGGCCTCAAGTTGTGCCACAGGAGGTTTAGATTGGATATTAGGAAAAATTTCTTCACTGAAAGGGTTGTCAAATATTAGAACAGGCTGCCCAGGGCTATGGTGGAGTCCCCATCCCGGGAGGTATTTAAGAGGTGTGTAGATGAGGTGCTGAGGGACATGGTTTAGCGGTGAACTGGCAGTGTTAGATTAATGGTTGGACTAGATGATCCTAGAGGTCTTTTCCAACCAAGGGAATTCTATGAGTCTATGATTAATTTAAAAAACAAGTAAATCTCCTCTTGAAACACAAGATGAATGCAATTCCCTGTTCACTTTGGCAACCCATTTTTTTTTTTCTCCCTGCTTCTAATATCAACACATCTTTCTTCAGCATGGTTGTAGAAATACATGCAAAATACTCCAGCCGCTGTCTCACCAGGGCCTCCTGTAATGGCATGGGTATCTATCTCTTCTCTCTGCTGGTAACACCTCAACAAACCAGGCCTAGAATTTAATCTACATTCTTTTCCATGCCTGTATCACTGCCACCTTACACTCAACCTCAAGCAGATCAGTCACATAGGATAAGCCTGGTGGCTGCAGTGACCAGAGCAGGGTACTGAAGACAACTTGCTTTCCTACAGGCTCTTCTCACTATACACAAACACCAAGCAGCAACTGCCAGATACACTCTCCGCCCCTTGCTGCTGTCAAAGGTGGCACCTGGCTGCACCTCACTCCGACAGCCAGCCCTTCCCATCGCCACTGGGAAAAGGTGATGTGCCAAATGAAAGTTAAGCGTGATCCGCTTTCTGCTGATACTTCCAAATCTTTCGTCTCCTCCACTGCTGAGTTCCCAGCTTCTAGCAGAAATTCTTCTTGTCTCCAACACATGGTCTGCTGCTCTGCACCACTGAACATTATCCCATTTCCATGACATCAGCACAGAGTCATCCCATTCCTTCTGTACAACAGCCTCATTCACCTCTTCTGGTGATGGTCCTTCCCAACTCGGTGTCATCAGCAAATTTAATTAGCAAATGCCTCTTTTTTGTGCCAGGGTCATTAATTTAAATATAAAACAAAAGTCAGTCTCTACTCTTGAGAAAGTACATAAATGACTTGCCAGTTGACTGATAATTTTTCTTTCAGTACCACTTGTTTACTTTACCCTTGCTGCCTAATTCATCCCCTTACAATTCTACTAGATTACTACACATACTCTCTAGATTAACTAATTACTTTCTATGTGGTATCCAGGTAGATGAATTTCTTTCTCTAAGAGTTTAACTAGAAATCTAAAGAAACTGCTGGCAAAGGCAACACCTTTGCATAAGAAATAATATTTCACTTTATTCCACTTTCCAGTTGGTCCCAAGTCTTTCACTTTTCATCCATTCTAAATTTGTTGTAAAACTTTGCACATTGTTTAGGTAAAATTAACATCTCCAGTTGCCCAGATCACTTTTCTTGTCCCCTTCTAAATACAGGCACATCAACACAACTCACCATTCACATGAGACAATAGCAGATCCAATAATTTTTACTGAAAATCTCTGCTCCCACTCCTGCAATTTCATCTACTGGTTCTTTCAGCATTCTGGGATAGAGATTATGCAGCCATCCAGTCCCAATGTATGGAGGTCTATGCCTCCACCTAAATATGCCTACTTCATCTTACATCCATATTCCTGTAATCTACCTTGCCTTTGCTTCCAATGACGCACATCAGAATAATCAAGTAATAAAAAAAAAAATTAAGTCATATTTTCATCAACTGTAATATGCAGTTCACTGATGTGGCAGCACAGCCCTGGGATATTTCATATCCTTTGCAATATCTACCATCCTCATCCACTGGCAATATAAAATAATCTAAAGAGTACTCCTAAAAAAGTGTTCTAGTGCTGAACTTAGAACTGAACTAAAATTCTTGGCAATGATCCAGCAGAAGGTACCTTGAGAACAAATCTAATAATTTTCAGTGTAACTAAGAAGGAAGAAGCACTTGAAAGCAGTATTTTAGAAAAAAGAACATAAATATAAAGGTTTAGTGGATACACACTACTTGTTGGCTTGCTGTTCATAAATATTTTACATAGCACTACAAAAGCTCATTTTATGGGCACAGTCAGGTTAAAACTCCTTAGCCCAATATGGTTACAGTCAGAATGAAAAGATTATATCGTCTGTGGAGGAGAAACGGTGAAAGAAGGCATCATAGAATAATAGAATAGCCATGGTTGGAAAAGACCCCTAAGATCATCAAGTCCAGCCATTAACCCAGCACTCCCAAGTCCCCACTAAACCATGTCCCTCAGCACCACATCTACATGTCTCTTAAATATCTCTAGGGATGGAGACTCCACTGCTGCCCTGGGCAGCCTGTTCCAATGTTTGACAACCCTTTCAGTGAAGAAATTTCTCCTAATACCCAGTCTAAACCTCCTGTGGCACAACTTGAGGCCATTACCCCTCGTCCTATCACTAGTTACTTGGGAGAAGAGACTGACCTTCGCATCGCTACACCCTCCTTTCAGGTAGTTGTAGAGAGCAATAAAGTGAGACAAAATATTTCTAAAATATACATACTATAGCTATATTTATATTGAAAAATATCACAAATAAATATGCATATCGCATTGTGATATTATAGCCAGGACAGTGTACAACTTATTACACTGCAACCAGCATCTCAGGAAATGGATATGGCATCCAAATTCATTACATATTCTAAGTAGTCCTAGCCAATCACCCAAACTCAAGAACTACAGAGCTGAAACATTTATTATGAGAAAAAAGGTATGTGGTTGCCTAGTTTGAAGCTTCAGTTTTGCCCTATGATTTTTAACTGAATATGAAGAGCTACCAAATCTCTTTGATTCAACATACTAGGCTACAGAGGTAAGCTCCTTGCAGCTTTAGTTCAGAAACTGAAGAGCATAAACACTTGCAAACTAAGAAAGGATAAAACTGAAAGAGAAGTTAAGCCTATTTTCATGCCTGTGTGTAAAATATGGGGAAAAAAATGGAAATATTAACTTCTCTCACTTCCTACGCCTAGCTACTTCCTCTTTCATTGAAAATTTTCTTCAAAAGAAAAACACAGATCCCATGCAAAAACTGTCATACAACATGTGAGAATTTGTACCCTGGTGTGATTTTTGCATATATACCACAAAGAAAGTAAAATAACCACCAGGTAACTAGACAGAGGTGAAAGCAAGAGCACATGTGTTGGTATTTTTCAAAGAGCAGACATTTTCCTTCTGCCACCTAGTGACCAATTTATTCAGGTAAGAGTAACATTTAAAATGTACCATATTAAATGGAACACCTTCATGACTCTTTCTCCATCTGACAGCAGTAGTGTTGCTAATCACATTATTCCCAGAAACAAGTACTGTACAAGTCATGTTGTTGTGGGCTACAGTAAAGCCCTATAGTGCTTTATAGTAAAGCCCTATAATGCTCATCACCAGAAAGCTTCAAGAGCAGAGTTCACCCTTATTAGAGCTAAGACGTTGAAGGCTGCCTTACACAAGCACATCTGGTGAACCTGTCACACACCACAACTCCAGTTCTCCATATAGCTGGCAGAACTGTAAATAACTTCACAGAGCTTCACAAACTTTTTATAGCTTGCAGGATGCACACTTATTATTTTAGATCTTGCTGATCCAGGGTAGAGAGATTTCTAATCAAACCAGATTCCTAATCAAATTCATTTGGAAGAAAACTGGCCTAAATATTTTCCTATTCAACTATCAAGATCTGTACAATACTGTGAGCCTCCACAGGAAGGGGCTACTCGTATCTCTGTCAGGAAAGTAAAACCACTTCAGTACACTCTCAACTTGTATTGTTTATACCACAGATTCATTGGGTTCCTGGCACTGACTCCACAGGTAAATTTAAAACTGCAAGTGTCTCAGAAACAGCAAATTTGCACACACATTTTTTTCAGCCACAAAACAGTGCTGCCTGTGACATCACTACTTCATAGTGAATCCCTGTTTCTCCTTCTCTTTCACTTCAGTACTGCTTCTTTGTCATGGACCTTCAAAGGAAAGAATCGCCAATTCTAATTAATTTCATTGTTTTTATTTTTAAAACAAAGCCTTTCCAAGACGCATCTTCCTAAATACTATAATAAACACAAAAGCCTTTTCATAAACTAAAGAAAATGAAAGATGCTAAGAGTTTGCTTTTACTAAGCCTCCCTCACATCATTTTCAGATATATAACTTCAAATAATTTGACACAGATTTACCTACCATCAATGCATTTACAGAACTGTCCTGGACTTTTAGGCACACCTAAATTTTACTATGGTACAGTAGAGGCAACAGTACTATGGAACTCTATTATTAATGCTTAAAGTCTAGAGAAAGGCACTCATCTCACTTTTGCACGTTTTACATGGAAGTCTTTACAAAAGACTTTACACTTGATTGACACTGACAGATTAGAATCAGCCCATGGTCTAACTGAGATGATAAGAAACCCCCAGCAATAGTCCACCATGCTTCCTCCCTTTCAAAAATCTTCTCAAATCAAGACAGAACAAATATGACACAACTTTCCTTAATTTGGTGTCATTATTACTAAATATCCCCATGATACATGCTTTGTGCATGAGGCAAGAGGAAAGCACCAAGTTTTCTTCCACAGGATTACTGTGGCTTTTTATTATCATCTGTATTAAATAACTAAAGCTAAGAATGCTTCCCTTTGCCACCTGCTGCATCATAACTCCTCTCCCCCGCGCTCCTTCCCATTTCTTACCTTGTCATCTCTTCCTCTAGCTCTCGATTCCCTTTCGCGGCTGCCTGCAGACTTCTCACCCTTGGACACGGCATGTGCTCTGCCCGCAGGCCCGCGGGGCTGCAGTCCTGGTGATTCTTTCCTCAAAGGTTTTGCGTCTCGGTTGGGACGTTTTATCTGAGGTGGAGCCCTGACAATGAGCAACCACAAGAAAAACATGCTAAGAACAGCAAAAAAAGAACAATATTAAGAAGGAAGGATTCTAGTATTTCATTAGTTCCCTTAATGAATTATTACTAAAACTGAGAAGCCCCTAAGTCTTATCTCCCTGTATCTGCAAATCCAGCAACGTATTTCTGGTTCTCTCCCAAAGTAACAAAAAAATACAAAAGGAAAAGAAAGTTTCAACAGTGGAGAAAAAGAAAATTAACAATACTATTAGATCAGTACTCCTAACCAATCTTAAAACAAACCAGCACACATGTAAAAAAAGAGGAAACAATTTAGTCAAAGTCTTCAAATTGTAGTTTCCTCTAAATCCAAACCAGGAGATTATACGAGGTTACATTCATATGTGCAAGTTCTACACAGCCAGATGACATTCCTGGGGAGAAAGAAAAAAGCTGGCTAATAACTTTGACAGGCCCCAAAGCAAAGAAGGGAGAATTTTAAAACAATCCTCCTACCTCTGACTTCATTCCCCTGTGCGAAAAAGTCAAAATGTAAAAATCGCCTAGAAAGCAAAAGCAAACAGAGCCAAACTGCAACCAGGTATACTTGTGTGCATCACCCACAACAGTAAAGAGAAGTCAGCAGTGGCATGAAGAAAAAGAATTTGGTTTTAAGACAAGGTGTCACAGTCCTTTTGCTCTAGGGATTGGACTTGAAATACAGAACTAAAATTAATGGCCAGGAATGTCACCCAACTTTAATTAGTGTCCCCTATTAAATCTTCTGCTGATTCTTGTTTTGAGTAACTTGAAATTTGCTAACTCCAAAAACAGTTTCCTGGAGTATGGCTTAAAAAGAGTACATACTTAAAAGCACTGCTGGATACAACTGCCACATTTTGTTTTGAATATGTTTTCATCAAACTTAACAGCTTGAAGAGTGGCTAATTTTCCTTACTTATTTGCACAAGATTTAAATTTCAGCTTAAAAAAGTAGATGAACAATTGGGCCTTTACCTCTAAGAAAGATACAAGAATAAATACATCTTGCATGTCACATAACACAAAAAAATAATTCAGAAAAATTCTGATAATCATTTCTACCACGCACAAAAGTAATCAGTGTTAATATTATTTTACACTTATATTCTTAGGGTTTTTTGAAAAGCAAAGATCCATTTGTTTGATAACCACAAAGCACATAAATTTACAAATAAACTTGGCATTTCTTTCTGTTAAGCAAGCTCTCTCATTTTAATTTGTTCCTTTGATTATATGAGTATACACATATTAAAATTCTTTGCTATTATAATGTTAGAAAAATGTTGGCATGCTAAGTTATTCTTGGTTTTAAATTGGATCTGTTGTTTCCAACATGTGTCAAGCTCTGTTAGGGTGAAAATAGGGTTTTCAGAAAAAGCACAAGCATCTATTTTCAGATAACTATTAGCTAACTGAAGTTACCTTAAAGGTGGATTTAAGAGACCTGTAGATGTGGTGCTGAGAGACATGGTTTAGTGGTGACTTGGCAGTGCTGGGTTAATGGTTGGACCTGATGATCCTAGAGGTCTTTTCCAACCAAGGCTATTCTATGGACAGGCCATATTACCTGTAGGTAGGGAGCAATTTCTAACCACCATATCCCTCACGATCCTTCAGTTCGAGTTCCTTACTGACTCCTCAGCCATCAAGAAATTCAATTGCTTAAACAAAGTGAAATGGAAAAGTTTTCTCCCTGCACATGAGAAAGGCAACTGCCACCAAAAGTTCACTTACCTCTCCAGCAGTCTCTAGTTCCAGGAACTTAGCTAGTCACTCTTAGCAGAATAAAGGAGTGACTTTCTTTAGAACTTCAGCAATAAATCCAACTGTAGTTTAACTACATTTTTTCCAAATGAATTACACTTATTCTTTATTACAAATGACTAAGGGGTAAACAAAATGTGATTTTCATGTTATAAATGCATTCAAAAAAGAACATAATACTATGGTGACCCAACTTCATTCTACCCACTCTGCTTGAGCACACAACAGCTGAACATTACCTGTGTTCAGCTGGAACAGGAGGGGGCCAAACAGCGGGATCTCTAAACGACTCATCTTGACAGGATACAGGGATATCTGCAGGTCTGTCCACTTTAAAACTCTCTAAAGTGTTGACAATGCTCTTAACTTGCTCATATTCTTCAACTAACTCTTGTCGGACCTTGAGAAATACATAATTTTAAAATTGTTACAATTCAAACTTAAAAAAACCCAACAACACAGAAAGTACCTCAAAACGTGCCACCCTCAAAAGCAGGGACTCCCAGGCCTTTCCATTCACATACCCCAGACCTACCAAGCTGACAACAGATCTTCAACAACAGCATAAACAATTGAATCTCTGTTGAATTCATGTTCCTGCTTGTCAATTTCATGACCAGAGATGATTGCGAACACGGGGATCCCTCTTCCATAACATGTGCTGATGCTTAGATTTATATGTGCATGTTGACATGTATGCACACATACACACACTTTTATACTAGTAAGGGTGCTGCTGGCAGATCTTTAACATATTTGCTACTATTCTGGCATAAAAGAACTTCTCTGATCAGTGTCTTCCAGATCTCAGTTATAAAACTGGCTAAATCATTAAAATAAAATATTTAAAAATTAATTTTGTGAGGGGCATGACATCACCATACATAGTCAAAGCACAAACCAATCCTTTGGTGTACTGCAAAGATTAGAATAGAAAATGGGAACTTAAACACCCTATAGCATAAGTTCAAATGATAAGTAAAGTAAGTGAAATAAAAAAGAGAGGAAATTATGTTTCAGAAAGAAATCAGGTTGCAGAATTATGCAGCTGAATTTTATACTTGAAGTTTCTATTGTCACTAGTCAGGGAATTAGAACTACTGCAAGAATTTCAAGATTATTTACCTGGTATTTGTTTATTTCAATTTTCTTCCATGAAGTCTAGGCAAAACAAAATCTGTGTAGAAATTGGCTAAGTTTTAAGTGATATGGCTTGTTAAAAGCTCAAGTTTACCGGTTCTTAGTAAACACCATCAGCAAAAAACTGCATTGTACATTCTTGCTCAGAAGCATAAGCTCTCAGTGCATTAGCTTAAGATGTGCTAGGATTCACCTGAGTGCACTTCTACTGCATCTTACCAGTCTTCCACCTAACACTCGATGCTTTGCATCTGATGGGATCAATGTCTACGCTTACTTTGTTTTTTACTTGCTCAAGGGTCCTAACACCCAGATGTCACCTCTTCATTGAAGTGTTTGTGCACAGCTAAAAGTAATTCATGCATTGCTGTGCATGCCTGGAAATCAGTACTGGCACTCTGCAGCTAGGATTACCTGAGGCCAATGTAAATCTTGCCTGTTACAGGCTCACAGCTGGAGCTACAGAGACATCCTGAACCTTTTCATCCACTGGAAAGGCACACAGGCACTAAAAGCTCTCGTGAAGAAACACTACAGTGAGGATATTTGCAGGCTGCCACCAGGCACACAACTGAGTAAGGCTAAAACTAGCATACACCGCACAGCTGAATCAAAAGCCAGGATCTGAAGTCAGCTTACAAGAAAGCCAAGGAAAGACACCAGGCACCCAGCTGTGCTCATGTCATGCGTCCACGTGAAATAGATCTGGGAAGAATATTGCCTGGGAATGCTGCAACCAGGCTTCACTTTGTGGCAAACAGAGGAAGGCAACTGAGGACAGTGTCAACAGATGTCAATGAAGTTGCATGAAATCCAGACTCTCTTTGCTGTCCACATTCTGAGTAATTGAGAGGATCAGAAGAATGGAGGTCTGCAAATCCAGTCTCTCTGCTGAGGTTATAACAGCAGCAAATCAGGGAACTAGTACTAAACAGCATCACATCTTATGACTGTTCTAATGGTGCTCACCTGTGAAAAGATGTGGCCACCAGCCTGAGATCCTCCCGTCTCCCTGTGTGCTTGGAAAGGAACCATGTTGGACACACGCAGGGTGCTGTGTCTTGTCAGCATCCTCTTAGAAGCATGCTTCTTCCAGCCTGATTTTCACCTGCTCATCGCACTGCTCTCTCACATTCTCTTTTCCCCTCTCAGAATGGCATCTGTCCTCACACGCCCTACTCTACATATTCAAAACAACAGCAGCCACCCCCCAGTTTTGGTGGGGCAACTTCAAGGCAGAAAGTGCTGTCTGACATAACTGTTTGGTGGGTTAGGTGTATAAAAGAATGAATGATTAAATCGACAGCACTCAGTAACGAACACACATCACCTCTTTCTGGAAGCTATAGTTCTCCTAAAATACTACCAGGTACATCCCACAGCAATGTATTGATCTGCTCTGTAATATTTTCCAGGAATTTTCCCACTACAAAGGCAAATTAGGAGATTTCAGCAGCATAAAGAAATTCTACTCTGGTTTAAGATCCTGTTTGAGAAGAAGAATATATTTGACTGTCGTCAGCAAGATACCAGTAAGGACAAAGTGAAGGGTAAATCCCCAAAGCCCTGCACAGTCCTTGCATTTACTTCACCAGTAGCAATATGTGCATCTGTACAAAAGAAGCCTTTGGTATGGGAAGAACTTGATCATATCACTGGGCAAAGCAGCCTTCTTGCTCATTCCAGATGGGGTAGCTCTATCTTTCCAAAGACACAGGACATCCAGCTCAGGCAGGATTGCTCCTGCTCTGCTTTGCGCTCTCTTTGCTTTCTCATCACACAATCAGCAGACACATCCCCCAGTGAAAGAACTTCTAGACAAGTTACAAATGTCATTGATTACTAACTTGGTTCCTTCAAATTGTCTAACACGCAGGCCTCTTGTCCAAAAATAAATCCAGCCAAACAGCTGCTGTGAGGTACAAAGGAACGATACAGCATAAATCCTTCAGGGCACTGCTCCACAGGAGACAGCCACTTCCTACTCTAGTGCTCCAGGAACACAGACAGGATTCCTTCTACCAGCCTTCCAACACATGCAGAAAAGTTGGTGGAAAACAACTTGCTAGCACTTAGGGCACTGTCATTCAGCTCTCTGGACCAGCACAGGGGATGGTATCTGAAAATTGAGAGCAAGCCAGCCTTGGAAGTTGAAAACAGACTAACAAGTGCTGGCCATCTCTTACCCAGACCTGAGCAGACCAAACTCTGAAATACACACCCTTACCACTTAGTCAGTACCTGTCAAACCAATCAACAAAACCCCCTCGAACAACAGGACCGCAAAGGAAAACCAGCTGACAAATTCCTAGAGTACTTAAAGAAGCCAAGTCAGATGAAACAGGTGCAGAAAGAGTTTCTTGCACTTGAGAAACAACCCAGGTGCCAGAAAAGAAGGGCTGCACTGTAATTACGGAGGTGACTGAGCAGCGTCTTTGAGTGATGAGTGCTACTATGAAGCAACCTCGGAAGGCTGCAAACAGGAAAATCACTGGTCTGGACTCACTCAGTCTCTTTGCCCCCAACATCACACCCTTCAATTGGGTGCCAGAGCCCTCAGAAGCAGCATCATGGATATTGGGTGATGTGGGAAAGCCTGATAAAAGCCTTTCAGCACAAGGGGTGGCGCCACAGCTTTGTTTTAACATTCCAGCCCTAAGGATTTACACAGTAACCAATCAGAGAACACATTCTAACATATGAGTATAAAACAGTGACCAAGAGTTGAGTTCACTCTTTCTTAGTTGCAGTTCCAAAAACCATTTCATGGAGTTCCTCTGTATTTCACAATCTGGCAACTGTTGTACCTTCAGCATCACCAGCTCTTACGTGCTGTGTTAGTGCTTGTACTTCTACACAACTTCCCATAGCAATAAGCATGGGTATTTGTACCTTGGTAAATACAAATAATGTGGTTTGTGGTTTGTTGTTTGGGTTTTTTTTAATTATATCATGCTGAAACAAAACCAATGAAGTTTCTATAAAAGTGTTTTCCAAACCTGAAATTACTGCCTGCCATTAGTGTTAGATATTCAACAAGCTCCATTTTTAAAAAGTGAAAATAACAATTCCCTAGACCATACCCCAAACGGATGCCCTCTAACCCAGTCTGATCCCATACAGTATAGCTCCTGTAATCACAGTTCTTCATGAGTTACCAGCAAAATATTCCTTAGTTACTCATGAAGTCATCTACAAAGTAAGCATGAAGCAAAAACAGCGTAAGCACAGATTGACTGAGATGTGTTTAAAGTTTTTTTTAAAAGTAAAAGTATTTTAAAAAGTAAAAATCATCCTTTAAGCAAGAATACAGTGCACCTCATCACCTGCTGTAGTGACCATGGTCAGTAATGGTGCCTTGCTGACTGCTACAAGTGCTCTGAGAACCGCTGAACTCCTGCCTCAGCTCCAGCTGAGGCTCCTGTTCTCTCAGATATTGTGCAACACAGAGCACACGGTTATAACATGTAGCAGGTTTTGCTCGACAGCCTCTGGCCTTGTCGAAAGCCAGTACTATCTCCCGGGGGCACGCTCTGCTGTCATTCTGCAGCTGCTGAACTGTCACTGAAGCAGCTCTTTTCTACAAGCCAGCTGTGTAGTGAAAAGACTGCAACAGCCAAGAAACACTCTCAGAATAAACAGGGGGAATGTCAACACAAGTATAGTTCACAGCAGCGGTGATGAGAGTAAACCTATCTTTTATCGTTGTTAAGTAGCAAAAGAGGTGGGTTGCTTCTGATTTTGAATCTTTCCAGTCTCAGCCTGTGTTTACATGTATCAATATGCCTACACATCAGCCAAGCCTCAGAGCACAACAGAGAAGTAACTTTTTCAAATGAGCTCAGAGGCCTAGGAGTGAGGATAGGAATGGAGCTACACTCAGCCACGCAAGAGCAAGCTGGGAACTCCCTGGATGCAAAACAAATAAGGGTCTCAAGAGCAGGTCAGCCTTGATATTCCCAAGCCAAGCCAGTTATCAGACGATCAATGAGAATTAATTTTCCAGAGAGTCAAAGGAATTCTTATGTTGTCATACTGCTGCTTTCGTGGACCCTCAAGGATGCATCTTTGCCCTTTTGAAGTTCTGCAGGTTGTGCCAGACTGGTAACACAAACCCTCTCCCCCAGTCCGCACTGATTTTGAAGTCCTAGAAGCAGTATTGCAACAAGTGGAACTGGGCCAGTCAGTTGTTCCCAGGGCAGTAGAGGATACGTGTTCACGTTCCTCCTTCTCCTAACTATCCTCCCAGCACCAAACACAAGGAACCCTTGAAATCAGGGTGCCCGGTTGCAAAGCTGAAGCTGTCTGTCTGCACCATACGAAATACAAGCCACCAAATACTTGCACAGAATTTCATTCTGTCGAGGCCAACCTGTAGAAATTTGAAAACAATGACACCTAAGCAAAGAGAGGTAGATTAAGAGTGGGAGTCTAACCCAAAATCCCAACTACTTCTGGTTCACTTCTGCTCTACATTGCTCAATAAACTGCTGGAAAAATCCTGTGTAGTACACAAGGCAACAAAACAGATCCACCTGGCATGAGGTACCTATTCAGGATGGAGCACTCACTGTAGAGAAATGACCAGATAGGGAGGACAGCAGTTCATGTAATAGGTATGAGTAGGTCAGCTGCAGAGCCATGGCTGTAACTATTCTTTGAGATGTTACTCACATGAACATTCCCATTTTGTAAGGGAACATGTATGCTAACACCCGAAACGGAGTTCACTGCCCCAGATGTACCAGTAGGACAAACACCCTGTTTGTATGCAGCACACAAATGTACAGAACGGAAGGGCATGCTTCATACTGACCGATCTCAGCATCAGTGTTCCCAGGAATCCTTCAGGGGGTTCGTGATTGTAAAAGTGCATGCAGACAGCACATCTTAGAGAATAACTGACTTAAGCAACAATCTTCTACTTCAAGCACTTATCTACATGGACATTCACACTGTGAATGGCTCCCAACAGTAAATGCTCTTCCTATCCACTGTCTGTTAAAGATTGCTGAACTCCACCTCCAAAAGGTACCAGTGGTACTATCCTCCTCAGATTCCTCAGAGGATGGAGAAACTGAAGAACCACAAAGAACAGGCTAGTTCCATACTCCACAGGAGACAGATTTTCAGGTAAAAATCAGTTGCATTTATCCCCTTATCCATGACATAAGGGTTGCTTTGCTGCTGGTGTCACTTGCAAGAAGCATACAGGTATGGGAACCTTTTGCTTCTGTACATTACTGGTACCGAGTTGGTTAGACCTGAATTTTGCTAAACTTACGTAATGTGTATGGCATAACTCTCTCCTGAGAATGATCTAAAAAGAATATCTAAATATTATTTTAATATTGTGAATGAGTGTTTCTTGTGACCCAACTTTTGGTTTAACCTTTTTGACAATTGGCTGTTTGTCAGAGCGCTACTGAATGTGACTGGCACTTTGGATAACATAAGAAGGACATGGACCTGTTGGAATGAGTCCAGAGGAGGGCCATGAAGATGATCAGAGGAACACCTATGATAGATAGGAACACCTATTCTATGAAAACAGGCTGAGAGAGTTCGGATTGTTCAGCCTGGAGAAGAGAAGGCTCTGGGGAGACCTTGTAGTGGCCATCCAGTACCTGAAGGGGCCTACAAGAAAGATGGAGAGGGACTTTTTACAAAGGCATGTAGTGATGGGACGAGGGGTAATGGCTTTAAACTGGAAGAGGGTAGATTTAAACTAGACATGAGGAAGAAATTCTTTACTGTGAGGGTGGTGAGACACTGGCACGGGTTGCCCAGGGAAGCTGTGGCTGCCCCCTCCCTGGAAGTGTTCAAGGCCAGGCTAGATGGGGCTTTGAGCAACCTGGTCTGGTGGGAGGTGTCCCTGCCCATGGCAGGGGGGTTGGAACTAGATGATCTTTGAGGTCCCCTCCAACCCAAACCAGTCTATGATTCTATGATTCCATGATTCCATGACATAGCTGCTGTTGGAGCTGGAAAGCCATGCTAACATCCAGATCATCAGACTCCCTCTTAGTCTGTCTCAAGCGGTGAGAAGGCACAACAATTATTTATCAAGAGTGGTTAAGAAAGGAGGCCTATGTCTATAGGTCCCACCAAACCATTCAGGTGCAGGTATGGAAAAGCTAGTGGTTCCAGGGCTGCATGTTTGCTCTCAGGGGTATTTCAATTTGTTCCCAGTGCTACAGGTAGTCCCATAAAGGAATGAGAAGCGAAACAGCCTGGGGATGAAGCACTGCTTTTTCTTAATCATACTCTTACTTTTTGGTGTTTGTCCCTGAGCCAAGACTGACACCAGTAATAGAAAACTGATATTCTGACAAAGCTCATCTGCCACTGCTGTGTTGGGAAGTTTCAAAATTAACATGAGCGCACAGCATGACAGATGCTACCTCACCTGCTGCTGATCTTTCTGGGGACAGTTCTCTAAAGCATTTATGGGACACTGTTAAGGGCCATTCTGTTTTTACCTAAAAGGGATAATTTCTGAGAAGGTGTCAACTTCAGATCCTCTGCTAAGAAGCCAGCCACTTTCCCCAGGGAATAATCCTGGAAACTGTGTTAATGGTCCTTTTTTACTTGAGGCTTGTCTCCAGTGTACAGCACACATTCCAGGGTCTACAGGCTTCTCTGAAGCAGTTCAAGCAACACACAACACCAAGATATTTGAAGCAACCTTCACAAGATAAGAGCTGTTCTAAGTTTAACAGAAGAAACAATGTCATCAGAGGAAACACTAAATACTAGAAGTGAAGGCAATGCAGTGATGCAGCTGCAGAACACAGAATGCCTTATGCTCTACCTTCATGTCAGCTGGAAGTTCACAGGAACTATGGACACGCATGGGGCGTGAACACCTTGTATCAGCATGCCCTGGGGCTGGGAAGAGCTTGAATACAAATACTAGAAGGTGACTATCTCTTACACAACATTCAGCTTATTACATCACCAGGAAAGCTATGCATTATCACTGCTGCTTGTACACGCACGTGCTTTGCAGACAAGCTCTTAATAAGCAGACGGACTTGTACAGTTCTATGATAAACACCTATGAACAGTACTGTCATTACAAAATGATTGTATTGTAGCTATCAGTACACAAAATACTCTACGTTAGTGACAGATGTTTCAAGCACAAAACCATAACCAAAGCACCTGCTGCAATAGAAAGGAAAAATTTGCTTTTTTTTTTTTGAAGTGACACCATTTAAATATACGATATTTAGAAAAAGTGTTCTTGAAATCATCTCTTCAACTACTTACTTCAAAATTGAATCTTTTATAGAAGCTATGTTCTTCTTTCAAAAAATAATATTTATGCAACATGAATTCTTTATTCTGGCGTACACTTTTATATGTTTATCCTCTTTTTTTTTTTTGATGGAACAGATTTTGTATAATGAAAAACAGAACCACAAAACACTGAAAAGTGTGCTACATGAGGCTTCTTACATTACTTCCTTGGCTTCATCAGTTCTCTGCTTACCAAGGTGATGCATGTTTGAAAGAGCCAGGCTAGAAGTATTACCTGGAGTTTTAGAAACCTGATCCAAATTTGCATATTATAGCATTATAGTTAACTGCTACTCAGACAACCATTCCAGTGACGTTAACTCACCCACTAAATCTTGATTTACTCAACATTAGGTGGTCAAAAGATAAAACAGCAAAAGGAAGTCAGTAAACCAGTTTTTCCAAAGTATGCAGTCACACACAAACAGACCAGTGATTAACCTGATGTCGTTACTGAAAACAACAAAAACCTGATTCAATTTAAAAATTGATTCCTTTTAAATATGTCATAAAATTTCCCCACAAATATGAACAAAATATTGTGAAAGAAATGTTGTGAATTTAGGTGAAATTTATACCTTCTACTTAAAATGTTTGGGAAGTATAGTGTATTTTTCAAATATCAAGTAATCAAATAAAGGCAGCTTATTTCACCCTACCTGTTGCCATTTGCCCGTAATTGCTGGATCTCTGATCGATTGGCAATGTCTCTGGATTTGTTGGATGACACCCTGGTAATACACCATAGAAGAGTCATAGTTCCCAAGGAGTGCATATTCCCTTGCTTTTTTGGCATTATCACAAATCTCTGCTAAATTCATCTTCACTCAGAAATCTAAAAAAGAACATAATAATCAGGAAAATGAATTTTTATATGTTGTAGAGTAATTCAGGCCAAAACATTCCAGTTTTGTTTTTTCTCTTATAGCTGAACTGTGTCTTTTGCCCCCTCCCCCCACACCGTCCTCCCCCTGTCCTCCCCCTCTGCTTCAACCATTTAGCTCTGGAGTATCTCTTTACTAGCCTAAGGTTTGAGATCATGAATCATGACTCTTTTATAGTGATGAAAAACACAACTTCTTTGCTGCCTTTGGCCCCAATCCTGTTAAATTAATGCAAGAAAATTAAATATCCTGCCCACACTGAACCTAACAAGCCAAACTTTGATTTGTAGATCACCACAATATATTAGGAGCCATCAACCCATGAATCACAAATCACACGAGGCATTAAATTGCTTTGTATACTGTTGTATTACATACATGCCTAAATGTGCCAACCAGCATCAGGGAAGTCTGCACTTAGCACTTTCAAGAGTCCTCACCCTAATGAGATTACAATATGGTTGAGTGACAGCTCTACTATAGACAAAGTTGAGAGCCTCATTCTGTTTAAATATTCTTTCAAAGTACTCCAACATCCACATGCTGACTTGGATTTTTTTCCTTAAATTTAACATGTCACTTCGGGATTTATGGTAAAGTTAGGAATCCAAATTTAAGATTTCTTAAAACAGTGATTCCTAAAGTACAACCTTCCCCCAGGCCCCAAAACAACTGAAGATTTACGGATTTTACTACCTTTTTAATACATGCAGTAAATTGCAGCATGTAAGGTAAACCCATAGTCCAACTTTTCCAGGTAACCATTCAAAAAAGCAACATTAAACCACACATTCAAAAGTAAGCTATGCTGTACAGCTAGGTTTGTATTTAAGGTTCAAGGACGATCTGAATCCCACATGACCCAAAGTCTAGGTCCTTACCACGCAAAAAGAGCATTGGTTCCTTCCCCTTGTCCTCTGACTCAGGATGGGAGGGTCCCTGACATTCACCCAGATATAAACCTCTGGAAGTCAAAAATAAAAAATTACAATTCATAGCTACGCAATGCAGAGAGCTGCATTGGCCAAGGGGGAGGAGGCCGGCTCGGGAGCGTTGTCCATTAGCTGCCTCGAGGGTTTGGCAAGAAACAGGAAAGGATGGGGGGGTTACAGCCAGATGGGGAGAGAGGAGGGTGCAGGGGGGCCTGGCGCAGAACACAGTTCAGGCTGCACAGTTGAAGACGGTCTGTGATGCAAGATGCGTGCAGCAGGAGCAGGTGGTAGCAGAGAGAAGCCAGAACAGGGAGAAACAACTTTTTACATCCTAGTGGGCTATAAAAATGTTAGTAGTTTTTATAGAACAGGCAAGACAAGATCAAGATGGCATTAAGGAGGATGTATCTTGTGCCTTTGTATTCCCTTGTGCTTAGCAAAAGTCAGACCTCTGACAGTAAGTTAAAGATATCCATGGGACCTTCATTCTGCCCTCCCTGACCACTGCCGATCGCAAACACGTTCTGCCTCTCAACAGTGCCAAACTGATGGTCCTTACTGCTGCCTGAAGCTCCACACCAGGTTTGCTCCACCACCACGTCACTCTTGCTCCCTGCAGCTAAGCCACTGAAACCTGCTACCCTCACCTACCCCTACAGGCCACACAGCTTCCACATGGCTGAAGACTTTGATGGCAAGAACACACTGCTGCCCCACAGGCAGCACCCCACCCAGCGCAGCGAGGCACATTGGGGTTTACTTGTCCTCGTGCTGTGCCACGTATTTCAGCTTGCAGATCATTCCCATGGGCTGTCATCATCTTCTGGGCACGAGCAGAACTAAGATGGAAAGGGTGACAACCCTAATTTTGTTTTCTCTCGGTGCTGAGGAAGGGCAGGATACACAGCTGGAGAGCTCTACCTCTGTGGCAATTAAGACTACTTTGAAATGCTGAAGATGATAACTGATAAGAAAAAGTGATGCTACTGGCATGGCACTGGAAGTGGATAAAAAGATAGGAATGGAATATAGATTACAACCTATTCAGATCTGATGAGTCAACTTACAAATGAATAAACCACCACCTGCGGCAGGATCGGTTGCCCTGTCTTAAAACACATCCAGGTTAGGATCTGCTACACAACCAGCTTGTCCTTCTAAGAAAAAGAGTCCTCAAATCTCTGGAGTATTTCTCCACATGTCGCAAAAAAGAGAGAGTAAATAAAACATTTCTAAAGAATTGCTGCATTCTGTTCCCAGAAATCCACATTATTAAATAGAATATGTACTTTAGCAATCTCTTGTATTTGTTTACTACAGCTAGTTCCCACCCTGCAGGCATGTGTTAACTCCCTCTTGCCATAAGAGGGCTGGCAATCGCATCCAGCTACCCTTAGGCCCAGAAGACTCCCCTGCTCACCGGAGGGGACAACCTCCTTGTCTCCAGGGTAAGCTGGGCCAATCCATGGGCGGGAGGCAAGGCACAGCAGCCAAGCAAAGCCATGCTCACTTCAGAATAGTGGTTAGTGCAGGGAGCTGGGAAGCAGGAGGCAGACAAATTTACATGGTCTTAAAACTGCAGGGGGAAACCAAATGAGAATCTCTCATTTACTCCAGCAACCAAGAGTCTGGGACGGCTTCTGGCCTCATGCTGGTGATGCCCAGTGTGTCACGCTAGATAGCTTCTGAACAGAGCATACAGGGAGGTTGGTGAATGTACACATAGGTACCTGCTGAGCTGTCAATGCCTACAGAGCTAGGCTGACAAACACCTCTGAATATTTCTCTTGGCTTCAGACACTTCAGTTTTTACTGATCATCTACACTAGTTACCACAGCAGGTAAAATAGCTTGAGAATGTGAATATAACATCACCCATGTATCTGAGACGTGTTTGAAACAGCAACTGTAGACCTCAGTCCTAAATCAATGCTCCTCCTGATCCCCAGGCAGTTGTTCGAGGTCCTATTGCAAAAAGATTGGCTATTTTAAACTAATGTCTAAAAATGGTTTAAACAAACAACAAAACTTTTACACACATCAGTGATGGTAATGTTAGTCCAGAACAGCCAAAGTAAGTCAAATCAAATCTGACCAAAATTAAGGAAAAATTATTTTTAGGAAAGAATTCCTTCCTGAATTGTCTTCTGGGTAATGCCACTCTTCAGTGTTAGGGATGGGGAGGAAGAGACAGCTACAACTAGGTGGAGGCTTTTTCACATTACATACTTATTATCTGTTCTATGTTATATTATAGAGTTCATACAACATTGTAAACATCCAAGAAACCAGAAATACAGAAGTCATAAATAGTGCTTTTGTTGTTTGTTTGTTGTTGCTTGGGGTTATGTTTAAATATTTGTTTTTCCTACCATATCACAGCCACATCTTTTAAGTAAATATACAGCCAGGGACAACAGTTGTCAGGTACATTTAGAAGAACTCACACATTACTTGTGACACCAGCTTTTCATTCTTTCGTTGCGTGGTTCTTTCCTGCACTAGACCACAACAGCTCCACAGCACATCAAGATATCCTTGGAGATTCCTTAGTTCACGGATCATTGAGAAGAAGAGACATTACAGACATTCGTGTCGGCAAAGCTGCCACACATGGGGTCTTAAGCCCACTTGTTAAAAACCCTGCAGCAGCTAGGCTAAAAGGTCACAGGGGATATTAAGCTCTATTCTTTGGAGCATAAGCTGAGCTGATCCTTATCTGGGGTCAGAAAAGAATTTTTCTCCCAGAACTAAAGCAACGCACAATTGAGCAAGATCCAAAAGACAGTCTCTGTTTTAACATTAAAGCACTGCACACACACAAACATATCCACAGGCAGATACAGTCACTGTGTGAATGGTGGGCAAAGGGGGACTGCTTGTTTAGCACGCTACTCCGAACTTGTGTGCAACATCAGTGGCAATGAAGGACAACTGCCCCCTTTCAGCCTATGTCCCACTTCACCTCAGTGCTATCAGAGGCAATAAATGCCCTCCTCTGTACATGGGGTCTGTAGCAGGGGTCTCCCTATTGCTTGATATTGAACATTCAGCTCTGTAAATGCCAAAACGAAAGGCATCTCTGATGCCTTTACAGATCTCTTTTATGCCTATGTATTTTGACACAATCAGTTACACAACTGTGTCCCATTTTCTCCACAGGCACTTGACTCTTGCACAGGATGGACAACACTCATTAAATGAGCAGTTATTCATTTTTGCTTTACTCTCATTGTCTCATCCAGCCTTATTTACTGCCTACTAATCAGACTTTTCTCCAAATCAGTTGTTAATTTCTTGCTGACAGGGCTGTGTCTTTCTCCGACCAAAATTTTACCCAGGCAGATGAAAAATTTTGCACAGCTCCCCGAGATTGCTGGACATATGGTCTCACGTCCTCGCAGCTGTGCGGTATTGCTGACTAGACAGCTGAACATCTGGAAAGGCCTGGACATACACACATGAAGACTGGTTACTAATTCTGTTTCTCGTTTTCTGTAAATCAGCCGTGCAGCATGATGTCAGGCATTCTGAAACGCAACGTAACTAACTTCACAAAACAGAGTGCCACACAGTTAGGCACCATTTTCTGAAATCCAGCGCTGAGGTACAACTAATCATTTTCCTCTTCTACAAAACAGAGCCAGGATGGCTCCCTGCCGCCGCACGACCCCAGAAAAAGGTCAATTGCCACACAGAGCAAAGCAAGGAAGTGAATTCCAGTCTTAAGAGGTTTTGAGTTTTGCATCTATCCACTTTTCATATGCACCTATTTCTATTATCAGAGTCTAAGCAATGAACTGAAGTTGTTCCTTTTTACTGCTTGGAAGCTTTTCCTTACAATTAATCTAAATCTGCCCTTCGTAGTTTAAGGCCATATTGTTTTTGTAAGCCAGCTTTGACCAGTTTCGAACAGCTTCCTCTCCCTTGATTATGTTTTCACTTAAAATAGTAGAAGGATACTATTTTCCACTTTCTCTTCAAAGTTAAAACTTGATAAAATAGCGACATATAACAATATGATGATACTTTACTGGAAAAGCATAAACTGCAACATTAACTGGAATATTATCAGAGGAAGAAAAAAGCATATTTCCCTGCATGACATGCGATTACTACTAGAAGCCTAAAAAAGTGTGACTGAAATACAGACTGTACTTCTTTTTCATGTGCTTGATGTATTTTTTTTTTTTTAAGAAGTTATTAAAAATGCAATTATAAAAAAAAATTAAAAGTCTTGCCTGCTTTATTAAAAAGATTTTCCTTTTTATTTTGGACTTGGGTGCAGAATAACTGGTCTTCATTTCTAATAATTAACTGTTCGCGTTCAGAAGCAACTGCTGATGCTGCAGACAATTATCAGGCATTACGTTTGCATGACAAAAACAACATTTTAACTCATTACTGTCAGATAAAATACAAACAAACAAAAGGCTTGCCAAGTTCCACAGCCAAATCTCTCTTTCCCTGTTAACTTGGCTTTGTTTAAACTTGCAGCTGTGATCCCATGGACTGGCAGAAGCTAATGATCATTACCTCACAGGATCACAACTCCTGTTAAAAATACATATATAAATAAGAATGTGGCTCAGTTCCAGCAGATTTGGATTTAAACTACATATAAATAGCTTCTTGAATCAAAGACGAGAAGTGTGCTACACCAGTGCTCTTTTCTTTTTCTCCTTTTGCTGTGTGCATCAGCAGGGACAAGAATGGCTACAACCACAGCAGCAGCACTGGGGGCTGCAGCAGGCAATGTCATCAGAGTATTCACTCCCCATTGAACACGTCACTTCAAAGCAGCACGCACACCAAGTAAAACATACACATACACACCATGGTCCAGGAAACCCAGCACCAAGGGATCTTTCTATCCAGTTAACTGCTTTCTGTTAACTGAATTTTGGCTTCGTTGCACTGAAACTCTGTTTTGAAATAGCAGACATGGAGTTAATAGGGAAATGTGTATGGAAGTGGGAAGGAGAAGCAGCACGCATGCAGACCTCAAACTATTTTTGTGTGGAATCTTCTGAGAGCTAACTTGAAACAGAGAGTAGAACGTTACTTTAAATGCAAGTGGAAAAAAAAAAAAAAAAGTCTTCAAATGAAGTAAAGACATTCATCACAAGTTAACAGCAAACACACATACATAAGAAACCACTAAATGGTTGGTGTTTTAATTTGAGGTAATAAACTACTGCAGCAAACAGAAAGCACCCTGGAGAATGAAATGGTCATTTGCAAAGCCTTTGGACTACAATATTCTGAAGAACTAGAAAGAGGAGAATCAGAAATGGCTGTGCTATTCTGAAAACTGACTGCAAAATGTGTCCTTCTGCAGAGCACCTCATGTACCACGTTCAAGCAAGAGGCTTGCTAGCTCCTTCATCTTAGCCCTGCTTGACCCAGGCTAGCTCCATACATCTCTCTTTCCTCTCCAGCACAGTGTCCAGGGCTTCTGGCATTAGTACCACAACAAATCCAAGCCAATGTTCAGGTGGCACCAGCCCTGAGATGACAAATCCCTCCTCTGACAGGATGCAGGGCTCAGATACCTGAAGGATTCTGCAGGGTCTGTCCAGAGCTCAGCAAAGTGGAACTCAGACCAAATCAATAATCCCTCTGGCCCTTTGTGGAGCCACTTGCTTCTCTGCACATCACATGTGTGACCACTTCTGGGAGTGCAAACGTGCCACCAAAGACTCCCAAGATGGGTCCGTGCAGAGCCAGCCTGGGTTCAAAGCATTTATGAGGTCAGGCTCCGTGCCAAGAGAGGCAGTTAAACTGCTTCTGCACCTGGCCCTGGATACAGCATATCCATGTTCCCACAGCCCTGCCAGACCATAGTCAGCTCCACAAGGATTCAGTTCTGGTGCTGCTACATTCCTAGCGCAGCCAGTCTGCAACCCAGATGAACTTTCCATGAATAATTGCAGGTTTAATGGACTCACACATGTGTTTATAACCCTGACTCATAAGGTCAGAATTTAGGCCTAGATACTTTTCCACCTTTTGAATTCCCCTCTGAATTTCAAATAATTGGCTCTTTAGGACTATGAATGGGTATTTTTTTAATTAGAATTTTGCTTTTTTAAATTGTTCTAAAGAATAGTATATATTCTCTAAAATATACATTTATATGCATATTGCTGTTAGTGCTACAGACATTGTCTTCAGATTTCTCAGCTCATCCCCAGAAGAATCAGCTTTTTTTTGCATTTATTTACACAGCAAACCAGATAAAGGCCTATTGTTGTTTCCCCGTCTTCCATTTACTTTTCTATTTTGAGATTGTGATTAGCTCAGGGCAGGATCCATTCCTCTCCATTACCTGCTCAAAAGCAAGTCTCTGAGAGCAAAGCACCCTGGAAGCATGTTGCAGCAGTCATGTTCACTTCTGCAGTCTGCCAAGTACCAGGAGCTGCAAGAAGCTGAAGCCTAAGCCTGCCTAGGATGTATCTGATATGGGGGTTGGGGGAAAGAAAAAAACCCACAACACCCAGAAACCTTCAACTGCAATAAAAACCAAACATCCATTGGAAAGAAAGAAACCCATCTCTATCACATTTGACATTAGGAATAGACGTTCAATATTCATAGACAAGGGAGTACTACTAATGCACTGATGCTTTAAGGTATAGACTTTCAGGAAGAAAAAATAACTCCCTCTAATATACCAATCATAAATATATGTATTTTAAATAGGATGTGTAATTTTAATCCCCCCATGCCTGTTGGAAAACACAAGATGAAGGATAACACTAGAACTGTTATCAGAAGAAACAGTGAAAAGACACAAATGCCAATGTGGTGGCAGAATGTGGGCACAATAGAAATGAAGCAAAATTATTTTAAGAGGTAACACTGTGTCTGCTCATATAAAGATCACTAAGTGCAGCAAGCTCAAGGGAGCCTAAGAATGGCAGGACACGTGAAACTGCAAACCATTAAGTACACTGGTTGGAGAGGCTTCCCAGGGCCCGGCTGTCTTTGACCCCCGCCTCTTCCGTATGCACTTACCCAGCCTCCAATCTAACTCTGCCTCCTCCTGCACAGCTCTCCCCTTGCCTCTGCTCAGCCACTCCTCCTCCAGCAGCTCTCTCCCCTGCCATCCATCTACCTCGGTGCCCAAGTACCCCTTTCCTTGCATTCTTTCCTTCCTCAGCCTCCAGTACAGCCCTCCACCATCCAACCCATCCTCCCCCAACGCACCCCCTAACTGCACCCACCTCCCCTTCCGCACCCACCCCCGACCCGCCCTGCCGCATACCCCGCCCCGGCCGCACAGCCCTCCCCCCGCACACTCCTCCTCCTGCCCCCCCGCTCCGGTGCGCCCCGCACCCGCCCCTGCGCCCACCCCGCCTCGGACACCGTGCCGCCCTTCCCTCCGCACGGCCCCTCCTGCCCCCGGCAGTGGCAGACGGGCACCCTCGGCCCCCGTTCACAGCGCTCCGGCCCCGCCATCCCCTCAGAGGCGGCTCCGCAGAGACGAGCTGCCCCCTCCCCACATCGGTGTCCCCTGCGGGGACACGGCCGCAGTACCGATATCCCCCAGCCGAGCGCGCTGGGGCGCGTAGTTCCCACCGCCGCCTCCCCCCTCAGCGCCCAGCGCCCGGCGGCGGACGCGGACTACAGTTCCCAGCAGGCTCCGCAGGGGCTGCCCTCCGCCGGCCTCTCCCGCTGCTGCCCCCTCCACGCCGCCTGCCTCAGCGCGGCGGGACGGGCAGCGGCGCCGCGGCCCGACCCGCCGCCCGTCCCGGGCAGCGCCGTGAGGGGCCGGCGTGTAGCCGGGCCCTGCCGTTACCTGGGAGAGCCGGGGTGCGTGTCCGCGGACGGGAGCGGCGCGGGGAGGGGGGCGCAGCCCTTCTGCTCTGTCAGGCCGGGGAGGGGGGGAGAGGCGCGGGGGGGAGCGGGGGACGGGCAGGGGAGGGGAGGGGGTGCGCGCGCGCGGCGGCGACGGTCGGTTGCCATGGCGGCGGCAGGGCGCTACCCCGCCCCCGGCGGGAGGCCGCCGGGCCCCCGGGCGGTGCCGGGCGGTCGGGCTGCGGCCGCTGCAGCGTCCCGGGCCCGGCCCTGGCAGGGGAAGGGTGGGGTTTTCCCGGCTGGCGGAACACAAAGGGAAACCCCGCTGTGCCGCCGGGGATGGCTGCCGGGGCTGTTTTCCCCGCTGCGCCCGCCGGGCTCCGGCACGAGCAGGAGCTGAAGCGGCGCAGCCCCCGGCGACAGCGGAGGGTGTTGGTGGAAGAGCAGAACGCCCCTCCGTCCCGTCAGGCTGCGGAATGCCGGCCGGCCGCGTCCCCCGGCCCTCCGTGCGCTGGGTTCCCCCGGTGCGCGGGGTGCCGCGGCTGAACACGCGGCCGCGGAACGCACCCCCCATCCGCTGCCGCCGCGGGAGCGGCAGGAAAGGCGAGATGTGCGGTGTCGAGGGGACCCGACACCATCTTTGCTAGCGGGTGTCATTGCTTTTATATAACGGCAAAGGGGCAGCATCGGGGATTTGCCGCTTCCTTGGATCGAAGGGGTACCCGCTGAGCATGGGCAGCCCCGCAGGACGGCACCCCCCAGCTTGTATCCTCTGCCGAGGGTGAATGTCACCTGGCATTTCTGAACCGCGCGTCGCACAGTTAATGTGAACAGCCTGGTCCCTGCCGGGGGAGCAGTGCGGTTATAAACCTCTCTAAGGATGTCATTTCACAGTTAATGCGAGCCAACCCATGGCTGTATTGCCACCAAAAGGGGCACTCCTGCCTTCCTCTCTCATCATGGCTATGCTTTTCTGTTTGTTATTTACACAGCGATAATGCTGATGTTGCCATCTGGCAAGGCACGCCTGGGATCTGATCTGGTGGAAAGCCAGTTGTGTGGCTCCAAAAAATTACCAATATTCAGCTGGACCAAGTTCCTGACCCTGCAGAGCTGCCGCAGGCGCACGAAGGCAGAGGGGATGGATGCGGAGGCAGGAGCAGCCCATTGAGATCCCAGTGGATCTGAGCTGTTTCTGCATGCAGCTGCACCACTGCAGTGACTCCTTACTGCTGGAACTGCCTTGTGACAGCTCTGAGAGTGTCCCACTGATGGTGATCTTGTGATGGCTCCTGATAATGACACATAATTTCTCTGGAAAAGTGTCAATTGTAGTTACCTTAAGGTAGTAGCATGAGGTTGGATCTCACACTAAGGTTCTCAGAAATGCTAACTGGCACAAGTGAAAGAGCAGGGATTGAAACTAAGAGCTCAGTATGCCTCTTAAACAATACAGCATGTACGAATGTGTCACTTGTATATCTACAGATCTTGCTTCCCTCAAAATCTTGTGGAGATTCTTATGCCTTTGTAAGTATCTTAGAACTAGAGCCAGAATTGTGATGAATTCATACCAGCTGCAACTCTGGCTTCCCCCTTTTCCAAATTTCTTCAAACTTGCCTGCCCATGACATCAGTTCCTGCTGTTTTTTCACATACCCAAAAGCATAGATGCTGTGCAGACCTTTCAGAGCCCAACAGTTCTTGAGGAGAGCAGATCATAAGCAGCCTGCTCCCAGCACCACCGTAATATCCCTTCCCAGAAGACTATATACCTCTTATCACATTAGGCAACATAACTGCTTTGTCTGAGGATCTTACCCCCAGCTAGGAAACTGTGACACAAAGAAGGTTGGTTATTTAGTCATAATCTCGGTTTGGTTTGGTTTGGGTTTTTTTTTTTTCCCATTTCTTTTTTTCAGTAATGCTTGAGTCAAGTGGGGCTGCTTCCTAATGGCAAAAGGTACCCCCATACTACCGCTGACCTCCCTTTGAAAAGCAGTTGCTCAACACCAGAGCAATACCAGTGTCACCCTAGTTGGACCCCTCAGAGGGAACCTTTGGTAAGCCTTGACAGTTTGCCAGGATCTGCTAAGTGACTGAGTTGGCAGAAAGAGAACCACATCTCCAGATTCCTAACCCTGCATGCTAGCTATATGTAAGGATCATAGGATAATTCAGATTGGAAGGGACCTCAGGGGGTCATCTAGTCCAGCCAGACAATCAGAACTTCATAAACTTGTTAATAAGGCAAAAGAATGGTAGCCATGAGTGTGAAATTTCATAGCCTTTCCTATTACCACAGTCAAACTCCAGCAAATATGGCTGGAGTGATGTAAAAAGTACTGCTTCCCTGACCATCTATTCTGCCTCCTTACTGAAGGTTCCTATCTCCACAGCAGTCCCTGGATTGGAAAACTCTAATGTTTCTGATCTGTTTTAATATAAAATATGACATTAAAGTTATCTTTATTGGCAATTTAAGCTAATTTGCTGGACCTCATATTGAAGCAGCTGGGACTAGTGCCCAGGTTTCATCCCACCGACTCTGGTGTGAGGCAGTAATCTCGGGCAAAGAGAAGGTGGGAAATCGCTGGGAGGGAGTGTGACACCTTAAGCCACCAAAACTTGTTCTACTGTGAGTATGTTCTCATGGCTTGCATCTTTTTATTTTTTGATAGAGTCTATAAACCTAGGAGTTCTGGATAAGACATGATGTTGGTGGGTGTGGGCTCCAGCTGTGTCAGTGGAGGAGACCATTACTCAACAGCCGAACCCTAGACACTTATCATGCCCGTTTCCAGTGATCTGCAAATCTGCCAGCAGACCTGATTGTGTGCCCTCTCTCTCTGATTTATTCTAGTCAGTTCAATCAGAAGCTGATGTAAATTAATGTAACTCTTTTGCCGTGAACATTTGATTTGGTTCAAAAGTGTCTCTTCAGCTAGAGTAATTTGAGACACTGTCAGATAAGTTTAAAGCTATCCACTCTTAGGGTCTGTGTCAGATTAACAAAACTGTTTTCTGAATTGATTTGGTTATCATTACATAAATTCCACAGACTCTGTCTAACTCAGATGGCTGGCACAAGCTTTTAGCACAAAGTAGCAGAGAGCTTCATTTGTAACCTCCTCCCACACACAAAGTTCTGCAGAAGAAGGTTGAAAACACATGAGATGTCTATGAATTATGAACTGCCCTTTGCTTTTGTCTTCCCGTCCCCTTGCAATTATATTTAACTAGACTACAGGAATTATCGTGCCTTCATAATAATCTTTAACGCTCACATGCAAACATAACTCTTTACCAAAGGTCTTACAGGCTATGTTCCAAAATGCTGCAATAATGGAAGGTGAAAAGCAGTAGGGAAAAGGAAGTGCACATTACATATTCATGGGCATTAACCTTCAAAGGGAAGTTATGCACAACTTAGTAAAGGCATCAGTAGACATACACTGTTAATTTTCATACACACACAGTAATTGTTCTTCTGTGTAGATATTTTTATGGTATGATATTTATCAGTATGACACATCCATCAATTTCTCTCCTAGAAAAGAACCTCAGAGTCTGAACCTTGAGAAATTGTGATGGAGCGACAACACAGAAGGATTTAGTCAACATCTTTCACACAAGGTACACCTCAAAATGCTGCGAATTGTTAATAGAGAACAGTTCAAGGGAAAGCAGTTGATTTTCAAATAAGGTATCAGTTAAGCCAGAAAGTTAGAGTAGGAATGGACATGGGTGTTTGTGTTTATCTGGCCAAACGTAGACATCTGTCTTATAGACCTTTGCCTCTGAGTTAGCTTTCCTCTTAATTTTTTTCATGGTGGAAAGAGAGACAGGCACTTTGGGAATTCAGTTCCTGCTTTGGCCAAGGTGGACTGTTCCCGGAATGTGTTTAATTTTTTCTAGTGCTTTAAGCATAGTTGGCTGATCAGCAAACTGTGTTTGCACTGTAGATGCCTAAAGGTAGGTGACAGGAGTCCCACCTCACGTGTTTGTTGCATTGTTAGAGCCATAGAGAGAGAAAGCTGTCATGGCAGTTATGACTAGGTTGATTAAAATGGTGAAGAACAAGCCAATGCCAATGCCAGATTAATGGAAAATAAAAGTAGAACAGAAGACAGATCTTTGAGATGGGTTGAAGCAAGCGCATGGTAGGTTGAACAAAACAGTTCTGCTTTCACTCTGTGGACAGAGATTAGAAGAATTAACAGAAACTAGGATATTGTGTTTCTTTTCTGTGTATACTTAACATGCAGAAGCATTTTGCATATGTTGGAGCATTGCTCTTTGGAGGAGGTATAATAAAGTAGCTTACAATAATCAACACAAACAGAGGGGAAGACTTGGCGTAAACCTCAGAGAAAGCAGAGTCAGGCCCAGGGAGCTGTGTGTCAGCAACTGGTAAGTGAAAACTGGGACAGGGAAAGAAAAGTTTATTCACATCATCTCAGTCCTGTGGCAGACCACTAGACAGTGTCAAGTGACAAAGTTGCCTTAATCTGTCTGCTAGGGTTGACAACTGAGAGGAAATCTCCAGTGCACAATTAAGCAAAAAAAAAAAACATTTGGCAGTTTAATTTTTTCATGGTAGGGTGTGAATTTCAGGCTGGTGTGCTAAAGCTGTGACACTTCTGGAGCTGCAAGCTGTCCCACCGCAGTAATTTTGATCCTCATTGGCCATATTCCATTATGTTTGCAAAAGGGTGGAGGTCTTAATGGTAACTGAGTTCCTTTTAGTTTTGTAGTGAGTAGCATGGTAGAAAAGATGGGCTCAGCTGGTGTCTCTGATCAGCACAACGTAGGCAGAATGGAGCTGTTAAAGCTGCCCAGTCGGCATGCATAAAATGACTGACACCTCCATGCTTGGTGCCCCTTGCAGCACCTACTTCTGTCCACAGTTGCAATACCATGTATGACCTATAGGCAGCTGTTTTATTAAAATGATGAGGGCTAAGTGGAAATGGATACAAAACCATAGGATTCTAGGCTTTGATAGTTTGAACCAAACAGTTACATCAGTTGAGCCTGTTAACTCAGGCACAGCCATTAATTTTAAGTCATGCTGGTATATATTATTCCCCTGTAGCTATTTCTCTGATTTAAAAGCAGCAGTTTCAAATGAGGGAGGTGTTTGGCAGCTTTTTGCATACGCTGCTTAGATGCCCAAACCACTAGAATAAGCAAAGCAGAGTCTAATACATATTAATGGCTTGCCCAGCATTTTTGATTTCTCAGGCATGTTTGTTCCAGTTCTGCAGTATGAGATATTAGAAGATGAATTGGCTTTAACAATCCACTCCTGTAAACACATTCATCCAGAACAGAAGATAGCTGCATTTAAAGAGCATTCTTTAACGTCTGAGTAATCCTTTCCAGGACAGCCTCAAGTAGTCCTTTGAATAGTGCTGTGATCAATGGCAATGAAGGTGGTTATGTTGGAGAAAGATGCATTGAAAATCTGTGTGTGTGAAAATTCTGGTGTGTGCCTAAGTATCCAGATTCTGCAGGACAGGAGGGCAGGAGGTGAGCACACTGGAGACCATGCATCTGCATTGGAAGAACAACTTCTGTCATTATCGGTGACTTCTTAAACTCCCATCACCGAATATGTAAAAAGTTCTGACTAGGTAGGAGCAACATAGTAAATGGCTAGATGTGATTACAGATGAAAGTTTAGCCGAAGTTCCTGATTGAAAACTTTAAAAAATGTTTAAGGAGAGCAAGAAAGTTAAATAGGATATGCTGGTGAGCATTGTGAAGAATTTCTTTTCCCTTTCTGGTCCCCTTATGCAATTACTATAGGGAACATGCAGCGGTTTCTATGTGAACAACTTAATCTGGTTCATATTTTGAGGGTAAAATTGGGAATCTTTTTTTAACTTCAAAATTTGGACTCTATTTGGATGATGTGCATTTTGTTAGTGTTGTTCATTTATTTAATAAATGAGAAACATGATTGTGTCAGTAGAGGGACAGTGGCACAAAGAACAGTATCTTATAAAAGAATAGACATTGGTATCACAGCTTTTGTTAAACGTATTTTAAATTATCATAACATCCCATTCATATTCTTGGGGGGAATATTCACTGCCTACACTTGAACATCTAACTTAGATGCCTAAATTAGGAGGCTTTTCTCCCTAGATGCCTTGCATAGTTGAAGGAGTGAGAGAGGCTCCTCCAGAGAGCAGTTCAGACTATCTTTGTTAGGCTTCTGCTCTGAATTATCATCTAGAGGAGCCTCTTCAGCTTTGAATGCTGTTCTGTGCTATTCTTTGCATCTTTTCCTTGGCAACAAAACTGACTTAACTGGTCTCCACCCCTCAACACTTGTTCTTGTCCTCCACTTTTGAGTATCACTCTCTTGCTTGTGCTAGTACAGCTGTCGATGTGGTGGCATTGTCAATTAGGTTGGTGAAATCATCTGGGTTAAAAGGAACCCTGAGAAAGAAGGTGTTACTTTTAACCTGTATCACGTTTCTGATCTGGTTTATCGCATGACCTTGTAAACAGTTCAATCTGCATACCTGAGGAAGTGGTGAGCTTTAGTAAGAGACAGAAATGAGTTGTTGAACTCAGGGTCCTGTTTGACAAGTGTGCCACCAAGAAAAAGATACATTCATCTTTGGGATGTAAGTTAAGGAGACTGAGTCTTGTATGTAAGCATCGTTCTATTCAAGTACATGATATTTATACCATTACAGTTTCCAAATATCATGGAAGTTTATTATTATTTGCATCACTGTAAGAAAGAGATAATCTAGCCTTCCATCTCTGTTACCCATGTAAAAACGCTCATAATTTAAACGAAATAATTCATAGTTTACAAATGTACCATGAGCAGCTATGTGAAACTATAAATAAGCCTAAAAGCATGGTGTTGCCACTAACATTGAGTAAATGCAATCAAGTTTGAGTAGCTGAAGAAGTTCCCCACCAAGGATGCAGTTTACCTAACTTGAATGGTTTACAGTGCAGTTATCTGCACGTGAACTAGTTGCCTTAGATTATTTTCAAAATCATTGGAAATTCTGGCCTTTTAGATGGTGCTTCATATGAACTGTATGAGACATTCCTATTAGACACAAAATATTTGCATTTGGCCCGCTGAATCCCACCCACAGGCTACACGGCTGCTCCTGGCACATAGAGAAATGCAGACTGCAACAAGCTAGGTTTGGTTGCCTTGTGTACTAACCTCTAAAACCGCTTGCACTCAGCTGTGCATGTGGTGGACTAAAACTTCATTTTCTGATCATTAAAAGCCATTCCAGTTCAGAGAGATTTGGTGCCACTAGTGACCACTGCTAGAACAATTTTCCAGTCCCTAGCAGTTAAGATATTCCATGCTGTTACAGAATTAACTGTCCTGTTTTAAAATAGTATTCTTTTAGAACGGGCACGTATTAGGAATACTGGCCACTAACCCAATAAGGTGAGAGAACTGTTAATAGTTTTTGTTAGTTATTAATTTTTACACGGCATCTTGTGCTGCTTTTTAAAGTTCAGTAGTCATCAGGTAGGCTTCTTAATAACCTGTGAAGAGATTGTTTCATTTTATTTATCTGTGACCTTCCATAGCGCGACCTGGCTAATTGCCGCTTTTAGATGAAGCACTCACCTCTTTCTGATCCTTCTACATGAAAGTAAGAATGAAAATACTCCTACAGAGTCAAGTAAGGAAGAAGCTAAAATCCACGTGGAAGCATAACTGAGGCTACACTTCTATACGCTAAGCTGGAGCTAAACCTATATATGCTGTTGTCTCCATGTGTGCATTTCCTCATGCCAATCATTTATCATATCACCTTACGATGAGAGGGGAAGTGGTGTGTTTAATTTTCATGCTCGATGCATTTTTAAACATAATGAAGTTACAAAATGAGCCTGTTGTGGTTTAACTCCAGTAGGCAGCTCAGCCCCACACAGCTACTTGCTCACTCCCCACCGGTGGGTTGGGGGAGAGAGCTGGAAGGGTGAAAGTGACAAAACTCATGAGTAGAGACAAAGACAGTTTAATAGATAAAGCAAAAGCCACACGTGCAAGCAAAGCAAAACAAAGAATTCATTCACTACTTCCCGTGGGCAGGCAGGTGTTCACCATCTCCAGGACAGCAGGGCTCCATCACACATTATGGTGACTTAGGAAGACAAACGCCATCACTCCAAGCACCCCCCATTTCCTTCTTCCCCCAGATTTATATGCTGAGGACGACGTCATATGGTGTGGAATATCCCTTTGGTCAGTTGGGGTCAGCAGTCCTGGCTGTGTCCCCTCCCATCTCCTTGTGCACCCACTCACTGGTAGGGTGGGATGAGAAGCAGAAAAGGTCTGTGTAAACTCTGCTCAGCGATAACAAAAACATCCCTGCGTTATCAACGCTGTTTCCAGCACAGATCCAACACACAGCCCCATACCAGCTACTATAAAGAAAATTAACTCTATCCCAGCCAAAACAAGTACAGAGCCTTAACTCTTCACACCATTTTACAGTGGAGAAATACATGTATGATGAGGGTACTTGTGCATAAGAAGATGTAAGATTGGGGTTTCCACAAAAGCAGAACAAAGGTTATTAAGAAAAAAAGTTCCAAAAGCACAGCAGAATAATATACTACAGTTTTCTCAAGATGGGGAAGGTGATCCTGCGCTGTTTTTCAAGGTCACCTTTGCCGTTTGTATTCTGGGTTTCTGTTTTGCTGAGATTCCAAAAAATCCCCCTCCTACTGAGACAGTCTTTGGGATCTTTGTACATTAGGAAAGCAGCCTCCAGCACCACTGTTCACTGCAGTGTGGATTGGTATGGGTGGACTCCCTGTGCCATTATTTACCAGTGGCTCCAAAGTGTGTATCCACACAAGAGGGGGAGCAGTTTTCTATCCCAAGGCTCAGTGGTGCATGCTGACCCACACCCAGGCTGCTTAGGGCTGCTACAGACTGCTCTGTCCACATCACTTAGCCCTGTACCCTGCATCTCATATGTGCACCTTGTGGTGTCCCTCCTCTGCACTTTCAAGAGTGCAGAGCCTGTGGGAATAGTGTTGAAAGAGAACATGGGTCTGAGGGAGCCAAATATAATGTTCCTGGCCTTATTGCCATTTGGGGGGAATCCCAAGAGTGAATTACCCAAGATCTGTGCCTTATCTTGAATGCATGGGATGTACCTAAACAGGTCCCCAAGGAGAGGGCTAACAATTAAGCAGAGGGGACAATCGGGTGCTCCGGCTTTTTCCCTTGACCTCTGTGTAGGACAGTGTAGATGTGTCTTAAGTGCCCAGTTTTAGTCCTGTGGTGGGATGAGTACAATATAAACACATAGGTTCATACAGATTAGCTGAGTACATACATTAATTGTATACAGAGTTTGAAAATAGAAGTGGTTAATACCATCTATCAGAATCACCTTAGTGTTTCATACATACTGCTGAAATAAAGCTGCTTACATTCCTAGTTAGTAGCTCTACCTGCAACTCAGCAGAGCTTTGGCTGGCTCTTAGATCTAAAAATAAAATTACCCTCCCTGAGATACCATGCACTTCAGTGATATTCTCAGTAGGAATGGAATGCGAAAGTGGAATAGATTATATTAATTGTTGTCTAGAAGCTTTCTATCCACTGCATAGGAAACCTTCATTACATTCTTCATCACATTCTTCATCATACCGCATGGCATCTAAGTATAATGTGATAAAATTACTAATACAGGACAATAAATAACATTATGATATGTTATGGGTGCCACCTCATACGTGCACAACAAATAATTACAGTTGGAATGAATAATGGAGATTTGAGTGTTACATCTAGGAATATATTAGAAAGGACACAATTTGTCATTAAGGGTGGTAATTGTCTCATCTGACTTTATGGATTCAATAAGTAGGTGTCCACACCAAGCCAGTCATCTGTGACTGCATCTGTGATCAGCAGAGAGGAACAGGCACTTCAGAAGATAAATGGCCCCTCCCGTCTTAGATAAATATTTTCAGAGGAATGTATCTCAAAATCTCACACAAACAGAAAATCTTCAGCAACATCTTCCAGGGCGGAACAAGAGAATACATCCAGGAAAACCTGGTCACTCATTGTAACCTTTCTCAGATGAATCTTCAGTCTCTTCTCCGCTTCAGTGGATGATCATCAGTGAAAAAAAGTGAAACTTTTGGTGATGACTGTTTATTTAAGCCATTTTGATACTTTCCAGTGATGAGAGTTTCACCATTTCTTTAGGCAGTCTACACCAATGCTTAATTTTCCTTAATCCTGGATAGTTGTCTAGTGGTTTAATGCAAATCTCCTTTGCTGCAATTTATCCCCATTGCTTGTTCTAACAGACATGAACAACAGTCCTTCTTTGCAACTACTTTTTACATACTTTAAGATCCATCCTCCCCCCAGGTTTTCTCTCTTCTTGACATCCTTTTTGTCTTGGCACTGAACTAAAGTACTAGTAAAGTGATACCAGTAGGATTTATGTACAGTTAAACCTTCCCTCACCTACCCCTTCATGGCCCCTAGTAACCTCCATGGTCCACTGACTCCATGATGGCACTGATGTACCTTGCAGCACTCACAGTTGCAATACCATAATGCTGTTAGTCTGTCATCCCTGGCTAACTTCAAGTGAGCATTGCCAGTTCGTTCTATCCATCCTGGTAAATCAGGGAGAGGAGGGAGTTAAGTGTTTGGTTGTTTCTGTCACTCTTTTATGGGCACTAACTGGTTCACAGCTTTCGAAGGCATGATGCCCACACTCAATAGTGAACATTTGGGGGCTTGTTACGCAGTGTTTACAAGCATAATGTTGTTTTTGACTCATATCTGCTTTTTTTTTCCCCATGTGCCATTTTCACAGAGCTTCCATGCTTTCTAATTTCTTTACAGTGATACCTTCAGAATTTCTGCAAAGCATTAAACAGAACTCCAGCCATTTTGTTTGTGTGTACTGAAATACGCTTAAGGATTTTGTCAGTTACCCTTAACACAGAACATTTCACAGGACTGTACATTATACCACAAAATTATTCTTAACATGTTAATTTAAAACATATTTTTCTTTAGATTAGTTCATAAAGAGAGAGGAAGGAAGATATTTAGCTCCAGACAGCACTTGCAATAGAAATCAGTTATTTCTGTACAACATCTTTCCTTTGAAATATCACTAAATGATTTCCAGAGAGAGGAAGAATGTAATTTAATGATCCCTTGCACAGCTCGAACACCTTTCATCAGAGCATCTCAAAGCATTTCAGACAAGCCTGAAAGCTTGCCTGTTTTTCCCCAACTATTTCAGTTGGCCTAATAAAAGATACTATGTCTTCCTACACACCTTGTATTGTTTAGCACTCAAAGCATTATCATACTTGTTTTACAGATAACTAAAAAGGGCACAAAGAATCCACGTAGTTTTATTTCACACAATGAATCTAAGATGAACTCTGTGGGGTCCCTTTTTCACTGAGTCTCCAGGACTTGCAGAATACATGTTCTCAGATTACAGGCAGACATATGGAGCAAAGTCTTCATCCCACTGACATCAGTGGCAAAATTCCCATTGATCTGAATAAGGCTGAAATTGCGTCCCCGCTTTTCTAACTGCTGCCTGCCAAAATTGACTTCAGTCCTGTGCATCCTTCCTGTCTTGTGCATCACCATTAGTAATGAAGGTTCTGCAGTCCACGCTGTGTCTGCCATTACGTTCTCAAGAAGTGATCAAGACAAACCAAAACGAGGAATGAGAAACCCCAGCAACAGGAGGGGTCTCTGCACAGTGAGCGTATGGTGTGTGGTTAACAGTCTCCTTGCAGTTACTGCAGATGGATCCATCTGCCTGGTACGCACACACTCTGTGCTGACAAAAGGTGACGTACGAAGAGCTGTTTGAATCGGTTCACCCTGATGTGGACATGTGCTGTCCTCACGAGTGTCTCAGGTTGCAAGTGTACTGCTAACACCACCACAAAGACTGTGTCAGGTCTGTGCTATCATGTCTGACCTTTTCTAATTAAAGGACAGTCTAACCATTTGAGAAAATCTAGAGGTCTCTTCCAGCTTCATTGTTGCCTAATTAAGACTGTGGATTTGGGCACACAGCACCAAATGCACGCAAAGCAAGTGTTGTCTTAAGGAATTAGAGTCTCAAAGAATGATCAATAAGTGTTTCTCCTATCATGTCTGTGGGTATGCACTATCATCAGAAGCTGTATTTTGCAACAGAAATATAGCACTTTAAAATACAGATTTTAAAAAGGAACATGAAGGGAGAAAATGCCTGTGTACGCAGTATACAGATGTCGTCTTCTGCTACTGAGGATGGCTGAATATGGTCCTGATGAGAAAAAGGATTTTTTCATTCTCACTCCCTGTATTGACCATTTGTCCCTTGCTGCAGGGGTCTTCTCAAGCTTGATGAAGGTGCAGCCACCCAGTCTTAGTATATGCTTGATGATTTTCTAGCAAAATGCTCACTGAATCCTCTGGCTGTTGTGCTAGACTGAGAACAGAAAGCTCTTGCTCATCTGGCATTTGTTATCTACAGCTGCCTTTCCTCTTTCGTAGGTATTTCAGGTTATGGATAAGCTAGAGGAAAAAAGAGACTTTTTCATATCGCCAGTTTCAATTTGAAGCTAAAGAACACCAAACAGCCAAGGTCTGAGAGTAACTCCTAGGCTCACAGAAACATTCTCATGCTTTTTGGCTGAGTTAAATGTTGGTCTTTCTATTACATCTTGTATTATGAGCTGCTTGCAAATCTTTGCATCTGATCATTCTCTCATCATGTTGGAAAACAATATGTGGGAGTTTCTTTCCATCCTAGATCGTTGTGGGTTACTTGCTAGTAAACGAATTTTACATGACTCAGATTTAAATAATAAAAAGGCTTAACTCCAGTCTGAGAAGAGTTTATTGTCCACAACTGTAGCCTAGAGACAAACTCCAGCACCTTTGGGACTCAGCTGAGGCAGCAATTAGGCAGCATTTTATTGTGATGCAGTGAGTGCGCAAAAGATGAAGCTGGACTACTCTCAAGAGCTTAGAAACAAAATTGGCTTCCTGGAGAGAGAACATAAGAAATCTGGCAACCTAAAAATATTTAAAGAGCTTAGGGCTCCCAGGGGAGAATTTCAAGCTATTGAAGTGGAAAAGACTGAGCATTTGCTAAGATTGGAAAAAAAAAAAAGGGGGGGGGGGGAGGGGGTTACATGAAAAACGACAAAGTGTACAGATTTTTTTTTTTTTTTTTACTGTAGCATGTTTCAAAGGGGAAAATATAATAAACCTGAAATCAATCAGTAGCACAGACTTCAATGCGGTGTTCCAAATCAAACAGCCCTGGCTTGAAAACAGGAGTCAAAAGAGATTTTTTTTTTTCATTTCAGAATTATAAGGGATTGAGGCCAAGAAACCATTAAATGAGGTGAAAGGTCTTGGCTAGAGGGCATCTTGAGCAAGTCTAATGAAGTCATGGTTGCTTCAGCGGCCGCATTCCCAAAGGGTTTTGCTGTGTCTGTCACTGTGTCTCTCTGTTCCTCCCCTGAATCTGGCTGCCTGGCCTCTGCGATTTCGTGCCAGAGCGTGCCCCCCAGGCACCCTACAAAGCCCCCTCCTAGCAGCCCCGTGGCGTGTAGCATCCCTCTGTCAAAAGAAGGCCGTACGAAATGGGATTTATCTCACCTGTCACTTGACGTTTGTCGTACAGACATTTACCTGTGAGCTAGTCATGCCTGACTCCCTGTATTGTCAGTGGGGAGCAGCAGGAGCTTGCAGGGCACAATTTAGCTCAACTGAGTGTAAATTTCTATCGTATGCCAAAAGTGCTTATTTCTCTCTGACTTAAAACGGCGTCCTAAGGTGGCTAACTCGCAAATGGACACCTACAGTTTAAACATCTACATTTGCTCAATGAACTCTACCCACACAACTGGCATTATGCCAGTGCAGGGTATAAATTAGAGGTTTCTCTGCTGTGTTCAGGCTATGCCTTCACACTCTCTATCTAGGACAAAGACAAATTACCTGAAACAGTTTAGCTTGTATCCCAACGGTAATGAGAGGGCCTAGAGGGTGCAGAGTATTTGCCTTATTGTAGCCTCTTCCCTTTCTTGCCACTGTTTGTCTGCATTATGCTGAAAGCCCTGTCCACATCACTGCTCCAGCCAGGTTTAGGGGCTAAAGGACGGCTATCTGCAAAGAGGGAGGGATGAGGGACATGGCAGAATGGGAGCGGAGGAGGCTGGTGGAGGGAAGGAAGCATGCAAAGGGAGAGGGGGCCAGGATGCTTTATGTGCTGTGGTAAGAGCAGCCCAGTCTGTATCTTGGGTATCCGCAGGGCAGTGCAGTTTGCAGTCCTGAGCTCCACATGTGTGATGCAGCTGAGGGACAGATCACTCAGGTTCTCCACCCGAGTCCTGGAGCAAGAGCACCTGGGGCTGCACTGTAGGTAGGGAGTGTGCTGCGTGTGATGGCTGTGGCATGAAATAAATCCTGCCACATACCTCCTACCTGCGCCTAGTATTACCTGCCTCAGTCGTGCAGCTCCACTCACGTGATTTCGTATGTCAGAGGCAAGCCCATGAAATGACAAACCCCAAAAGATCTCTGAAGGATTTCTGCACCAAGGGAAAGAGTCAGGCGACTGATCAAAGTGGAAAGTCTTGCTTTGCTCTTCTGTACCTGAGTAAACTTCATCTGCACAAACTTTTGATGTCTCTGTTGACTTTGACAGAACTATGCTAGTAGGCAAAACTAAATGATTTTTAAGTAGTCCCTGAGGAGTACCCATTCTGTGCTGAACGTACTCAATTCCTTCTCAGAGTCCCAAGGCTTCCCTTTCAGGTATTTAATGTCATAGGCTTCCTAACCGGTTGTTCTGTTGCTACTTTGGAGGTTTCTACGCTCTCTGGCTGCAATTTGCAGGGCAGACAAGGTTTGTTGCTGTTACCATTAATGCAGCAGTGTAAGGGCCCCGTGTCAGCAATCTGCCTGGTGTCACAGGCCTTTGTTGAGCCCTACACACAGCACTGTGTATATTGTAAAGCCATCCTGCTCATCCTGCTCTTGATTATTGCTAAATTGCCCAGAATCCATCTCTTTTGTTTGTCAGAAATTAGGCACCTCTGGTAAACAATAAACAGCAGGGAAAAGGACCGCATTATCCTCTCTGAAGCGTACCAGCATAGCAGCCAATTTCTGGATACACCATTCATAGACCAGAAAGCAAAGCGCTGGCTGGTGTGCAAATGTAACAGCAAACACAGCGTTCCCCAGAGAGGCTGAGCTGTAATTTGCACAGACAACGTGGAGCAGTTCTGGATGAGCAGAGGACATGCGTATCTCAGCATGCTGCAGACGACTGTGGCTCTGGTATTGCGTTGTGCAAGGCCAGATATATATTTAAGGCATTTCCTGCTTCAGCAGCGTCTGCTACAAATATGGTACACATTTTGTATACGTCCAAAAGACCTAGTGTAAATGCAGTCACATCTGCGGGAGAGGGGGAATCAGAGCCTATGCCGAAGACTGTATGGCTCCCCTGCCGCTGCCGTGTCACTGATGAGGAACAGTGCACACCGCATGCACCCTGTGGTGCTGAGGAGGGGACAGTGCTGAGGACCTGCTCAAACACACCCATCCCAGACTTCACCAGTTAACCTGCTTTGTGCTGGAGGTGCTGTTGCTTTGCTCAAGTGGTGCAGAAGAGAAAGCGTGGTGGAGGTCAGCTTCAGAGGTACCTTAGGAACGCAGAGCCTGGGCTGTGGAGGGAGGTGGGTATATACCTTAAACGAGTTTTGTTGCTGACAGCGGCAATCTGCAGCCTCAGAGTCAGGGCCTCATGGTAGGAATCCAGAGCCACATGCCTTTCTACAGCACACCCTTTGTTGCTGGAAGAGCATCCTCAGACAAAGCACATTTTGCAGCAAGACTTGAAAGAAGCAGATATAATCTGTTGTCATATTGCTAGGTGACAAGAAAATAAATGTTTTTATGCCTACCGAGATATGACTGGCTCGTCAGTTATGCAACCCGCTTGTTCATGCCGTTTTGATCTATGAGTGGTTTTTCTGACAAAAGACCCTACACAGCTTCTTGACTTTCAGAAGCACTAAGGATCTGGGCTGTATTGCACTAAACATGATACTTACAGAAAGGTCAGAGAGTCTTCCATGAGCTCTGCTCATGGCCATACACTTGGTGTTCTCAGATTAGTCCAAATCTGTGATATGCAGTGATTTAAAAACAAGCAGACTCTTGAAAGTTTGGGGGGGGGTTATTTTCAAGTTGTGTATTTCATTAATAGTTCACCTAAAATACAGCTTATTTTAAAGTAGAGATGTGATAGGGCACCAGACGTGCGAAGTGTCAGGTCAGAAAGGGTTAGTTTAGGACACAAAGCACACACTTTAGAAACACCAGTAGCGCTTTGTACTTTTGTCGAGATGTGCTTTCACCATCTCAAAGTGTTCCACAAACTGAAGTAGCAATTGTGTCTCTGCCATAAGAGATATCACTATTACTGCCATTACAGATAGGAAAATGAAAAACAAAAGGGGCAAGGATTTGTCTCTTGTCAGTGGCAGAGCTGAGATTGGATTCACTTGTCCTGATTTTTTGTGCTAAGCACCAGCATTGTTCCTCAGGTTTTACGTCAGCCAGCCCTTAGCTGATGAACAGTGGGGCAGGAAGCAAAGTAAAGCCTAATGAGGCCAATGTTCATGTCAAAGCAGATCGATACTAATGGAACTCGAGTAGGTGCCTTGAAATTATTACAGGTTGACTCCTCAACAAAGCCAGGAAGATCAAGACCTGTGTATTTTGGGGAGGAAAGAGGTCCTATGGGCAAAACTCACACAAACTAAAACCAGACTGTAGCTGGAGGATTTACTTCTGATTATGGTATCTATTTATCTGCTCTTTATGGTATAACTGAATTTGATAAATGGCTTTACTTTTCTTGTTTTACGATTATTTTGTTTTGTACTTGGAAACCCCAGCTAAAATGAACTTGTTGTTTGCTAGGTGCTCTGAAAACACAGTGAATGTCCCAGGGCCCTGTGACATTCCTGAGCAGCAGATGAAATAAACCTAGGCAAGGAGATGGCAAAGGCGAGGAGACTTGTCTCAAGATGCAGAAATGAGATGGCACCACGTGAAACACAGCCCAGGTCCCTGGATCCCCTGACACCATCTGCCTCTCTGCAGACATCCACACAGACAGACTAGCTTTTAGAATTACAGGTTCCAGGGCATGGAGTAGAGGGAGAAGGAACCAAGTAAGAACCCTTCCCAGGCAGAGAGGAGCCAAGACGATGTCCTTTGAGTGCCATTCTGGTGGGGAACACTTTTTTAGCTTCTGTCATGTGATCTTGCAACTTCCTCAGCGCATCCCCCTTGGCTTCCTCTCTGCTGGCCTCCCTGTCTTCTGTTCCCCTGCTCCAGGCAGAGGCCGACGCCGACTGGACGTGCCTTGTGGAAATGAGCTTCTCTCTGGGATGGAGGGCTCCACGCTCCCTTGGATACAGAGAGGGCCGTGATTATTGCTACCAGAGGAACTGGAATAGCTATTTACCCACAGCAAGAAAATGTTGGTTTTGGGCAAAAGGGAGCTGTAATGTTTTCCTGTTACAGTAGTTGGCAGCATTTCTCTATAGCCTAAACAGTTCCTTCTTAATGGGACCTTCACTCACTGCTGTAAGTTTACTAGAGGGAGAGAATTGTATGAACAATTTTGAAATTTGAAAAAAATAATACTGACAGTAAGGTACTACCCTGGGAGCCCAATAATGACCAAGGGAAAGAATAGCAGAGCGGGACCCCAAACCAGGAGCTTGGGCTGGGGGGAAACCAGTGGCTAGGTGCAAAAGTGTTGTATGTATGGTGATTTTCAAAGCACGGGCTATTTGGAATAAATACAGTAAGGACATCACCTGCAGCTTTTTCTGGGTTCATCCAGATGTTTCAACTTACTAAATTTGAGTGATGGCATGGGGAAATGGGAACCAAATGAGTTAGCTGAGACAAGGGTACTTGGATACCAAGGTAGCTGAGTGAGCTGATCAAACACATGGAGGTGCATTTCATGGAAATACATAGTAAGAAGGTTAGGTAGTGACCTGACTCTCCTACAGAACTGATTATAGGCCATCCTATGACCCCGATTTTCTTCTCCCATTAACATCTTGTCTCTAATCCTCCTTTGCTTCAGGGGAAGGTTAGTGGTGAGGCTGCTGTGGGTTAACCCTGGCAGAACTTGTTTTACCATGTAGCTTCATCTTAGTGGCCACACAAACCTGACGTACAAGGGAGGAACGAGCTCTCGCTTGAGGGGATGCTGGGGGCCTCTTGTTCAGCTGGTTGCCAGTGTTTTCCCCCATTTTTCCATATCACAGTGTGAGCTCTAGGTTCTCTTCCCCACAGCTCCCCGTGCAGCTGCAGCACTGGCACTTCACTAGACACCCTCTCCCAAAGCCAGGCACTTGCCACAAGTACACTTTCCCATCAGGAGCAGCCATCAGGTGTAAAGGACAAGGGAAGCCACTTAATTTTGAGCATAATTTTGTTCCTTGGAGAGAGTGTTGCCCATGTTGTGGCACTGGTGGCTGAGACAGCCAGCGTATAAGCTGCTGTTGGAGCTACAACCATGGTGTAGCAGGTGCTAAATGGAGTGTGTGTGTTGCACTGAACACAGTTTGGGTGCATAGCTCAATGGTACAATAGCAAACACCTTAGGCCTAAATACCACAGGAAAACCCCTCACTTGCATGTGTATCTGATGTGTTTTCCTCATGGCACCATTCTTTAATGGATGGTTGTTAAACCCCTTTTCTCTGTGTTCAAAGGAACAGAGGAATGTTTGCATCCTATTCCAAGGCAGCTGCCTGCCCTGACCGCCCCATGGCATTTGGGGAGGTTTGCAGGGTACTGCAGAAGTCCACTGTGGGTGCACAGCCCTCGCTGACTCTGCTGCTGGCAGAGAGGCCAGTCTTGCACTTTGCATCCCGGCACCTCCCCAGCATCTCCTTGTGCCAGCCCCAGCACCCACCCAGCCCCTTGGCCAGCCAATTCAGCAAACTGAGCCCACTGAAAATTAATCCCACCAAAAGGGAAAAAAAAAACAAACAAGGAGGGGAGGATTGTGCTGAGACCAATCAGCCCCTGGTGCCTCTGACCCTCCAGCCAAAGGAGCACAAGTGTCAGCAGAGGGGAGAGAGCTGCCTTGTGGCAGGAGCCCAGCTGTCGGTCAGCTTGGGCCAGTTGTGAAAGTGCACATTCACTCAGCCCCGAGCCGGTGTGCTCGCCGCCAGCCAGCCCCTCCAGACCTCGCTGTGACCGTGGCAAGCTTCCCTGTTGGTGTGTGTGCTGGGGAACCGCTAACATCTTTCATGCATCCAGGTACTTCTGCAATTCATGTCCGAGACCCTGAAGAGTTCATGCCCATTTTCCCAAGCAAGAAAGGAGCAGATTCTTACCGTGTGCACTGCGAACGCCCCGCGAGGGTGATTTAATGTTATCCCGTGAGAGTAAGTGCCTCGGGCAGAGCTGGGTCTTGTTCTCCTCCAAAGCGGGAGGCATAAATAGTTAATAGAAGAACAAAAGAGGACTGCTATGCCACGGTTCGCACCAGGGAAAGTGAGAACATAGATTAAACTTTCGGCTTGCCTTTTGAAGAAGGACAAAGTTTTGGACGTTGTTTCAGTAGTGCTGCAGCAGTGATGGTGTCAGGCTATGAGCAAGGCAGAATTTATAGGAAGAGATAAGGTCTTTTACTAGACCAGCTGGCTGTGCTGTAGAAAGCAGACACCCTTGCAGACACAGAAGCCCTTCTTCAGGCCTGTTTTAGATTTGAAGAACTTGCATCCTTGAAAGCATGTTTTGCCTAGGAAATAGGTTACTCTGATAAACTTCTTTTCCACCCATCTTGCCTCACGGCTGATTTAAGGGTACTCTTCAGACAAATGATGCAGCTTTTTGAAAATGAAGCTGTTTTCAGATGGGTATCCTATTCCTGATGCTGGAAATGCAGTGCTCACTCTTGAAACATTAACTCTTAGATCCACATTGCTAAAGGTACATCAGAGCAAGAAGTGCAGCCAGTTACACACTGAATTGATTCTTCTTCCTTCTCTCCCCCCTACCAGGCACAGCCACACGCCATCTAGTGAAGTAACAAAGAACGCTGCCCTGACATATTGTGCACATGTAGGTCACATCTATCATGTTAAGTCATGAAATGATGCCTACTGCAGGGCAGACTATTTTTTTCAGACTCAAGTTAGCTATCCCAAGGAAAGGGCCTTTCCCAGTCTTTGTTGTTAGGTAAACTGAAGCGCTTATGGACCGCTACTGTGATGGGATAGATCCAAGCAAAAGACAAAATTTACAGAAAAATTGCTTAATACACGTTCAGTAACCTTGAAGGGACTTTTAACGTAGCTGCTGCCTAAAATACTTCCTGGATAAAGGTAGGTGCTGTGATAAAAGTAACTTTGTCACCCTGTAACTGTGGTGCAGAAGTGACCTGGAGTCCTTGCACCCAAAAGCCAGGTTCCTGCCATTGGTACGGCTGCAGCCCACGCCGAGGAGCTGAGGAATCCCTCTGAGTCCTTCCTGCTTCAGGCTGTCGCACTGTAGCTGCAGCCAGTGCCACAGGAAGCAATGCTGAGCACACACCCTCCTTTTGTGCTTTATGAACCTTACAAAGGCAGCAAACACTTGTCTTTTGTCAGCAAATAAAGCAGAGAGCGTCAGACACAGAAGATTTATAGGTAAAATGTCCCAGCACTGCGCACTTGGATTTACCCCTGCTCAAATCCCATTTACTTCAATAGGAATGTTGCTGCTAAAACCCTGCATGATGTTTAAAATATTTACCCCATAGGGAGCAGATAATCTGGGAAGTAACAAGGTGCCATTTCCTACCGAATATGTTCTCTGACTATAACCACATGTTAATGGTACAATTCAGGGCCACGCCAGAGCGCAGCGTCGATTTACCGCTTACCAGCACAGTTAATCTGTGACACCATGTGAACTGGGAAGGTTCCGTTTGCTTTCATGCTGATGTTTGTTGGATAGGGAGAAAAAAAAAAAAAAGAGACATACCAAAGCTGGAACATGAGGCTTCCTTGTGTGGCTTGCTTTTCTTATTTTTTTCTTTTAATCCTTGGAACAAAACAATTTTATTTTGGAATCCAACTCTGAAGCTTATTAGATTTCTGTGAGCGCTGCAATGGTGACCAACACAAATGGCATGGTGGCTCTAGAGACCACAATAAGCATGGCAGCAGGATGCTTCATGTCAGAAATTCTGTCTTCCTTTCCAAGAACGTCAAAATGCTGCCTAGCCCGTGATTTTGCTGGGATTTTGCCCATTCAGGTGTGAACATCAGCAGATTTTATTCTGTCCTTTCTAACATGAAGCAAAGACTGGTGCTGAGTTCTCCCACCATGTCACCTGCCCCTTGCTCAGCCCTGAATGAAGGAATGTCAGCACAGCACAGCTTAAAACCTCCAAAGAAGCCATAAAGCACAGCAGTCCCCATGAAGCCCATCTCAGAAACTAGCTCCTCTCCTACCCAGACTAAAGTGGTACTTGACTGACTCTCCTTGTCAGTGGACAAGGAGACACATTTTGTGATATATTAATGAGTGTATTGGCAAGGATTAACTACAGTCCCTCACCTTGAAAAGGCTTCAATGTGATTTCTTATGGAAATGAGGGTCTGTGATCGTGTGGACTCTATACATATGTCTCAGTCTGTGCTTTTCTGCGTATCTAAATTCTGAATTCACTGACCAGTTTCAGCAATCTGTAACAGAGGAGTAGCAGTCTTAAAGATAATTAAGTTCCTAAATGTTCATTGAAGACAGCAGTGAACTACAGGAGAAAGAATTTATTGTCATTTAAAATAACAGTGTGGCTCAACACTTACTTGCCCCAGAGAATCCCCACCAGGAAGGGTATTGTGCAAACCCTTTTTTCTTCCCCACACGTGTGTTTTAGCAGAGCAGGATCCAGCCCTAAAAACTGCAGTTTCTTTCTAGATTGTTTCGAAGGTGGGGAGCTCAGATATGTTATTCCATAGATAATTAACCACCAAGAACTAATGAATTCCTTCAAGCATGGCACAAGGCTTAGCGGAGAGTGTGCTGTAACATCCAGCTGCAGGCAGCAGTTCATTGACAACTGTAATGGGATCACTAGCATTGTTACCTAAACCACTAGAAATAATCTTGTGGGATTAGAAAAGTTTATTTTGATGTGGTGTAGGTAGTAGCATCCAAACCATTTTCACCAGGTCTTCGCGTCGAGCTGAGCATAGGTGTTGTCATTCACCCATTTTGTACCCTAACCCCAACCATTTTGTGTGTGCCGGTGCGGCCGCAGCAGCATCTCTGTCTCAGGCGGCAGAGAAGCAGCTGCCTTACCCAGTCGCTGGTTTGCAGGGAGGAATCGTCTCACTTGGCAGCCTTACCCCACAAACACGAGAGAGTGGAGTCCCGAAGCACAGCTTGAGCAAGCGGGTGACTTTGCTTCTTCGGCAGCCCAAACCCCCTTGTGCTGTGACCCAGAGAAGGGGTGGGGGTGACAGGCATTCCCTGCTCATCCCCAAGCCCAGAGCTACCACTTAAAACAGATGTCTGTGTAAAAAAGGCCCCACACCTGCCAAACCACCAGCCTCAAGCTTCCTTACTCGTTTCTTCAGGCCTCAGAATAACAAGAGCATTTGTGCAATGTGCAGAGCGCCCTGTGGTTTTCTCCCTGAAGACATACTATCTAATCTCCCCGGAGCAAAATATCAGACAGCAAACCTTACAAGACAGGAGAAAAGAGGTGAACAGTGAAGCGATCTGCACTTTGCTCAGCTGGCTTCACTTTGCAACACCAAAAAAAAAAAAAAAAGGAGGAAAAGCATGGGTCAGTGTTGCAGAGGCTTTTGAATCTGATAAAAAGTACGAGTGCCTCATTTGCACGTATTCCACAGTGCAGCGCCCAGAGCACTAAACTAGAAAAAATCCGTTAACTGAAAAGTCATCTTGAATCGGAAACTTTCAGGGGTTCAGTTTGAAACTACGGCGAGAATTTAGTGTTTTATTGCTGCTCTGCTTTTGGTTCCTGTTTTTGCTAGCGTTGAGAAACGAGGTGCCTTCGGAAGCCGCGTGGTGTGCAACACGCAGTAGCAGCCTGTATACAAAGGAAGGAAGATGATGTGGCAGAACATTGTTGAGGAAAGATCCTGTTTGTACAGGGAGCTGGAGAACAGTAAACCAGAACAGAGCAGGGATGCAGAAAGACCAGAAATAAGAGGAAATCAACTCAAAATGCTCATGAATCCTGTTTGTGTGCAAGAGCCCACCAGAGCCACTGAAACAATTTAAAAATCTGGTTTATTTATCTTTTCTCAGGTTTCCTATCCTGTAGTGGAGGAGAGGAGAGAGGAGAAGGGAGGGGAGACCCACTTGGTTGCATTTCCCTGCTGGTCTTTTCTCCTGTGGCCGTCCTACAGCAGTGACTTGTGACTCCAGCAGCAGTAAGGTTTGCACTAAAACTGCCAGAGCTGACTGAAGGATTCTTAACAGTAATTTCTAAGCTGTGTTTTATCCCAGGGACACTTGATTTCAGGAACAACTTCTGAAAAGGTCCTGTTTACCTTTGTGATTTTTTGAGATGCATAAAAAGTCATCTCCTAGTTCATTTCCTTGAAACAATTAACTGATTCGATGAGCTTGATTTCCTGATAAAAATTTGCCTTTTCTGCAGATGCTGTATGTGTAACAGAGGGAAATCACTTCCCTGCCATATATGCCCATTTCAGGTTACGTACTCTTCTTTTTAGCCTTTTTAAAGCATAGCCACTTAAGGTCATGACACACTCTAAATAACTCTCCAATACGATTTTTAATAAACCCATCATTTCAAATTTATATCAGACATCTTGGTAACAGAGTGCCTCATCTCTGGGTCAGGAGGATTAGCCTGTGAGTAATCTGGGTGGTGCTGCAGCAAGTGTTGTTTTGGGTTTTTTTCTGAATTGATTCAAGCAGTTTATGGTCAAATTTAGAGACCAATATGTGCACAAAGGCAAAACCCTGCATCCAAATACAAGCATTTGTAGTTCCTTTTTGCTTCTGTATAACCTTCTTGCATTGGTGTGAGCAACTCTGATCTTTGATACAGTCACCAGTTTCCTGCAGTAGGCGGAAGAGACATTCATTACTGCGTCTGCAAGCTGTGTCAAGAATTTACCAAAGTTGCTGACTCCTGAAATTCAGGCGAGCAATGCCATGGCACGTATTATAAATGACCCTTTTCTCCAGGCCCGCTGGCTGTAAACAAGCTTGATGCAAATTTAGGGAAGGAAAGCACCACACCAAGGTGTTTATTGATTTCTTTGTGTTGTGACTCTGGTGGTTTGGGTGGACCCCCTTAAAGCCCTCTATAAAACGGCAGTGCATGAAACTGCCTCCCTCATGAAATTAGCAATAATTTTAATTGTAACAAGCCAGAGACATTCCAACACACATCAGAGCCTTCCTGGATCCAAGCAAAGAATAACATGATTCTTATCCCAAGGCACCCGAAATGCGGTCAGCCAGTGCTGAGTGGGGAGTGAATTACACGCCTGGGAGAGAAGTAACCGGTCAGGGTTGTTCTTCTAAGCACTGAAAGAAGCCTCTTTCCTCAGGTGATTTCCACAGGGAACTTGCCTGGTTTGAGCTTTTCTATGGCTGATGAGTGACATCACTGTATAATTTTTGTCATTCTAATGTTAGGTGCAATATGGGGGCACAAGGGGAAAGCAAAGGGGGGTAAAATCCCTCCCTTGTTTTAGATACCTTATCTCCTGCTCCTCTGTGATGTGGCTGGCACACTCACCCTCTGTGCTGGTGGGGTGAGGGGAGAGGATCTACTAGAGGCAACAAAAGCTCTTGTCCACAGCTGCAGCAAGGTAGGATGGTGCTGTGGGCTCCATCAGCTCTCTGCCAGATACAGTTGGGGGCCATATGGCTAGGTGGTCCTCAGACACAGTCAGATGTCATATGGCTAGGAGGTCTCAGGATTGTGAGGCTTCTGGGCAAGTATGGGCTCCAGGCAGCAAGTCCTTCCTTCCCAATGTGGTCCACATATGAAGTGGGAGTAGATCTGTTTATATCAGGGATGTTTTTATATATATCCACATGATCTCTCCCAGAGGTCTCATTGTGTGCTGGAGACACACAGGGACATATGCCACCCCAACATGCATGCAGTCTCTTTTGCCATTAGCAGTAAATGACCCAACACTCCATGAGGCAGCAGCAGTGCTGCAAATTTTAAATCAAAAAATGCCCCAGCATGCTTCCCAGCCCCTGAGTGCTGATATCTGAGTACGCTGGGTGGCATCCCAGGAGGGATGGGAGCTCTGGATGCAAAGTTCATGTAGCCATCGCCACCAAGTTTTGTGTCTATGTAGTGTCAGCGCAGGCACCCGACAGGACATCAGGGAGTTCCAGGTCTGCCTCTGCTGCTTCAGTGTTGACTAGGTACATTGAAAGCTTCGTTGTAGTAAGGAACGTCCTCTCTTCTCACTGTTTTGGTAAATTTGTGCAGCCTCTCTGGGTCTGTATGATATGATGCATGTCTGAAAAGGAAGCGGGAAGGAGCTTCAAATGGAAATTTCTAGCCATCAGCAATGGAGCAAACCCCAGTCAGCTTCCCATAGCAGAAAACCCAGGCCATGTACTTCAGCTTCAAGTGATAGGAGATGCTGAACTTTACACGGAGTCTTCTGAAATCAGCAAGTGCTGGAGATACTGTGAAAGAATTGACTTTGTCCTGGCTGTATCTGCCCCAGGAGAGGGGACAGGCTCAGGCCTGGGTTGAAGCACCCCTCTGAGCCCTCCCTGACACTCTGTTCCTCTGGGCCGGCCATCCTTTTATGTTGAGGTGGTGGCTATGGGAGAGGAGCTTGCCATATATAAGAGCTCTGTTGTGCTACTTTGCTGATGAGTATGAGAATACGCCCTGGTCTGTATTGGGAGGTTTTGCCAGTAACAGCATTACGCATGTCCAGCTGCCATGAAGACACATGTGAATAGGCAGAGGAAGAGATCTGTGGTATGAGAGCTTAATATCTGTATTGTCTAATTTTTCTGTGAACCATCACTCCAATCAAGAACTGGTCACCATGAGCAGATAGTGCACAGAGGAGGATTGTTACAGAATGTACACTAGTCTCCAGTTATTAGTTTCTCACCCAAGGACTGCTGAGTGTGTTATCTCTTCCCAAGAAAAAGCCACTCCCACCAGCAATATAATTTAACAAAGCTACAAACCAAATGAGTGGCCAGCCTGTAAAACCCTCATACCAATGAGATTCTCATTCCCTGCAAGGTGTGGTTTTCAGGTGGGCACTTTCAGACTCTCGGATAACTTCGCTAGGCTGAAGGAGCTTATGCAATACATATGTTATCTGTAAGCTGATATAACCCCGTCTGAGATTTGCCTGAATAAAAAGTTTAGTGCTGAAAGTGTGCAAGTTTTGCAGATTTGCAGTGTCCCACACAGGGTGGCGCAGTGCTGGACTGCATAAATACAGGTAAAGGCATCCTTCTGTGCATGTGCAGAGGAATGAAAATGTGATTGTTTTATACCACTGCAGGTTTGTAAATATAATTTTATAGAGCCGTGAATGCCAACACTAGACTTGGTGGAAGGGGAGAAGATAATTTCCCTTGGAAAGGCTGGGGAGCTGAATAGGTATTCACTTGAATATGCTGAAAGTTAGAGAGCAAAGGATGCTGATCGTCAGAGCACTTTGCAGTTGGAAAAAGAAAGCGAGCATTTTCAGTCCGTGGGGAGATGGACAGAGAGAAAGGGCAAGTCCAGAATATGTGAAGGCAGGAGCATCATACAGCCTTGCTGCCAGGCTTGTTTTCTGTGCTAGTGGCCCAGGGAACTGGTAAAACTGGACTGGAAGAGTAAAGGCTGTAATCCCGCTTCATCATTTATAGCCTGGTCGTGTCCAGGCGGACACATCTATCCCAGCCTTCTCAGATACAGTGAGCTGCTGCATTTCACAACCATGGGAAGGGCTCCCCAGCTGCAGGATCCAAACATTTTAAAGTGAAACATGGTGCATTATATTAACTTGGTTCAGACAATCAGCTTTAAACATCTGAATCTCATTTCTTGAAGCTAATTCCTCTTGCTCAATCTTTATTTCAGCTGTGTGGAATTCTCAGACCTTTCTGACCCTGACTTATCATTTCCTGATGTTTTATTGCCAAGTCAATGAGGTTTCAGGGAGCCTGATGTTTCTAAACTATGCACACCTTTGATTGTACACATGGCCAGCATGTCAGACCGAACTTCTCATATGCTCTGTATATATCACTGTCTCCACTGCTGTGTCCTCTTGCAGTTTCACCATTCAGTGCATTTATCTACATGCCCCATTGATGCAGTCCTCCTTAAAATGTGGTTATTATTTAAGGCTTTTCAAAAGCTCAGCCTCTGCACACTCCAAAACTCGATCTGAGCCTATGTCCGCTCTTGTCACTCATGTACAGGTTCCATCTGTTCCCCTTTTCCTCTCCCATTGCTGCTTGCCACATCCAGACCACATGCTGCTTATACATTGTACAACAGACATTTCTGCGCGCACACTTTTGAAAATGTGGCTCTTAGTGCTTTATTGTTCACATGTGTCTTCTTGCTTAAGGCAAGTTTTATCAGTAATGATTCTGTTGTTTACTGACACATAGAATAAAACAGGGTACTGTTAAAATGTGACTGGAGGAGAGAAGGGCCTTTGATACACCAATTACACAATTTCTGCCAGCTTTCTGATCACTCCCCCCTGCCACTACTTCCCCAAATTCTGTAGTTGCCCGAGGATAAAGCCAGATCCTAACATCACTTACAGCAATGCAAGGGCTGCTCCACTCTGCATGAGGCTGCTCCATGTCGGTAAGGATTCACCAGCACCTCCTATGCTCCCGTGTCTCCTGAGGAGAGGGGATGGGACCTTCTAGCACTCCTTTCTAGCAAGGCAGCCCTAGCTTCTGCTTTAGATCTCCTTTACAGGTCCCCAGTGGCACCTTTGCATAATGGCTATATTATTCCATTTGGGAAAAAAAATCCCTACAGAAACTAATTCTGGAAGTGAAGTCAGTGCTAGGAATGTTGATGAAGACTCTTCTCTTGCCAAAGCTGAGCTGACCTCTAGCAACTATCCCAGTGTGCAGACTAGAGCAGACCCAGAGGTATGCAATGACAAGAGAGTTAACACAGGCAGATCCCCTGGGAGCCGTCTCAGGTCCTTCCCATCACACCTTGCTCCATACCTGTGGTGAGACCGGAGTATCTGCAAACAGATCACACTGGGTGCAACTCCCAGTAATGTTCCTGGGTGTCTGCAGTGGGGATGGCACAGAGCCCATTACACTGGATTATTGCCATCTGGGGATTTCCCGCACCAGGAAAATCCCCAGCTGCCCAAAACCTCTGGTTTTCCACCTGGAGAAGCCCAAGACGTGCCTATGGTGATGATATTTTCTGCTGCTGGGGAAAGCAAAGGCTACAGAAACCCACATATGGTAGGAATAGAGCCAGTTTCTATCAGAGACTTGTCTGATTAAAACTTTTCCTACCATAGATGGTGTATGCTTCTGACACAGAGAAACTCTACTACTCCCTTCCCAAGAAGAGAGGCAAGCAGCTATGCCACTCAGTTTGCATCCCCTGTGTGCAACCAGATGCTGCGTGCTTGGCACTGGGTCTCCTGGGCACGGCAGAGAGCACACCCTGAAGTGCTGGAGAGCTGATGGCGAGAGACTTATTTGGGAGGGCTGCTGAAAAGAAGACATAAGCACAGGAGCATAAAGACCCTTCCAGTTCTCTACATGGACTACAGCCATGCTTATAGGGTGTCTTATGGCTCCTGTTCCACCCCATGGCTCCCATCCCACCCAGTCCCCTCTGCAGGTCAGCAGAAGTGGCAAGGAGACACAAGATCTCTTTCCTCTGAAAAGAAGTGGGTAGGAAGAGCCAGCTCTTGTTTGCACCAAAATACTTAACATTTTCAGATACAATATGCTGTATATTTTATGTACTGTCCTGTACCAAAGTTTGAGGCCATTCCTTGGCCAGAGGGGAGGCACGAAGGATATGAGAATGGAGCAGAGCTCTTGGCAAACTGTTGTAGATTCGAAAGGCGGCAGGTAGGAACAGAGATGAAGCAAGTGCCTAAAACAGTTATTCAGGAGAAACAAGAGCTTTAAGTGACATCTGAGTATAGGAAAGAAATCCGTATCAGTGGTTTCCATTGGTGTTCAGAGTGCTAAAAGCAGAAGTGGTTGCTGGAGTCTGAACAGGAATCTGAGGCTGAGCTCTCAGCTTCCTCCCAAATTGGATGAGAAACTATTCACTCAATTTACAGGCTCACTGGCAGAAAAAGGACTTATTTTATAGAAATTCTTTTTTTTTTGGAAACAAATTGCTTTGTGAGCAGTGGAACTAATGGCACCGGGTTTCCTGTGGGTCTGTGACCCTTGCTTCATAGTCACCTCCCTTTTCCTCTTCGTCCTAAAATAAAATAACTGCAAGAAGCCCAACTCTCCCCTCCCTATATGCTCTAACACTCCTCATTGGGCAGCAGTCAGGTAGGTATATATTGGCTGACCAGCTAATGCATACGCGGTCAGCCAGCGTGCACACACTCACTAGCCAGTTGGCTGCTGGCTGCATTTCTCTAATTAAGGTCTCTATCCCACACCCAGCCATCAATTTGCACAACATTTAGAAAGGAAATTGATAGCTTTTGAAATTTCTACCTTTCTGTCCTATCTGAAATCAGGTAAAAATTATTGATGGAGATGGACAGACAGATTGAATCTGAGCTAAAAAGATCCTGATGTATTGACTTTGGATGTACATGTAGGACGTCAGTCGAGGTTCTGGAATTCATTTCTCTCTCTCTCTCTTTTTCAGCTATTTTTAACCTGGATGTGTTCTGCGATTTGTTTCCCACACAGCATTGAAACTGGCACAGCTGAGGGGTGAGTGAGTGGTGGGAGAGGGAAAGGGGAAATCAGGGGATGCTTATGTTGGCACTGCTGCTGAAAGAAGTGCTCATCAAACAATAAGCTCTCAGATCTCTATAACGTGGAGTCCCACACTGCCCCATGGAAAAGTTGTGAAGGTAAATATATTCACAGTCTTAAAGTGCCCAGATATAGGGCAAAATGAGCCAGAGAAATCAAGGCATCCTATTAAAAAACCCACCAGAAAGAGTGACCAGTTTTGAAATGTAACATTTTCTGTCATAGTTCAACATCTCAATACTGCCCACATTCATGTGTGTGCATCTCAAGACATTCCTCTGTGTAGGATCTCCGAAGAAAAATCCTTTTTGTGGCAGCCCAGTCTCTGTACAGAGTGCACATTGACTCACAGGATCAATTCTAGAAATCCTTTATCCAAGTTACTATCCATACAGATCTAGAGCTTGGAAGAACAGAGGTTTTATCTGGAAAATACACAGGAAAAAGCTTCTTGAGCATTAATTTAGAAAATGAGACCTCTAATTGCAAAGCATTTCTTTTCTTCAGTTAACTATAGATGATTATAATCTGTGAGATCTGCCTTTTCCCCCTGTGTTCTGTTTAACACTGTTTGTTAGACATGAAAGGAAAAGAGGATTAAAAGGGAGAGATGGTATGTAAACAGCCCTTCAGGGTAGGTGGGAAAACAACAGTAACTCTCAAACAGAACGCAGGGATGCCCTTAGGAAAAGGTTTTGAAAGTGTCCTGCATTTGAAAGTTAATGAGTAAATAGATCTCAAACATTACTTTAAAGACTGACAATGCCAGCTTTAACATCTCAAGCATGCACCACAACTGAGAAGAGACAAAGGGAATTTTTAATGGGCAATAAATAGACTAATATTTTTGGATGCAAAGCTAAAATCGAGTTAGTTCTGATGGGATGTGGGTTTGTTCTGTACTTCCTGACACAGCGGCTTTACTGTATTGGGTTTGTTTGCCTTACACTATCTTTTGATGAGGCACCACTTTTTCCTTTAAAAAGGAAAAAAAAAGGTGGTCTTAGAAAGTAATCCTCCTTTCAGCTATAGTAAATCCATTGGGTATAGAGTTTGATGGCTTTGGGGGTTGCGTAGGTATGTGCCAGCCCATCTCAACGCCGTCCTGTGATGCCTTTCTTCACACCTAGCTCAGGTTGCTTGGTCAACTCTCCCCCTGCAGTGTTACTAGATCACTTTGCATAGACATTACCACCCTGGTGAGGGGCTGCTGGGCCAGCAGCAACACCCCTTTCCACCAGCAGATAACAGCACAGGCACTATTCACCCTGCTGCAGGCATGGCCCCCTCATGCCCAGTGGACCACAGCTGAGATCCCAGACTTGACATCTCTCTTTAGAGCAGGCCCACACTGTCCCATACTGTTGCACTTCAATTGAGCAAACTATAGGTTACTGTGGTCCTGGATGTCAGGCATTTTGGAGGAAAGCTGGTCTTATCTAGAGCTTTTGTACGAGGCAACAACAGGTTGCCCAGGAAGGTAGTGGAGGCTCCATCCCTGAAAACATTCAAGACCAGGTTGGATGGGGGTCTGAGCAACCTGATCTAGTTAGTCTCTGCTTACTGCAGGAGGGTTAGACTAGCTGAATTTTGAAGGACCCTTCCAACCCAAACTATGATTCTGTGATTTTGTACAGCTCCTGACCCTCAGGGCCCTCTGCCCATGGCTGTCAGGAGCATTCAGTAGCTGCAGTGGCTTCCAGAAGCATGACTGTGCCTTTGTAGCCACAGGCATAGACAAAGTCACCTCCTGAGATGGCAGACTTCCTATTTTGCTTATGCCTGGAGAGACAAAAATGGATGTTTCTGATGCAAACAGCTCATCTGTGCCTACTGCACTAGGCTGAAGGAAGAGACCCAGCCCCTTGCCTATTCCCAGCAACCCATGGAGGACAGAAAGAGCCACTTACATGAGGAGGAGGAAAGACAAGAGTGATCTTTCTGGGGAAGACAGATGGGAAGGATGTGTAGATTAGAACGGAAATCTTGTGTTAAGGGAACTGGCATCAAGCAAGGGTTGGGAGAGGTGGGGAAGGAGAGAAACAGACAGGGCATCCCTATTTCCAGCCAAATGCTAAGGCTATCAAAATCCCTGTACGTCTGGGTATGCCTTTATCTGCCTAGAACTGTTCAAAACTCCACTAATGTCCTCCAGACCCTTTACCCACCCAGAGTCCCTAAAACCGCATCACCTATCCCCAACTGACTTGCTTATCTTCACACCTCAAAAGTGCATTGGCTGCTTCACAAACCTTCTTCCTACCCTCCTCTAATTCTCCCCAGACTCCTCTGCCATTACCACAACATTGAGACAGGCTTGCCTATACCAGCATAAGTTGCCAGCATATAAACGGAAGAGCGAATCAGTTCCCTAAGATGTAGATATCCAGACACAAGGGAGCACACACTAGGCCTTCACAGAACACATTAATAGCACCTCTACCCCCTTATCACAGCTGCTTTCTGGCTCACCCTGGGTCAGCCACCACCCTCCAGTGCATTCTCAGTTGATTAAAAAACCATTTAGTTTAAGTTTTCTGCTCAATCATTATGTTCTACCTCTTGCAGAGCAACTAAAATCCCACTCTGCTCTTGAACAGAGGGACCTTCTCAGGGCATTTTTCAGTATATTCCCAATCTCCTCCTTCTCATTAGCTTCTCGGTTAGTCTTGAGCTTCTCCCTATCTAAGTGACAGGCTGCCAAACAGGCTCATAATCTTTCACTTGACTTCCACCAGGGAGTGCAGCTTTGAGCTGTTGAGGGTATGACTGAGGCCAGTTCTCCTGCCTTGTCAGTGATGACACCATGTGGGGTGTCATCCGCAAAGCAAGGACTGTGTTTAGCCCACCTTTCATACACAGATACCTACCTATGTACATATACAGACATATATTTATATATATTGGCTCTACTGAATCCTGTCCAGTTTCTGGCATCCTTCTGAGCAACTGGAGCATGAAAGTACAGAAGGAAGAAGATACTGAGCTGCTTTATGTGTTTGTGAGTGAGAGAGACTGCCTGCACCAGTGGCAGTGTTCTTCAGTGCAGTCCCAGCGCCGGGCACTCAGAGGACACAGCCACTGGCACAAGGCTCTAGCCAAGCCTGTTGTGACCCTCTTCAGAAAAAAATCAAGAGTTCAGCTTTCTTCTGGCTGATAAAGTCAGTATTGTGAAGAAACCAGAAATACTAGTCCTGCTCAAGAGCTGTGCTGTGCCTCAGGCAAGAATATGAACACAGGCTTCTGCCTCCAAAAAAAAGTGAAACAATTGGGTATTCTCAGTGCAGCCCCAAGTGGAAGGCCCTGCTCACTGGGGGTACACACAATGTGTGGCTCCAAGGGTGACAATGTGAGACGGGGGACAGGTGGACTAGGGGAACATAAACCCATCCAGATAAAGGGTTTGCTCATGGTGCAGAATTAAAGAGGAATTTCAGCACTGTGCCTTCCCTAGGTAGAACTGAAGTGGTCTCGTTGCCTTGTTGGATTTGACCTGCTGAGAACAGCATCACATTCAGCACAAGGTGAACCATGGGTGAGAGGAACCACATGGGCAGGTATATGCAGACAAGCAGATGGAATAGGTGTTTGCTCTGATGCTGTTCAGACAAGCACTGAAGAAAGAGGGAGAGTTCAAAAGGGCTAGGAAAAAACCCCACAAAATTCTCCTTACCATGCATGAGATCGAATATAGAGCACAGGGAGGTCTGGGACTTTTCAATGAGAAGAGGAATCCCCTGAAGCTACAACCTGTGCTCTCATTTCCCATTCTCATCCCTTGCCCAGAGATTCATGGCAAGCCGCAATATCAAGTGTGAAACACTGACCTCAGTGGATATCAGTTTAGCAATCCCCAAATTCAAGCAAATGCCAAAATCCCATCACAGCCCAGGGGATGGCCAGTTTCCCTGCTTGTTTCCTACTCATTTTGTGCTTTGCCTCATGCTAAACAAAGTTATTCTTCAAAAAAAGTCACCTGGACTAAACGAAATAGTCCTGTTATCAACCCTGAAAAACCACAGTCCAACATCCCTTCCCGTCAGTCCCCTCACTGTGGTGCGGGGTGTAAGTCACCTGTCCAAGTGCAGGTGTCAAACTCCGGTAAAAAGCTCCTGGGACTCCAATAACTGTACTGACTGGATCTCCACTGACTGTAACGGGCAAGCTGCACTCCAGGACTCACCCACACCTCCCACAGACCCTGTGGATGCAGTGTCAGGGACCAAAAGCCAGACCTATAATGTACTACAGAAAAGTAACAGGTGTTGCGAGTGTCTCATGTCCTGCCGTAGCATGGACTGTTTGGCAGGTATTTTAGAGTAAACACATCTAGACCTCTAACTCTATTCATGTCCAAAACTGATGTGTATTTTTCCTTGGACAGTGCCCAATCTGCAGTTAGTGTTTTCCACACAAAAATGCCTGGTTGGTAAACTTCCAAGCAGTTCTATTTTTGATTCAATGAAGAATGGCAGCTTTCCATGGAACTTACTTTTCTTTCTTTCTTTCCTTCTTTCTTACTTTTTCCCCCAAAAAATAAGACTGCTCAAAAATCCATAAATTTTCATTTGGAAATACTACCCAGGGGCCCCATGGATGTTAGAGTTCAATCGTCCTGTTCTTGCAGGAGGTTGAATGGTTTCTGTAGTAGTCCTTTTTCACCTTGAAAAAGTAAGAGGGAGGGAGAGTTCCCCATCTTTACCTTTTCATTGAACTGTTTTTCCTTCCTCTTGAAGAGAGCACAGCAGAGGGTCTGCCGTAGACTTCTGAAAACTCTTGAATTTTTTAGCACTATGTTGCTTGTTCCTGAGGCCATGTGGTCACTTGTCAGAGCAGGAGATACATGCAGATCTTGCAGGAAACCTCTTATTCTTCCGTATTCAAGTTCACCTACTTCTGCATACGAAGTTGTCCCCCAGCCTGCAGACCAGGCATTTCAGCCTGCTGCAATTTGAAGGAACATGCCATCTCCTTACCAGCTCACACATTCTGATACATTTCTGTACTTTTTTTGTCCCATTCTGTGTCTCCAGAGTCCTCAGTGAGCAAGAACTGAGCTTCTTCCAAGTCATAATGATCCTCACTTGTTCACTCTCTCACAAACAGAATCGCTTTGGCCGACAGCCAGGACTGCAGTAAGGGCCAGGCACATACATGGGCAGCTTAAAAGCACCTCAGCTTTGGGAAATCCTGCTGGGCCATAAAAGCTGCCCACAAACCCAAATCACATCAAGCAAGGCCTGTCTGATAATTCTTTGGCACAATCCCCAAACTCGCTGAACTGCTTTTCCATACAAAGTATTTCCAGGTGGGTTATTAGGTCCTGTATCCCTTCCATCTTGTATCCTCTTGTGGTTGAAAAAGGCATTCCTTAAAACAAGCTATTATTAAAAGGAAAACAAAATTTTCCTTTACATTTCTGGTTCCTCTAAACCAGGATACTTTGCAAGACACAAACTCTTCCTGATGAGCAGCGTAGGGGTCTTACCTCCCACAGTGTTCATGCCCATACAAGACTCTCAGGGAGATAATTTATATTTTCACAGGAAGACTGATGCTGGTACAACTACCAATGTGCACAGTTACACTAGTATGAAGGCGCCATACTCTGTTAAATCTAGTTTCCCTTCCTGTATTTTTGTAGCAGCATCACTGCAGCCACATTTGGGTCTGTGCTGCTTTAATTGTACCAGAGGAGTTAAAAGGAAAGAGCTGAGCCAAGCGTGTCCCACAGCCAGCTGCTGGCTGAGCTGTGTGGGTCAGGGTGTGAGGAGGCAGGAGCCTATGCAGCTCTCCCAGCATTGGGTGTGAACATTAATGCTGTTTTACATGTGTGCACACAATATTCATCAATAAAGCGTACCTTTGCCAGGAAAAGCTGCATCTATGTGAGGACCCCATGGTGCAACACAGCAAAATCTTCATTGCTTTCTGTCTGGGAAGGCTGGTTTGCTGCACTCCCTGCGATGAAAGAGGCAGGTAGACTGTTTGCTGACCTTCTGTTATTTTGGCCCATTGCAATAATATATATCTAACATGAACAGGATTCTTGAAAACGGACCCCAAGTGTAAGACCTGCAGATCTATAGGTACTGCATGAGAGAAGTGGGTAAAGAAAAGATAGGATTTTCATTTGAAAATTGTCAAAACAACAAAGTAGTTGGTTTGTTGATTTGAGTCTTTGGAGTCTTCTGCTGCCACCACAGCGAATGAAGAGAGGTGTAGACAGAACAGTACACAGCACAGAGGTTTCTGTGAGTTAAAACAAACTTTCACTTTGAGACACTTTCAGACAAGATGGTTTTGACATATGTCTTTGGAAAAAAATAACCCATTGTGACCAGTAAAATCTGAGCAGGTGATGAACGATCTGGTTCTGGCGCAGACCTGCCAGTGAGAGTCCCTCTGCAGGGAGGCGTGCCTCACTGCTGGCCGCAGGGTGCACGCACCAGCCAGGACTTCTTCCGTATCACTGCTGGGAAGAGGCGAGTGTTGATGGGCACGCTGTGCACTGTGTGCCACCTCTGCAAGGGGGTGCTCCTGGCTGCAGTGAGATTAAGAGGGCTGTACCACTATACAGGCACAGAGCACTGGCATGACTCAGGTTTCTGGTCACACAGCCGTCCTGCACAGCCTTCTTCCCAGCGTCCCTCCCCGGCTGCAATCATGACACCTCCCACTCCTGATACCTTCATTTTTTCCCCAAAGACAGGCCTGCCAAGCACCGCTGCCTGCTGCTCATGGTTGTGCCAGGCACTGAGCCAAAGCTCCTGCCTTCAGCCTGGTCGTGGATGAGACCTGGTGAGGCAGCATCAAAGCTAGTCTGGGCTGCAGAACAACCTGGGGTCTGTGAGTCTTGGAAAAACTGCAGCACTATCAGCCCTGGCAGAGCCTGGAGAGCCCTTGAGGGAGAGCAAAAACAACGCAGGAGCTGTTGCACAGACTTTTTTTTTCCTCCCAGTGAATAGTAGAAAGCCCCACCCAAGTTTCACTCCTCACTCCCACTTTATATTAAAAAATAAACAAAAAACCAAACAAAAAACCCCAACATTTGCTACTGTGTGTTGCCCTTGCTGCCATGTGACCATGTCGTTGGTACTTGTTTTTTTATAAGATCAAGTTCATAGATGCTGTGCAACTTGTCAGAGCAATTCTCTACCCTGGCAAGTTACACAAGCTGGGGAGCTTCTCCCTGCCCCAGGGTATCCTACCTATCTGCCTTCTCCCTTCACGCGTGGCTCCTCCTCTCCGTCCTCTTGCAAAGGCATCGGCTGTACTCATGTTTAGGAAAACAGGCAGAATTCGTCTGAGCCGCACCGTGGATCTTGGTGAGAGGCTCCCATGACGAATAGTACTTTCTTCCAGCCTTTGCTCCCCTTGGAAGTATTACTTAAATAAAAGGGAGGGATGAGCCTCCACTCAAAAAAAAAAAAGAAGAAACAGACTGGGCTTGCCAACCTGCAGCATGCACCGTGTTTGCTTTCCGTTTGGAGTCTGCACGGCTCTGCCTGTGCAGATCTGTTTGGTCATGTTGCACGGCTGGACTGGATGGGGCTGTTTGCTTCAGGATTGGTGTTTGTTCCCAGCTGTGAAATGTTAGCTGTGCTGGGGAGACGCTGTGTTGTAATCGGGGCCCCTTCCCTCCTTGGCTGTAGGAGGTCCAGAAGATGAAGGGGGCCATGCAGAGCCTTTGTAGGAAAGTAGGTCTTAGCAAGAGGACACCCTTGTGCTGAAGGAGTAGAAAGAACCATGGCCTCACTTGTGGTAGCTTTGTGTGACCAGCGTCCACTGCAGTGGGCCACGTCCCAGTCTGTTTCTCAGGTCTCAAATGTTCCTGTGAATAACGGGGTGAGACCCTGCTCAGTGGCTGCCTCTGCTACAAGAGAAGGGGCAAGCCTCTGAGGTACCTTCATGATTCTCTGCTGCTACAGTTGGCCTGGGACCAGGCCAGAACCTGATCTCAGATAAGAATTTGTGATTCTGGAGCCCAGGTCTATGGTTCCACAGAGGCATGAATGGGAACCAGTGCTGCACTATTTGTCCTCAGCACCCCAGCAAGGAAGCACAGGAGGTGTGAAATGCCCATGTTTACCTTGGTGGTAATTACTGATTACCACCTCTGTGGCTTATTGAGGTGGAAGAGGAATGATGCAGTGTCAACAGTCCTGATCTCCCGTTTGCCCCACATCTACATGTGCTTCCAAGTGATGCAACACACACCCTTCTGGGATTTGACTTCCATTACAAACAAACTTTTTGTTCACAGTACAAGGTGCTAACCTTTCTTACAGAGCTTAATTGCTGATGCAGTTTTTCGTAGCAGCCTGGAGTAGCCCCTCTGCTCTTTCTCCAGGGCTCACTGCTGTCAACTTGCTGTTGGTGCATGTACCTGCAGACACTGCCACACTATGGAGACAATACATGGTTTTCAAAGTAGGGAGTGGGTGCAACGATCATACAATGATTGTGATCTGTACCTCCCCTGTACAGAAAATGTGTATCTGCCCATCCAAGGCCACTCTGCAGAAAGCAAATGCTTGCCTGGGCCACACGACAAGGGTACAAACTGTTGTTGCACTCACCTGCTGCTGCGTGGCTTTCAGTAGTATGTTAACCTGTGTATTTCTCACTGGAAATAAACATGCTATTTTCCTAAAGGGGGTTTCTGTTGTTTCTGTCAGACATAAAGTCTGGAGGTAACAGTGGACAAAGTGCTTGCTTTTCCTCTTCCTCTGTGTTCCCCCTCTTCTGTACTTTGCCACTCTGTCTTCTCTCTTCATAGAAATATGTGTCTTTGATCATAACACTTTATCATCATCTCTTTCATATAGCCTGGATTTGAATAAGAAGGTCAAAGACTCTAAAACTCATTGCAAACTCCTTGAGTTGCCCCATTCTTTGTAATAAAATACATTTTTTTAAAAAACAAGAAAAACGTGGTGTTAATGCTTTTCTGTTTAAAAAAAAAAAAATAATTAAAAAAAAAATAATCAGGAACTATATTTGGCAAAGCCACATTGCTTTTAGCAGTAGTTCGAACTGTCAGAACCAGCAAATTTCAGGCTTCTTATCTAAGTGCTTAGGTAGAAAATCAGAGAATCATAGAATTGTGTGGGTTGGAAGAGACCTTCAAAGATCTAGTCCATCCCCCCTGCTGTGGGCCGGGACGTCATTCACTGGATCATCCAACCTGACTGAACATTTCCAATGATGGGGCATCCACAACTTCTCTGAGCAACCTGTTCCAGTGTGGGGGTGCCAGTCAGCAAACATCACAAACCCCAAACTTGTCTATTTCTAGCTTGTTTAGTTTTGCTGTATTCTGGCCTTTTTGCTCATGGCCTGTGCAAGGACCCAGTTGCCTCTCTGGGCTCTAGAGCTCTCTCCTTTGGCATATTTGTCTGAAATTCCTTCTTCTCTCCCAAAGATCTCAAGCAGCTCATGTCTGGTTTACTTCTGTGCTTCTGACACAGGTAAGGGTCTTCATGCCCCATTGGTCTCTTTTTGCTGAGCAGGAGCCTGTGATTTTTATAAAATGTTATTCCCATGGTTGGAGAAGGTTCTGTTTTGCCAGATCACAAAACCGTCAGCATGGAGTTGCCAATTATCCTTATGTCCCTGAGGAATTAGCTGGATGGGGTTCAGTTTGTGGTATTCAAGAGTAGTCACTGTCATTCCTTGGTTTTGTCAGATCGGTGTAGCTTGTTGCTTGTTGAAAATTATTTTCTACTTGCAACAACCATCTCTCTTCTCCAAACCATTCTTTTTCTTTAGTTTCCTTACCAGCAGGAAACCCATTTATGATGGCAGCTATGACTATGAACAGACCTTCAGTTTTCCAAATTTCAACTTAAATATTGTCTATTTTTTACATTTCAACAAAAATATATCTAAAATATTGTGAGGAGGTCTGTTATTTTCTGAGAAACTCTATTCAAAAATAATTTTCAGTTCCTCCCTTTTCTCCCTGCCAGTATTCTCTGGCAGGCAGGGTTGTTTTTTTTCTGGCACAGGGGGACACAGAGATGTCCATTTTCTTTTTAGCCTGCAAGGCCTATGGGCTAGGGCTTGCACAGACTTTTAAGCTAGTGAAGGGAGAAGCATCAAAGATGCTCCTCAGTCATTGTCACTATTAACCTGAAGCTGTTATCCAGAGCTGCACATCATGAACCCAACTCTTGGCCTTGCAGGAGGCTTTAGCTGCAGTGAGGGGTGCTGCTTCAGAGACAAGCTTCCAGGCTTTACACAGCAAGTCTGTTGCAATAACTCTGTTGATCAAATAAAATTTCTGTTCACAGTGCAGAGCCAAAAACAGTTTTTGATTGCAGCCTTGAGGGGTATTTCTTGGCTCATGGTTGATGTTTTAAGCAATGTGCAGCTCTACAAGTCATTACCAATGTTTGAAATCTCTTCCTTCTTATTATTATCCTCAGACATGTGGAATGAAGACTATTTACCTTCCCTTCATAGTTCGTTATGATTATTAAGCCATAGGAATGAGGACATGTGCATGAGATTTGGATATAGCAGGCCTGCTCTGGCTGTGTCAACATTATTTCCCGAAGAAGAGAGTATATTCAGAAATACGGCCAATTTTTCCTTTTATCCCTTTCTTCTCCTAACTGTATTTATGTACAAAGATTTCAAGATTTCACAATGCCAGGTTATATATGCAGTGTTTGCTGAAGCAGTGATGTGAAGTTTCTCATTGCCACATTACCAAGACACTTAAACAAGTCCCTTCATTAATAATCTGTTGTCTTATATCTTCAGATTCCAGGGTCTGGTCTCACCTCTGCTTGCTATCTTCCCCCCCTCACTGGATTGAAAGATATTTTAGTTGTCCTGTCGGGCCCTGTGAGCTCCTTTAAAACGGATCCTCAAGGCACCTCTGTGAAGTGAGGAGTGTCCAAGGTCCCAGCATTGATGGGATGGTGCAAAGGCTTGCAGATGTGTCCACACTGCACCCTGCAGCAGCTGTTTCCCGCTGGTATCACCACCTGCTGCTCTGCAGTGCCGTGCAGAGGTGCTAATGAGGGTAGGAAGGGGACTATATTTGTGTTAATGCTGGGTTATACGGCAGCAAAAGAGCAAAGCTTGTTCAGCCAGGCTTTGACCGACCTGGCTAGCTTTGAGGGCAGCTGGGGCTCTGCTGGCCACCTTGGTGCAGTGTAGGTATGTCCTGAAGACTTTCATGGCTTTCTAGCTACGTGGTTGGGCCCTATTTTCTTAATAGACTCGTTTACTTGAGACTTTGACACATGGTGACATTCAGGTTCCTCCATGCAAAAATCTCTTTGGAAAACGCAAGTTACTGTTATAAATCCCTGGAGGCAGTGGGAGGTTTTATTGTAACATCAGAGGTGTGCAAGTATTAGTCCATTTAGCATCTTTTGCAGAGGATGGGGAGATTGCAGTGGTGAAGATGTTGCTGCTGATGGCAGTAAGAACAGGGAGCTCAAGCTGCTCAAGCTCAGAGTGCAGAGGCTGAACTGTCCTCCCCTTCCCAGATCCTTTTGAATTTAGGCTTGGCAGGTCACTGTGGAGGAATGTAGCCACCTGATACATTTGCTTTCTAGATGGAGAGTACTGAAATTTCTTAGACTAGTTATCTGTCTCATTTCATATGCACTACATCCACCTTTAAATATAAATGAGATGTCTGCATAGCCCATGTGCACTTTCATGACATATAGTTTTTCTGCTGAAAAGCAAGATTTTGCCTACTCTGAAGAATGTGGGTTTTTGCTGGACACATCAATTTGCACCTTCTCCCCATTGTATATATCCTTTATCCTCTGCTTCCAGGTCACTGTGACACTACATTGAAGTCTGCAGGAGCAGGGACTGTCTCATGACTTGTTCATATAGCACCTAGAAAAATGAGGTTTCAATCTAAATACACATCCCTAGTGCATAATATGCAATAAATTGGCATAATGAAAATGGATAAACTGGGAAGGCAGCTCATTGTGGAAATAGTACCTAATATGGGAATAATTCCTAACTCCTCAGGGTTCCAGTGCTCCTTTCTGCTTTGCTCTGAGCATTCAAAAGCATTCTTACCACAAGATGGTTTCTGTTAGGAATGATGACATCTGCTTCATTAAATTTCAAAAATATCTCAGTGGCAGCCCTACTGGGCAAGAGTCAAGAACTTTTCTTTTCCATGTTTTCTGGTGCTTAAACAATGTTGTTTGTTGGTGGCTATTGAGTTTTCAGTTAATACGTTTAACGTCACATTGCTGATGGCAAATATAATTTAACTCTTCAATCCAAAAGCCTTATCAATACAAATCTATTGTTATATCCTAGTTATGCTACACTAGCAAAAGAGAGAGCCACATTAATTAATAATTCTATAGATGCATGGATGACTTTTATTAATAACATTTTGTCATAAGGATTCTACTAACTTTGTTAATGTCACTGCTGCAGTCCCCAAGAGCCAATACTTATAACCAGGATCATGCTGCATTGGACTCTGAACAAAGAACAAAACACACATGCTCCAAAGGAGTTGTCTGTAAGAAATAATGGATGGATATGGGCAGGTTTGTGGCACCAGGAGCAGGTAGAGCCAAATGTAATGTATAGTGCTTACTTTGGCATTTTCCTAGTAGCATTGCATTCTGACCTACCCACTGCTTTAAAGAACAATACCCAAGATCTTCTCCATAGGTAGGTCAGGACTGAGTGGTCTTTCAAGCCATAGCAGATGTTCAGATAGCAGTAAGACCATGTAAAGCTGTGTGGACATATAAAACATTGTCAGTTCCCAGTACTGACTGGGTACTCCTCCAGCTCCAAGGCATGCATGCAACCCAACACTTGTAGCAGCTCCCTCCAGCCCTCCTGCCAGTCTCCCTGCCAGCTGAAAATGTGGTACATGTGGGTGGGCTTTCTAATTGCAGCACTTTCCAGTGAGGTGCAGTATTTGGTGCTAGTGCAGCCCTGCGGGAACTGTGGCTGCTCCGTGTCATCCTTCCCTGATGCCATCTTTGCCATCCCTTTTGTCTCCGTTCAGTCTGTTTTAATTAGGACCGTCATAGCTACAACAATACTGCTGCTGCAAAGAGCTCCCTGCAACGACTGGCCCTGTCAGTGTACCTGGGACAGTGAGGAGAGGTTGTGAGGCTGCTGTTTGCCAGGTGAGGAGAACAAATGCAGCTGCCAGGATCAAGTCATTGTAGGATGAATATAGTTTGGAGTGAGAAGGCTAGCACAGGCAACCAGGCTGCCAGCATGCTCTTGGGTGGAGAGAAGCCCTGAGGCAACACTTTTGTGCCATGTCTTCACTTGGAGGTTTGAATCTGCACTTGAGGGCATCTCAGAGCTGTGGAAGGCATTGAGGGCAGTATTGGGGCTGTGTATGCTTGTGCTGTCAATTCAATATGGAATTCGGAAAGCAAAAGTAAAGCTTTTGGTCAAGGAAAAAGCACTTAGTGGGGAAGTGCTTAAAACTGGAGAGAACAGACAGAACAAGTAACCCAGATGCATCCAACCGGAGGAAACAAGTTGTGTATAAACAGTCTCTAAAACTGTTTACAAAGTCCAAAAGAAAGAGAAAATACAAAAGATTGTTTTTCTGCTTGAAAGCAGAGGACACAGACGCTAGTTCTTTGTCCCTTCCAGCATTGTTGGGCAGTTTGCTGGTGGTGGTGACATGGTCTATGCCTGTGGTGCTTTGGGGTGTGGGGCTCCCCATGTTATACAAATACTTCCATTAGTGATCTAGCCATTTTTGCAGTCTCTGCCAGATGCATCAGGAGAAGCATAACCAAGCACAGGCACCCACTCATTTGACTTCTTTCTTATCTGCTCTTTTCCCTGTATCAAGAGCACCAAATCCTTCACTGCCCTGGAGCAATCAGTTGTTAACAACAACCTTGCTGCTGCCAGGGTGCTTCTCAAGCCATTGCAGTCAAGGATATTTCTGAGAAAGACAAAAAACAAATTCAGTTTTCAGCTGCTGAAAACCCTTTGTTTTTATTTTTACCCAGTACCCACCCCGGGCAGCACTGCAGAGGGATGGCTTGTCAGAAGCTCTAGCCAGTGCTGCCATGCTGAGTTTACTCTGCACATAGGTCCCCTTTTCTCAAGAGAGGGGAACGTGGCAGGAGACATCCAGAGGATGCAAGGGACTAGCAAACACTACAAAGTTTGGGGCACAGAGTTGCTCATCCTTGGCTAGAGAGAGCAATTGCTTCAGACAGCCAGAGGATGCTTCATGTTCTCTCTGTTAGCAGAAAAGGAGCCTGCTGAAGTGCCTGTGGAGTGGTGTGCATGGGTGGAAGCAGTAATAAAGTCACTACAGCCAGGATCCTCAAGTGAACAGAAGCTGCTGCAAGAAGGCATGGTCTGGGTTCATTTACGACAAGCAGAAATCCCTGCAGTGATTGCCTCCTGCCCTGGTATATCTCTTCTTCTACCATTTATGTCTGAGTGAAGCAACTGGACTGTCAGCACTCATGTCTAGACCATGTCCACAGGACCAGGAGCCACATTTCCTAGGTGGAGGGTGGGCTGGAGGAGAGCACAACATGCTGTTGCTGGCTGTGGGAGGGGGGGCAAAATGGAGGAGGGGCTCAGCTTTCCTAACCTTTACTGTTAGTTTCTTAGAAGCCACCAGCTTATCAAACCAGCAGATGATACCTTGCTTGCTTTTTTTCCTCCTCTATGCATGGATAATGACACCCATTTTAAATTACTCTCCTTAGAAAGGAAGGGGAGTATGCAAAAAGAAAACCATGGTGGAAGAGCAGGTGAAGCATGCAGCACTCAACAGAGCTGCTTTGCCTTTCCTTGTTGCCTCCAACTCACTAGAACCAGCCTCAGCTTTGGTTTCCCAGGTTTCAAAGGCAGATTTTTTGAGCTCCCTGGTTTCCCAAGGCAGGTGTAGGGCCAGTGGAGTTTTCATACTTCTCGCTTGTGTCCCAGCATCTTCCTGTGGAGCTCAGAGACACTGTTTTGGGGATCCTATGACATACCTTGCAAGGAGTCCATAATTAGGATGGGATGGGTGGTTGTCTCCACCTCTGATAGCACATTCCATCCTACAGGAGGAACAGAAGATATTGGAGAATATTTGTGCCATAGGACAATGTAGTAATGCAACTGTCAGGGGTCCTTTGCTTGACTGTGCTGCTTTTTGCCCAGCTTGTCCACTTTTACAATATGGTCCTCACAGTCAGTTCTCCCCTTGAGGTTAAGAGATCCTCTTGCTCTAGGTAGAAGCATGGGACTTCACCTTGTTCATGTGCACGTCTCTTGTGTAACCACGTTTATCTTTGGAGCCCAAACTGACCTGATGGAGTTCAAAAATTTGTCACCATGGCCCCACGCAAGATGTGGAACTGGCCTGAGAACTGGTACTGCCCCAGATGTGAGGGACTGTCCAGTCTTGCTTTCTGTCCCTGGGCGACTGAGAGCTTGCATCTGCCAAAGAGATGGTGGATCACAATTGAGAAAAATCCTGTGCTTGCTTTTAATTTTTGTGAAGCCAGATGCTTGAGACAATTTGTTGTTACCAGAGCTTTCTGTAGCAGACCATGACTGAAGGCATGAGCAGAAGAAAGAAGGTTTCCAAACCATCTTTCTGCACTTTTTCAGGATTTTAAGACTGCAGGACCATATCCTTATCTAGTATAAAAGGACACAGATCCACAGAGCTGAACAGCATTCATCTCCTTCACTACAAAAAGCACAGAAACACAGAAATGTTGGTTGGAACAGTCCTCAAAAGGCCCAAGGTCATCCAGGCTCCTGCTTAACACAGGACTACTGCACTAGGTCAGGTCAGCATTGGCGTTGTCTAGCCAAGTCTTGAAAGCCTCCAAAGATGGAGAGTCCCGCTCTCTGAGAGATGTTTTCCCTAAAGTCCATTCTCATCTCCCAAGCACCAGCCTGGGCTTGTTTTTCCATTTGCCACTCACAGAAGGCATTGGGCTCTGTCAGTCATGTAACTCTCATCGAGAGAGATGTGATTTCCAACAGACTCCTGTTAGATCACCCTCCATCTTCTCATCTCTGGGCTGAACCCATCTAGCTCCCTCAACCTGTGCTCATAGATTGTCTACTCTGCCCTAACCATCTCAGTATCCCTCTTGCTGGGCATCCTTGCACTGAGCAGTCCAAAGCAACATGGTGTGTCACTGATGGCCTCCAAGGAATAAGAGATTCCCTTGCCCTGCTGGCTGTGTGCTTCCTTCTGCAGCCCAACAGGCACTTTGTCCCATTGGCGATGCCAGCACATGCCGGGCTCGAACAAGGTGTGACCCGTAATTTGTAGCAGTGTGAATAGTAGCAGAGGTTTTATTCATTGCACTGGAGATAGTACAATGAGCAAGCAGTTTCAAAATCCAATTTCATAGACACAGAGATTACATTAATCTCTTTTAATAGCTAAACAATTAAGTTTTCAAGATAGGACAAAACACGGGATATTCTTGACAAAACTGGTGCTTCAACGCTGCCTACATCAGATTTAAAATCCTAACTCCTAAGCTTCTAACGATAGAACCGATTGTATCTTTTCAGACAGTAGCACTCCAAAACTTGTGTTTAATCTCCTCTTTTTATAACACTCTAGCTGTCCGGGCTTGCCTGTTGGGAAGCAAATGTAGATTGTCTTTGCCTACAAATACCATATGAGGAAACTCACTCAGCCCTCACCAACTGATCTCGTGGGCCTGTGGAATGATAAAAGCTCAAGTTATCAAATTATCTGTAAACTGTCTTCTGATTTCTAGCTGGAGCACCTCCCTGAATCTGGACTCTTTGATTTAAGGTGGCTGCTTTCTTTCACCATGTCTCAACAGGCAGAAAAGGGCTTTGATTCCTGTTGGCTCAGTTGCATTAGCACAACACAACTGAAAAGCCCTCTTCACTTCCAGAAATGCAGACCTGAATGCAGAGCTACATTAGAATCTTCTGTCCGTGTAGTAAGTACCTTGTAATATGCAGAGATGTTTCCATACCGCCAAAAATATCGGTGTAAAAGTGCTTTTCTTGTTGATGCTGTTCTGCTTGGAGAACCAAAATAAGCTCTCCTGGGGAAGCCACTATTTATTCAGCTAGACTGCATGTTTTCAGGGAATTTGTAGGTTTTGTGGTCTAGGCATATCCATTTTGGGCAGTGTTTGTGTTGTGATTTAGGGCTCTGACAAATGAGCTCTAGCAAACGATGGTGAGGTGACTGAGAGGTGATCCACCCAGCTGTTCATTACTGCTCTGCTGTTGAAGATTACTGTCCCTGCAGCAGAGCTGGCAGAAGACAGCATATGTCCGGGGCAGAGCTGCTCCAAATGACATTTGAGTTGAAATCTCTGAAGAGGTGAAATTACACTAGACAGAAGACTGTGAACTAGAGATACTGAGAAGTTGTCCATAATTCTTTATGTCCATCAAGACCAGCACTGCTGCCGTGCCTCATGTCCTTACAGCTTCTGCCATATGTTTCTGTTCCCTCTTTGCACCAGAACTGGCAGTCGTCTGATCCTAATAGATGATTCAGGGACTTCAACCAGACAAATGATCTCCTCATCCACCTAGAAAGAGTGTAGGGGACTAAAACACCACCAACTTCTGTCAGCTTAATCATGATTCCTCTCTCTTGGGCAATGGTAGAAGTGTCCTCGTGTCTCAGCTCCATTCCTTTGGTAGCAGAGTGGTATCAAGCAACAGCAGGTGACAGTGTCTTCATCTGCTCATCTGTTTTCCAACCAAATGGTAATCTGAGGCCAGAGACTCCCCCAGTGCTCCTGTATGTCCCACTAGCAAGCCTCTGCTGCCAGGGAAGTTACCCCATACCCTTCAGCTGTAATCTCTCTTCTGCTGTAGGAGTAACCTGCTGTGGCAGGTGCCATGGCTGTCAGAAGTGGAGCTGCCATTAGTGGTTCTATCCTTCCTCTCCCAGCTTGGAGGGTGGCTATACAGAGACTGCCCTTGCACCCTGGTGCCGCAGCACGCAGGAGCGACTGCAGGAGCACATCAGGAATGACTCTGATATGAGCAGTATCACCAGGCTAAAATGCACAAGAGTTTTCCTCTCCCTGGCCTGTTACTAACACGGAAAATATCAGTGGGAAGAAGACTGGGCCTTAAATACACGATAAGCCTTTCCTCACCCATTACCACCTAACTGATAAACTCCAGGCTATCTTGTTTATGTTTATGAGTGTTTAATATGTCTTAGCATTTGCGTTTGCCTTGAAGGTAGAGGCAGCTATGTGCTGTAGTGTGCTAAATATCTGTGCCATAAGTACAAACAGATGTTTGAAGATCTCCTTTGAAGCAAATCTTTACCCTCTAGAGTCTCTCCCAAGACTCCTTAGGTATAGTATACATTACTGTATTCAGCACAGAGCCTTGAAGGGCAGGGGGAGAGGAAATACATAGGAATAGTCAATAGTGGAGCAGGAACACATACTGACATCTCTACTGCATAAATCCTTCGCAGCAGCACTTTGGATATAAAAATATTCATAATCCATTTGCAGAGCCTCATTGCTATAAAGCAGTCTCTGCTGAGTGCAGGCCTTTTAGGCTCACTAGCCTAAGGACAGACTTATTAGCCAGATTCTTGTCACCCTCAAGAGCTATCACCTGCAACTTAAATAATCATCCTAATATCAAAAATCTCAGTCAGTAGATTTGGTAAAACCTGAGTGGCATGCATGGATGGCTCTTGCTCACATGTGTGGCTTCTGTCAGCTGCTCACAGGGATGGAAGGGTTTCACAGGTCAGACACAAGTGGCATTAAGTAATTTGACCCTCAGTCAAAAACTCCATTCAGAGTCAAAACCTGCAAGATACCCCATGATACTGTATGCCACATGCAAAGTAACAGGGAAGGTTAAACAGCCTCTGCCTCAGGCAGCTCCCAGTTTATGTAAAGATGCAACAAGAAAGCCTGAGAGGGCAAAGGTAAGATGGTAGTGGTGAAACCAGCCAGGATTCTGCAGTGATTGCTGTGTGGGAGGTTGCAGCCAGGACTGTGGTATGGCTTGGGTTTTGTTTCTTCTTTTCTCACGTTTTGGGTGTGTCTGGAAGTTCAGGTACTAGCTTGGGACTTAGATGATCTACATCCAGGCTTCTGCCTTGCCAGTGACCCCCTTGGGTAAGCTGCTCCTATCCACTCTGCCTTTTGCCCCTCATTCTGCAAGGGAGAACAGCATTTCCATACCCCTGAGGCATATGAGAGTAATACTTCAAAGCCTATGAGGCATTCAGGTATGGTATGAGAGAGAGTCATATCATCAGGCCTTGAAGAGATTCACTCTGCATTACCTTTTGACTGTTCTCCTTGGACAGAAAAGGGGATCCTTCAGAGTGCTTAGAGTAGCTGACTTTCAAATGCAAAGCAGTGTTTGACCTGAGCTACCCAGGCAACTGATGTTCTGCTGTAAATGTCTCTAACTCACTCTGCAGAATGCTTTCCCTTCATTCTGCTTCATTTCACCTCTCTCATATTTCTTTCTTAAAACATTAAAACTATTCATATCTATTTTTATATCATTCATTTTCTTTTCCGAGTAACCACTGTTTCGTCTTGCCTAATTCCACTTCATCGCTGGGATACCTGCTGGGATCATGCAGGCACATAAATCCCAGGATTTACAGACCCTTTGCTGCTAGGAGTGGCTGTTAGACTGACTCAGCTGAAACATGCAACTGCATCTTCCAGCTGTTGGGGCCAGCCATTTTATCATCCAGTGCTCCTAGGGATGAAGTTTGGGACAATGAAAGAGTCTAGTAAGGACTGCAGCAATGATTACAAAACTGTCTTAGGAGCCTTGCAGCTGCTTGCTGTATCCCCCTTTACTAACCATCCCCCCCCGCAAAGTGGCCTGAGTGGGAGAAAAGACGCCGTTTTGCGGGACAGCTGACTGCTGTGCCTTCCTGTGAGGAATACACTGCTTACATCGATGCTGTAGGTAGCAAATCTTGCCAAAGGTGCTAGAGCCTGCAAGTCATTTACAGCAGATTTCCTTGAAGTAGCGGTGAAATCCATGGTGGTTTTGTTTGACAGCTGCAACCCCAGTGGAAAGAAAACAGTGCGACGCTTGCCTTGTGTTTGCAGCTGAAATCTTAACAAGGACAGAAAAGAAGATGCACCTCTACTTTTTTTTTTTTATCTTCTGCAGGTACAAACAGTGTTTTTCTGGTGTAAACTGAGAGGCATAGGGCTCTGTGGGAGTGATCTGCTTCTAGGAATTCTTTTCACATGAGTGGCTCACCGAGACAGGATGGGAAAAAAAGAAACAGGCTGAAACCTTCGAATAACTGAAAGACTGAAACAGCCCAGCGAATGAGTCCTCACATCTCCTGCCTCCCCAGGAGAATGGAAACCTTTCCAAGGGAGCTGATAAATCTACCAACAGTGTTTTGTGGTTGGTTTTTTTTTTTTAAAGAAAAGACAAGTTACGCTAGGAAGTATCGCATGTCCAATTTTAAGTCAAAACAAATAAATAATCTTGGGTTTTGCCTTTAATTTCCTGTCCAGTGCCAGTTTTCCTGGGCCCAAAATGAGTATTTTGAGAAATGCTCTGAGAATTTTGGGGCCAGGAAGGCAGCTCCCTGGCCCCCTCACCTCCATGGCAGCTGATGAAATGCAGCTTCAGGAGCCAACGAGCCTGCGTCCCAACAGGTTGGCTCTTCATTTCTGCCCTTATCGTCTGCTCTCGGCGCAGGGTTCCCTGCTCACTCTTGTCTTTCAAGGAGGGACTGTTTCTAGTTCCCTTTCAGAAGCGGCAATTTTTCAAATTGTCCTTGTTTGAAAGCAAATACTGTGTTCAGCAGCCGTGCAAACAGAGGGCTCAGAGCTCTCTGGTGTCTGGTGTGCTGATGTGATGAGGCTGGGCCATGAGTCCAGCAAGTTTTGCTCATTTCTATACCATATAATGGTATAGAAAGCATGTACGGTCCTTTTCCTTTAACCTAGAGCTTCCTCCACAACCCTGCCAGTAATTTTATCCTGCTTTGATAAACCATCACGCAGGCATGATACGGAACTGTAATCCTAATGACCCGTGTTAATTAAAAATCAACTGACACTTTCTCAGGAGAAAGTTCTTTAGTTCCAGTGTTTTCCTAAGATAATTATCCCAAGCCAGCCTGTTAGCCTCCCTTGTAGTTCCATTTATTGTTCACTAGTTCTGAACTCCTGCATGCCGTTGCACTGCATTATTTTTTTTGTTATGTTCCACCCTGTCATTTAAAAATAGGCTGCCTCTTTGTTTAAATGTACAGCAAAAGCTTTAAAGTCTTGAGGAGAGAGGTGCTGTATCTTTACTGTGATGATGTACAGTCTGCTGGTTCAATTTCACTGCCTTGGAGCACCAAATTGAGAACAGTTTTGACTCTTCGTCTCCCCTGGCTTCTAAAATTGCAAGAGATAAACAGGAAAAAGGGGAGACACTTTCTGTTTGATATTGTTTGACTCTGATATTAATAACTTCCTGTTTTGTTGTAAGCCTTCTGACAAGGGCAGTGTCTCCATGAGCGTTGGCATTTCAGCCTGAACTTGGGCAACTCCATGACCAGCGTGTTCCTGGGCTCTGGGGTATACAAATCCCAGTTTTCTGCTTACCTTCAGGCCAAATTTTTAGAATTGGAAGTCAAATTGCTAAAAATCAGGTGCCTAAAACCACAGCTGCCAAAATAAAAATGACCTGACTGTCACAACGGTTGAACACCTGCAGGCTGTGTAAGTATCATGGGACTTGAGAGGGCAGAATCTATACAAATCACACTAATTTTATATAGGAACTCAAGTAAGGATCCTAATTTGAAATTATGGACTTCATTGCTGAGGATGAGCTCAGTAGCTAGAAACAGAAAAGAGGATCTGGAAAAATACGGAGAAAGGTGCATTTGTGTAATATCACTTATGCAAGATGCTTGTGAAATGTGGTACATGTTGCATTGCATAATTTTTCGCATAAACTTAAATCAGTAAGACTCTTTTCCAGCTATCCAAATAACTTTCCCTGTGAACTGAACTATTTCCTCTGGATAAATACACTGGTTTGCTACCAGCTGGAGAGGTGGAGTGCCTCCTGAATACCTAATGCCTGTGTACTGCCTATGGCTGCTGCCCTGCGTAACCAGGAACCATCTCCTGATCATGGTGTGTGACAGGACAGCTTGGACTTAGCAGTTCTATGAGATTTAAAAATCAAATCAGCTAATCAAGATTTAAAACAGCACTGGATTGAAAGACTAGCAAGCAGTCTAGCCATGAGTTAATTCATTAGCTGCAGTAAATATCACTAGAAGAGCTTGTCAAAAGGAAATGTGAAGTAGCTGAAATGTCCTTAAAGTGAATGTCGAAGGCCTTTGCAGCTGTCATACAGTGGGCTGGGAGATTCCAGGCTTTAGAGAGAAGACAGGGGTAAAAGAAATAAAAATTTGAGTACAGAGGATAAAGTACCAGTTCCCACTGAGTGATTATAAAGGAAGCAGTCTTCCCACTATGGGGACCCAATTAGAGACTGAACCTCACAACTGTCTGATGTCTCCTCCAGGACACTGAGAAAGCCAAACTAACTAAAGCAGTCTGTTCAGACTGGTAGCGTTAGGGGGCTCTGTGGCTTCAGGGGCACACTGAAATGCCAGGTTTACAGAACTCTGGTCATTTCCAGTGTTCTAGAATCCTGTGTTCTGTTCAGCACTCACTGAGGACCGGGGGAGCAACTTCATTTTCTTGCCAGGCCAGCACAGCATCATCCTGGTCCTACAGAAGGCAACAATGGACTCCTGCTGCTGTGTACCCAAGCCTCCTGGAGGAAAGGCACCAGGACCCATTTTACCAGGAAAAATATAAGTGTTAGTTGTCAACATTAACAAGGAGAATTTCACATTTCTATGACTGATCTCATCAATCACTGCTTTTGTTGGTCTCTGAAACATGTAAATCAGATGTGGGTCCTCCAGCCTTCCTGAAGACGCCAGTACTGTCAGTCAGTGGTGGCATGCATTGGTTTGCTGAAGTCTTGGCACAGGGCTCAGCTCTCACCTCACTCCAGCTATTGCCTGTCTGAGACAGTCACCCTTCTCTCCCTCCTTTTGGAAATGTGGCCGTAGTTTGAGGCTAACCTTTGGCAGCAATGCCTATTCCTGCTCTAGCTGCTCCCTCCTGCCTCTGAGCTGCAGTGCATCACCTCTTCATCTGCATGCTGAGCAGCAAACTCCCTGAGTTAGGTTTTCTCTTTGGTGTTTTTTTCTAAGCAGCAACAAGTTTTTACTGTATTTTGTTTCAGTTCTGAGCTCTGGTCCTCAGCACTCTCCTCCTAGTGCCAGGAAGGGCTGCGCCAGCAGGAGCCACGCTCTGGGGTGAGTGAGCAGTGAGGTCAGCAGGAAGGAACTATTTTAGCTGGTATTGCTATTAAAGGCACTTTTTATGTAACCCTGTCCCTGCAGAGAGGTTCTGTGCAGGTGAGGCTTTGGGGGGGCGTGGGGATCTCTTCCAGTGTCGCTACTACTAGCAGCCACGTTTTTCTGTAGAAGGATTTTCCTGGCACAGGGAGGACTGTGCCTTCTGAGACCTCTTGGGGAGCTCAGCGCTCCCCGGAAGAGCGGGGATGACTGCTTGGGATGGGTAGATGCATCGTGTATTAGGGGGCAGTGGTTTATGAGTCTCCTCTGGAGCTGGGAGGAGGTAAGTGACCTGCCCAGAGAGGGCTCAGCACTGCTGACATCAGACAAGGACATTTTCATAACCAGGATAAATAAACAGATACCTTTTTTGTTCTAGGGAGATAATTTCTTCTGTGCTACTAGTCCGAGACCATTTGCATGGCTTAGCCTTTCCTTTTGCTATATGCAACCAGCTTTAACCACTTCATTTGAGGCTGTTATTCATTTGGGGCCAATATAAAACATTTGTGGCATTTCTTTTCCATTTTTCTGGCCCTTACATGTTGCTAATGTCTCCACTTCTATATATATGTTTTCTTCTCTAACATTTCAGTTCTCTTCTCTTGTAATATTTTAAAACCTTAATTGCCCGATGCTGCAGATGGAGGGTATTAGTTACCTTCCATCGCCACTCTGGCCATAATGACTTCCTTTGCTTGACAAGTTGATTACTTTGTCAAGGTGAATGTTAAGTCTGTCTGGAGTATCTCTGTGTGTCTTGTGCCAGATTGCTATTGCAAGCGGGTTTCTTATCAGACATGCTGTTTCTCCAGACACAGAATACCAGGAGTAAAATTGGGATTTTGAGGGCGTTTTTTCCCACTTCCCTACTGACATTGATGTTGCTTCAGTTTATACCAATAGGATTTAGATGGCTGTATCTCTAAATGTGACAAGCTAATACATGGCAAGCAAACTCAACTGATGAAATTCCATTGATAAAGAAAATTCCCATTCTGGCAACCACCCAGCAAAGACCACAAGTCGAGATTAGGAGTTAATAATAACTGCACCAAGTTTGTCAAAGGTGGTGGAGATGTCACTAACAGACACCTCCATGGAGCCAAAGATCACCGCATCAGCACGTCCAAAAGGGCAGTGTCCTGGGGGAGTGGTGGGGCTGATGGGCTCCCCAAATTGCCAGTTATGGGCAGTACGTACCAGAAAATGGCTTACCACTCCTTAGGCTCATTAAGGTGGGAAAGAAACTTCCTCTTCATTGTGTAGTAGGATATCACAGGGGTTGGAGCCTCAGATCTTGCCATCAACCTGTAAGCCCATAGCTCCCCTTCACAGATCCAATGCACAGCATGGGATGTGCTTGTCTCTGCTCGCTGAAGTGACTATAGACAGCACCAAACCTTGCCTCCTTGTGCCATGCATATGCTGCCCAGGCCTCCAGAGACCTTCAAATGATCATATTCTGCCTGACCCCTAAAAGAGGGTAGACAGTATTTACAGCATGGAAACTGTATCATCAACAGTGATTTCAGATTGTCTGGTAGATATATTTGAGGCAAAACAGCAAAACCCAAATAAAATAAATGCATTTCATAGCAGATCTTTAGGGAGAGCAGGCCACATTGCTTGTGAGCTGAAAGCCAGATCAAGAGGGCTGGATCTTCCACAGAGAAATTGCTGTCATTGGCCCCCAAATGTCATTGTGAAGGTAAGAAAACCATCCAAATATATCTTAATATTTCCTAGTTGATACGTTATAAGGAAGTGGCATCCAGATCGCTACAGGTATTAGAATTTGGGAAACAACACTAAGCAACACAAAGAACAAAAAACAGTGGGTGCTTTCTGAGAAGACAGAGAAACTGAGTCCCATGCCACTGACTGCTTCAGGAGCATAAGTCCTAACAGCTACAGCAGCCAAATGGCACCTGGGACCAGAGTGTGAACAACTCTTTTGTAATATTAGTGAATGTCTCAACTTCTTGAGCTCTTTGCAGAAGATAAAAGGTTGGCCTGTGTTATTACCTGGTGGTACGGGAACATTCATTTCTCTAACCACGTGTGGTCGTATCTGACCGTCTTGGATATCTGAGCAGGCAGATCAAAGGAAAGGTGTCCCTTCCAACCCCTACCTCTCTGTGACTCTGTGACTCGGTTTACAAAGGGACCTATTTCCAGTAAGTGTGAATTTCATTAATTTTAGGAATTGATTTTTCCTGGCATATTGTAACAGAAATAATAAAATAAACAAAAGCATAGTACACTTGTAAGGTGAACCTTGGGACCATATTGTCGACAGCCAAACCAGCTCTGGGTGCAGTGTGAGCACTGAGGGCAGATGTTGAGCCACTCTGGTCCTGGGGTTGCTTTCCTCACAGGATCCCATAGTGAGACCTTAGTGAAGAGCAGAGATAGAGCATTTCTCGTGTCATACCATACATGACAAGGCAAGGATGTGTTGCGACACCTCTATATTGACCTATGTCAGATCAGCTCCATGCAAGAATGGAAAAGCAACATGCATCCATCTCCTTTTTCTTTTTTTTTTTTTTTTGTCCTGGTGTTTTTGGGAAGGAGCAAAAGCTCCTTTTACTGTCTGAGTTTGTGACATTCCTGCTCCCCCTGGGTGGAAGGGAAAGGGACCTCTTCTCTCTCTCTGCCTACAAGGGAAGCACTGACTATTGGTGTGAGTGATGGGTGAGAAGCTCTCTCAGGGGAGACCTTGTTCTCCCCAGGGACCTGCACCCCAGTCAGTCCCTGTCCTGGGCTAGTGTGTTGGGACCCCCATGCCTGTCCCCTCCAGGGCTGCCCCCTCTCCTCTAGCTCCAAGCCCTGGCACTTTCTGACCCAGGGGGTCTAATGGAGCAAGGGTCTCCATCAGGGGTATCTCCTTGCAGGAGATGAAGCAGACGTCTCCCCCACAGGGGCTGCAGGCAGGAGCAGTCACGCGCTTCCCTTTGCAGCCAGCAGCACTCTGCTTTTTCCTGTCATTTATTACCTGACGACTGTTTTCGTGTGTTTCCCTCCAGGCCAGGAGCCAGGAGGGCTGGTGCTTGGGACACCTCCTCCTGGTGCGCTGCCAAGGATGGCGGCAGTGTCCTCCTGCCAAGGGCACTGGCCCTCGGCCCCGGGCACACAGCATCCGCCCCTGCTGCTCGCCCAACCCGACCAGGCCCTCAAGACCTACTTTTGCTGGGAGAGGCAAGGTAACCTCACCACTGAAAATAGCTGGGATGGCAGCCAATGGAGATTAATTGCATCATTAATGTCCCCAGTTTATTCATAGGCTTAAAAATGCCTCAGACCTGCAAACTGAGCAGAGTTGCTCTGTGTGACGCAGAGACTCCCAGGTCTCCTACTTCTGCCTTTCGCCTTTCTGCTGTCTTATCCTGATCACTGTGACTGTAACTCTGGAGCAGGGACTGTCTCTGACTGTAAACCTGCTTTGTAAACCTTCCTAACTAGGGGGACACACACTGATATGTTTTTTTCCATGAATGCTGTATTTGTCTGGTCTCCTTTCTCCACCCAACTCTTTCTGTGCCTGCTGTGTCCTGTGGCCCCTCTTTGGGAAAATTCTCTTTTTGATGTTTTCCTGAGGCACAAGCTGAGCAGTCGTCACTGGAATTAGTGATTTTCCACCTTGGCTTTTAAACTATGAACTCTGTGGGAGGAAGACTGGGAATCTCATAACTGTGGAGAGCACCTAGGACATGTGGGGCCCTAGTGAGACATGCAGATGTAATAAATGACTGTGGAGGTCTTCCAAGAGGACCCAGCAGAGCCAGCCCAGCTCCCAGGTCCTCCAGGAATCTTGTGGGACTGGAAAAAAAAAGAAAAAAAAAACATCCTGAGTGCATTGGCCCCAGAAGAGGAGATTTCGGCACGTGACCTGAGGCCACACCGCCTGGCCTGTTTCCCAGCGCTCGGTGAAAGGTAAGTGAGAAAGGAAGCTTGCTGTCAGCAGGCACAAATCCAAGGGATCAGCTGTGCGACTGGAGATGTCTCCATGGGTGGGAGACAACAGTAAAAATGCCAGTAGGGAGCCCTCCCACCCAGAAACATTGATAACCAGCTTGGCAGGTCATGGAGGTGAGGTTGCTGCAGAGGGAAACCACCCTTCACTTTGCTGTCAGATTTTGTTGTATCAGTCTGAGATAAATTCCTGTGTCAGTCTCTCCTTGGTCCTCTGTCTTCTAGGGGCTGAAATAAAAATTTGGCAGAGAATCACTCAAACCACTGTTGTAATTTTTTTTCTCTGTGCAACAAGACTACATCAGGGCAGAGTAAAGGAGCCCAAAGTGCTAGAAGGAGGATTTCTCTGCAATGGCCACTACAGTGAAACCACAACCCTGGGATCTCCTCACCCTCCCAACATCTTTCCCCATCCCCTCTTTCTCACTTGGGTTCTAGACTCTGGGTCCCCTCCATCCCCTCCTGGCCAGGACCCAGCTCTCTGCTGCAACGGGGAGGACAGTGCCTGCTCAGCACTTCACTTTTCATGTCTGTTAAGTGGGACCATGACACTTCACTGGCTTTATGTAGTCTTTTGAAGGACAAAAGCATAAGTGCAATTATTCAGTCATCCAAAGATCATAACTGGGAGAGTTTATTTCCATGTCTGATATATGTGAGATCCTGTATAATTTAAAAGGCTTCAAGGAAAAGGCAGGTCATGTGCAGCATCTGAGATAAAGGGAGAAAAAGGTCATGTTTTAATGGTACTCTACTTATCCTAGGGAAGAGACACCTCTTATATAGTTGTTTCTCATCTGAATTCCTGAACATCTAACCAGAAAAGTCAGCACAACTTTCTAGACTGATGTCAGACTAGAGGAGTGAGTCTTGTGACAGAGTCCATCTACATCTTAAACTGATTGCCTGCTTTGCAAAGTGAATATAGAAGGTGGAAGATTTTTTTCTATAAGATGGCTAAGCTGCATTTCAGCTGCAGGACAGCTATCTCCTGGACCTCAGTGCTGCACATTGTCTGTGGAATTACTCGGCCCAATACAGAAAGCAAAAGCAGGGATTTTTTTTCCTGTTTCACTAGGCTACACCCAGTTGTAACATATTTAAATCTTTTTTCTTAGCTGCCAACACTGGGTGGCACTAAGTAACTCCTTCTGACATTTTACAAAAATGACTCTAAAAACTTGGATCACACTGACTTGGCTCCACTCCATCCTGACAGCAAATGATTTTGTTTGAGAAACTTTTGATCATATGGTTATTGCAGTAGAAATATCTGACTTGTATGGCACATTTTGTACTTCCTTGTTTAGGAAGCTAGGTTAGGTTGTTAGGTTGTTAAAGGTCTCCTGAAACTCTGGCCTTGCAGGTTTCGTAAAGGTTCAGTGTGTTGTTGGGCTGGAAAGTCAAATTTCCTGTACTGAGGTGAGAATTGAAAATAACTGTGCTTTATGCTGGAGATCTAAAAAAATCTCACAGAATCACAGCATGGTTGAGGTTAGAAGGGACCTCTGGAGATTGCCTAGGCCAAGCCCCCTGCTCAAGCAAAGCAGGTTGACCAGGACTGTGTCTAGTCAGATTTTGAGTATCTCCAAGGACAGAGACTTCACAACCTCTGTGGGCAACTTCTTCTGTTGTTCAATCACAACAGTAAAGAAGTAAATCACATCAGTAAAGAAGTATTTCAGTTTGTGCTCATTGCCTCTTGTCATGTCACTGGGCACCACTGAGAAGAGCCTGGCTCCATCCTCTTCACTCTCTCCCAGCAGCAGATATTTAAACATACTGATAAGATCCTCTCTAAGCTGCCTTTTCTCAACAAACCCCAGCTCTCTGAACCTTTCCTCATACATCAGTTGCCCCAATCATTTAATCATCTTCAAGGGACTCACTCCCATCCATGTTTCTCTTGTACTGGGAAGCCCAGAACTGGACAGAGCACCCCAGATGTATCTCACCAGTGCTGAGCAGATGGGAAGGATCACCTCCCCTGACCTGTTAGTGACACTCTTTCTAATGCAGCCAAGGAGGCTGTTGGTCTGCTTTACCACAAGGATGTATTGCTAGGTCACAATCAGCTTGTCTACCAGGAGCCCCATGTCCTCTCTGCAAAGCTGCTTGTCAGCCCAGTCATCTCCCAGTGTGTACTGGTGCATGGGGTCATTCCTTCCAAGGGGCAGGACTTTTCTCTTAATCGAACTTGATGAGATTGCTGTCATCCCATTTCTCCAGCCAGTTACAGTCCTCCCTGAATGGTGGCACAGACAACTTGTACATCAACCCCTCTTTCCCTCCTTCTCTGCAAACTTGCTAAGGGTATAGTCTGTGCCATCATCAAGGTCATTAATGAAGACATTAAATAGTATTGAACCCATTGTTGACCCCAGAGTACTCCACTAGTGCCTGGCCTCCAGCTGGACTTTGTGCCACTGATCACCACCCTCTGAGCCTGGCAGTTCACCTCACTGTCCACGTATCTAGCCCATACTTCATGATTTTGCTTATGCTGATGTGATAGGAGATAGTGTCAAAAGCCTTCCTGAAGTTGAGATAAACAACATCCACTGGTATTCCCTCATCCACCAAGCCAGTCATCACAGAAGGGTATTGAGTTGGTTAAGAATGGATTCACCTTCGTGAAAACATGGTGACTTCTCCCAATCACTTTCTTGTCCTCCCTACCTAAGCCTTCTCCATGTCCTGTATGATCAGGTCCCCTCTTCCTCATTCAGCAGCACACCCACATTTTCTAGCTGTAGAAGCCCTTCATTTTGCTCTTCATGTCCCTCACCAGACTGATGCATCCATAGCAGTCAGCTATTCCACCACGACTCATGATCCCAATGAGACTGTAGCCCTAACAATGGCACACAGACCTCTAATTTCTCCTGTTTGTTTCCTCTCAGCCTTGTTTTGTGATCATGATGTCTCTCCTGTCCACATCACACTGAACTCTTTCTTTGCCAACCTGGTCCAGCACTTCCTCACTTGATGGTGAGTTGCCAACACCCTCTCCCATTGCTCCTATGTTGTAGTTATATTCCAGCAGGTTGACCAGGCTGCTGGCCCACTTTTGTCCCATTTGATAAGGTGGATCCCATCCCTCCCCAGCAGTCCTCAATCCTCAAAGAGGGTCCCACAGTCATAAACAACAAACCCTTGTTGTCAACAGCAGCTGCACAACCAGTAATTGCACTGCAGGATCCAACCACTCCTCCTGAAGCCCTACCCCATCAACAGCAGGACTGAGGAGAAAAACAGCTGGAACCCCATGCCTTTGGCCCTCACCCCCAGAGACATGTAGCCGTGCACTCCAGGTCTCCCCTGGCTGCTTCATTGGTGTCCTCATGGAAAAGCGGAACCAGAGCCTGAGCAAGCAGCACACCTCCTTTAGATGCCAGGCAGATCTGTCTTGTCAAATAGACGAGGACCCAGAAGAGGCAGAAGCTGTTTGGAGAGAGGCTGTGGCTTTGTGGGGCTCATGGGGCGTCGGGCAGAATTCAGGCAGAGGATAACCCTGCTATCCAAGGGAAGAACTTGGGGAAAGGGAGTTGCATGGGATTTTTCCATTGCTGTAAGATCTTTTACTGTAATTCAGCTCATGTTGATTAACCCTGAATGCTAGATTCTTAAAAAGTGATTAGTGACATCATACTGGAAATAGAAACAGATGTACCATCTGTTATGCAGTGTATGGGGTTTAGAGGGAGGTTTTGCTGAAACACAGTTGTGGCAGACACTGACATGAGACTTCACTGCTGTCACCTTCCCGTTACCTCCCCAGAAGCTGAACATCGCTTTGAACATACGAAATGAACTGGTGGGATTTGCTGTCAGTGGACTGGTGGTGTAATTCTGGCCAGTGACTAGGTTGGGAGCTGAGCTATAGTGGCATTCCAGCCTTTAGGGCAAGCCAGATGTGCTTCCCAAGTGCCTGAAATCCCAGAGTGGGGAAATCTGGATGTTGATCTGAAGTTGTGCCTGTGCCTCAGAGCATCTTTTCCTCCAGAGAAATCTAAACACTGACGGGTTAGAGGTGGTTTTTTTCAGTCCTTCTGCAGAGTTGTTCACATACTGTATCCCTGCCCCAGAAATACTCTCTGTTTGCACTGTAGCCACTCGCTGCAGGTCTCAAGGATTATCAGAAGCACTAAGCAGCTCTCAGACAGCAATTGCAATTATGCTTCTGCAGCTGTGATTGTCCACAGTCCTGCTTGCTGTCTCCATCCACAGCAACAGAGGATTTTAAGGAACAGTGCAAGGCCAGAGAAGGCAATGCATCCATATGTGCTTCCCTAAATCTCATCTGGCATCCTTCTGGCTTTCATAGCATCGGAAGAGCAAAGTGCACATTTGTGCTGTTCATAGCATTGCTGCCTGATAACTAATATCTGGTCTAAGAGGTGATGCGTCGCGGCACCTGGGAAGAACAGGAGCAAGCACCGCAGGGCCTTTGATCTGCAGGGTAGCACAGCTGCACAGCCAGGTAGAAAGCTGTCAGGTTCTTGTTTTCTTCTTTCTTTTTCAGAGCAAAACTCACGTCTGATACTCAAAGTCTCTGGCAGGCCTCCATTTACAAATATAGCTACTATTTATTATTTATACATATAATATACATATATATTTATAACAAAACAGGTCACTGCTCCCTGTGTGCTTTGAAGCCTGTGACCTGATCCAGTGGAGGTAGGAAATGAGACTCCAGGCATGGGAAGAAGATTGCTATAGTGGATCCCTTTGCAAAGACAAGACTTAAATACACAAGGTGCCTACAAAGCACACGTGTAGCTTTACAGGGGGGCAAGGAGCCCAGCAGCTGGCTGCCCGCCCTCGAACAGCAGCGTTACAGGGGAAACTGAGCACTGTGCTCCAGCAGCACCCTTGGGGATCTTCTGAATGTGGGACCTGCTGGCGTCGCACTGGTTTTACCCAGGTAAAGCTAGCTGCCCCTTAAAAGAAATTACTAATTTGCCCCCTGTTGCCCCCTTAGCTGTCCTTGTCCATGGGGTCTCCACTGGACCAAGGAGACAGAGGGTAATGTGTCATGAGGAGGAGTGTGACCAGAAGGATTCAGCACAGTGTTGTGCTTTACATTTCCAGAATGTCATCTCAACCCCCACTGCCACCTCCAGCTCCAGCCCTTCATGGGCATCCCCACAGCTTGTTCCCCAGGGGGCTGAGAGGAGCTCGGTTTGGGACACCAAAGTGGGGTAGGGGGTAACTCATCTCCTGGGAGCCAGAGCACATCCAGGGATGGGTAGAGTCTTCAACAGCTGAGCCACCATCTCCTCCCAGCACTACCTGTGTGGTGAGGGACCTGGGTGCACCCCACCAGCTCCATCCACTCCAAAAGGGATTGCTCACATGTGGTGAGCAAGGAGGGCTCAGTTTTCCTCCTTGGTTCCCTATAGAAGCATTTTGACACCTCACAGAGGGACGAGGGGACAGGCAAGCACAGGGCAGAGGGAAAGCGAGGTGCTGGTGAAGCCTGTGGAGCAGCCTGCAGCCCCATCACCAACATCTCACTCCCCCAGCAGTGGTGACAGCTCTCTGTCCCCCATCCCACACCAACCTGCCTCCCAGTGAGCCGAGCTCTCCCACAAGGATGACATGGCTCTCCTGTGCTCTCGCTTGTTCACGCAGAGCTGATTCAAACAAGATGTTGGCAGAAGATGTTACGGACCTTTCAAAATCTCTCTTCAAACTCCAGCACTTCCTTCTCTCTGTCCTCAGGCAGGAATTGCACAGGTCTGGACCGCATCCCCCGGCCCCAGAGTCCCAGCAAGCAGGAGATGGTGCCTAGCAGACTCCTCCCAATTGCTTTAAACAAATAGTTGATTAATCCTCCAAATTGCTCTCCCCGAGCACTGTGTGCCATGCACAGGGACTGTGCGCCCACCACCAGGGGAGAGGATGGGGTCTGGGGTCCCCACATAAGCCCCAATGGCTGAGGGAGAAGGGCTGTTCTCAGGAAGGGCATGTCCAATGGTTACCCTGGGGAAAAAAGTCATACAATGTAAATTTTCTTCCCTCCAGATTTCTCATATGTAAGCCATGGAAACAAAAAGACATCTTTACTTTCTTTTTCCAGGAAACTTTTGATAGAAAAATGGAAAGCATGTTTAAAAAAGAAAAAAAAAAGAAAGAAAGAAAAAAGAAAGAATTTGGGGAATCTTACTGAAGTTGTCTGAAATCTCTGAGCAAGCCTGCCCGGCTGTGTTAGCACTGCTGGGCTACCTGGGCTCAGCCCCTGGGGACCCCACACCCTGGAGCTCAGTGATGCTCATGGGCCAGGGAAGCTTCTCTTCCAGTTGCTGCTCATACAGCTTAAGCAAGGACACAAGGGAAAGTGCTGGTGGTCCTAAGCACTTTGCCTGAGCAGCTGAAAGGAGAGATGTTTTCTCCCATGATTTACTGGGAAAAGCATCAGAGTGGGGTGGCTGCCAACACAGCCACACGGTCCCTGCTCAGTGACAAAGGTCTACACTCGATAGCATGCTGGGCATGCTCTGACATGGCAGCCCAGCCTCCTCGGGGACAGAAACCATTCAATGCTGGACCTAAAATAACCCACAACAACCTTGACTCTGCCTCTAGGGCCTCCCTGCCCAAATAATTCAGTAATAACTTACTCCCCCACGCACCCAACTATAACCACCTATTTTTCACAAGGGTTTACCAAATATAACCTCTGTGTTTTATAACTTTCAGTCATTGATCAAGCTGATGTGTTTCTCCTTTGGACAAATAGTCATTACATGTGAAAGTTTATGGCTGGGCTTTGAAGTTAATGTTCTCTGGGAAGAAGGAGAAAGTTCACACGTCTATTGCTTCCAGCCCCTCTGGCTGCAGACCAGATAAGACAGTGATACCTTTGATTTACAAGTGATGACTATTTTTGCAGGCAGAAAAGCCAAAAAAACCCTTAAAATAATAATGGCTTGAATCCTGTAGCGCTCAGCAAAACACTGGGAACGGAGGAAAATGAATCCAAGAAACCTATGGATGTTTCGGAACTGTTATTTCTCAGCTTCATCTGAGGCTGTGTCTCCCTTCCTCCGCTTTTGCTGCTGTTAGTGCCACATTTCCTCAGGTTGCCCACAAGCTGCTTTTTTCACCAGCAACCCATGGGGAAGAACGGCCACCGCAGACAAAAAGTTTTTCCCTGGGTATAAACAGCTCTCTCCCTCTAATTCCCCTTGATTAGGTAAAGGAAATGCTACATTGACAGCATACTCTGTTAACAGCCAAGAGTAAGCGTTTAAGCTGGAGGGTGTTAAGGCACCCAGTTCCTTCATGCTGGTTTAGAAATTGCAGCCTCAGTGTGACCTTTTCAAGCCTCCTTCCTACCACAGCCTCAGCTAAGCCGGGGTGAGCTGGCTCCTCTGGGCTTTGCTGGGAAAAGGCTTTTAGCATCTCTGCCTGTGGGGGTTCTGAGGGGCATCCTGTACGTGGAGCATTGGGATGCTCAGAGTCAGATTGTCATTGCCCGCAAGCTCCAGGTGGAGTAACCGAGGGTGAAAGGGCTTTCGGGAGGGACGGGATTTTCCAGGGCCTCATCCACCCAACTTTGGGAACTCTCCAAAGACAGCAGATCCACAACCCACGTGGGCAGCAGTGCCTGTGCCTGCCTGCATCCCACTCCCCTGCCCACCGCTTCCCTCTGGGCCTCTTCACTCAAAAGTGGCTTTTCCACTTGACCTCTTCCGGCTACGGGACCAGCCAAAAAAAGAGATGCCAGGAAGATCCATATGTACCCCCCAGCTTGAGCTGTCCAAACCCATGCTAAGAAGATACAAAATTTTCTTACGTCAGGAGCTCCTGAAGAGCATGCACAGGTACCACTAGTGTTTTGATACAACTAATGAGCAGATGATTGTATAAATAAAATACCTTCTGAAATGTGATTTACCAAACAGCAAGATTTCCAATATACTCCATCTAATTTAAAACTGAATTACATTCCTGTTGTAGTACATTAAAGGAAGGATCAGTGTACCGCAGCTCACAGCTGAACCTGCTTCTCCCTTCCAATTAACTGTCTTCAATTTGTTTCTCTGAAAATATTCAGCTGAAATTAATCTGAAAGGCAACAGCCAAGTTCAGACCAGTAAGGCATCATCAGATGAATGCTGGTGCTCCTTGTAAAGTGAAATTCGGTACCCGGCTGGAGGGGGGATGCCCAGGGGCTGCTGCAGCACAAGGTGGCAGGCATCCCCCCAGCAAACCCCAGTTCCCCTTCACTGCAGGGGACAAGCATTGCTGGGGACTGACAGCAGAGCAGCACAAGGCTCTTCAGCTGCCCTGGCACAACTGCAAGGACCAGCCAGAAAATCCCTCCCAAGGTGCCACTAGCATCCTCTGCACCAGCCAGGAATGTCCCTCCATCACTACAGACCTGCAGCATCCTTTGCCAAAAGCAGTGGATCCCTTTCGTTCATACCTGCGTTGCTGCTTATTTGCCTCCGTTAGGGTGACCGAGAAACCAGACAGGCTCTGGGGATTTCCACTGATTCTCCTCCATGTCTTGGCAATGGGACCTGCCTCACTGAGCACTCAGGAAACTCTCCCCTCTTTTATTTTACTCCATTTAATCCTTTGCTGCAATGCTAAATAAAATCTGCTGATTATTAACCCTCCACCCCCCAACAGTACTGGTTATGTTTGCTGCTGGTTTAGCTATATGTTTATATATATGTTTATTTATATGTTTAGCTTTAGGCAATTTAAATAAACAATTGAACCATAAGGAGAAACTATTAAACATCATCTTCCACTGGACATCAAGATGTGCCAGGTCATTAATATCTCTTTATCACCGCAAATTTCAATTCTTAAAATCCACTCCTCAGTTTGTCAAATGGGATAATTCTTAAATGTTTTCAATTATTTAGCTAATTAGCACTACATTCTGCATTATGGTGAATGCTACATTGCGTGGTGCTTCTTGCAGTAATTTCTTCAGAAGTTTGGGCCTGTAATTTGCCACAGCGTTTGCAGCGGGGAGATGTTTCATCTAGGGCGACTTCACCCATTTTTGCCCTGGCTTTAAAAGGCAGCCAGTACCCCTTCCAGCTTTCCCAGGCAACCAGCAGCCAGAAACTCAGTGTTGTGCTTGGGAACATCAGTGTCAGGAGGTGTGAAGGCGGTTGTTCTGTTGCTGGTGCCAGGGGGACCTTTTGGGAATAAGTCCCACTGTAACGCCCCTCTATTTTGGAAAATGCCCGGTCTTTCCTTCAGGAAAGCTCGGCAGCGCAGTGCTACGCTGGGGACATGACGGATGCATCTTCCTCGCAAGCACTCCAGGGTTGGAAGCCATTTTAGGGGCTTTGAGGCTTTTCTTCCCATTCCCCTGGGGAAAGAGGCCAGTGGGAGGGGGGTCTGGGTATCAGTGGCACCGGGGTATCAGCACCAGGGCATCCCTTGGGGTACTGGTGGCAGCAGCACGTCCCTCACTGCAGCTTCAGCTCTGCTCTTCCCGTGCTGCCCGCTCACTCCCATTTTCAGAGGATGGCATGGCTGAAAGCAAAGCTCTGTAGCCCTCAGAGAAAATCTCTGGAAAACACCATCCTGTACCCCAGATCCACTGCACAGTAATTACATTTCACCATAAAATGATCATTCTGTCGAATGCAGAGCGGGTCTGGAGCAGCCCCTGAGAGGTGGGGGACTCTGCATCCCATTAGGGCTCCCCAGAGGAAGCTGGACAGAGTTTTTATTAAATCAAGCTCAGCGTCAATGCTTAAAGAAGAGCTTTTTTGAACTAGGCGCTGAACCTCATGTTTGGTGCTCTGCCAAGCTCAGGGTAGTGCGAGGAGGAAAAGGAGATGTATTTTTGGACCGCATGTCTGCGAACAGGCTGTTAGATAAAATTAAAGAGGTTGTTTATAAAGAATAATCTGGTGGTGAAGCAGATGTGGAGGCCTGAGTTTATGACAAGATATATTTCTAGTGTTTGCATGAACAATCGTTTTCATTCAGGACTTTCCTCCTGCTTCAATAATTTGTTGGTTTGGGGGTGGGTTTTTTTTATTTTATTATCTTAACTGGAACTGGCACAATGCCCTCGTTGCTTGTGATAAACTTGTTTACTTATGTTGTGGTAACCAGAGAGCTGGACTCTGGCTCTGCTCCCTCAGATGCTGGTCACTTCCTACCAGCACTCGGGACCATTTGACACAGGTAGCAAAGAAGAAAAAGAGCATTTCATTATTTTCTTGTCATGTTGCTTGTGAATGATGAACCCTTCAGCTTCTGCAGGCCACCAAGCCAGCGTCCGTAAGACCTTCTCTTACTCAAACCCCATGGCACCAGGACCCTCAGCCCTGCTCACCCCTGGCCTGATGCAAAGGCAAGGTAACTTCACAGGAGGCGATGGAGTTACTTCATAGAATCACAAAAGGGTTTGGGTTGGAAGGGACCTTTAAAGGTCATCTACTCCAACCCCTCTGCAGTGACCAGGGACATCTTCAACTAGATGAGGTTGCTCAGAGCCCCATCCAACGTGACCTTGAATGTATCCAGGGATGGGGCTTCTACCACCTCTCTGGGCAGCTTCCCCAGAATCTGATGCAGAATGGGAGCTGAGTTTTCTTCTGAACTGATGTTATTCTTTACTAAGCATTCAAGAAAATACTTTGGTTTATGCTTAATGTTATATAAATACATGGAATGTCTTTAATAGACACTCCTGCAGCTCTAAATTTTAAAAATATGCTTTCCTGAGCGTTGTAGGCAGCAAAGGCATCACTGTACTTTTACAAGAAAAATCGAGAGTGCAAGCACACGTTTGTAAGTGAAGACACATTATCATTAATTATACATGGTTTGAGTTTATGCTGACTTGCTGTTCTTCCTTGGATCCTGCACCAAGTCCTGCCTTTCTTACGACACAGATAACTTAAAAGAAAGAAGCCTGACACAATTGCCGTGATCTGTATCTACAGCAGGGCATTGCATATGGAAGACATAATATTTGATGGTAAATTTTTGCTTTGACATTATAGTAGAAGTTAAGCAAAAAAGTGTCAGCCTTGGCCTAGAGTTTCATGAGTGCCACAGGTGGAACATGCTTCTTTGGGCTCTTTTAAACCATCTCCTCCTCTTCCAAAAGGAGAAACTCACAATCTGGACTCAATTGAACCTTAAAGCTGTAAAATTCCAGGTTTCAATAAATCTTCTTTTTATAAAAACACACCCAGCATATATCAAAACAGAGACCGTAAAAGAAATTAAACATGTGTGGGTCACATACTCCGCTGGATGCTCCTTAACAGTATTGCAAAATGAGTGGAATAATGAGGTGTAGTTTTGTTGTGAAGTTTTGGTACCTCCCTGTAGCTGCCCAGGGCGCCACCTGGAACATGAGCAAATGCACAGGAAAGGGACTGGTGGCTCTGCTCCCACATCCCCTCCATCCTTTCCCAGTGTGGGCAAGCTGGGCTCCAGTCAACATCCCCAACACCTGCGCTTGGCCAGGGGCTTGGGTGCTGGGATGATGGGCTGCACCAGCCGCAGGATGCGCCCCACCAGCATCCCATGCATCTTCCCTTCAAGAGGGGCCCAGCAAAGCGGGGGCTCGCTCCTCCAGCCCCAGCGAGTGTCAAGGTCATGGCGAGCAAAGCGCTGTAAATCACTGGGATAGAAAAGTAAAGCGTTATTTGGGGGAAGGATTTGCCTGCCTCTTCCCATAAACTTGAAACATGAAGCAAAACCAAAAGCAGCTGGGATCACGCTGCAGAGAAACGGGCTTTTAATAAGCTCATTTTCAGGGCTTTAAAAAAATTCTGCCTGTGATGTAATCTTGACATTTCCTGGCTTACTGGCCGTTTCCTGGGATCAAACACCAGGAATGCCAGGGAGCTGTCACTGCTGCGCGCAGCTTGTCTTCCTGATGACATCCCAGCAGCTGAGGTACTGGGCAGCAGGGTACAGGGCAGGTGGGATGGGGGGTAGATGCCTGCGCCCCTCTCCCCGTACTCCTCCTTGGCCTGGCTGGGTGGGCACTGAGCATCCACTTTCCCTTCTAGAGAGGCTTCTTCGTCCTGGGCAGTGAGGTTTTAGGCTCCTGGCCGGGGATACTGCGTGCCAGCAGCCTCTGCAGAGAAACTAAAGCCCTCGAGGGCCCCGTCAGGGACAGGCCCTCAGGCTTTGTAACGAGATGTAATCTGTTTTTTTAAATCTATCATACTATGGTGATTATAGGAACTTCCAGGTGACTTGCTGGAGCAGTCACAGCTGAGTCCAAAAGCAGGCAAAGCCTTATAAACTTTGAGAGTCTTCTTATCACGAAGATTCATCAAGTTTCTGCTAGAATGTGCTGAAACTAGAAAGCTGGGAAGGAAGGGGGGGGAAAAATACAGCACACTTTTTTTATTAGCTTTTTACAGAAGTATTTCAGTTTGTATTCAGAGCTCATTTAACATCTGATTCTGGTGAATTCAAGTGACCTCAAGGAAAATGCCTGTGAGAGCACTGGGATGCCTGTCCGGAAGGTCCAAAACCATGGGACCCAGCAGCATTTCCCAGCAGCGGGATGTGACCTGCCTGCCACAACATTGTCACACTGGGATGGGCAGTGGCTGGGCAGGTAGGCAGCGCATCCTGGGTTTCCAAAAGGAGCCTCATGGATGCCAAGAGCCCCTGTCTCCACCTGCCACCCATGGGGTTGATGGGGCCATGGGGCCAGCAGGGATGCAGGGGCCAAGGCTGACAGGCCAAGTCATCTCACATGGTCATCTCTTTGCAGTTCCCTTGATATCCAACACCATGAACATCCCTGCATTTCCCATCAGCCACCAGAGAAGGAATAAATTAAATCTGGCAGCTTGGGTACAGCAACACAGTATGAAACCAAGGGACTTTCATCACACTTCTAGTGCAAAAATTCCACATAGTCTTACTTATGCCCCACTCCAACCCCACCCCTGGCAGTGCCACTGGTTTAGATAACGTTTTGCAGCTCCCAGTCCCAGAGCACCCACTTCAAGTCAGCTCCATTGCAATCATGGCTCCTCCTAAATGCAGAGATTCACCAACATGTGATGAAAATAATTTTTCAGGGCCGTGAGTCTTCTTGAAGGAGCGGTGGCTTTTGATTTTTATGGAGATGAACTATTCAGCTAATCCCAGAATCACAGAATAGCCTTGGTTGGAAGAGACCTCTAAGATCATCAAATCCAACCATTAACCTAACACTGCCAATTCACCACTAAACCATGCCCCTTAGCACCTCATCTACACGTTTCTTAAATACCTCCAGGGATGGGGACTCCACCACTGCCCTGTGCAGCCTGTTCCAATGTCCAATAACCCTTTCAGCGAAAAAGTTTTTTCCTAATATCCAATCTAAACCTCCCTTGGCACAACTTGAGGCCATTACCCCTCGTCCTATCACTAGTTACCTGGGAGAAGAGACCAACCACCCCTGCTTAACCAAAGTATTGTACCACCTTGAGGAACTGCAGCTTTCGGGGGAAACACCCCTTTAACAGTGCTGCATTGGCAGCATGTGGCTCGGCTGGTCACTGTGCCACAGCTCCCCTGACCTCCCGGGGCCTTTGGCATGTGCATCCCCATGGGATAATGCTGGGACAGGACTAGCCTCCCAGCTCAGGGGATGCCACAGCAGAGCAGCTGGAGAGTGGACCCGGCAGGGCACAGCAGCAAAACTTCATCCTGACTTGAGATCCTCCAATGTCTGCTGCAGCGGGTGGAAGGAGAAAAAAAACAGACTTTTCCCAAATTCTGTTATCTGGATCCCCAAAGACTGTCCAAATTTGGGTTGCTCAGGAGCTCTCTATTGCTCATTACCCTAAAATAAATAAAATCAAAGGTAAGCAATGAAGGACCCATCTGGGAAGCACTCATACCATGACTAGAGAACCCAGGCAGCTCTTCTCCACCTCTCTGTCTTCATCAGGGAATCACCGGCAAATTGAGCTTCTGGAGATGGGTCACCTGGAGGCTGCGAGCGCTGGGGGCTTGGGGCGGTGGGACTCATAGGGTCACCCTTCTCCTGGCCGGGGACACCCAGATGGCTAAGGCTTTGGTGTTTAACCGTGGAAACTGCAGATGAGAGGTTAATGCATGCACCTCTTGCCCCTCTTAAAAAGTATTTAGAAAGGGCATTTTAAAGGATATCACCAACTAATTTAATGCAGCATGGCTTTAGAAGTCATATTAAAAAAAAATAATCTTCTGGTATTAAAAAGAATATTTTTTTTTTAGTGATTTCCATGCATACAGTGCAAATAATCAACAGCAGCAGCCACAACTCCATCCTGCACAGCAGAAAGAGAAAGTGAAACGAAACTGTAAATCCAGGGCTGTGCAGGGAGAAGGCAAGGGCAGGAGGAGCGTTCTGGCTGGAGCACAGCTACTTCGGGATCCCATGCCCGGGCAAAGGCTCCGTGAGGGGGTTACAGCAGGGACTGGTTAAGCAGCACCACAGCTTTGGCTACCAAGACTTCTACTCATATAATCCTCCAAGTCTGGTATTAACACAGACCGGTTGGGTTTGGTTTTTACCTTAATTGTATCACATGCTCCAGCTTTTTACATGCACATACAGACGTATCGTGGTAGTTTCAGGCTTAGGTCACTTCAGTTTTATTATTGCAGGTGGCCCAAATAAATGTTCATTAACTTTTTCAATGTATATTTTCTAAAGAGAACTGTAAAAGTTTACAGTTTTGTTTGAGTTTTTGAATAAGGGTCAGGAGCAACTTCCCTATCAGTTCTACAATGGTGTTCTCCATTTCACCTCAGTCCTCACATTCAATGCAGCATCCGAAGGCCAGAAAAACCGTTTGTACTTACATGGCAGGTGCAGATACTCAGGTACACAAACCAACTATTTATTAAAGATATTCCAGGCAATGAGAATTGTGTTACTCATCCCTGTTCTCACATTTCTTTCCTACATTTTGCTTCACTGAAGACTCAGAAAGCTGCATGCACATAACCTGCCTCACACAAACAGCCTGCTTGGAGCCATGGTTCTGCCGTGGCTTCTACAAGCATTAATTTATTACCAATTAATTTGAGATGCTCAACACTTTTGGAAAGGCTGGTGTGAATACTCTAAATCTACAGTTGGAAATCAAATATGGGTAAATGTCTAATTAAAAAGAAAAAAAAAAAGAACATGATTAGTAATCTACTGGTGCTTGCACACCAAACCCAAAAGTGACAGAAAAAGGGCATGAACCTAATGCCCACAACCCCTTGAGGAGCAAAGCTACACACCAAGCAGCCCAGCAGTTTCTCTCTGAAGCATTTTCAAGTCTTCCGTTGGACAGTGGAGTTGTCCTGAACTTGAAAAATGGGAAAAAAGAGAGTTTCCTTTGCAAAAGTTGTGGGCTAATGATTAAGCACTGGGGATATCAACTTGAACTCAAGTTCTGAACAGATAGAGAAAAGTCCACATAAAATTCACATTTTGCACGTTTGCCTTTGCAAAAAAAGCCTGTCGAGTCTCATCTGCCTTTTGCCCGTTCTCCTTAAACCCAAGAAGTCTTGGTGCTCTGAGGTTTCTGTACGCTGCAGGTATGAGCCATCGTTCTGAGCAGTGCTCTGGGACTTGCAGGCTCCGTGTTTCTATTTCAGCGTTACGCATGATTAATCCTCCATTTCATTCATTGTCTTTTTTCTTGTCTGCTACTGGGAACAGTAAATAAGAGGGAAGTTGTAACAAGAGCCTCTCTTTTATTCAGAGACCTTCTGTTTCCTGCAGGCTGGCAGCTTCGAAAAAAATCACAGCTCCATTGTGCTCCAAAGTCATGTTAAATGATTCAGATGGAAAGAAAAACCCACGTCAGTAGGAACAGGGCACTCAAGGAGGAGCACCAGGGCCGAAAGGCCAGGGACACCGATCCCATGCGGTAGTATATGCTGGGGATGCTGCACCCCATTGCAGCATTTGCATTAGGGTTTTCCCCCCATTTTGTGGGTCTGTGGAAGGCAGGAGCTGCTCCTGGTGTTAAGGGTACTTTGGTGGCTGTCCCCAAGCACCCTGCTGCCCTCAGCCTCTCTGATGCTATGGGAATGGCATCAGTTGTCTGGGGGCAGCAGAAAAATCCTCCTGTGAAAATTTGGGAGCACAGATCCAGTCGTGGCTGCCACGGGGCAGGGGGAGGTGGACTTGCTTCTGGCCCTCTGGAGCTAAGCTGGCAGCAAAGGATGCCAGGAAGGGCAGGAGGAAGGGACAAGGGCATCTCCTCTGCCTTGGACCCCCCACCCAGACAGAGGCAGGGAGGCAGAGCCCGGGTGTCCCTGCACAGCGGCAGAGCTGGCAGCTCTCGAGATGGTGTTGCTGTTGCTGAACATCTGGTACAAATACTCTCCAAAAACAGATCAGTGCCTATCTTCCACCTCAAAGGAAACACCACTGGAAGGAGGCTCAGTCTCCATTGCAGGGGGGCTCACTGGGAGCCAGTCACACATCCCGGAGCACAACTCTGGGCCAAGTCATCAGTCCCAGGCAGGACCCAAGGGGTCAGTCCTATGAAACACCCAAATGCCCGGGTGGCTGCTGTGCCTGTCAGTGCCCATGAGCAGAAACCCATCAGCACTTTGCCACTAGTGGCTGGTATAGCAAAACCAAACCCTCCTGTCCCCAAAACCTGCCGTTAAAGCTGCTCCCACGCCGAGGGGCTCCAGCCGGGATCAATCCTCATCTGCATTTTCCAGTATCGGTTCTATAATATAGTGCTTGCTTGTGGCATCTTCCTTCTTGGAAGGTGTCAGTAGAAACGTGTGTTAACAGAACTAAAACAAGCATAAGCACTGCTAGAGTCAAGCCTGATAATAAAACGTGAGTCAGTTATTCAGTCATTTACTAACGCACATTTTGCAAGGAAGTTATCTCTTCTAGGAATCAGCACCACACAAATTTGAGGTTTTTTGGATAAAAAGAGTGCCGTGATTTTGATTTTTGCTGAGTAGCCGAGCCTTCACAGGGCTGGTGCCTATGATCCCCATCTGCACTCCCCCCCGCCCAGCTTTGCACCTCCACATCACACCTGGGCACAAGCCCCTTGCCTCAGTGACCAATCACTTACGCTCTGCATGGTGTGGCGTGGGCAGGAGCCCGAGGGCCCTTCAGTGCCGTCCTTTCTCACACCCAATGTCTCCCTGGCACCAGCAGCGAGGCGGCAGCAAGGAGGGGGCTGCTGGGACCCCCCCGGCTGCCAATGGTACCCCGCACTACTGCAAGCCTCCGTCATCTGTAGTGCTGGTGGCTGGCATTAGTCTGGGGAACTGGCGTTTCCCCAGTGGGGAGGCTGAGTTAGAGTGTGGCCAAGCCCAGCACTTCAGCGAGAGAGACTTTCTTCCCAGAAGGGCATTATTTGCATTGTTTTCTTGCGGTTGGGTTTGCGAAGGAGCGAGGGGGGTGTCAGGAATGCCGTGCCTTGGCTGGAATTTCTTCCCAGACCTTTCTTCGAAAATGTTGTTTTCAGTCTGGGTAACAACTGCACTCACCAAACATTGCAGCACATGTCCTCGGTTTCCCCTCAATGAGCCGAATTTTTTGAACGGCAGCTTGCAGAGAGCATTTAAATGGTGACCTCTCGCTGCTGTAGGGGGGGCAGGGGGCGGGGTCCTTTCCAGGCATTCAGGCTGCAGCGTTTGGTCTTTACTGGTTTTATTGAAGAACTTTTGGGAGGTCAGAAATGTGCAATTTGAGCTTTTGCCACCTTAATAGATGAAAGGCTGCTGGAAGCGTTAGGATGAACTTCCTTTGTGCCAAATGCCTGCCAGTTAAGTCAAACGCGTTTTAACAATATAAGATTTTAAAAGGTGTAGCTAAAAAACCCCCACTTGCCTGTCTTGCTCGCTCCTCACCGTCTCACCGCCTAGCTTCATCTCAAGCACTCCTGCAGCAGGGAAGGCTTCAGCTTCTGATGTAGCAAACAGGTAGACTAAGCTAATTTATAGCTTAAGTCTTTTATTGCATCATAAAGCAGCAAAAGGGAAGGCTTGCCTCTCGCGGGTCACCTCTAATAGCAATCACTTCAGCAAGATGGATTTCAAAATTAGGTGCTCTCGAAGCAGAAGCCACGCTGTTATTTTTCAACAGCACAAAGCAGCTGTAAGAGCAATCTGACCTTCATTCTTAATAATAAATTCATTGGGGGGAAAAAATCCATCTTTGTTTTTCCGCTTGAAACACTGTCAAAAGAAAAGCCAGGGCACGACATATACAAAATAAAAATATAAGACAACTTCTGCAAAATGATACAAAACTCCCAGATTTAATATTCCCATTTTTTTACTCAAACACTGCAAGAAAATCTGAGAGCTTGACTACAGGTGCGTTATTTTAGAACAAAGGAGAGTGTTAATTTAAAGTGAACCTATTCTAGACTAAATTAATACCACACCTGAGAGCGTTTTTTGATACAGGGTGCAATCCAGTAGCAAAGCCTGGGGAAAAGTTTATCGATAAACACCCACATTTAGGCACTGCATTGGATGAGCTCATTTGCAAAACACCCCTTAATGTATTCCAGGGGCTAAAATAACCTCTACCGCAGCCTCCCGGTGTCAAATGTCACACACTGTTATTTTCTTCTAAAGTAGCCCCAAAAAGATGGGATCTGGAGTCTGTAGTCATGTACAGCTTGATGGGAAGCTAAAGAACGTAATGAGGGAATGATGTTTAGAAGTACTTGGCAGTTTACTGTTATTAATAGGAGGATCGGTACACTCGCATCCCTAAAGCCTGCAGCTGGTCAGCTACTACTGGCAGACTGGAAACAGTGAAAATTGATCACCTCTTCTATTAAATACTATCTTTGTATTTTACCAGGTCTCTGCTACAGACTCAGTATTGAATAATGTGTTATAACCCAATGCAGTACATCAGCTTTATTCCTTTAATCTTCTGTCAAGCATAGCTGGGAAGGCAGAACAGGAATGTTTATCCTAACTAGCAGGTTTAATCCTTAGGCTAGCAAGAAATAGGAAAGGTTTTATTCAAACTTGGCTCGTCACCCACCTGGAGAACCCAACACTGCTGCTGCAGTCCACCTGGCTCCTCTTCTGGCAGTTCCCATCTTCCCGCTTTCTAGTGAGCCTAAACCCAGCCACTACTCGTCTTTTTCTCCTTCACCCTGGGCTTATTACACCCATAAAAGGCGCTGTAAAGGGGCTCAGTGTCAGCAGTGCCAGCATCACCCTAATTAAGCTGCAGAAATCTTTTCAGCCACTCAATACCTGTTTGGTTTCCCATCTGCCTGGACAGAAACACTTTGCAAAATAGCTCAACTTTTAGCTAGAGCCGGTGTGATCACTGAAAGCACAAAGGCAGAAGGGCTGAACACTCTCTGTACATTTAGTTAAACAGTTTAAAATTACAGAGCAAACCTAGAAAGCAGGTGGCCACAATGCAGCTCTTTTCAGGACCAACTGAGAAACCACCATAAAATTGGTATACCTCCATTTAGCATTCAAGATACCATAACTACCGCTTGTTGTATTGATGTTCTCTCCAAAGCAATTCCCAATTCTTTTGTTTAGAACAAGAAAACCCTTTTTTTCCTCTACGTCAAGTATTTATTTGAAGGTTAAAGCCCTTAGGAACTGCTTTTTTGTTTTGACAGCAATGCCAGTGCTGTCCAGTTCCTTGCAGGGAACCGCTGCCTCAACAGTTGCAATTTCACCGCTCATTATCCCTCAGTAGGCACTGACTTTTAAAGATCATGGGGAGGCAGATTCAAGAGTAAGTAAGTGTCAGCAACAACTGACCTCAGATCAAGTAATCTTGTAGTAGCCAAGTCTGACTTATCAGTGCTGAGAATCAGGTGAAGTCTTGACCATGAGGATTACTTAACTGCTGGAGCTGGTAGGGGACCATAGCCCAGGATCAGGGATGTCCTTTCCAGCAACTACTCTCAGCAGCTCGTTTTATTTCAAAAGGAGAATTAATCTATGTAACTATGGTATTCCCCTTCAGAAATAGCAGTTTCATCCTTTCAGAACAGCTTTCTAGAAGACACAAGTGAACCCTTCAGTCTGATATAGGTCCATCCTCAGCTGATGTACCAACTGCTCATAAGAAAACCATAGCTGTCCTGTAGAGCTCTGGAGGCTTTGTTACACCTCCCAGCCAGCAGCAGCCTCTGCAGGGCAGTACTTAGAGTTCTTTTTCTCAGGAAGTAGCATTTATAATTATTATATTGCCTACTAGCCTCAGCAGCCTCGAGCGTGCTCTTTGTTGTCAACATGCTAACCCCAAAGCTAAAGGCAAATGCCAGGCCTGGCTGCTGGGTAAGCGCTCGCTCCTCATCTTTAAGATCGGCTCAATCCTCTAGGTTACTTCTGTCAACATCAAGGACCCAGAACAAAGGCACAAGATTATAGGGATTCTCATCAAGCGTGTTTCTTTCAAGAATAAGAAATGTGTCTACTTCCCTCTGATGACCTGGGGAAAAAAAAAAGCCCTTCAGCAGAGAAAATTTATTCATAAGCAGTAATGAGCATTTGAATGGGCAATATCCAGTTTAAGAAAACAAACCAAAAAAAAATCTGTCCATCCTAAGCTTTCTATATTGAGACCTTGTGAACAGCATCATTCTTCTGTTTGAAACAGAAAGCAGGGATTTACACAGCTAAAAAACACCAACACACACAACACAAAATACCCCCTTAGGATATCAAGTGAGCCATTTAGCTAAGTATTTAAAACCTCTGCAATTATTAGTTTATTAGTATCATCCAGGATTCAGATGTTCAATATTTCTCCTGAAGTTATACATAAATGCAAATTGAAATAAGAATCTGAAAGTCAAAATTGTATAACAAAACAATACTCCATCACAAAAGCGTGTAAAATTACAAGAATGCTTTTTTTTTTTTTCTTTTTAAACACTGGCACTTAAGAGAACCATAATTTCGTAAACACAAAATTGCCAAATTGTCCCCCAAACTGGTAAGCAGGTATATGTGAAAATAGTTACAGTTGCCAGCACTTGAAGTTTTACTAAGTATGCAAAAAACCCCTTAGCTTTGGTTTTGGAAGAGAACTATATTTGACCAAATTAGACATTGTTGGTATACCATAAACATTTCACTTTTTAATGCAAAATTTAATAAAATGTACTTTTCCATACAGCTATATTTAACTTAAAAATGGGCAAACATCAAGAGCGCGGTATAAAACCTAACAGGAAAAATACATCTTATCTCATTTTCAATTTGAGACAATATACAACTTTGTTTAAAGGGCTAAAACTAGAATTTCAAGAATACAAATATGAATTTACATAGATTTAACAAATAATAATGGTACCATTTATAGAAATCTTAGAAAGAAAAATCATTTCTCGTGGGCCATTTGCTACCAGGAGAGTTTCATGGTATAAAGCCCGTGGCCATCACCAGACCTGTCACCAAAAAATAATATGGTAATTTCACGCTTTTAACTTTACACATTTTAGGTACGCTCATCCCTCGCAAGTGTTCAGAGATTTACAAATACAACTTCCATTACATGGTAACGGAGTCACAAGTGTAAATTTCTCTACACCAGATGGACATACAGGTCCTTCTAGGACAAAATTTAACATTCCCTCCCTCCCCTCCCCCCCTGCCCCGAGTATTTAATTTCTGTAAAATTGAACTCTATACTTCTCAACTCTCCAAGACTGGTAAACTCATGCAACTCAACAGAATATTACATTTCACAAAAATCTGAACAAGTATCAGTATGCTGAGATTTGAATTTTTTGTTTTGTTTCCAGTTACGGAAGAATATTCTTTCTTTTTGTATTTCTTTTCTTACCCTATCACGACTATGCAGGGTATGCAGATCAAAGCTTTGTTTATCAGCTGGTTATACGAAAGATGAAAACTGTAATATTCCCGTGATCCCAAACGGGCATTCAATAAAGCAAAAGATGAGCTCCCCTCAAAAAAAAAAAAAAAAAAAAAAAAAAAAAAAGAGAGAGAGAAAAGAAAAAGTATGATTTTTCAAGGGCACCTATTAAAAGGACAACAATACTAATAAAAAAAATTGTATTTACTTAGAAGCATTCAGAATGTCAACAAAACAGCAACTTTTTTTTTTTGTTTCCTTTTTGCAATTACAGAGTGGTATTCAGTTAACAGAACAACAATTATTTTTATGATGCATCAGAGACAACCGAAGATGAAAAATGAACTACATCCCCGTATATAACTAATTTGTGCTGTGCACCAACAAGAACCTGCTTTAAAACTCCCATGCCAATTTACAACCCCCACACTGTACCAGGCAAGGTTAGTGGCCATTGAAATACCACTAAGGACAGGGCTATCTAAAGACACATTCGGTAGTGTGTTAACTATACAAAAAAAGAGACACTGTACAGTTTAAAAACAAATCTTACACAGCCTTACATTTCAATTTTTTTTTCTTTAAAAGGAGTGAGTTGTGTACAGGGGGGTTAAATGCTTTATAGACAAGAAAGAAATTGCTCTAAAAGAGACTTATTCATCATCATCATCATCTTCCTCCTCCTCCTCTTCCTCTTCTTCATCTTCTTCGTCCTCTTCGTCTTCATCCTCATCTTCCTCTTCCTCCTTCTTCTTCTTGCTCTTCTCAGCCTTGGCAACTACTTTTTTGCCTGCATCAACCTTCCCTTTGGCCCGGTACGCAGCAATATCCTTGGAGAAGAAAAGCAGGAAGAATCTCAAAGATTTAACCAACCAACTGCTCTGAGCAACTTCCAAACGGTACTTGTGAAACCAGAGCCCTACAGGCATCTGTCTGCCCCTTCTCCACATCCACTGGGGCAGGACCGGGAGCTGTAGCTTCAGTTTCAAGGTGAACTGAGACCCAGTGCCAAAGAAAGGGAACTCTCTAACACAGCAATGATACTGGGGTGCTGGAGCGTGCTTCTTAGGGCTCTTGAGGAATCTCTGCTGTTAACCTTCTGGGAACAGGTTGGAAAAGCTGCTGCCTCAGATGGTAAAGGCACAGCTGAGCCCACTATCCCATACGGAAATGGAGTAGGGAGACCTCTTAAGGTCCCTTTCTAGCCCTACCCTCTACGATGTCTAAAGAAACACATAAGAAAATCCTCGTTTGAGGCACAAAATTGTAATTAGCCATCCGGAGCACATTAGAATGACATGGCCTAATATTTGCAATGTTACGCCTCAGTGAAGAGCAATTATACAGAATTCTGCCTAACTGAAGTTTACAAAATAAAAGGTATAAGAACTTGATTAAATGGTAGACAGTGCCACCTTCTGCATGCAATAAATTTATTCTAGTGGTTTATAACACACAAAATTCAGTTCCTGTTGCAGGAAAGTCAGAACTGTACCTGGAAGACCAAGTCAGAAAAACGGTTCGACTTCCCGACTTTGTGCCAAAATAATAAAAACCATTACGGAACAGAATTGATCTACAGGACTTAAACACACAGGCTACAGAGAAACGCCACCACCTTTACACAGATGGTCCAAATCTTCAAATATTCCCCACCCAGTAAACATTACACCACTCACAGTTCCCTCAGACTCCCTTAAAGCTTCACATGAAATTTTCAGATACAATATCCACAGAGTCAAAGGCCGAGCAGTGAAATACTGAGATCACTGCACCTTAAAACCTCAGCTGTAAGTATAGGGAATAAAGACAATACTAGTGGAAGATTAAAATATCTGGGAATAAAGATTAATAATTCTACCCTTTAAAAAGTCTCTTATGAGTTGCTTTGGCTCTATGTACAAATAGTTACCGTACTGAAAAGTTGAAGTTGCACAGGAAGGACCTAGAGCTCCTCTCCAGCACACACTTAGGACCGCAAAGAGGCCACCTTGCTCACTACAGTGCTACAGTGTTAAAGTGGTTTTGTTTGCCAGCAGGAGCAAAACCCAGAGCAAGGTCACAGCACACAAATGGATATAGGTGGCATACATTAGCTATAGGTAGTTGCTGACCCACTGTAAAGCACCATCAGGGATGCTAACGTGCACTCCCTCCTCCCTTGGTTTCCTTGTATTGGGATGGGAATCTGCCTCTGGAAATAAGAAGTAGCACTACCTTGTGTGCGCAACACATTTCTACAGCTCCAATAACGATGACAGGCTACAGCTTTAATAATTCAAGAAACTGTACAACACGCTGCTTCATATGTATTATTAAGTGTGTTAATTACTAGAAAGGAGATGGACACAAACTAGGTACAGGAAAAACACTTGTCTAAAACTAGCATCTCATTAGTGTTCTCACATTATCCCAAGAATAAACTAAAAATAGCATCTATGTGTGTCAATTATCCTAATGTTCAGGGATGTTCATCAATACCAAACACCTCCATGAACAGGGAGAACCATTTTATTCCTTACTGGCGTTAATACTACCAACTTAACTCCGACACTGCTGTGACCTATTGTTTTAATAACAACCCAGACACTATGGTATCTATTAAACCATCACCGACGGTCCTGAATTACAGATGAATGCAAATAATTTAACACAAAGGACTGCAATGTACTGTTACGTAATAACCCACAGCTCCTTTGTGTGATATTTTCCAACCAATATAACAAAATTTGTCATAAGTATAATTGTAATTCGCAATATCAGGTATCAGAGTACACGAGAAGGGGAAAAAATGTCTAAATTGAGACTTGACCTCCCCAAATCATCTCCATGAATGTCAATGTTACCTTTTCATACTTTTCCTTCAGTTTAGCAGCCTTCTTTTCGTAAGGCTGTTTGTCATCTGCAGCGGTGTTGTTCCACATCTCTCCCAGTTTCTTTGCGACATCTCCAATAGACAGACCAGGATGTTCTCCTTTGATTTTTGGACGAAACTCAGAGCAAAACAAGAAAAAAGCCGAACTACAGAGGAAAAAATAAATATTATTTTAATTTTAGACTTTACTGTAACGAAGTTTTGTGACCTTTGTTACTGTTTCTTAAGAGCATTCTGGAAAAGCACCTAAAAGTGAGACAAATGTTAATTACAACGGAAGGAATTAGAACCGAATAAACTACTCTGAAAACTTAACACATCCTTGTCTCTTCAGTAATGCCGCACATCTGGTCCCATTTTTGGCAGGACCCCCCGACGGGCAAATTTTGTATGCCATATGCAGAGAAAATTGGGGAAAAAAAAGAAAAAAAAAGAAAAAAAGAATGATACCAGGGGAGCAAATGTTCTGTCGGTACTGTTGAAGGCAGAGAAGCTGTAATGTTTGTTATGAAATTCAGGATTTCCAGATGACAGCATCAGCCCAAATACAAACATTCCCTTGTACAGGAACTTCTCTGTTACCTTCAGCATTAGCTCCATTTAAACGCACACAAACACACATTGCTCCAAAGTACGACTGTCTAGTACCAGGTGAACCTGAAGTCAGTAGCCTTTACGCAGTGGCTGAAGTTTTAATTCTCCCATCTGTTTTTTTGTGCAGGACCATCCCTCTAACCTGTTCTGTCCAAAAGCCTCTGAATTTTAAATGGAGTGCCAACTGAAAATTCTGCTCAAGCCAACAGGTGGGGAGAGCAGATGGAAAAATCAGTCAGTGCTGCATATCGTCGATTTTTACATCTGCTTTTAAAGACTGACATTATTGCAATTTAGATAGAGAGGGCCAACCTGGAACTACAAACCTGTAATTTGTAACTAAAATTTCAACCTATCTTTACGTCACTGATCAGGAAAATCATGTAGTCTTGTATTTCAGAAGCTCCTAAAGTTGGATAAAGTGATGATTTATATAGATACACTCCAGTGTAATGGTCCTGAAACAAGATAAACTAACTAGAAATCTACTTACGGAGGCCTCTTCGGTGCATTTGGATCCTTGAACTTCTTTTTTGTTTCCCCCTTAGGTGGTACATAGTTTTTCATTTCTTTTTCGTAACGAAGCTTGTCAGCCTTTGCCATATCTTCAAACTTCCCTTTCTCCTTAGAAGACATAGTCTGGAAGGCAATTAGAATCATAGAATCTCAGAATACCTCAAGTTAGACGGGACCCGTAAGGATCAAAACGGTATTTTAATATTCAAAAGCATGTCCAAGTCCATTCCAAAATTTCAGTTGGGGGAGCTAAAGGTAAGGCAAGAAAAATGTGTAGTTACCACTAATCTTACAAGAGCACTTCACGCCTATCTAAAACCTGAACTTTTAAAGAAATAATTTATGGCATCGAATAGTGTTTTGCACAAAGCAGTCATTTAAGGTTTTGTGGGGTTTTTAAGCTGTTACTCCTACCTTCCATCGTTCTGAGCATTTTTTTGAGAACTCTGAAAAGTTCACTGAAGCATCTGGGTGTTTCTTCTTATGCTCCTCCCGGCAGGTTTGCACAAAGAAGGCGTATGATGACATTTTACCTCTCGGCTTCTTAGGATCACCTTTGCCCATTTTTGATGATTTTCTGTAACAAAGCAAAAAAGATACCTTTAAAACTTTTGCTTTTTACAAACCAATGTGGGAAGTAAGCAATGATGAGGGATCATGCCAAACAAGCCCCGTCAGAGCAATATTCTGAAATTATACAACAGGAACTTTCTCTTCTGGAAAATTTACTCAAGATTTCGGGCATTGCTGTTTGAGGTGACCTGGGCCCAAGCCACCTGGAATCTCAAAGGGCCTTCGAAACATGCCATTCTGGTCTCCTGCAAACAAAACTGTCCCCTCCAACCAACTGGAAAGCAAGTACTAGCATGAGCGTAGTGGAACTGCACTCCTTGATTACTGCTAGCGTGTCAATCCTATGCTCGGAAGGAATAAATTACATTAAAAGGAGGGAAAGGTGCCCGAGTACCTTGTCTCAGCTGGCTTTACGGGTTACTAATTTTTTAATTCCTAAAGCTTATATTTCTGTCCTCCTCCCCTGTAGGCCTTGGGCACTCACTAGCAAAAGATATATTTTTTAAAAAAATTACTATTGTTGTATGCCATATATTATCATTCTCCTTTAAGTATACCGCAAAAACCTACTCTCTTTGTATGTATACCTAGAAATACAGGAATGAAACACCGCACTTGGTGAAACACGTTCTAACCAAGCCAGGGATGCTAAAAGTATGACACATACATGATTAGCAGAGCTGTGCTCAGCGTGAGGACTATCTGGCTCTTTCAGGGACTGAGAGGGAATGAAAAATACCTTCCCGGAACTTTCACACCCAAGTCAGACATTCAGACTATTTCTACATAGCTCCCCAGAAAAAGCCACTTGCACCCTGACAAACTCTGCTCTTCAGCAGGAATTAAAAGGGGAAAAAAAGAAAGCAAAAAAAGCACAGGCACCGCCTGCCCGTATTGCCACAGCAGCAGTATTTCCTATCGGTTTGGCGGACAGACAGAAACAGATTTCTGCTCTGTGACTAAACACGTCCGGTTTGAAGTTTCTATCAAGTAAACAAGAGGGCTGAAGAACCAGGAGCCGCTCCTGTCTGCACAGAGACGCTTCCAGAGCCAGCCGGCACCCGGGGCTGGGGCCAGCGGCTGGGGCACTGCCTGCCGGCTGTGGGGGGCAGGCGGTGAGGGTCGGGGGACACGGGGCAGGGTGGCTCGGAGGCACGGGGGGACCGCGGGGAGGATCCGGCACGGCGGCCGCAGCGCTGCCACCCGAGCTCGAGTTTAAAAGCCTCCTTCCCGCCATTTTGGACGCTTCCCCTGCGAGGGGGGCAGAGCAGAACTTCGCAAGTCCCCACAGGAGCTGCTGGGGGCGGGGGAGGGGAGAAGAAAGAGCCCTGTTATTTGGGAAAAGCTGTGGAACTTTTATTCCGCGTTCAGGCGAGGGCCCGCAGCCGGCAGGCACATGCCCAGCGCCCGGCCAGCGGGGCTGCGGCTGCCCAAAAGAGGCGACCCCCGGCCCGCCCGCGGCTCGCGGTCCCGGGACAAAGCGCCCGCCCGGCCGCCGCCCCCGTCCCCCCGCGGCGTGGCGCGCCGGCCCCAGGCCTGCCCCGCTGCCCGCCACCGTGAGGCCTGGCCGACGAGGCGCGGCCTGGCCGCCTGTGAAGCCTGCGCCGCCGCAGCGGCGGCGGGAGCGGCCGCCATGGCGCAGGCTCCTGGCGGAGGAGGTCACCCGCCGCCGAGGCTCCTTCCATTTTGTGCGCTGAGGAGAGCGAGCCGCCTCCCCCCTCCCCCGCCACCACACCCCCCCCGCGGCCGGGCGGGCGGGGCGGGGCAGCCAGGCCGAGGGACCCCCGCCGAGGGGCCGCGGCGGGGCCGGGCGGCGACCCCTGGCCCACGGGGGGGGCGCGGCGGCGGCAGTGGCGGGGCGGCGCGGAATGGCCGCTGCTGGCGTCGCCCGCGCCCGCCGCCGCGTAGAGAACATGGCTCCTTCCTCCCTTCCCTTTGTGTGAGCGCGCCCGCTACCCTGGCGCACACGCTCAGCCATTGCAGCCGGGGGAGGGCGGGCGGGCGGGAGACGAGGGGAGGTGGTGGGTGGGAGCGGGAGGTGGGGGGGCCGGCGCGCTTCCAGCGCCTGCCGGAGCCCCGGCGGAGCGGGCAGAGCCCCGACGGGGACCCCTGCTCGCTCCCGCGTCCCGCCGAGTTGTGCAGCCCCTGGGCCGCGGGCCCCGCGCCGGGGCGAGCGGCGGCGGCTGGAGAAAAAAGTTCCCCCGAACTGCGCCCCCGCCCGCCCGAGCGCCTCTCTGCTCCGCCGCCGCTCGCCTTGTTTTCTCGCTCGCGGCTCCCGTCAGCCATGTTACAGCCGGGCGGCCGCGGGGCCAGTGGCTCCCCGGCCCGCGCCCCGTTGCCCCCGCGCTCTTCGCCGCCCCGGCGGCGGCTGGCAGCGCGGTGCGGCCCGCCCGGAGCCCCCGCCGCCTCGCCGCCTCTGTGCCCGCCAGCTGCCCCGCCGCCGCAGCGATGGCTACGGCGAGGCACCGTAAGCAGCTTACAGCGGGGCACGGCGCGGCCCGCGCCCCCCACCGCGGGCGACCCCCGGGCCGCTCACCCCCCGCCCGGGCGGCTTCTTTCGCCCGTCCCCCTCCCGCCGCCCCGCTCCCGAAGTCGCCCGCCGCCCGCGTCCCCGGCGCCCCCGCCCCGCCCCGGCCGGGGGGCCAGCCGCCCGGGAAGGGTCTCCCGGGCACAGCCCGGCTCGCCTTTGTGTGCCGGTGCCCGAGACGGCGCTGCCCCGCGCTCCGCGGCCAGGCAGCGACGGCGGCACGGCAGACAGCGCCGGCTCACCGCCCGCCTGCGAGCGAGCGGGCGAGCGCGCCCGGCCGGCCCAGCGGCCCCCGGCGCGTACTTACCCGTGTCAGAGTCGGCACGCAGCCCTCGCTCGGCCCCGAGCCCCAGAGACGCTACCCCGGCCGCCCGCCCGGCCCCAGCGCTGCCTGGGTCCCTGTGTAGCCCTGTGCACCGCAATGGCTGTGAGAGCGGGATCGATACGCAGCCTCCTCACACTCTCAGCGCTGGTAACATTACTCTCAACACAGCCCCGCTCCCATTGGCTGCCGCCAAGCCAGCCGCCGCGCCGATTGGCCGAGGCCCTTCCATTGTCCTGACCAGAGAGCTCCGCCGATTGGGCGCGGCGCGGGACACGTCACTGAGGATTGAAAGGGCGCGCAAATATAAAAGTGAGTGGAGGGAGCCGGGCGGCAGCGGGATGCAGAGTTCTGAGGTGGCGGCTGGGCGCTGCGCCGCCGCTTGCGAGGAGTGTGGGCCGCTGCCGCCTCGCATGTCGCTGCGGCGGCCCTCCCGCCACTGGGGCCGCCCCCAGCCGCCCCAGGGGGGCCCCCATGCCCGGGCCCCGCCGCCCTGGATGGACTAGGGCACCGGCGCCGCGAGCGCTGCCGCGCCGTCCCGGCCGTGCCACCGCCCCCCGCAGCCCCTCCCCCGCGGGCTGCGCCGCCCCATTGCACAGGCGCGGAAAGTGAGGCGCGGGGCGCTGCGGGGCGCGGGGGGCGGCGAGCCCGCGTTTCACGGCTCCTCTTGCCCGGCTTCAGCTCTCGCACAGCGCAGGCTGCGGGGGCGTGCGCGGTCCTGCTTGCGAGCACTGCGCGATGGGGTCGCTCGGGGTGGGTTTGGTGGTTTGTTGTTTGTCTTTTTTTTTCCCCAAGAATCGAAGGTCTGGGGTCGCCCGGCAGCCCGCGCAGTTCTCCGCGCTTCTGTAGCGGTGTCGCAGTGCCAGCCCGGGCATCCCAGCGCCGAGGCTGAGGGTGGAGAGCCGGCAGTCTGGGCTACACCTCACCTGCCCTTCACCAGCCCTTCGCTCCCTGCTTTTTTGCAGGCACTGCCCTGTCCGAACCGCCGACGGAGGGCTATCGAACAGAAGGGAATACCCCTTGTATCTGCTTCAACACCGCCGGGAGGAGCACTGCTGTGACAGACCCGAACCCACCGACCTTCCCCGAGAGGCGCTGCCCGAGCGCTCACCGCAGCCGCAGAAACTCGGATGCAGCGAGCTCTATACAGGTGTGCACACTAAAAACCATCCTTACCTCCCAACTGCTGTTACCGCTGGCCTTGGGGATAGCGACTGACATTAAGAGGTGGTCTGTATGATCCTTAAAGTCGTGTAGGCCGCGTAAATGTGAAAATAGGACAAATCCTTGTGTACCAGACCACAAACCCTTCTCAAACTTCGTGGATAGGAGACAATTTAAGAGAACACGATAATTAAGGAGATTGTCAAAATCAACTATTTACATGTGGTGTAAACATTTGTGACCAATAATAAAATTTAAAGTACTATTACCTGGCAAAATAAATAGTTGATAAAGTCTCTGTCTTTTCTTTGGTGGGACCATGGCTCATAGCATTCAGTGGCAGGAGTTAGTGAAAAGTGAATCACAGGAAGTCATGTTTAAGGTCCCAAGCAAAACCAACCCCTTAATTCAAGACTAATAATACCATGTACTTTTTCATTTAGCCCAACACTGCTTGCTTAACTCTTACTAAGAGAGAAACTTGAGAGAATACTGGTCTCTTAACTTTAGGCCTATGTAAATGCTAACCTGTACAAATACTGAGAATTAAAAAAAAGCCCCAAACCCACATCTTAAAGTCATAATCATACCAATTTCCAGCCAGGCCGAAGTTCAATAAACTTGCTTCCTCTTTCTTTAGATACCAATGTGATTAAAAATAAACTAATATAATTATACCAGTACTATCTTACTGTGGACACCTTTATGCTGGGATGGCTCATTTCTTTACTCATTTGCATCCATGTTAGATGGACTGACTCATTTTAATTGTATCAGTGGAAGAGTCGTGATAAACTCCTGTGAAGCTTTACCCAGGTGGTCACTTTGCACGGTTCGTGTCCAGGAATTAAGCCACAGAAGTGGCTGTGAGAGCCACTGTCGATCCTTGGTCAAATCTTTGTGCTCATTCTTCCTTCTTGAAGTGGGGCGGTGTTTCTAAAATGTTTATATGACACTGTTACAAGCAGAGTGTCAAAGGAGCAGATCTCCCAGCAGAGGCCACACATGCTGACCGGCCAGGAGCTGTCTTAGTGGATGGAGTGCAGCAACACTCTTTACACTGAGTCTTGGTCCGGAGTGCTACACATCGAAGACAGCTCTCAGTCTCAGGATGACACTGTGTCATATTAGATGATGTGAAACAAAAATTACATATTTTTTTTTTCCTTAGTGGCTTACTTCTTTCAATATGCTTTTGTGCACAGTACCATTAAGTCCCATGGAAGTAACACACACATTCTACATAGGATGTAATGGGTCCCTGTTTAGAAAGCTAGCAGCACATACGATACGTTAAGCTGAGAGCTGTTCAGCCTCCTAAGATGTAAACTACCTCCCAACAAGCATCTGAATATGCAGCAGAGCAACTTTATAATTCCAGAAGTTTATACCAGGGCTGCTTCCGAGTGTGGTTTGGACTTTCTACCCTTGTACCCTCTGGTGATTCTCCCATCCAAGAAAACGCCAATCTCTCCTCAAAGTCTTCCTAAGTTAACTGGGCCCCTCACAGCTGAGGAACAGGCCCCACAAATAGTACACTTTTTTTGCACATCTGCTGAGAGAACATTTGTACTAGTAGTCATCTGATCCCCTTCGTAAATCTGGAGTCCAGTAATTTCTGTTCTGGACCCAATGCCCAGGCCAGTTGCTATTGCTTGCTCATGCTGTGGCCTCCTAACATTTCTCCTCCTCGAGCTGGTGCTTCTTTCAAGATATTGCTGATGAGAAGGCAAACAAATTCCAAATCTATTGCAATTAACAATCACTGGTAAGGCAGGGTGCTTTATGGAAGCCAAAGATCCTTCTGAGTAATGACCTGAATTCTAAATCTGCCTCATTTGTGAAGAAGTGCTGACGGACACATGAAAACAGTGGTTCCACTACCTGAAACCATGTGAAAATACATGAACAGTAAGGAACACTGATGTTTCTGTCTCAAGAAAAGGTGTTTCTTTTGTCTGGTTTGTGTCTTGAAGTTTAAATCGCTACACAGAATATGGAGCAGAGAAAAGCTGTAAAAAGCACAAGTGTTTATGCGGCCTAGCGTGCAGGAGCTGAGAGCTTTGCCCACACTGAACTTCTTCAGTGTTTCTTCCATGAAAAGCAGACCAGAAGGAAAAGGAAGGCATTTATTCCCAGCTGTTGTCTAGAGCCAACAATTTAGTAAAAGGCAAGCAAAGAGGAGGTTCTGATTACACTACATATTTCTGCAAACGCTTTCCTTCGTCTCTGCTAGTTATACACTAAGGCCTGTACAGGTTTCCATATTCCAGTGGGTTTCTTCTGTGGCCCTTGATGACAGATACAAAGAATTTACTCATCAGTTGCAGACAGTACCGTTTTTTACGGAAGCAGTATATGTTTCTTCTCTTGTTCATGCTGTGCCACATCCCTTCTGGTACTTCACAAACATGCCTTCTTCTGCAAGCCTTACTGAAGCCCAAATCTGTTTTAAATTACACTCCACATGACAGGTGCAGTCACTGAGATCGCTCAGATAACACGAGCCACCTTCAACTTCATGCACAGAGGCTTTGCCCACAGAACATTTGGGTCATAACAGCCCAATATGAGTGCTCTAGGGAAAAAAAAAAAGAAAAAGTAGCTGCACAGGAAGTTTCAAAACCCCTGTTTAGTAATTTTGGTGTTTTGCAAACTAGAGTACACTTTGGGAAAAGTCACATGGATTGGATGTTGTATTACAAAGAAAGAGTAAGACTATGATTTCTATTAGATATGTGTTTTCAAATACTTCACTTTTTACAATAGCCTTTGTAGCTACTTACTTGAAAACTAGTAGAAATGTTTGTAAGGAGTCTTCTGGCTCAACTTCTTTGCCATGCAAGGCAAGCTGAAGTTGGATGGAAACATCAGCTATATATTCTTAACTGTTTTTTTAAAGCATCCTTTTTTCCCCCATTTTCTTTAGAGATAACAGAAAGGCCGCTCCAAAGACAGAACTGTTCTTCTAAACAATGTATTGCTGAGTAGGAACAGAAAAGTTCCTACTCATTGATAAAACTGGTTTCATTTCATTTATTTAAAATTATCCTCTCACTTCAGATCATTCCCTGTGTAGCTCATAACTGAAGACTTCTAGCAGAGACAAACAAGGATGGGGAATCCCAAGGAGCAGAGAGACCACCTGGTTGGCAGTGAAGCCTGACCAAGAGACAGATGCAGAGTGGAGATCTCCTTTCTCCCCAGCTTCCAAAATAACATTGTGAAACACCTTGGTTAGACTCCTCCAGCAGAATTTTCAAGTAAGTCACAGTATATAAAAAGCCAGACCTTAGGAAGTGTCTGCCCACTTGAGCGCTGTGGTTGCTGACAGAGGTGAGAAAAGGAACTGGCACCGACTCCGTGAGATGCAGGAGACACAGGATGCAGGGCAGCACACCTTCCCTGGGACAAGAAAGTTGCTGCTATCACCTTCTCCTGCAAATTTTGCTTTCTGTGAAGGGCACTGCTTACTCCCCAGTGGTTCTGGCTGGAAGGCAGATGATTTCATAGCTTGCTTTGACAATGAAGAGATTCAGTGTCGTCACTGGACCTCCGGATTTTGTCATTCTGTCCTCTCTCCCAAGGAATGAGATCATTGTTCCTTCGGGTCAAAATTAAGAGAATATCACAGTGAAAATGGCACATCAAAAACTAGCTTGTCAGTCAAGTCCAATATTATAAGGCTTTCAGATCTCATTAAAAATAGCTTTTCTCACCAAAAATGTTACATTTTCAGCTCAAAAGGAGAGCAAAACATCTGCAGAGACAGGGCACCTAGGCACATGTATTTATGATGGAGCTGCTGGTGATTTAGATTGTCACTGTTGCTTTCAGACACTTCCAGCCGTACAGTGGGTAGGTTGTTCACCGAGCATTCAGAAAAAGCACTGGCTGTGTTTGCCCTTTTCCTGAGGCTGCAGTGCTGGCCTGTATGCAGCCCAGATGAACACAGCTCTCAGTTGCTTATTAGATGCAAACTTATAACCAATTTTTTCCTCTAGTGTCTTATTTAAAATCTTCAGGACACACTTCAAATAATTCCTTAAAATAATTTCTGAAAGAGAAAGACTCCATTCAAAGAAATGAGACTTAGCATGGCTGCAAATAGTAACAATGCATGGAATGTGCTTTGCTTTACCTTTCCGGCTGGATTTGCTCAGATTGTGTCAAGTTATCTGCATATATTGCTGGCTCTCTTCTATTAGTGAACGCTATCTGGAGAACAGGTTTTCAGAATGACAGATTTTGTCCTTTCAGCATGGATGAGTGGCCGGCTACTCTAGCTGTGTGAGTAAGTGGTAACTGAGGAAAAGCAGCAGCCAGAAAAGGTACCCTCAGCCAACTAAAGGAAGTGGTCTGGGAGAGGCATGCAGGGAGCAGGGATGGCACCGGTGCCACTGCACGAATTTCCTCGCTTTATGTGCAAACCAGCTGATTTTTGTTGACATATGAGCCCTGCAGACAATGCCATCGCTTCTAGAGCTGATACATTCTTAAATCAGGGTCAGTACTTACGCAGTGCTTTTATCCTGTGCAACAGGATAACATTCTAGGAACGGATAGCATGAAAATTTGTACGCTTTTTGAGGAATTAACAGATACACAATAAAGTATCCAAGAAAGCATATTTCCTAGCAAAAGTGTATGCCCACACTGTTCATCTCAGGAAAAAAACTGATGAAGACACACCAGTATGGACTTCTCTTCTGATGATCATTGTACCACAAACATTTTTTCACAGTGAAAATGTGTACAGAAAGTAACCATTTCATGGTAACGGTAATTATTTACTATTATGACATGTGATTCCTTTAGCATCTTATGCCTTACATATAAGCACATAACTTCTTTAAGTGCCTCAGTGAAGCTCTCAATGTAGAGTTTCAGCTCTCTGTGTTCAGCTTCAACAGCAAAAAGGATTTCAAGAAATGTTCCTCTGGAACTGCACTATTTCTGAAATCACTGACCTGTTGAGATGTTTGCTTTGCTGAGAGCACAACATGCAGTGCAACATCCACTTATCTCTTCAATTTTCTGGAAACATTGTATCAAATACTCAATTCCTCTTCAAAATCTCCAGACTATTTATGTGATTGTACACTCAAGTCCACCACAAAGATAAGAGTTATCAGCTGCTTCTAAGAAACTTAAAATGCTGCTGTCCACCTTCACAGACACTCTCCTCCAAAGGTATTCGTACTCTGCCTCCCTCACTCCAGTCTAGAGGCAGGTAAGCTTCTGATGCTGATACTGCTATTAGACTTCTACACCTGAACAGGCAGAATCCAGCCAGGCCTAAGGTGATGAAAAATATCTGACATTCCCTTTCTTCCTATTTTATCCAGCCCAGAAGATTCAACAAGATATGCTCCCTCACACCCAAGACTCCTTCAGATAGCCCTTGATGCTACATGTTAAATTGGAAAGATTCCTTGAGCCAGGTATAGTGCTGGAACAGAGCTACTATTCCCTTATCTGTGTTTCCTGTAAATACACAATGTACAAACATCCCTCTGACCTGTACTCTGATCCTTTATATAAGACTCTATCCATATCTGCAACACAGGCTAAACCATCTGCTTCTGAATACATAGAAGACACCTTAACACTAACACAGTCCCCGATACTAGAAATCCTAGCGCAGTATTATCTCCATGAGACAGGAAAATAATGTGAATTTATGGGATGCTGATATCTGAAGAAATAAAGGATGCAGCACACATCACTATCTGGTAACTACACAGAATCTCCCGTGATGTCTATACTGCATACAAGCAGTGCTGCATACAGGAACTGCTGGAGGAAATAACCATTAGCTTACAGCTTCAAAAAGGAACTTGCATAGTTTGACAGGACAGTCTTGCCCCTACGCTGAATGCAGCCAAGTGGATATGGTTGTCACTGAACAGTGTCCATCTCATCCCTGACAATGCAATGGTAATTGAGCGTTTCTCATTCATTCAGGAAATTCTCCACACCTTCAGCAAATTCATTAACTTGCTAACTTCCCAATGAGATACAGTGCTCAAGGAAGATTACAAGTACTATAAGTTATCAGAGTGAATCACTTAAGGAGGGCAAGAAGATGGAAGAGATGAAAAAGCCTCAAAAACCTGTTATTCTTCCTCCACCCCTCTCCTCCCTGTCCCCTTTCTCTCCTTTTCCCCATACTCCTAAGCATAAGCTGGAAAATGCACTGTGTCAGCTGTACCTGCTCACCAAATACTCACCACTAGCATTATTTAATGGGAAAGTAATTTTCTAGCCACCACTCCTCTTCCCCCACCCCCAGAATGGTTATCCATTCTACTCCAGTGGATGCTGCATTGGTCAAACACCTACCATTACAAGCAGCCATCCCTACTTATCACCTCTTACACAGTCATTCAAAGAAATGAAGTCATGCTAATATTCTTAGGGAGACTGTCCCCAGCTTCTATCACAATCATCCTGTTTCTTCTACCATCTTCTTTCCCAGAGCCATCATCTCCCTCTATTTAGAGGTTCTATTCCAGGACTTGGGAGACTCAGGAGAAGAAACCAAGGCAATCTAGGATGTAAGAAATGACATACTTTATATTGACTAAGCCTGTGATACCAAAAGGTGATCAAGGGAATGCCCACTTCTCTCATCTCCTTCCAACAACAGAAAGTTGCTTTGAAAAGGGCTCCATGAGCTCATCATTGCAAGGAGACATCTCCCCAAGCCACTCTATGCTACCAAACCCTTAGCATTAACTTTCTCATTAACACAGATTTGTAGTCTAAATCTATTTAGATTAGTACTTTCTTAACTAGAGCCCATTTGGCTTTCTATTCTGTCCTTATTCGCCTTTACCTCTTTTTCAGAAGTTTTAGAGGATTTAAAGTATTTTACATTATTTTAATTCTCCTTTTTTTCCTTATTTACCATGTTCCCATGAACTTTAATTTTGTTGAAACAAATTAAGTCCCTTATTGAATATGCCCCAAGTTTCACTGAGGGAGTGTTGCCACAAAGGCAAGGCATAATGTTTTAGAAGTCAAAAGGCAAGACAGTTCAGACAGAACGTCAACATGGAGACCTCAAATTTCTGTAAGAAACAATGTCAGACAAACGTGCATTAAATTGATCTGCAGTGCTGAGAGTTTAAACAGTCTGTAGTTCAATTTAAGGAAAATCTGTTGTTTTCCATGAGAGATAAGCATGGATCTGGGAGTGTGGATTCAATTCAAACACCAATATGCATAAAAGTCATCAGGTAGGCCAAGATGCTTTGACCAGGCAGGGATTCAATTAGTCTCCTCAGGGTAAATATAACTCAACATTTTCCTAAACTATGGATAAAAATCAAAATGAATAGCTACTCCTTTGGCAAGAAATACCGAAGCAGTAAAAATTTCATTAGCCTCATTGAAGCTGTGGGGTTTGATTGTTTGAACTCATATATGACTTAACGGAGATAGCTTTTATAACAAAATAAATTCTTGATACTATGTTATTTCTTCTATTACAGCATAACAGATCACATAACCGTTCTAGGGTTTCCAAATGTAGGCAAGCGGCTACTTATGGGATTCAACAGATGTAAAGGATGCATATATTCATGTCCATTCACTGTCTTTATTTTCAGTGGCCCAAATAGTCTGTTACTAACAAAGGTTTTGCATTCAATCCCACAAAATTTTGGCAAGTGCGTACTACCATGTTATCCATAGCACTTAAGGTTTTGATGTATTATTGTTTCTTTACAATGAAGATTATTTTTATTTCACTTCTATCTCCTTAAAAACCTCAACACAAACACAAATACTTTTGCAACCCCTCCTGCACACCTACCCTTGCTGATTTGGTAGTCCTTTAGAAGTTTATGAAGCATTTAAATGCTTTTAAAATGATCCATCATTTTCTGTCCTCTAATAAATTACATACTCAGATGTGTTAAAGAGATGTATTTTTTATATATTTTATCTGACCTTGCAAAAACAATCAATTTCTGACCATACTAAACACAGAAGAAAATAGTGAAGTAATTTTACTTCTGTGTATGTGACTAGTAAAATACAGTTTTATGTCTCTTTTTTAATAGAAAAATTAAAGAAGGAATAGAAATGAGCCACAAGTCATTCGAGAATGTGAAAAAATAATGAGAACCATAAAAAGCTCAATCTGTTTAGCTTTTTTTTTTTAAAAAAAAAAAGAAAAAAAAAGACAAGACTAAGAAGTAACTTGATTACAGGGTAAAAACACCTTCCTGGGGAGAAAATAGTGAGTACTAAAGAGCTCTTTAATCCATCAGAGAAAGGCATAACAAGAATCAATGACTGGAAGCTGAAGGCAAACAAATGCAAATGGAAATAAGGTAGAAAATTTTTAGCAGCAGGCATGATTACTACTTGTATTATCCTAGTACCTGGAAGCCAAGTCATGGATCAGGGCTCCCTCACAGTAGTTGTTGGTAAAAAAAAACAACAAACCAACAACCAAAACCCAAACACCACAAAAAACCAAAGCAACCCACCCCCCACAGAAAAAAAACCCCAAACCATAAAATAAAAAACAGAAAAAAAAACGCAATCCCTGCCAAAAGGTTACAAAATACACATAAGATAAAGCAACATAATAAATCAATGATAATATTATCTGAGATGACAGGCAGCAGTTTTAGGCTATGGTTTCACAATACAAAGTGTTGAGTTGAGACACTGGCTTAAGGTGATTCTGCCCTATCAAGACTGATTCTTCCTGCTCCCACAACTTCTTTAGAGCTGTGAAACACTGAAAACTGATGCTTATTAAAAAAAAAAAAAAAAAAAAAAAAGAAAATAAGTGTTAAAAGCAGGGTTTTCATTTTTACTTTACAGCAAAATGTACTTTACAACCTGATGTACTTTTGCAAGGGTTTTGATTTTTATGAACTTCAGTGAATGGCTTGACCACAATTTTCCTAACTACCCATATATCTCAGTATCATCCCTGGCACTGTTTACAGGACATCTGAATTTGCTGAATAACTCAGAGAAAAAGATGCAAAAGCAAAGCATGAGGTTGCTTTGTTTTCCTCGTAGCAATTCACTAGCCTGGTCAAGCCTCAAGCGTCGTCCATGGATAAGGTAGAAAGAACATCAACAAAAACTGAAACCAAGCCCATGGCCTGGCAAAATTTCTCTGAAAAAAATTTCTATCATCCTAATCAATCCTAACATAAAAGATAGAGAGATGAGTTTGTGATTACCAACACCACTGCTCTGGCACCAGAATCTACGTACAAACACAACAGGCCACTACAGTTTGACCAGGAAGATGATTAAAGGTGGAAGCTGAGAGCAGTATTACTATTATAAAAGTTTTTGCTACATATTTTTGAGATCAAGAACCATATGCATTGCCCCTGAAATTCATCTGGGAGAAAACTGGGAGACTTGAGGAGCACCTCCTCTTATTTTCCAACAGAAAAACATGGATAGGAAAAAACCTCACCTTTGATTTCCATTTCTTTATCTACAGTATTAGCAGACTATAGCAACACACTGCACATCCCCAATATCTATTGCACTGGGAACTTCAGAGGAGGTCATTTCTTGGGCTAGGAATGCTGAAGAGAAAACAAAAGCTAGGGTAAGCCCTCCACAAATGGTCCCTGAGACTGAAGGCTAATGGGGTACACCTGTGGCATTTGCCATCCAGCCTCCTTCCTCCCAGGAGGTGGCCAGCCTCCTCCTACCAGCTGATGGCCTGTATTTCACTGGGCTGAATATTTATGTTTGGATGCTAGACAGAGAAATGGTTATAACCAGATAGAAAAGCATTCATTTTTTCTTATTCCTTGTTAAAAATACTTTAAGCTACAGCTATAATAAGCTACATTAAAAGAATGTTATTTCATTGCAAAGTTTAAATACTTAATAGCCTTAATATTTGGCCTCATCCACTCTGCTAAACTTTTCCACAGGACTGCGGCCATCCTGTGTGTGCAGGACACACGCTGCTCAGGAAATGAATCAGGGTTGTGTATCGAATTAAGAATATTTATAGGTTGGTATATGTGTTTGCTCCAGAAGTTGTGCAGAGAACAAGACAGACAACTACAGGAAGAGAGCAATGGGCATGTGGTTAAGGCAGTTGAACGCCACACAGGAACACTCAGTTCTGCCTTCGCCATTGGCCTCTGTGAGTGAGGAGCGAGTCAGACCAAGCACCTTGGCAGGTGGCCACCAACCTTGTCTTCCTCTTTCTATGGGAGTCCAAACCGAAACACCTTGGGCCTTTTAAGTAGAAACGCAAAGCAGTTGATTATAATGGAAGGTTTGGCTTTTGAGGGAGAAATGGAGCCGGAGGCACAAGGTTAAAAGGCAGGAGAAGTCAAGTAATAGCACTGACTTTACTACTGACTGAAGGAGTGGCTTGTTTTTTTCCTTGGTCAAACAGGACAATGGTGCTTTTCTGCTGTTCTGGGAATATGCAAAAATTCATCAACACTGTGAAGCTCTTGGACATCACTGTAATAAGCCTACAAAGAAAAAAAAAATAAAGGTATTTCTCATTCTCTATATACAGAGAAACTTTTGGATCTTTTCATCTGCTAATTATCCTATATTGCTACATACTTGCTTTAAAAAGTCTATACAATATAAATACTAACATGCATAGAGATGAAGCATATCCATTTTCCCCCTCAAACTCTATTTTTAATGTTATTTTGCAAAGTCCCAGCTTCTGTCAGGGATATTTAACTTCAGTACTCAGTGAAACTGCAACACAGTCATATGGAATAGGACAGGGAACACCACTCAGTGTAAACAAAAGGTATTCTCTGCTTCACAAAAATAAAAATATCCTCAGTCTCAGCTGTATAGTATGCCATGTAACCACAGCCACAGAAATAGAAAAGCAACAGGAGAGCTAGTAAAAGTTAATGCCTTTTCCTAGTTATTTTATTGGTCTACATCTTTCATCATATTAAAAGTTTTCTGTTAACAGTAGGCTACTAAGAAGAAAGTACATTGAAAAATAAAATGAAATAGATGTACTTTGCATCCAACAAATAAAAACCAAATCTACCAACATTTTTAAAAATTACCTGAATAGAGTTCCAACAGTTACTCTGACTTCAAAATCTGAGTTAAGAGAAATACCACAACAACTGAAAACACAGGTAATGATCTCCTCCATTTTAGGTAGGAAACCATTAAATGTTGAAATATAACACAATAATCATGACAATCATGAGGTTTTGGCACATGACACAACAGAAATATTTTAACGATGTCTGACAACATCCCAAACACACTGTGTCTGAATGCTACTGTAATAGATGTGCATGAGACTCAAAGACAATACTGTTTCACAGCATAATTTTCATGAATTAGAAGTAAATGGATGGGAATAAAATAGAAATTGAGGTTCAGGCCTACAATCAGATATTCAGGGTAGAAACTTGCAATCATCCAGAGTGCCATCAACTCAGTCAGGCCCCACGGCTACAGAGGTTCACGTGAACAAATCCAGTGGCAGGACTAGGGCCTAAATATATAAACAGAAAAAGGATGAAATCAGGTAACACAGCATACAGCTCTAATTAAAGAGACACCAAACTAGTCACAGAAAAATAACCTGAGTGTCTAGGCCATTACAAGATTTACATTTTTACCACAAAACACTGATGCTACAGGAAAGGCTACAGTGATATTTTAGACCAAGAGTTTTATATAGCATTAATTGATCACAGCATATTCCCCTTCAAGCAAACACGAGTACCTGCAGTGCATTTGCTCCCCTCCTGCATGTTGCTGCTTTTTCATATTTACATAGAATTTGTTTTATTATTTTAAATAAAAGAGAGTGGTCTAAAATCAACACAAGTGGTATTTTTATCTTCAACTCTTCATTTCTAGACAGGTAGATTTTTAGCTTCTCAGTGACATGGTGGCAAAAACTAAAATGAGATAATCATACCATATTTTAAAACACTGTTAATCTGACAGAAGGTAATATTATTTCTATAAAAACGTTCAATGTTATGTCTATCTGAAGGCTGAGAGAAGTTCTAGCTTTTTTAGATGAAGTAACTTTTTTTTTTCTGGTGTTTCTCCCTAACATACTAATAAAAGCTCACAGTAGCATACACCTACTATCATACACAATTGTCAATGAGAAAATGTACTGTCTCAAAAAAATAACTACTTTGTAAGGAGGTTTGCCTACTGAAATACAGGCTTTAATACAACAGGAATATGTGACAGCAGTGGTGAAGACACTACAGCAATATCAGGTTTATGGCGGAACAAGCACACAGAGCCAAGGGCTACAACGTGGAGCATCACGTCATCCGAACTTCAGCAGCAGCACTTATCATCTGCCCCAGGAAGGGGTCTGTGCCTTCTGCTGCACCTTCCTTTTCCATCACTGCACCTCGCACCTTCACTGGCACTCTCTCTTTGGGATAGCCAGGCCAAAGACAGTCTGAGGTTGTCCAGGAATATGATACTGTTCTTCCCTTTACTATAGTGGAGTTATGCCTTCAGAGATCAGCATGCAACCAGACAAATCAATATAAACACTTTCTGTCCAAAAAAAACCCCAAACAAAAAAACCCCACCCAAGTTCAGAAGAATCAACTATCTCTGATTACTTTTACTTCTCCTAACTGATGGCTTAAGATGCAGCAAGATCCTTTATATGAAATAAATTAATAAGATCAAAAATCCAAGTCCTCCAAGATAAGTGAGGACATGAACATCTGAAATTCATTGAAAGAGAAGTTGATTTGTCTATAGTGCTGATGGAGATGTGAGGACTCAATTTGTTATTATTTTTAGGTGGGAAAAAAATACTACTTACTAAGTTTTCTATTCACTATGCACATGGACATAAAGATGCCCTTTTTGCCAAGATGTGACACTGACTTTACTTAGATTTCTTATATATGAGGAAACTTAGAGATATGCAAGACAGATGTGATTTCCAAAATCTGTGGGAGAAGGTAATGGTTCTGTCTTCTTAGTGTTGATGGTAGCTCAGGATAGGTATGAAAATCTTTATTTCAATTTTAATGTTGAGATCCCACTTGTATACCACATGCATGTCAGAAACTGTTACATGATAAAGAACCTGTAACACCACACTTAGAACCCCATCCCTGGAGGTATTTAAGAGATGTGTAGATGTGGTGCTGAGGGACGTGGTTTAGTGGTGAATTGGCAGTGCTGGGTTAATGGTTGGACTCGACGGTCTTTGAGGCCTTCTCCAACCAAGGCTGTTCTGTGACTCTATATTTTGATTATTTGTTCTCAAGAGAGTTGAGAACCAAAACCCAGCTGCCGCTCAGTAAGCACACGGGGATGGGGGGAGAAGGCACACCCCAGCGGGGCTCTGCCCTGCTGCGTGCTGGCGGGGGTCCCAGCCGAGGGACCGAGCGTGCCAGCAGGGCACAGAGGGACATCTGACCTCCTGCCTCAGCTCTCCCCACCGGCTGTGAGCACCCAGCTGCCGGGATCCCACAGACACACTGCGCTTTATGCTCACAGATGTCTAGCACGCTGTGAAGTGTGTTTGCTCAGAAATTTATGAATTCACAAATTTTTAGCAAGCAAAAGGTCACTTACTGCCTTGCGTGGCCATCACTGCTATTTCTCTGAATATCCCGAAAATATTGAAGAGCTATTGATATGAAATTCCTTTCCAAAGAGTTACATTTCTGAGGCTATTTTAAAATTGCTCTTCCCTAAGCATACTACATACTTTAATATTTTAAACTGACACTTAACTACTAGACACCTAAGACAATCTTTCTTCTTTCTCTTGCAAAAATGCATTAACAATTAAATTTCTAGACATGGTGAAAATATATCTATTGTAAAAATAACAAGAAAGAAAATAAAAAGCTGTTTTGTGTTTTTCCTTTGGGCTATGCCTCCCTGTTGTCTCATCTCTAGTTTAAGTGAGAAAAGCCTAGAAACAACTCTAATTCACACCTGTTTGCTATCATGCCCATACAACTATACACCAGTGGAAAATTAGCCAAAAGCACATGTTATTTCCCCTGCCCTTTCTCCAGTCCCCCTTCTCAACCTGTGAGTTCTGGGACATGTTGAAGTGGGAAGGAAAGGATGACTGGCTGGTACAGGACCTGGCTATAAAAGCCTCAAGCAAATGGAAAGCTTCCTCCTGGGGAGGATTCTTACATCACCAGGCAGGATCACAATAAGGAACTGAATCGATTCTATTACTGAACTACTAAGGAGTATAGTTATTACAAGACTCAACTTCATAATTTAATTGTAAAGAAATTACTGTACCCAGTGTTCATTATTACTATAAGCCAAATAAAAAGATCAGTGCCTACCCAGAAAATGCAAATCACACCTTTTCATACTAGCCACCCCACTGCAACATTACAAATCAAACTCCTTGGTGGCAGGTGAGGAAATATTCTAAGCAACATTACGTGGGAAGGAATCGTAGGAGTGAAAAGCTCCAAATAATACACAATACAATTATATTTGAGGTCAGATCTTTAAGGTTTTCATATGAATGACTTAATTGCTGGTGACACACACAAAGCTGTACAGCTACACCATCATCCTGCCTATTGCTCAGACACATAACTCTAGCATCACCTTAGATCCCAAATTTACTCCAAATGCTAAGATTCATATTCATAATTTGCAGATACTTTCAGTGCAACACTTCCAAGATGGTATTTTTCTTAATTCTTCCAATCAGCTGAAGCATTCAGTCAGGTTATCATCATCATCACGTTTTGATTCAGGAATATTTTTCTCTCTGCTTTTGAGAAATGCAGCCTAATCTCACTGGCATTCACTCAGAAAACTGCTGCAAAGACCCTTTTCCTAGCCAATCACTTGGAGAACACACCACTGTTTCCACAGCTCTCCCTGACTTCTCCTGTAGTATCTGTTACTTGCCTTCACTTTCAAGGCCCTTCCTTGCTTATCACCTCTGCACCTACTGTTCCTTAGCCACCATCAGGAAGCCTGGTGTGGTTTGCTTGCATTTGAATCTAGGCCACTTTTCATGAAACATAAAGCTGGAAAGACCGTTAGATCACACTGTCTGATTTGTTTATTATTTCGTGTTGGGCTAAAACACTTTCAACCCCCTCCCACTTTTTACTGAAAAATATATGCAGAGGTGCTTCTTGTATCTCTTCCCTTCATATCTCCCACCTGTCATTCAGTGCCAGGAATCCACCTTCCAGTTCGTCTCACACCCATGTTGTATTTTCAAACAAATCTCGTGTCTTTTTCCTGTTTCACACCTTATACTTTAGGTAAACTCCCTTAAGCATTTGAAAACATACTTCATTGCTCTTCTTCAAAGCCTTCTCTGAAATTCAGCTTACTAAGATGTCCCTATGAGGAAATTATGTGATGAGAAGGTATATACACACACCACCTAATTTTAAGTATGTAAAGTAGGCAAGTGTCAGATGTAGGAGACAAATCCTCCTATACAGTGAATGGAGAGAGGCTCCTGTTGAGAGCGATTTTGATGAAGAAACTCCTAAAGTATTCCAAACTGCCCTCTGAAGGAGTCTCTGGATAAGCTGTGGAAATGGCCTAGGGAGATCAGTCGTTTGATTTAGGTATGTGAAATGGATGTCTGAAGTATGAATGTTCCCCCTCAACTCCTAGTATTTCCCTTCTCATCTGTGCTATTTTCTCTTTTCAGCTGTATTATATTTACATGGCAAGCATTTAGGATTGCAGATAATTTTTTCAGCCCATGTTTGTGTGGTGCCTACTATCACAGGAACTTCAATGCCCAAATAACACTATTTTACAGTAATATGAAAAAGTCTTACAACGCTATACCATATTTTATTAAACAGTACCTGATCATGTAATTATCATAGAATTATGCACACATGCCAGGTAGAAGATGCACAGCTATGCATCAACTTTAACTTTGTTACTTTCTAAATTCCTTAATGCTATAACAAAGAGCTGAAATATCTGCACAGCTGGCATCAGCTGCTTTTCTCCCCAGTCTGAATGACAGGCAAATCCTCAACACAATTCAACACAGTGAAAAGAGAAGGGAGAATAAGAGTAATGGGAAGGTATATGTGGGTCCAGGATGCATACAAAATTTTTGGCAGAGGAAGCAGGGTGAGGGAAACAAACCATGGAAACCCCTGTCATATGTGTGCCATGTCACAAGCTATTTTCTGAAACAAGCAATGGGAAAATGGTAAAATGTAGGACTGGTAAGGTAAAAGGAAGAAATATAAGGAGCCTCTTCCTATACGTAAAGAGTTCATGCCCGACGATGCATGCTTCTCCCTGTTAAACTTACTGAACTTTAAATATACCCTATTAAAAAGGAGATCTCAGTAACATGAAGGTCCCTAAAGCCCAAAATGAGGAAGCAAAAGCCCAAGACGTATCTTACATGCTAAGAAAAATCTCCAAGTCTCTGAAAACATGCTTATTGCTGGGAAAAAGATAATAAAACACTATGAAGAAACAATGAGGTTCAAGAAGTTATTTGAATCAAATAGTCTCACACAAATCTGTAAATCTAATCCTGGTACAAACAATAAGCAAAAGTCATACCAGGCATCATGTACAAAAGAAATTGAATAGAATAGAACAACTACTACTACTGACAATCCAGTTCTTGCTCTGGATCTATTCATCCAGATAACAGAAAAGAAGTTCTTTCGAAGCCTGAAGTATGAGAAGAATTCCTCCAGAAGCAAACAAACAAAAAACCCCCCTAAGACACAGACAATCATAGATCAAAACCTGATGAGAATAAATAAAGCAAAATATTGGATTATCTATTTCATTATAATAAATTTCATTAATGGCAAAGAGTTAACTGCAAAATGTCTCAAAAGAATAGATTTGGTCCTGTTACGGTATAGTTGTTTATCATCCAGAAACTGGGGTGAGTGAACCATGGCATAAAATGTGCAGTTATTTAGGTTACTTGGAATCATGGAAAACTGTTAATCTAACCAAAATGAGTAAGCGAGCCCCAAAAATGCCAAATCAAGTTTAAATGATGATAGATAACAAACACATACTTGTTCTCTGCACAACCCAAGAAAAAACAGTCTTGTTTTATGAGGTTTCAAATTAAAGGTGCAATTGTAGGGAACTTGGTGTAATAAAACTCAGTATGTTAGGCAAGGGGAAGATAACAGTCACCTACAAAAATCTCCAGATAAGATGATGTTGCCCGCTGACATTTATTCCCCTGTAGATTTAATTCACTCACACTGTTATGCTCACTTACTCACAAGCACCAAGACTAATTTGTTCAAATGGTCTGGTCAGATAACTTATGTGCAAAGCAGAGGACAAGGGCCGTCAGCTACTAAGTCCTCACCTCATTTCAGGAGATGTTCTTAATTAGCAATAAAAAAACTATTTTTTTGAGCAGACTCTTTAGGATAGCCTTCAGGAATTATCAGCTGTGACAAGACAGTCCTTTGCCTCAGGATCTTGCTCACCTCGCCTTCCCTAAGTCTTAGGCCACATTGTTGCCCATTGCCTGTTTCCCTTGTTTGAAATATAGGCCTGACGGGCATGCCTGCAGTCTCTTCTGTTCAGCTAACAGGAAAAAGAACGCTGTATGTGATACACTACAACCTTGTTGCCACTCTCCCGCTGTTAGGATGCAAGGTCTTCCGCTGGCAAGTCACCTGTGCTGTGGCACACAGACACTGCTGGGAATTGTGCCCTTCCTTATCAGTACAGGACATTTCTTTAACCCTTTGTTTCACTCTTTCTCCTTATGCTTACACACACATTTCTACCCATCCTGCATTCACACCAACCTTAATACTTCTATTACAACTCTGCATAGTTTTATGGTAGCTATCCTGATCTGATGCAGATCACTACAGAAAGGAGACGTTCCATACTTCTACCTCCTCCTTCCTTTGCCATGTGCTTCTCGATTTCCCTTGCAACAACAGCAGCAGCCATCACTGGTAAGCCTGCTCAGGGAGAGGACAAACCAAGAGAAAAAACAACCCTTTACTGGTAAGACCAGGATTGCTTTTTTAACAGTGTATTTCCATGCACTGGACCACTGGGGCTGATGAATGCCAGTGTCAGGTGCAAGAGGGGTGGCAGGACTGCCTCTGTTTAATGGAAGTTGTACATTAGATCAGTGATGCTGTACTGGGAAAGAACACCAGTTGCCTTGGCCTCAGGAAGGAACTATGGCACGACTTCAGCAGTTTAGTGAAAAACTCTGCTCAATATGCTGCTACACTTGAAATAAAAATAATAAAACAGGCTGCTTAAACAATAGAAGGAAAGTAGACGAAAGACAGAGTAATAGGATTATAAAAATGAATGCTGTGACCTTACCAAAAAAAACCCCACATGAGGTACAGGTCACCCCTTCTCCAAAAGGAGACTGAAGAAGTGGAAAGAGTTGAAACATGAATAATAATAAGCACTGAAAATATCATGAGAAACCAGTGAGTTTAAAATCAAGAGTGTTATGAGTAGACATAAAAAGATAACAAAAGCTCCAAAGTGGTCTGATCAGACATTTCTATGCTTACTATCTTATAACGCAAGCAAAAATTACTGAGAAACATCCCAAGTGTGGAAAATCAAAATTGATCAGAGAAAATGTTTTTCATATGGAATTTATTCATATTGATTATCAAGGAAATTCAGCTATTAATGTAAATACAATGCCCCTATCAACACTAGTATGGATCAAACCAGATACTACATAAAAAAAATCAGGAAGAAACTTATTTGGAGTTTACATCAACTGACCCATCAAGATTTATTTACCAGTGAAACAGGAAACTCTATTACGGTTTAAGCCAATATGATAACTTCTATGTAAAAACATTGATTGAAAAAAAAAAAGAGACTAGCAACTTGATTTCATTATTAATCTTTTATTCACAATGCTACACTAACTTCCTACAGTTTGCATTAACTGCTATTAATAGCCCATTACAACAGTATAGTGAGAGAAGTTTTTGAAATGACTGAAGTTGGGACTCTTTAAGCTCTTATGTAAGCAATAAAGGCAAATACATGAAAAATGAAAATGAGCATGATTATAAAGTCATTTTCTCCATCACTGCAGGTTCTACCTAAAGTGTATTTTTCCTGATTTCCAATCACAGCTGATTTCTTACAAGTTTGTTTATTTTCGAAGACCTGAAGTTGAACATTTTTCCCCTCACCAATTTTTTTTTAAAGCATTGTTTTAACAAGGATTCTCATCACAGACCCTGCTAAAAAGCACCCAGAAAGTGACTACTTACTGATCGCAGACAAACAGGGGAGCTAGAAATAGCTTAACTACTAATTCCTTAGGATGCCACCACTATACTGCTTGGTTATCTTGATCAGATCATTCTGTTTTAGTTTGAAATGCACATTGTCACAGCACATACTAGAATATGCATTACCCCACTGTATTAGTCATTACAAAGACATACAGAAAATTATAATTCTTGCTCAAAGAGCAAAGAGGCAAGGGGAAAAAAAAAAAAAAAGAAAGAGACCATAAGGATGGGGCTTCATATATTTTGTTTGATTTTTTTTCCGCTGTGTCTAGGAAAGTAAAGAGAACATAATAATGTCTGAGGGTGGGGGAACAAGGAGAGGCTGCCAGCACTGCCATTCCAAGGATGGGACTTCACGGTTTAGTCAGTGGCTGGGTCAGGTAAACCGGGCAGAAATAAATTACTGAAGCAACACGCAGTACAATAGAGGGTACGAATGAAGACTCAAAAGCTCAATAATATAGACTGCACAAAGAACAAAAAAGATCTGCCTGGGAACTCCTGGTTGGAGAGAGAGAATGCAGCTGGTACCAGGATGAGAGAAACTGAGAAATTTAAACAGCTACATAAACTTTGTGCAGTGGCACTTGGATGCAGGCAAGGGGACTGGTTCTGTTAGAGCAGGGAATTTCAGCTGAAGCAGAGCTGTGGGTTCTGAGAGGACCTTCCTGTCCACAATGACAGAAAAGCTGTCTAGCATAAAAGCAAGCCAACAGGTCGCAGAAAGGCAATATACAATTTCTGAATCCGAAAGGCAACATACCTTTTATGCTCTGAAAGCAGCAGACCGTTCACCACCAGGAAATCGGAACATAAAACCTATTCTCCTTGTTTAACTTACTCTGTTTTGCAGAAGACACCGGCTGTGAATTTGTGATAAAATAACTGTCGCCAGATTTACCATTTAGTTGTATAGCTTCTGCCTATGATCGTTTTAATAACACGTCCCATTGACAAATATTGATCACCTTCTAAAATAAGAGTCATTTTGCTTTTCTAAGGCTATTTTATTACATGCTTAAAAATATGTACTGAATATGCATAACTTGAAATATACTTCACTGCATGTTTCCCTGCAAAGTTGCCCCATACACTTTTTTCCTTCTAAGTAGAAGGTGGGCAATTGCAAAACTAAACTCGTGGAGGAGAAGGTGTAAACTAACTTCATTTGGATGTGAAGGAATTTCTTGTTAAAGACATTTCTTTGCTCATTCCAATAGTATGAAAGCTATTTATTTAGTAATAAAAGTTTTTGGACTGAAAGAGACATTTCTGAACTTCTTGTTGATGATTAATGGGCAGTTTAAGAGAGCCATTACTTTGTGACAGGCACTACCGAAACCAAGAGTCAGATAATATATCAGCTTCTGCTCCACTTTAATTATAATTTAATGATGAGAACTCTTTTATTTTAACGTCTTGTTTTAAATATTAAACTGCAAAGAGTTCAGCAGGATATGTAATCGTTGGCATGAGTAGCACACCTGTATTGTAGTGCAAATATCATGCAGGCATTAAGCAAAAGGTATTTTAATAGTAGCTAAACCATATTTTTTAACGTGAACATTTGCCACGATTCACTGCATATCCATTAAAGGAAGATCTAAGTTTATGCTGTATATGCACGAAAGAAAACTGACATAAAGCAATGAAATAACTTCAACTCACATGGTAAACGTTCAGATTGTATTTATCGTTCGTTCTGTACGTCATACAAATTATTTTCCTGCGATGAACAAAATACCTCTTGCTTTTTCAAAGGTACACAAAAGGTCTAGTCCGGAGCGGCTCTGCAGTGCAGCAGACGGCCCAGTTAGGTATGAAGGCATGGCCCCAGCACCAGACACCTCACAGTACGCTCTCACCTGCGTTAGGAAAATCACAGAATCACGTACTATGTAACTGTGATACGAGGAGCAATACTGCAGCGGCACGGGCACAGGTCCAGCACACGGTAACAGCCCTACGCGTGCAGGCTTACAGCTAAGCCCCGCTACACCACGGGGAAAGGCTACCCCGTCCACGAGCAAGCCGCGGCAGCACCACCGAGGCCGCAGCCTGAGCGGAGCCGAGGGACACGGGAGAGGAAGCGAGGAGGGAAGAGGCGCAGGGGACTTATCGGGGACGGGCGCTGCCAGGGCCGGCTCGGCGTACGGGAGGACGCGGGCCGCCATGCGCGGGCCCGCCGCGCGGCGAGGGGGGCAGCCAATGGGGACCGGCAGGCAGAGGCCGGCGCGGAGGGCAGCCAATGGGGAGCGGCAGGCAGAGGCCGGAGCGGAGGGCAGCCAATGGAGAGCGGCAGACAGAGGCCGGCGCGGCGGGCAGCCAATGGGGAGCGGCAAGCAGAGGTCGGCGCGGGGGACAGCCAATGGGGAGCGGCGGGCAGCAGCTGGCGCGGCGGGCAAAGGTCCGCGCGCCGCCGCGGCCCCACCAGCTGGGGCCCGGCTGGCTCCGGGCGGCGGCTTCTCCCCCAAGGCCGGGCGGGGAGGAACCCCCCGGGTCCTAACGCCGCCGAGGTCGGGCGGGGGCCTCGCACCTCCTGCCCCGCAGCGCTGCAACCGCTGCCTGGAGGCACCTATCCTAACGGAGACAGCTTTCTGATGGAGCTGCCAGCTGGCCCCAGGCGACGTCTGAGTCGAGCATTGATCTGATGGAGAAGAACCTGAGGCCACAACACCCCCGAGTGCCGGGTGACTGGCAGAGCTGTGCATCACCACCGGAGAAACCACTGCCCCAGGAGAAAGGACTAAAGGATTCAACAGGAAAAGGGAAAGGTCAGTACCTTCAGCACCTGACATGGAACCTGGCTATGGTTGTGAAAAACTCCCATTAGATCCTCAAAACTCAGCCCCCTAAACTTAACCTGAGAGTGCACATCTTCATCACGCAGTGTGGGAAAGTAAAAAACGCTCCGAAAGAGGGGGGAAGGTGAAAGCAGGACTGAAACCATACATGGTGTACACCAGTAAGATTCCAGGATCTTGCCTGCCAACGAAGGAAGGATCTTGACACGCCAGAGACTCTCAAACAGAGACAACTGCAGGAAGAGCAGCTTGGGCAAGGCACCATTTACACCTGCAGATGTGGAACACACCAGCATGCCCCATTTCTGGCTTGCTCTTGCTATTAGGTTTATTGAAAGTAAATGCAGCCGTGCAGGAATGCGGAGTTACCTCCCTCTGCATCTACACCCCGATCTCTCAAACACACCAGCCTGGCCAGCACAGCCATTTCTGATGTATTTTCACTTTGCTGCCTCCCTCCTCCCCTTGCCTATACTTCAGCACCACTTGAAGATGAAACAGTAGTATAGAATCATAAAACAGTTTGGGTTGGAAAGGACCTTAAAAGATCATCTAGTTCCAACCCCCCTGCCACCAGACCAAGTTGCTCAAAGCCCCATCCAACCTGGCCTTGAACACTTCCAGGGAGGGGGCAGCCTTCCCTGGGCAACCTGTGCCAGTGTCTCACCACCCTCACAGAAAAGAGTTTCTTCCTAATATCTAGCCTAAATCTACCTTCTTCCAGTTTAAAACCATTACCCCTCATCCTATCACTACAGTCCCTCTCCAGCTTTCTTGTAGGCCCCTTCAGGTACTGGAAGGTGCTATCAGGTCTCCCCCGAGCCTTCTCCAGGCTAACAACCCCAACTCTCTCAGCCTGTCTTCATAGAAGAGGTAAGTACTACTTACCTCTGTTACTCTTACCGTAGTACTCTGTTACATTTTTGTACCTTTTGTACTCTTTTAGTGAGACATCCGTAAGTGACCTGAGATGACTTGGTCTGGGGTGCTATGATTAGAAACAGGATTGAAATGGCTGCTTTTCTTGCCTTCCAGTGTTGCCTGTGGAAATTATGATCAATTGTGTTAATAGTTAGATATAGTTTTCATTAATATGTCTCTAGTCTTGCAGCCCAAACCAGACAAGGGATAGACAGACCAGCTCCACATCAGTGGAAACAGAATGAGGTGAGCATTGACAACCTCCTCTTGAAAAGGAATAGGAACATAGAAAGACTCACACTCCGTGTAAAATTTATGGGAAGACCACTCTAATATGAATGTATCTGTTGACTTTGGCATAAAGTCCTCCACTACATATTATGTGTAGCAGAACAGGACTGTTATTTAAAAGCCAAGTGTTGTATCTATTCTATCACAGCAATCTGTCTTATTCTTATCAAAACCACAGGTCTGTCATCCAGATAACAAAAATTCTGGATCTGTGTACATATTTTCAATACACAAATCAATGGAGACTGTAGTGGGATGACCCTGGCTGGACACCAGGTGCCCATCAAGCTGCTCTATCACTCCCCTCCTCAGCTAGACAGGTGGACAAAAATACAATGAAAGACTCGTGGGTCGAGGTGGGGGCAGGGAGATCACTCAGCAATTAACATCATGGGCAAAACAGACTCGACTTGGGGAAATTAATTTAATTTATTGCCAATCAAAATCAGATTAGGATAATGAGAAAAAAAATCAAATCTTAAAACACCTTCCCCCCACTATTATAGTTAAAACTACTATATAACGTGAAAAAAATAAAATCCGAAAGATTTAAAACAATATTGGAAAAATTCTACTTCACTTACTTTTCAAAACCCTTCCTTCTCATCTTGCTGCTGAGTGTGCACATCTGTCTCCACAGTACAGATACTAAAAAAAAATGTAGAACTGGAACCCCAGTCCAGTTTTAGACTTGCTTCTTGCAGTGTTCCAGTATGAAGCTTCTGTAATATGTGATAATTTTGTGACATGTTGTCAACATATAAATCTGTTTTCTCTTAGACAATTTTATTAATGAAAAAATAATAAAACCATTATAAAATCATTACAAAAATACACAAGTGGCAATGCAAGGTACATAACTTTATAGTCTCTCATCAAATAGTGCAGAAATGAATACACTGAAACTGTGCCACTTTATTAAAAAATCACTCTTTCTGAGTTCCAACTTAGGCTCACAAGACAGATGTAGCCTACAAACTCAGCAAATCAATGGTGTGAAAAAGAGCAACCAGACATGGTAAAACACAACTTTTTAAAAGAGTACATTGGGCAAGTAACTGATAGCACATGTGCTAGGTTAGTGGTTGGACTTGATGATCTTAGAGGTCTTTTCCAACAAAGGCTATTCTATGGTTCTATGATTCTATGTCCCATGCACACAAAACTTCACAGAATCACAGAGTGATAGGGGTTGGAAGGGACCTCTAAAGATAATCTAGTCCAACCCCCCTGCTAGAGCAGGATCCTAGATCAGGTCACACAGGAACACATCCAGGTGGGTTTTAAATGTCTCCAGAGACAGAGACTCCACAACCTCTCTGGGCAGCCTGTGCCAGTGCTCTGTCAGCCTTACAGTGAAGAAGTGTTTTCTTATGTTAAGATTGAACCTCCTGTGTTCCAGTCTGTGCCCATTGACCCTTGTCCTGTCACTGGACACCACCGAGAAGAGTCTGGCCCCATCTGCCTGACACCCACCCTTGAGATATTTAAAAGCATTAATGAGATTCTCCCCTCAGCCTCCTCTTCTCAAAGACTCAAACGGGTATGAGCATCTTCCACATTTTTATATGTAATGGCATCAAGTTTCACTGTGGGCTGCAATATTGAGGGCATGCCTTTAGGCTGGCATGTTCATTTAACATATGAGTCATTCAGAGTGGAAAGAACCTAACAAAAACAGCCACAAACTAATGAATTGTGAAAGAACTATAACATTTTCCCCCTAGGGCTTCCACCTACAAATCAAGTCACAAATCAAGTTAATATCACACAAATTATTCAGCAAAAGAGGAATTAAACACTAAACAACAGTAAACTCTTTTACAAGTCAATCACTTGTTTTTAACTGTTTTTATTTGAAACACTACCAGTCAGTACAGTCACCTTAGAGAAGAGCAACAGAAAAAGACACTCCAGCCTTGATTTTTATAACTACTGCAGCTACACATAATATACCTCAACGACATGGAAATTGCAAACTATATTTTTCTTGACTGATATCGTCCTTCAGAATTCGAGGGGTTTTAAAGCCGAGAAGAGCTCACCCCTCCCTTTTTTTTTTTTTTTTTTACCCCCTAAAAGCTAGTTTAAAATAGATCAAATAAATAACCAAATGCTTGCCATGCAATGAACAAGAGTGAAAGATTAGCCTGGCAAAAACAAGTTGTGAGCAGCCTAAATTCCTCATCCCAAGTTACTATGATAGCCTACAGAATCACCACCATTTAAAAAACTACTTATAAATATATCTAAGCAGATATCTAAGCTTATATTCATATATCTAGCACGCATACTTGTCCAGTGCAGCTAGCGGAACCTAGTATGCCCTTACATTACAGTTGCTGATTTGTGTTTTGTATTTTGGCACTGGAATGAGCACATAGCACCCACCTAGAAAGTAAAAATGAAAAGCTGAGTGTTGCAGAAAGGGATATTAAATAGAAGTCACTATTAGTTACTTCTATACCAATCTAATTTCAAATGAGGAGACTGCTTATATTAATCTTTTCAGGTATAACTTGTGCATTTTTATCAGGCCTTTGGAGTCTGGCCACAGACTTCTCAGGAATTTATCTGCCAGGTATTCTCTGTACTTCCTCTCCCAATATCTTAGTGTGAGGATGTTCTGTTTTAATTAATACTGCCTGAGGTACCTGTAAAGTTATGGCAGATGTCTATACTGTGGAACTGAGTACACTGCAAGTGTACTTGGCTGGTACTGCCCCCACACCCGCGGATACACTACAGTTTTGCTGCTCTCACCGAGTGCTCATAGGAGATGTCTGTGTTAGCACAACAATGCATCTGAGCTCCTTATCCTTGCCTCTCAACGGGGCTAAGGCCTCTGACAGGCACACAGTGGACCAAACACTTTTACCACTCTCAGACATTAACCACCACCCCTCTGATAGACATTGTCCATCCAATTAATGCCTAATCTGCCTCTGAATCAGCTCCTGAGCCACCACAGCTTTTAGCATGGCATGAGAAAATTAAGAGTTCTTGAAGTCTGTCAAAATCCTAATTTCACTGGAAGTAACATGCTGCTGGAACACCTACCTCTGCTATGAAACTAGTTCCTCAGAAGAACACTCAGTCTCTGTGCTGCTCTTTACTACATAGTGTATAGATACCCAGGACCTCAAAATACTTTTAAGAAACAGCTTTAAGAACTGCCAGCTGTTATCAGAACAGTTCTACTGCAATACCAACCACCAGTGGGATGCAAAGAGCAGGAAATAACAGAAAAAGCATAAATTCCTTGTGAATTTCAAGTTATAAGTATATACATTGCTGAGAACATAACTAGTTTTGGTGAAAAAAGCACTTTTTGCTTAAGGAATTGCTGGCATAAGCTATTTCAGAGACTAAATTAAAAGGAACCACCTTCACTATACTTACAGTAAAACTTCCATTGATGTTTCTACTTGCATTTGCTAGTTGTGTACGTTATTTAAATACTGTGAAGCTTCCAACAAAGTAGAACCAGTACAGTAACTTAGCATGCTGCCATTATACTTTTTTTTTTAACTGATACAAGGATTAAAAGTTTCCAGCTATGATGAATTTGTCAATAATTACATAACTGTTTCATATATCCTGCAAACTTGGATGCAGTGCCTGTTAGAACACTTACATGTGTAGTGATGAAATATGCTACCAGAGGTTAGTTATAACATTCTCTGAGTGCAAAAAAAAAATAGCTGTTTTTTTTAACTGACAGCTCAAAAAAATTCAATTCTAAATATTCAGAGAAAGAGGCTCACAACAGTGAGCCATAAATGGCCACTACTTCTCTAAAATAACTTTTCTAAAAAGATACTTTAACTGTTTTTATATGCAAGAAGTCACTGCTAAGTAAACTAAAGTCGGTGTACACTGTTTCAGAATTTAAAATACAGCATGATATACAGCAATCCTCCCACTTTTCACATTTTAAAATAAATTTTCATAAAATAATCAGACAAATCTTCAGAGAGATATACAAACACATTTTACTGAGAACTATCACATACTGTTTAATAAATTACATGCAAATTCTTAACAAATGCCACTGCTTTTGAAGATGCTATACTATTGTTACACTTAAGATACTCATTCACATCCATCATTAGTACCCTGCTCACTTTGCACTCAAGCTTCAGAACAGATTTCTGACAAGTAAACTGCACCTACCAAAGTGGTTTCTAGAAAGAAAATTTTAAAGTTGTAAAACATGGTAAAACCCCAACAATTTGCAAGTGCAATGCAAACATAGTCAATATAAAATCCATTCTGAAATGTTCATCACAGTATACTGGACTGTAATGTAACCACAGTTATAACTTTATACTGTTAAATCACTTGTTCTCCTATAGAAAAACTGTAAGAGCAAAGTTCTTATCCTGTTAAATCTCACATACCTCATCTCAGTAAGGGTAGTAATTTGCCTAGAAGTGAATTCTTACAAATATTATTACTATATAAGAATATTATTCTTAATCATATTTAAAGTCTTCTAAGGACGAATGAAAACTGAAGTTCCATTATGCTGGACAGCGCATAAACACAGAACAGTAAAAGGTCTCTGATTATATAAAAACCAAGAGTCTAAACAGATAAGACAGCAGGGGGGGAAAGTTCACACACAGCACAAACAGCATGATTGTAGTAAATGTAACTGTAGTTCTATTTTAGAGGTGGCTTTTGCTTGCAAAGAAAATGGAAGGAGATACAGAGTAAGGAGGGCAGATTGGGTGGGGGGAAGCATATGAAGTAAACAGGGCTGAAGCAGAAGTAAAGAGGTCGAATGGAAGGAAAGAGTGTGGAACAAGCAGTCAATGAGCACAGGACAGAGAACAGCTAATTAAAGCTAGTGAATGTTCTCTGAATGGTCAAAGGTCCCGGGGCTTTTGGCTCTTTCTGTTCCTGCTAGTTACTCTCTGACTAGGTCCTTTCTTTACTGTTCCCAGGCTTAGAGTAGAAGGATTATACTGATTTTGAGTCTTTTCCCCATCACGACCCCCTCTCCCCACCTTTTAATATGGGGTGAAGATCTCTCCCTCACCTGTACCTTTAAAACGGGAATCAACTGAATCTGCTCAACATTATCTTTATAGAATGAGCATATGCAGATCATCCTTATTTGCAAGTGATTCAAGTTCTGATGTTCTGACTTCAACTTTAATTCTTTCTTATGTAACACATACTGGACAACATTCATTTACACAGCAGAAAAGCAAGGCAAGTGATCTATAAAACAACAGTTGAAAGTTTGGTTGGAAGTATGTTAAACATTGTGTTCTATACTGAACAACGGAGTTAAGCTAGGACTGGGGGGTGGGCAGGGAGGGGGCAGCTGCTCGATAGGCTCTGGTGTATGCAGCCAGATGGAAATATTCTAACCGTTCACAGTGAACTGCACATGTTCTAGTATTAACCGAACAGATTAGGCTTCAATCAGAGAGGACGATGCATTTTTATTGTCAAAACACTCATTGTTTATATCCTCTAGCATAGATGGAGATAAGTCCGTGTAAAGGGCAAATTTGCCCAACAAAGACAAATGGAACCTATGAAACTGAAGTGGTGTACCTTTTTATGGGACACTATGGATAAGGGCAAATAAAATAGAACGAAGTCACTTTCTTCTGGTATAAGGTCTCCAATACAAATAGTTTGTACAGGCATAGCAACTGCAATATAATTGAAAACAACTTCTGGAATTGGGCCAGCCCTCTGAGGTTGTTTCCTCCTATGCGGAAATAAGCTACCAATATATACAGTTTTATACTGATACAGCTTTATTCACACTATGGGGAAAGACAGCTGCTACATTAATTACACCAGTACAGATAAAGTAGCAAAATGACTGATAGAGATCTTACTGTCTCAGATATAGTCCGTTTACCTATTGCAAGATAGCTGCAATATTCACAGTGCAGGCAAGGCTTTAGAGTACTAATTCTTAACTTAAAAAATAATCCCTCCTGTGTAATTCCCAGATCATCATCAACCTTTGAAATGTTAATAGAATTACTAGAGACAAACTAGACTTTGAATTTCTGCCAGATTCTGTCAGGAGTTCAGCTGACAAGAGTTTGCTGCGTGCCACTCAGGTGTCACTATTCTTTTCATAACACCTTTTCTTTTAAAAATATTTTTTTGTAGCAACAATGCTGTGATAATTTTAAATCTCAGTAAAAACACTGGTATAAACAAAGAGTGTGTTTTGGCTTGAAAAATACACATAAAAGCAATTACACCTCCTCAGCCACACTACAGCTTTGGAAACTACCTCTGACTTGCCAATGACAATAACAGGGAAGTAGTTATCCAGCAAAATCCCTTTAGTTCAGCTGCACAATAGTATTTCCACCACTGTCTATGCTTTATTTGGTTGTTTGAAACAGCACCTGCAAATTCAGGCTGCACTGTTAAAAAAAACCAACCTTTTCGCTTTTAAAGGAACAAACTTTAGTTACTTCCCCAAGTATTCCTTACAGGAGAAAAGGGCTAAAAAAAAAAAAAAAAAAAAAAAATCTAAAAATTTTAACCAGTGTGTTCTCTTTAGGACACTATGAGTGTTATCTTCCAGACAACTGAGTTGAGACACCAGAATCACCTGATAAAACAAGAATGCATTTTCCTCCTTACTTATGACTTATTTTACAATAGCTTCCAAAACAGACTCAAGATAAATGTCTGTATGTGGGACAGAAGTTCAGTAATTCACACAAGCTTAAGTTACAATGTCTATAAAATGTACCAATTATGTTTCTGTAAACTAGAAAAACTATATGAAGCATCAAGGCACACTTTTGTCTCCCTATGTCCCTCTCCCCCGAAAATAAGATCCCCTACTTCCAGAAATCTTTAGGTAAATTGAAATATCTACAGTAGTAACTTGCTTATTGAAGGTGAACTGTATCAACCACAACCTTAGTAGCACATAGAAAGTACTGATACGTATATCACAGAATCACAGAATAGTTTGTGTTGGAAGGGACCTTTAAAGGTCATCAAGTCCAATCCCCCCTGCAGTGAGCAGGGACAGCTTTAACTAGATGAGGTTGCTCACAGCCCCATCCAGCCTCACCTTGAATGTTTCCAGGGATGGGGCATCTACCACCTCTCTGGGCAAACTCTGCCAGTGTTTCACCACCTTCATTGTAAAAAATTTCTTCCTTATATATAGTCTAAATCTATCCTCTTTCAGTTTAAAACCATTACCCCTTGTCCTACTGCAACAGGCTCTGCTGTCTGTCTCCCATCTTTCTTATAGGCCCCCCTGAAGTACTGGAAAGCTGCTGTAAGATCTCCCTGGAGCCTTCTTTTCTCCAGGCTGAATGACTCCAACTCTCTCAGCCTTTCCTCACAGCAGAGGTGTTCAGAACAGCCCACTCATCAAATCCATATCTCTCCAATTTAGAAAGGAGGATCTTGTGGGGGATCTTGTTGAAGTCCCGATAGATGACTCTTCCCATGTCCACTCCATCATAGAAGTCCACTAGGTTGGTCAGGCAGGACTTGCACTTGGTGAAGCCATGCTGGCTTTCACCTCCCTGTCCTCCATGTGCCGTAGCATAGCTTCTCAGAGTATCTGTTCCATGATCTTCCCAGGCACAGAGGTGAGGCTGACAGGTCGGTAGTTTCCAGAGTCCTCCTTTCTACCCTTTTTAAAAATGGGTGCAACGTTTCCCTTTTTCCAGTCACTGGGGACTTTACCTGACTGCCAGGACTTTTCAAGTATCATAGAGAGTGGCTTGGCAACTACATCAGCAAATTCCTTCAGGATTCTGGGATGCATCTTGTCAGGCCCCACAGACACGTATGTTCAGGTTCCTCACGTGGTCACAAACTTGATCTTCTGTTACAGTGGGAGGGACTTTGCTTGTGGTCCCATCCATTCAAGAGGTGTGGGATGAGAGTGTGCCAGTGAGAACTTAGGCAAAAAAATTGTTGTCTACCTGTCTTCTCGTTCGTTGTTACCCATTTGTCATTCTTGCTCATCACAGGTGGTACAGTTTCATTGATCCTCCTTTTCTGGCTGACATACCTGTAGAAGCCCTTCTTATTGTTCTTTACAGACTGTGCCAAGTTCCCTGGCAGGTCTTGAATCAGCCATGATGGTCTCTTGCCTTCCTTGGCTGATTTCTTGCACCTGGGGATTGGGAGCTCTGTATGGAAAGTGTCCTTAAAGAACTGTCAGCTCTGTTCTGCTCCCTTGTCCCTAAGGGCAGTTTCCCAGGGTGTCCTATTGACTTAACTCCTTGAACAGCTGGAAGTTTGCTTTCCTAAAATTCAGGGTCCTGACTTTACTCTTTGCCTGACCCATATCCGTCAGGGCTGTGAACTCCACTAGTGCATGATCACTGCAGTCCAGGCTGCCTCCAGTCTTGACATCACTGATAAGCTCACTTGCACTGGTGACCAAAAGGTCCAGTATCGCATCCCCTCTAGTAGGGATGTCTGTTACCTGGCTTAAGAAGTTATCCTCACTCACTGTGCTACTTTTCCAGCAGACGTCAGGGTGCTTGAAGTCTCCCAGCAAGATGAGAGCCTGCGAGTGTGATGCCTCCTGTAGCTGGAGTAAGAAGGCTTCGTCAATAGGCTCCCCTTGATTGTGTGGCCTGTAGTAGACACCAACCACAAGGTTCCCATTGTTGCCTCAGTCTCTAATTCTTACCAACAAGCTTTGAACCTGCCTGTGGCTATTCTTCAGAGACAGCTCTTCACACTCGATCCATTTCTTGAAATAGAGGGCAACATGTCCACCCCTCCTTCCTCACCTGTCCCTTCTGAACAGCCTGTAGCCATCAATAGCCACACTCCAGTCATGGGATTCATCCCATCAAGTTTCAGTCATGGCAACTAGGTCATAGCTTTCTAGCAGCACGTTGGCTTCCAGTTCCTCCTGTTTGTTGCTCATGCTGTGTGCATTGGTGTAGAGGCGCTTCAGCTGGGCTGTTGGCCATGTCACCTTAGAGGAACACCCCTTAATTCCTTTGAGGCATTTCACTGGTCTTTCTGTGTTGGCTCCTGTTACCTCAGGAGCCCCTGGCTCATCTCCACAAGACTTCTACGGTGCTGCAGTGTACCCAGCATATCTCAGAGCAACAAACTGAGGGCTCTCGCTAGCACCCTGTGCCTCTAACCTTGGGGTGTCACCCCACAGCTTGTCACGAGCAAGCCAGATATTATCTCCTGGCCCCTTCAAGCCTAGTTTAAAGCTCTGTCAATGAGCCTCGCTAGCTCGCAAGCAAAGACCCTCTTTCCCCTTTGAGAAAGGTAAATCCCATCCGATGCCAGAAAGCCTGGTGCCATGTAGCCATCCCACTACCAAAAAAACCCAAAATTGTGGCAGTGACACCAGCCACTGAGCCATGTATTAAAAGAATGGGGCCATCTGTTTAGAATCATAGAATAATTATGGTTGGAAGGGACCTCCAGGGTCATCAAGTCCAACCTTTATCCCATCATATTCCTAACCATTAAACCACTAGACCATGGCCTCAAGTGCCTCATCAGCCCATTATTTGAACACCCCCAGGGATAGCGACTCCACCACCTCCCTGGGCAGCCTGTTCCAGTGCCTAACCACCCTCTCAGTAAAGAACTTCTTCCTAATATCCAACCTAAACTTCCCCTGACGTAACTTGAGGCCATTTCCTCTCATCCTATCATTAGTAATTTGGGAGAAGAGACCAACACCAGCCTCACTACAACCTCCTTTTAGGGAGTTCTAGAGGGCAACGAGGTCTCCTCTCAGTCTCCTCTTCTCCAGGCTAAACAACCCCAGTTCCTTCAGCCGGTCTCCATAAGGCCTGTTTTCCAGACCTCTCACCAGCCTCGTTGCCCTTTTCTGGACTCGCTCCAGCACCTCAATGTCCTTCCCATACTGTGGTGCCCAGAACTGGACACAGTACTCAAGGTGTGGTCTCACGAGTGCCGAGTACAGGGGCACAATCACCTCCCTACTCCTGCTGGTCACACCGTTTCTGATACAGGCCAGGATGCCATTGGCCTTCTTGGCCACCTGGGCACACTGCTGGCTCATGTTCAGTCGGCTGTCAACCAACACCCCCAGGTCCTTTTCCGCCAGGCAGCTTTCCAGCCACTCTTCCCCAAGCCTGTAGCGCTGCATGGGGTTGTTGTGCCCGAAGTGCATGACCTGGCACTTACCCTTGTTAAACCTCATACAATTGGCCTCAGCCCATCGCTCCAGCCTGTCCAAATCCCGATGCAGAGCCTCCCTGCCCTCAGGCAGATCGACACTCCCACTCAATTTCGTGTCATCTGCAAATTTACTGAGGATGCATTCGATCCCCTCATCCAGGTCATTGATAAAGATATTAAACAAGACTGGCCCCAAGACTGAGTCCTGAGGGTCACCGCTTGTGACCGGTCTCCATCTGGATTTAACTCCATTCACCACAACTCTCTGGTCTCAGCCATCCAGCCAGTTTTTAACCCAGCGAAGAGTCCACCTGTCTAGACCATGAGCCGCCAGCTTCTGCAGCAGAATGCTGTGGGAAACAGTGTCAAATGCCTTACTGAAGTCCAGGTAGGCAACATGCACCGCTTTTCCCTCATCCACTAGGCGGGTCACCTGATCATAGAAGGAGATCAGGTTGGTTAAACAGGACTTGCCCTTTGTGAACCCATGCTGGGTGGACCTGATCCCCCCGTTGTCCTGCACTTGCCGTGTGATCTCCCCCCACATGAACCGTTCCATAAATGTATCCTCTTCCTGACCCAGAGAATACTCCTCTAAAGTTCTTTCCTTCTGCTGTGCTGCAGCCTCTTCTATCTTTGAAACAGACATGGTACTTCAGACTAACTGTTCTGGCCATTGGGTATTGTTAAACCAAGCAATCAGGAAGCCTAACATACACAACTACCCATTCCACAGTAGGATAATGAAGTTAATCTTCAAGGCACTACAAAGGCTTCATCATCTCTTCTTGGTGAGCATGTCAGGAATGAGCTATCCTCTCTTGAAAGACCCTGAAACTCCCATAGCCAGACTGCTGATAAGGCAGAAGAGTCTCCTTCAAAAATGTAACCAACCAGCTCAATATGATAACATTAAAATGGCGGGATCCAAGTGGAGAGTATTTAAGCTGGATGTTGATGATCAGGACAATAAATTGCTGGGCCTGCTCTCAAAAGAATATCATGATGCTGGGAACCAAAACCAGCATAGTTTGTTAGGTGGTATCCAGTCCTGCTGTCATTGTATAGCTTACCTTAGGGCTTAACACCAGCTGTCACAGCCAACAAGCCCTCTCTCAGACAGCCTTGGATCACAAGCCCCAAGAATGAGATATGTCTCTCAGACAGGTGAGAGGAACTTAACTGTGTTCCAAAGAGAAACGGAACAAAGATACTGCATAATACTAATACATCGATGTGCTAGGCAAAAAAAAGGTATGTGCACAGCTTATATACTGCTCAGATATCATGCTTCTAATTTACAGTGCTAATGGCACATACTTACCTACAGTGATATGGACTGTCTCTCAAAAGACATCACTTGTCTAAGATTGAATCTGCTGTCTGCTATGTGATTTTTTTTATTTATCAAGAACTCTTCGTAACTGTTGCTCAGACTGTATGTAACTTTAGAAATTCAGGAGGTGCAGAAATTTGCCCCTAGCTGTTTAGTATACCCATGACAAAATTTACAGGGATTACTGAATTGTCTAGGAGAAAAACCAAACCAAAACAATCTATATTTTTCATCACCTCTGAAGAAATACACAATTTACTGCAAGCATATGATAATTCTTCCATGTACTTAAGTTAAAAAGCTACTATGAAAATACTTGTATTTTAATAGTTTTGTTTAACCAATTGCTTGGCAGAAATAGTTGCTTACTTTCTTAAACCAGATGATCTACTTCAGATGCACCTGTTTCTCTCACAGTCTGTACTGCCTATAGAATTGAACACAGAAAACCCTAAATATGTCATTGATGTTAATGACTCATTGAAGTTAAATATTTCTAAAAGGTAATACATGTATTTCTTTGATTTCTAGTAATCTTTTTTTTTTTTTTTTTTCTTAAAATACTCTGGTTTTATTCTTGATCTTGATCTCAAAATACTGATCTTTTACAGTATCTTTCTGTTTTTGAAGAAGGCAAGGAAGTAAACCTATAAGTGAAATTGTGTAAATCTTAAAAAAAAAACCAAACCCCAAATCTTTAATGTTTTATCTTTGAAACACTATCATGCAGAAGAAAAACTTTTTACTTTTTAAACAGGAAAATTTCTTGCTCTTTTTCTACCAACTACAGAACTATTTTCTGCCTTCTCCCCCTGAAAACAGAGTGAAAGAGGACCCTGTGTGATAGACTAGAACAGATTACTGGAGGTGGCCACAGCAGTTCCTGCTCCCATTGCACACCCTGTTTCTCTTCAAGTTCCCTGCCTCCACTACTGAAGCAGCAATACCTGCTGCACCACTGTACTTTCCAAGAACAGAAATGAAAGTAAAGCAGCTCCAGTGCTGGGTGACTTTAAGGCTCTACGTTACAAACTGCATTGGGCTGTTGCAACACAAACAACTGAGCTACCCTGTCCCTGGAGAAAGTGGGGACCAGCTGGAGCAGGAAACAAACCAAGTTAAACCCATGATCTGAACAGAGCCCCTAACACTTACTCCAACATAGAAGCTGTTACTTCTAAATTATGCATGCATTACCAAAAGACATCTCTATCTTTGCAAAATGGAAATTGCAGTAGCTGAACTAGCTACACTTATAGCTACATGTTGGAAAACAAGACAAAAATGTGGCTGGGAATAGAACTAGACATTCATGTTCTGTGCTGGTAAAGAAGCCCTCTTTAGAAACGGTACTGCTGAAATGTTAGATAACTATGTAATGCTCAAACTGTAACTAACAAACGCTCTCACAAATATAGGCATATATTTTAAATGCAAATGTTAAATGGAAAATATTTATAGTTTTAGTTGCACCCTTTGCTACTTAATTATCACAATTTAAAAAAAGAAGAAACCTTTAAGTTCCTCCTCCAAAGAACTTATTTACCTGAACTGTAGCTTGGGAGTCCCCAGTAGTCAGTCTGTTCTGAGATTCTCATCCCACTGAATGTCAAAGACCAAGTATTTCAAAGATGGGATTTCAAAACCACTTAGTGATGACTTAACTTTATCTCACTAAAGATAAATCAACCTTTATTCCCACTCAGGTCAGCTCACTGATTTCAGGGAAAACACATTTAGAAAGCAGAGCTAAATACTTTCAAAAATTCCACTCATGAGAGAAAAAGGAAAAACAACAAACAGAAACCGATATAAAACCATTTGAGACTTCATGTTGCATGATAAATCAAGTATTTTTATACATTTTTGTGTGTTACAAGTCACTGAAATCACTTTTAACTGCTTGCTGAAATAAGACAATCTCAAGTACCTTACCTTCTTCATCAGATACAGAACTCTGTTTATTCTTTGAGGACAACCCAATTTTGTCCATGTACAGGAGGTTGTGCTAGGAACAATAATAGTTCTGCTGAAAGATTTAGAAGAAAAACACACTTGCAGCTCTCAATATCCGTATTATAGACATCATAAGCATTATTATTGAATACTACTGAACTGGCTTTATGTTTTACTCGTCCCACTTGGCTTGTGTTGAACTGTGTTCAATAAGAGTTTAACTTCATGTACTGCCAGAAGCCATTCTCACCAACAGGAAAACCTACTAAGCTTAAGAATATTGTTCTTTAAATGTATTAAAAATAAAGTCAGAAGCATCAAGCCCTCAGCTTTTATAATTCTGTAGCATTTATAAAAAATATTTTGAAACTGGTATTCAAAATTGCATTCATAGTGCAAAATAAAACCAGAAAAAGTAATAAGTATCTCCAGAACAAATTATTTTTTGCAGTGATTTCATTTAAATGTATTTCAGCTTTTAGAACTTCACTGAAACAACAGCCTTATTTTCCCTGATGCTGTCCCTGTTTGGAGTACCCTAGTAACAGTTCAAAAGATTTTCTTACCTGGTTTATAATTTGTAAGTATCCATTAAATGTAGGAAGCATTTATTTAAAACAGTATCTTCACATTTTCTCTAAGGAGACTGAAGTAAAGGCTTACACTAAAAAAGTACTGTTCTTTCTATATTGCTGAAGTTCGTAAGCATCAGTACTGTACCAGGACGACACTGATATAGAGTTAAGCACGTGCACAAAAACATGCAGAACAGGACCCAAAAGATATGATAGTATTAAATTTTTAAAATCTAGTACTTTTCATTCTGTAGGGTTTTAGCAAGACAAATGGTATTGTTAAGTCTTCTCAGATCATATATGCATCTATGAAGAGACATTTTTATATAGGCAAGTGATCCAGTAATTTAGCAACAAAGCAGACAGGAACCATAAAAAGGTTCTAGATTTGTGTGCACCACTGAAAAGGCTGACAAACTGTACTCTCCCTTTCTGGTAAGAAGCAATTTGGTTAGGTTTGGGTTGGGTTTTTTTTTCAAATTATCACTTGTTTGACTGATGGCTGGAACACCAAACTCATAGCCAGTGAGAGAACCCTCACAGTTTGCAATGAGAACACAGGAAAAGAAATTAAAAGTACCTGTTTAAATATTCATAATTCATTTATTATTCCACTGCTAACACTACTTATTGAATGTACATTGCATACAGTTCCCATGCAGAATACAACAATATAACTTCTGCTGTGAAGTCTTTATTATGAGAATTGTTGGATGCCTAGAAAAGATAAACACAGCATACAGTAACCATTCATCTAAAATTAAATCCTGATACAGTGTTACCATGCCAAGATTTAAGGATCCATTTTAGGAAACAAATCTGACTGTCAGAAAATTCAAAAGCTGATTTTTTTTAATAGAAAATGTGAAGATATTCCAAGTTGTGAAAACCTGACCATGACTTCCTTTTTATTTCCCCTGAATGATTTGAGACTTAGTAATTAACACTTACATCCAAAACAGCTCTGGCTTAGCCAAACACGGAACTCAGAAAATAAGAAACACATAAGAAAACTCCAAAAAAGAACTCATAGCAAAAGGGGATTGTGTCATTACCATCATCATAATCTCCATCCTCAACAGCTACCCCAGAGATAATAAGTTATGCTAAAATAATTGTAGACAACAATTTCCTTCCATGCACCTCATAAGTATGCATACTACTGCACATCCCTTTTCATTTCATGATACTTTACGTGCTAAATAACCAACACTGACAGGCTTTGACATGACACTGCAGGTAGGCTAATTTAAAGAAATGCCAGCCTACCGAAAAGTAAGTAAGTATAGTTCAAAAAATAACAAAGAAAAAGCACTTACCCAAACTTGACAAAGCACCTCTTAGCTGCATGGGTACTATTTCCCAAATGAAGACTCTTCCTTGCAACCGAGTGAGCTTTCTTCAGACCATTATTCTGTGGCACAGGCTCCTCCAAATGGCAGAATGAATGTATTGCCATTATTGAAAATTTACAGATAATCTGAAGAAATTGAACTCTGGAAGCAAGAAATACAGAGGCTTTATTTTGTGTAAACTTACTGAAAATATTCACTTAAGTTTTCAAGAACTTCTTATTTATCAATAATATTTAAAAACACACAGAGGATATGTATATGCACTGATTCACAAAGTATAAATGACTTAATTAAACCAGATGGACGGTTCATTTGAGCAGAAATGCCCAGGTGAAGAACTTCTATTTAATGCTACTGGGGACCACCAGTTCAATAAATTTTAGGGCTGGGTTGTTTTGGTTTTTTTCAGCGGGCACACTGCAAAGTTTTCACCATAATCACTGTATTACATGTATTTCTGCAGAACATTTACTTGTAATCTAGAATTATCTTTAAGTATTTCAAGTTATTCCTTCCACTGTGAATTATTTTGTAACTTCAAATACTGAACAGCATCTGCCATTGTTATGCTAATATATCCAGCCTTAGGAGACTGCCCTCAAGTCCCTCACGACTTTCTCTGATTTTACAGAATACATATAGTATTTTACTTTGGATGCCTATTTGAGGACAAGATCAACCACTTCTAAGACAGATTCTAGAGGCATAATTTGATGAACATGTATTTTGGTAAGAATGCCAATTCAGAGATGACCCTTTTGCTGCTTATTCTCATCCTCATGCCACAACCTCACCTGTGCAGATGTATCTGCTGGTGCAGCCACTCACTGTACCATATTGAGGAATTAGCTTGGGCTAAAAATTGCTGGTTGTCATAGACTCCTCTTGAAGTCAGGATCAATTTTCTGATCCAAGTCACTGCATGACAATATAAATGCCTGTGCTAATACAACAGGAAGGAAAATGAGAAAATAAGAGCACATAGCTAATTGCAGGTATAAATATCAGCACTTCAGAATCACAGAGTGGTAAGGGTTGGAAAGGACCTCCGAAGATCATCTAGTCCAACCTACTGCTAGAGCAGGATCCTAGATCAGGTCACACAGGAACACATCCAGGTGGGTTTTGAATGTCTCCAGAGACAGAGACTCCACAACCTCTCTGGGCAGCCTGTGCCAGTGCTCTGTCAGCCTCACAGTGAAGAAGTGTTTTCTTATGTTAAGATTGAACCTCCTGTGTTGTCACCTAAGTGCTCACAGAACTACTTGACTATCTATTTAGTATTCAAATCTACTTACATGGCATTAAAATATGCATCCGTAGTTTGCAAATTCCAGATCTGCTCCTTGTGTTCAATTTAGAAGTATGGTATGTACAACACTTGATAGCTTCTAGTCTTCTGGCACAGCTTCTCAACCTAATGAGATGCATTCTCCCCAGCAGATCAGCCACTTCAGCCACTGAATGAATGAATCCCATTGAGTCCTCATGACTTAGCAGTCTTTAGCACTTTATTCTAGCATTCAACCTTTTGATCAGATAATATCAACATTATTTGAAAATAATAAAATGTCCATAACATCTTTGTGGTGAAGAGTGCATAAAGAGATCACTGTGCTCCTTCATAGCGCCTCTTATTCCTTTTTACTTTCTATACTCCCTAAAAGTCCAGGAGACCTGTCAAGTCCTTAACACATTACTTACTATATTAATATCCTCCTTTTTTGAAAAAAAAAAAAAAAGAAAGCATACAAGAAACCAAATATTTCCCTGAAATATGCTGCTACCAATAAGACATGACAACAACTATATTGTGTTACTGTGGTTAATTCATGTATTTGGAAAGGTTACATAAATACATTTATGTACACGCATGTAAAAGTGATTGGCCTTTTACAGTCAGTAATTTTGAAATTTCATCCCTCATCACCAACTTATTTCTTAAAAGTAAGTAAGTAACAATACTTAATGAGAACAGCAAAAGAGGTATCAGTAGGTACAAATTTTATCCAAACACAAAGGAAATTCGTATGAATTCCCTGTACATCTTAATGAGAATGATCATACTACTGTCAATCAAAATACAATTTCTTAAATAATGGTAAAGATTGTTCATCTTAATATTCACTTAACATGTATTTTTAATTAAACTCAACCAGATGTGTCTCGATATCTACATATATTCAGAATCCACATAGTGTATTCTAACAGTGGGGTTTTTTGTTGGGTTTTTTTTTTGGTGTGGTGGTAGGTTTGGTTTGTTTGGGGTTTTTTAAATAGAAGAATTCCCTCTCACATTCTGAGTCCTTGCTTTGGAAAATTTTTAGGGTCTCAAGCCTTCCTTAGACTGCTAACCTGCACTGATGGCTTTGTTCCCATAGTCTCAGTGCTAGAGATACATGAAATAGGCAGAGTAAGCTTAAGCCCATTCACACAGGTCAACTGCACATAAAGCATCAAATATTCAGGCACTCTACTCTGGACTGGTTCCAGTTCTGCAACTGTATGCTAGGAAGGAATTCCTGTACAAGGAATTTGATCTAATATAAAACTGTATACAAGGAATTCAATGCAATAGAAAAAAGGCATAGGTGTATTTCTCTTACTGTTTTAAATCTTAAATTTGGGTCAAACTTGCAACTCCATGCTACAACACGATGCACCAGGTAAAACGATTGCAATGATTTGCTTGGGCTTAGCTTATTCAATTAATGTGTTTTTTATAAATGAAATATCTATTTGCATAATACAAGCGTGATAATCATAAAATCATTCTAGTTGCAACAGATCTCAGAGGTCATCTAGCTAAATCTCCTGCTCAAAGCAACATTAATATGTGAATGCTCATTAATGATACAGGTCACACTCTTAACCTTGCAGACCACTAATCGCATGTAATCCTTAATCAAATGCACTCAACTGCCTTTGATAGGATTAGTTATCTGCAGAAGGGTTTGTGGGACCAGTTACTTCCCATACATTATTCCAAAGCGTGGCACATTACAGTACTTCCCAGCTACTCCTGTAACCAGTATCACACTTTCATTTCATTTGAAAGCATTCATTAATAGCCACAGACATTACGTTAGGTTGCATGGAGGGCCTGTCCCTGTTTGACCTGATATACTAGCTCTTAAAGTACAAGGTACACCGGGAATTTTACTCTTAATTATCCATAAATAGTTAAATTCAGACCTCTCAACAAACTTTCCCACCAGTGTATAAGTGGCAGAAGTTAGGTCATATGATGGTGCACATGCATCAACCACCCAGTCACCAGAGGGACATGGCTGAAAGATGCAGGTAAGAAGCAGCAAGAGACAGGAATCATGCAAGCAATTTTCTAAAGCCAAAAATGAGAGATCATATAGATCCAAAAACTGAAATAATATGTTCACCAGCAAAAACTCTCTTAGATACCTTTATTTTTATTGCCTTTTCAAGAAACTGTAATATTTTTCTGATTAATGAAACTGAATAATTGATTCTACTAAATATTTAAGTTCCCTTTTAATACCGAAATATATTGCTTCTGTGTTTTAGAAAATATTTTTTTGCAGCAAAACTAACTACATTTCCGTGTTTTTGGAAGCTTGTATAGTATTTGTCATTCTAGTTGAGACAGAAAGCTCAATACCTGACTACCAAGTAACAAGTCACTGTCCTGGCACCTTGTCTGAGGGAAGAGTGAACAAATTGCAAGGAGATGCTCTTGTGATATCTTACAAAGACAGATATGCCTGAACCTTGCTAGGTGCTGCTGCCATATAAGAAGCAGATGGTTGGGTTTGAGTTTTGGCCAAGGTGCGAAACTACTTTCCTGACAACTTTGACTAGAAAACAAAAAAAAAAAGAAAAAGAAGGGGGTGGGGAAGAAAAAAAAAAAAAAAAAAAAGAGTTGTGAGCGTCAATTATACTGTATTGTATAGTTATAGTAAGTAATAGTTATAGTAAGTAATAGTTATAGTAAGTAATAGTTATTTTGTAACTACCATCATTCCCCTGTCCACTCCCCACAACCCCCACCAACATAAGTATTATAGAAAAATGCTTTACAAACTCTTTGGGGGTTTTTTAAAAACATACATTTATTTATTTAGAGAAGAATCATGGTCTCCAGGCCCAAAATGTTTGCTTTTTGAGGGTGGAGAACCACATGTATTCTTATAGCAACCAGCATTATAAAATTCAATCATATAAAAATATTTATGTCCTGCACTTCATAAAGACAAATTATTTTCTATGATTAACCCTACCTGAGGAGGGTTAATGAGGAATGAATTCATACCATCAGATTTACTAGCTGTTGCACAAATACACATTAACACCAGGCCTGACGCTACGTTTCTAGACATTACAAAAACCCCAAAACATCAAAGGATAATTCAAAAACAGGAAAGATTTTGCAGAGGCTTTAAATTCACACAGAATTAGTCCCACCAACTTTAACACACTACCTAGACTCACGCAATCCTATGAAAAATCAGGGAAGCATACAGTATGTTGGCAATTCAAGAAAGATGAGACGGGACAGGTATTTTTAAACTCTTCAGAATAATCATAAGTCTTTCTTTGCATTCATACAGCACTTGTTAGAAAGAGGGGCCAGCAACAGAAGCCTCTGCTAATGCATTGTGTCAGTGGCTATAACAGTACTAGCATCCTTATAGAGGATGTTTTTCTAAATGGAATTGTACAAAAAATCCAGGACTAAGTAAAAGAAGGACCACGAGATAATGGTGGTAAAAATTGGCTCAAGTGTCTATAAGTACCAGAGGAAAAAGTCTCTAATGAACAGGTAACAAATATGTCAGCATAAATTGAACTAGTTAAGTACGAATGTATAATCTGTCACTTCAAAACTTTTCAGGAAATACATCATTGCCCCTCCTCCTTTCTCAGCATGGACTGCCATCTTATCAACACAGAATCAGTTTACTTGAACAGACTCCTTCCATCTGAAAGCACCAGAAACTGGAATACATGAAAACATGTCTTGAAGCATGTTATAGATTGTAACAAGAACCAGTTAATTTCTTGAACAGCAAGCGTGTTACTTAGTATTCTTCATTCTGCTAACATCTGAACCAAGTTCTGCAGGCAAGATATTTAGAAACTTTTTCCAAGAGTCACAAGGGTTTGACTTTAATTAGTCTGATTACTGCTTATTTTCAAGAAAACAAAACAGCCACCTTCAAAGTTACTTTGAAAACAGAATGAAACAATTCGATCCTTTTTTAAAGAGTCATATGTTACATCAAATATGGTATACTTGCATAGATATAATTTGGAGTTGAGTTCCTTTTTATAAATACACACAAAAGAGAAACAGGACATTTTACATCATCCCAATTTTCTTAAGTCTTGTAAAACACTGCCTTCAGCTGCTATTGCTGAAAATCAAACCTAATGAATCACCTTACTGATAAAATGTCTTTGAATACTGCTCTAAGTCAATTGCTTAAAACCATAAACACAACTAAGAAAAAAACCCCAAACCAACCTCCTTAGACATCTCAGACTTTCATGCAGAAGAACAGAAAGTCAGTATAAAGGCCAAAGAAAAAGGAGAGTCAAATATAACCTGCCTTCAAAGAGCAATGTCAATTAAAAAAAAAAACAGTCTGAGACCAGAAACCAACATATCATGTTTGGGCATCAAATATTATCCACAATTTGTTCACTTATTTTCAAAACACTTTGCTTGGTCTCCTTTTTATTTTGCATGTATGTTAATGAATACATCTCCAAACTTCCTGTCAGTTTTTGAAGTCCTTACCATCATAATCAAGCTAGCCAAGATCTTTGCCCTTACAGAGACATGAATTTTGACTATTATTCTATTATCTCATGCTGGGTCCAATTCAATTTCTTCCATCAACGTTAAAATGTATTTTCTGTTTATGTTGACTTACACTAAGAGTAGCAATGCAACACCATGATGCCACAGGAATGTAACCTAACTATTGGAAGAACCCTAAGGACGCAAGTGCACAATCCAGTGACCATGATCATACCACACATCACTCATCTTTACACAGGTTTCTGAAGCTACATTTCATCATTGACACTTTCCCACTAGAAATATTCCTGAAAATAATTCATTTTTGAAAACCCAAAAGCTACTATTTTTTTTGCTGTTGGCGTCAGAAGCCTCCATGCTGTAGCACAGGGAGGTAAAATAACTCAAAGAATAGAATAAAAAAGAAGAAAAAGTATTTTGAAGGCCAGCTGTAATTCCCAAATAGAAATCTGTGCAATGATTTCTGAGAACACTGCAGCGTTCTGCTTCTCTCTTTGCTAGAGAGCAAAGATGATGGTCCTTGTTAAGGATGACAAGATAAGAGCCACTCTTAAGACCCAAGAAAAAAACAAGTCTACCTTTAACTCAGAGCAGTGAATAGATTTCTCCTGCTTTTTCAAGGCTACAGAAACCATAGAAGGGAAACAATGTAGCATTTTCAGAAGTATAGGGGGTAAAAAACCTCATAAAAATCTAAGTGTTTTTTACTCCAGAAAAAAAAGGATTTAAACAGGTAGCATTTGACAAAAAAGAACCTGGCCTCATGTTTTAGCTACTGATTTTATGATCTCTGTCTCAAAAAAAGATCTCCTCTCTGGTTAAAATACGACAATGCAATAGCCAAAAGATACTACATGTACACATTAAAATCAGTACTGTTAGTAATTTGTGTATTTAAAATTAGTTATGAAACACAAGAAAGTCTACAATCACAGTAATCTTGACTTTATATACAATAAAATTATCAAAGTTGAGATTATTGTGACTGTAAGCTTTCTTGTGGTATTTATTTAACAACAAAACATTAATAATATTAAGCATTAAATAGAAAAAGAGGTATACATATAATGAATTAGTTACTGTATTCTTCTTACATTTCCATAATGGCACTTTGCAACTTCAAATTTTAATGTTCTTTTAGTTTTGGGGAATAGAAGAAAACAAGCCAAACAAACATAAAACCAGAGAAACAAAATCTTCAAAGCAAAAGTTTTCAGTGCCTCCCACTCCATATTCAGTCTCTCAGGGACCATCATGCAGCGACAATCTGGTGAGCAGTAAGCAACCAACGGGTGTGCGATTTGCATGTGAAAATATTTTTAGAAGACACACATGAATAGCATATGTTCTCAGCCTGAGTACAATCTTCTAAATATATGCCCTGAATATTATTTCCCCAACATTAGTAATTATTTTCCAGATAATGATTCCTGGCACAGACATGTTACTCTTTGAAAACAACATACATATCAAGCCTTAAACCACACTCATTTTAGAGTTCACCTTGGGGGCTGGGCGGACCCTCTATATGATCAATCTTTTTCCTCCATATCTGAACATAATAACAGAAAAAGAGGATTTTTTTTTCTTGTTACACTACATGTTTGATGTACATGCCAAGAGGCTTCAGTCATGGAAAGTGCCCATTCCAGACATGCCTTTTAGAAATATTCTAATAAATTAAAATGAATTAATACTTAAACTGTTTTAAAGTCTTTACTGCCGATGTAATCACAAAGTTGGCAAATTATGCTTGAAAACAGGATACCCTGATTCAGAAAGTTAAATCAGATACATGCATTCACTTGCGTGAACCAAAGCAGTTTTAAAAATTGCAGCGTAAAACCTTTCTACTCTTTCTGTGTTTAAAAAAAACAGTTTAAAAAGGTAAAGACAGAAGCCAATAAAACCAGAAATAATCCATGTGCTCATACTTTGTTAGTTAAACCTAAATCAAATCTAGTCAAACTGACACAACATGCTGGAGAAAATAATGAGCATATAGCAAGTCTAACTACATCCCAAAGTCATTACCAGTCCACATCTGGAACATCCTATCCAGTTTCTGGTGACTCTAGAGTTTGCATCATGTAGTAATTATTACTTTAGGATGGTTTTGTTCAGGCCAAATTAAGTCCTATTGTATTGTAAGATGGAAAAACTCAGTTTCTTGTTTTTGCCAACATGCTAACTCTCTTCCTCAAGCACACGGAAAAACCTCAGGTCTGCATTCTTTCTTTGGCCCAAGCTTTCTTTATTCAACTTGAACATCAGGGAGGGAAAAAAGAGGAATATCAGTAAATACCTGAAATCATAGAACAGTTAGGGTTGGAAGGGACCTTTAAAGGCCATCTAGTCCAACCCCCTGGCAGTGAGCAGGGACATCTTCAACTAGATGCTTCAACTAGGTTGCTCAGAGCCTTATCCAACCTGACCTTGAATGTTTCCAGGGATGGAGCATCTACCACCTCTCTGGGAAACTTGTCCCAGTGTTTCACCACCCTCGTCATAAAACATTTCTTCCTTATATCTAGTCTGAATCTACCCTCTTTTAGTTTAAAGCCATTGCCCCTTCTGCTATTACAACAGGCCCTATTAAAAAGTCTGTCCCCAAATAGAAGTTAACTTACCAAGACAAAACAGAAAATGGAGGCATTAGATAGCTTTAAAAATGTTAACACCATAGCATCATGAATTCTAACTGATCAGAGAACTAGAATCTATACTGGAGCTTTTTCAAAGTCAGTCCATGCTAACAAGCAGGAAAAACACATACTTAATCATTCTACAGCACAAATACGTTCATACAAGCAAGCAGCTTTTACCACATCATCTGTTAGGCAGTATACGCTTGACACAAAAGCTTATGCTTGGTGGAAGCATACCTAACAAAACAATAGAGCCTAGTCACCCCTGGGAAAAGTAAAAACTTAAACTACAATGAAAACAGTCTAGAAATTTATTACTGAAATTAATAAACAGAACATATATTAATTTCCATACATCCAAACACTGTATTTTAACCCTAAATAAGTATGACTAGGGCTACAGAAACAATACTCGGAGTTCTAAAATGCCACAAGGAAAATCATTGTGTACATACAACTGTCTAACGAAACTACTTAACATTATTCACTGGACTGCACTATTTGACCAGTTTTAACAGTCAACTACACCAACTGAAAAAGAGATGAAATACACAGATGGCATCTGATGTGCTGTGTATGTAGAAACACCAGTCTTGATGGCTGTAGAGCAAAGTCACTTCCCTCTCCTATTCAGCATAGCCAAAAGAGCTTTATGCTCCTGAAATACATTCTCAATGAGAGCATTAATGAATCAAAATCCAGGACCAATTTAAAAATGACTCCTCACAAAACTATAATCAAATTTCATTGCAATCTTTCTCCAGTCAGACAAACAACTTCCTCCAATAGAGCAAAATACCCTCAAACATGTATTCAAACTTCAAAACATCGCTGTACAAATTAAAGGAACAACTACAGCAAAAAGCTAGATTACAGATGTCACAATGAAGCCATCATACCAACAGATTATTTCACGATGTAAAACATTCAATGCAAAATGCTTTTTAAAAATGCAACCAAGAGTGGTGTCAGCAACACAGAGGCAGGCAATAAGAGAGAAGGCATTTTTCATGCCGTCACCAGAACCACTCCATCCTCCAGCCCGGGGGACCACGCTGGCTTGGTCCATGCTGACAGCCTTCTTGATGTACCTGAAGCCTTGACCTAAATGCCGTCGCTGTTGAGCTCCTTGCAGCTCAGGGTCGAGGAGAACGGGCCAATATGGATCCAAAAGCTGGCATCAAATACTCCAGCTACTTCAGCCTGAGAGTGAAACGCTGAGCAGAAATGCTCCTTGAGACCGAGATCACATCACCTCAACCTCTTGAGACTGAAACCTCCCAAACCGACTGCCAAGCAAACTCTAGGCTGCTCAAGAGCAGAGGTTTCCAGCAGGGAGCCCGCACATCACCGCAGCGCCTGGGCAGCAGCGGAGCTGGGGGGAAAGGCCAGACCCGAGGTACCGAACTTCGGGCAGGGTTAAACCGCGCCCCGGGCGTGATTTAAAGGCAGTGTTCAGTGAACGGCAGATTAATCCCCAACTCCCTGCCCCGAGCAACGCGCGAAGGCATCGCCGGGAGCGACGCGAACGTGAGGCGGCAGCACGGTCCGTCCCGTTACCAGGCGGGCACTGCGGGACACCGGGCTGCCGCCGCCCGGCCGTGAGCTGCACGGGCCCGGCTGCCGCGTTTTGCCGCTCCGGCGGGCGGCGAGGCAGGTGCGCGGCCGCCTCGCTCGGGCGCCCGGGCAGGCGGCCGGAGGGCAACGGCGCCGCTCGCTCCCCTCAGGGCCAGCCCCCACGGAGGCGGGCGGGCCGCGGCCCAGAGCGTCCCCTCCCACCGCTCCGCCTGACGGCGTGAGGGGGAAGGACGCGGGAGGGGGGAGAATACCTCAGGCGCAGCTCTCACCGCCGCCGCTCGGGGCTGAGCCCCGCCTCCGCTGCCTGCCGGGAGAGGGGCGGGGGGCTGGCATGGCGGCGGGGCCGCGCCGGAAGCTGCGCAGCAGCCGGGCGGGCGGCGAGGCGGGCCGCGCCTGACGCACCCCCGAGGCAGCGGCCGGTGAGTAGCGGCCGCGCCGTGGGCGGGGGGAGCCCGCGCCTGCGCCTGCCGAGCGCACGTGGGGCGGGGCGGTCCGCGCGGGAAGGCCGCTGAGGGGACCGGGACGGCCCCGGGCCTAGAGCTGCGTGTGCTTCGCAGGGCGCCCGGGAGCGCGGCGGCGAGGGCCCGGAGCGGCGGCGCGGGGAGCCGAGGCACGGCGGCAGCCAGCAGGTGAGAGCGGGGCTCGTCAGGCCGCGGGCGGCTGTCGCCGAGAGGGGCGGTCCCGGCCCGGTGGCAGGCTGCGGGGCGCCCGTTCCCGGGCTGAGGCGGAGCGGGCGTGCCGCGCGTTTCCGAATGCCGACTGTTTCATGTCAGCGGATCCCTCAGCGCGCGTAGTGCCAGAGCCGCTTGGTGAGGTGCTCGTGCCCCGCTGTAGGTACAGCTGTTCCCTTCGCACGGTTTTCTGGAGTTCTAACAATTAATTCTACACACACGGTTTTTCTTCTCCAGTCCTTCCATAGCGTACGGACCACTGGGTGTGGGTCACACCCAGCCTAGTGCAGCCCTGGGTCCCCCATCTCCACTGCCAGGGGACAGACCAGGCTGGCTGTACAAGAAACTTTTAGAACAGCAGAGGAATAAAGTTACATGCTGCTTTAATTTGCAACTTCATCAGTTTTACCTTCATTTGCCTTAGCCTGTGGTAGGCTTCTTGCAGGAAAGAAATTTGCCTTTGGTTCCGTGTAAGGGAGATTTGCAGTTCTGCCCAGAATTTCAGGCTGTGCTGTAGAGACAGTGACTTTGTGACAGTAAAGATGTCTTGTTATGGTTGTACCTAATAGAATACATTTTGTGGCCACAACTGTAAACTAGGGGGAGAGCTGTGATTTGAATATTTATAGTTATGATCTCAGATAAATAAAAAACCTTAATACTCTAGTTTCTTCTTGTATAAAGAATGGATAAGTAACAAATAACACAATGGAAATTTTTCTTACTTTTTTTTCTCAGACTTTAGTTTGTTTCTTTTCATCTTTCTAATATCCCTGTGATGCAGGAAAGAAGACTTGTAAGGTGATTTACAAGAAGGTCATTTTTAAGTGTTCCTTTAGCCTTTAAACAAAGAGGAAATGTTCTCTTCACTGTAATGTAATCAGTGTTCTGTCACCTGCTTACTGCAGTTTGTAATTGATTTTTATTTATAAGGTACTGTTTCACAAGGTACAGCTCACTATTATCAAAAGGTCCAGGTCTCTTTTACCATAGAATCATGCAAGGGTTTGGGTTGGAAGGGACCTTTAAAGATCATCTGGTCCAAGCCCCCTGCAGTGAGCAGGGACACCTTCCTTTCACTAGACCAGGTTACTCAAAGCCCCATCCAACCTGACATTGAACATTTCCAGAGATGGGACATCCACAGCTTCTCTGGGCAACTTGTCCCAATGTCTCACTACCCTCGTTGTAAAGAATTTCTTCCTTACATCCAGTCTAAGTCTATCCTCTTTAAATTTAAAACCATTGCAGTTTGTCCTGTCACTACAGGCCCTGGTAAAAAGTCTGTCCCGATCTTTCTTATAGGCCACCTTTAAGTACCGCAAGGCTGCTATAAGGTCTCCTCAGAGCCTTCTCTTCTCCAGACTGAACAACCCCAACTCTCTCAGCCTGTCCTCATAGTAGAGGTGCTCCAGCCCTCTGATCATTTCTGTGGCCCTCTGGACTCATTCCAACAGGTCCATGTCTTTCCTGTGCTGAGGACCCCAGAAGCTGGATGCAGTACTGCAGGTGGGGTCTTACCAGAGCAGAGTAGAGGGGTAGAATCACTTCCCTTAACCTGCTGGCTTTGCTTCTTTTGATGTAGCCCAGGATATGGTTGGCTTTCTGGGCTGCAAGTGCACATTGCTGGCTCATGTCCAGCTTGTCATCCATCAGTACCCCCAGATCCTTCTTGGCAGGGCTGCTTTCAATCCCTTCATCCCCCAGCCTGCGTTGTTACTGGGGGTTGCCTGGACCCAGGTGCAGAACCTTGCACTTGGCCTTGTTGAACCTCACAAGGTTTGCACAGGCCCACCTCTCCAGCCTGTCAAGGTCCCACTGGATGGCATCCCTTTTCTCTAGCATATCAACTGCACCACTCAGCTTGGTGTCATCTGCAAACTGAGGGTGCACTGAATCCCACTGCCTATGTCATTAATAAAGATACGAAATAGTTCTGGTCCCAGTACAGACCCCTGTGGGACGCTGCTCGTTACTGTTGTGTACTTGGGACATTGAGCTATTGACTGCAATTCTTTGGCTGCAGCCATCCAGCCAATTCCTTAGCCATCTAACAGTCCATCCATCAAAGCTGTACCTCTCCAGTCCTTCACCTTTTCCTTGTTTTCTGTCTTCTACCCTGTCAGCTCTGTAGCTCACTGGACCTTTTCATAGGCCAATTTAGCTCACTAGAATAGCAGAAAACCTTGTGCTTTACTGAGTTTTCTGCTGGTTTGTCAGTTCTGTTAGCTTGTGGAAAGACTGATGAGGATGCGAGCTGTCAGGGAAGGTGGGGAGAGAGAAAGAAGAGAGACCTCCCTGTTCTACAGCAGTGAGCTGTTAAGATAAACCCTCTACGCAAGGAAGCATAGCCATAGCCTTAATAATTATAGCAGGTCCATAGCATATTTTGTATTATATTTTTTAAGTATCCAGGACAAATGAAGGAAACTAGCATGAATGGTTTAAAGCATAACCCAGTAAGCTTGAAAGTGCATTCCTGTGTACTTTCCCATCTGTAATGCGGATATTGCACATTGCTACAATGGGTTGTTTCAGTACTTGATACATCGATCTTTTAATTGCCTGTTTTTTCTTGGCAGCTGTTCATCTGATGCCCCGTGTTTGTCTGTGTATCTAGTACTGGCAGACCCATTTTATTTGCTTGTGTTTATGTCTTTGAAATAAAGGACAATTATTTTTTTTTAACGCTTATTATATTCAAAAATGCAATAAAAGTCTTGGACTCCCAAACTATAGTACTATTGCTGAGTGATTATGGTTGGGGGAGGTATTGTACATCTCAGAGCAGCATTTAAGCTTTAAAAAGAAGAGCAGAAGTAACAGAGAACATAACTGAAAAAACTACTTGCTTTCCTTTTGGGAGGGATGACAGGGGAAAACAGGGACTTGCAAAGAAATAAGTATGTTTTATAAAACCAAGGCATGCTTTAAAAGGAATAACCTCCAGGTTGTTAGTGTTACTAACCTTTTTTGAGTGTGTGTTTTATTTATGTGGTGAGAAATTGCCAAGAATTCCTGTCATGTGATCTGTCTTTTTTATATACTCTGGAGAGCTGAGACTGCTTCAGGCCAAGGAATTGACTAAAAGTCCCCTGAACAAATTAGAGATGTTTTCTTACTGGCTATAGCATGGAGAGTAAAGTTGTTATGTGTTTTCATGTGGTTGATACATACACAACTTTTAATTGTATAAAAAAAATCGAGTTCCTGGCTAGACTAAACAGTTGATAAAAGAGTTGAGTCACAGTGGGATAATGCTGTTGCCACTGTGTGAAAGATCGGAGAGCTTGCCTTTCCTTTGTACTCCAACAAGCTTGTATGCTTTGAGCTAATTCATTAATTTTTACCTTGAGTGAGCCCGGGACCATGCTGTTTCTTGTACACCTTCTAACTCTACTTTGAAAACTAAACATGGGCACTAAGGCACGTGAGTTGATATTTTTGTTCATACCTTCCATTACAACCATTAGTTTTATAAGTCAGGGTATAATGTCTTTACATGCTGCAGCCCAGTAATTCTGAAAAGTGCTGCTGAACACGTTGAAAGTGTCAATACCACTCTTGAGGTGCTGTTGGGGACTGATTTGAAATGAGTTGTTACATTTTCCTTCTGTGCTTTTTTTTAATTTATGCTCTGTTGTTTTTTAGCATTCTATCCAGTTCTATAGGGCCTCTCCTTGCCCAGGGTTGAACTGGTATTTACACAGGTCCCCAGGAATGCCTTGGAAAAAATATTTTTTTGAAAGGAACTATAATCTAAGTTAGTACTGTAGTGTAAGAAAGGGTTGAAAAGACATCATGTTGTGGGAGAGGATGTTACTCTGTGGAAGTCATGAAAAGGGAACAGTTGTGCCTGAAGGAAAGATACTATGTTGATGACTTTGGAATTTGACTTAACTTCCTCCTGTACCTTAAAGAGATATGCATTTATTCTAGTTGGTTCCATTTGAAGTCAGCAGGAGCAGAACTGGGTCCCTGTAGTTCTAAACTTCCTGTATTTCTGACTGATTCAAGGTGTAGTTAGCCTCACTGCCAGAGAAGGAATGGACTTAGGGAGCTGCCTTCTGAAGTATACACGGTTCACACTGAAGTTGTCCTTCACAAATGTGTCTGTATGTATGTGTGATATGCGAGAAGGGCAAAATTTGGCCCTGAATTTGTGAAATAATTTGAAATAGAATGTTCAAAGTCACTTGTAAAATATGCAATAGAGTTATACAGCAATGATACTGTGGAAGAGCTTTAGTTTGCTAGGAAGTCTAGAACATTGTTAAAATAACATTAGGAGAAGTTTCTAAAAAGTGGCAGTAACAGCAGGATGCCCTTCTGCAGATAAAAATTGTTACGTTTGCAGGATAAACTTTTAATAGCTTATTATGCCCTAAATTCACTGTTGTGAAAGATGTAACAGTGGGATTTTTTTGGTTGGTTGTTTTTTTTTAATGTTCCTTAGCAGCCATCTGTATTTGCATGGGATCTTATTGTAGACGTTTTTAAAGAAGTTTGTTCTTTCTGAGGGTTAGGTGCAGTAAGCTGGGATACCAAGGAAAGACATACACATTTCTGCAAAGTATAGTCTACTTGGGCAGTATGTGAGAACTTGGAGAGTGCAAAGAATAGATAAACTTGCAAATTCAGGGCCTAAAGCTGTTAAATCTATTATGTGACATAATCTAAAGTTTTGAGTTCATAATCTGCACAAGAAAATAAGTATTTTCAGTTAAGAAAACACTCTTCTGAATCAATTCTTACATAAAGTACAGGCTGCATTATTGTTGGTATACTTTTTTTCCCCAAAAATTTAATCTAATTTTTCTCTAATTGTTTTATTCACTTCTTATTTTTCAGGAGTCTTTGAAAAATCCTTAGTGGTCATGACATTGTTACAAGTGACATAAATTAGCCAGTGGCTCAGAATGATGGATACCCAGAAGACTACAAATGGTTTGCAAGTGATTGGAGAAGGGACTGGTATAGGGAAATCGACACTCCACATGGTGGGGTATTTGGGAAAAGTCAGTTGAAACTTGTTTTACATGTGTGCAAAGTTTATATTTTTCTCTGTTTTGAGAGATTTTAATTGGTCTTAATTTTACAAAAAAAATCTCAAAATTATTTTCCACGGAAATCTATAACAATGGCGAAAGATTATTGTAAGTAAATTCGTGCCTGATTTTTTTACTGGCACTATTTTTACAACTGTTTGCATTCCTATGAAAATTGATTTGTCTTTCAAAGATCTGAGCTTGTGTTCCCTGGCAATAAGTGTCCCGTGGTTTAGTTCAAGTTGAATGAAATGTTGCATAATTGTGTTAAAGACACTTTATTAAATATTTGAGTATTTAAATCAAAAGATAAATTTATTTAGGACACTCTACCATACAAATATATACATCTTAAAATATTAATTTTTTTTTAAATGTAGTTTACTTTTTTATATTGTATTAGGTATTATATTGAGAAGTTTAGAAGTTGCACGTTGGTTTTCTGTCTTGGTATGTATGTATGTCTTGCTTGGGATAATATATAAAATGCATTTATGCTTTTTTTTTTGCTTTGGTTTTTTTTTTTTTTTTTTAGAACTGTAGTCCTGTGGAAACAACTGCACATGAGTATTGTCCAGTCTGCAAAGAGAAGGGGCAGATCCAAATTTTACGGACTTTCCGCATTAATTTTCAAGAGTCCATTTTTCTGTGTGAAAATCCTCAGGTATTGCACTAATTAACAGTTTTGTTTGGTTGTGCAGTGGCCTTTACCTTCAGCAGTTTCACCTCTTTAAGATTTTGTTGGTGGTAAGCAGTCTGTTGAAATAGGACTCCTTTGAGTCCATATGTTGGATGATGTTTGCCTGTATATAGACGAAAACCTAACTAACCTGTGTATGTGCAGTGTTTAGGCATAGCTAGCTACCCTAAATAATTAAAAAGAGTAGATTAAAATAAATAAAGGAGAGTTTCGCTTACGTATCAAAGGAGCACAAGCGGTACTAAATAAATCTTTATACGAATCAGAGTACAAGGTGAAAAATTGATGATCCATGTGACTAATACATAACTTGCAGATATGAGTCTCCTATTTTACCTTCTTTAAGTCTGGGTAATACAAATGGGCTTTTAAAGAGATATTAAATATTTAATTTTTTTTCCCTCCTTTTAAGTTTAACCTTAGTTGGATTTCTGTGCTGCTTAATATTCGAGTCGTGATTTTGCTGCCTTTCCCTTCTCCACTGCTCCGTGTATGTGGGGAGGGTATAGCAATCCCATGTGGACTGGTGCCCTTAAATTAGTAGATAGAGATTAGACTAGATATGGGTCTCTGAGTTGCTTTTCCCACTCTTCTCCACTTTTAAATAATCATAGTATCATTCCAGAGATTGGTAATAGCAGATTTGACTCTGTTCTGGTTGCAGAATAGCTATATATGTAAGACTCTACCAACACCTGGCCCAACGCATCGGGCTACCCTTAAAAGATGCCCTGCCAGTTTTGACACCAGTAGTCTCCCAGGCATGAGATGATAATGCCAAATCTGTACCCTAAAATAATGGATTTAGCAAATAAGAGAAGAGGACTTTCCTTAGCAAAATTAGGTTGTTTTCAGGGGTTGGAAGCATTTACTGGAAAATTAGTGTTGATTATCCCTACTGATATATTTACCTCACAATTGCTTTTAAGGCAGTGGTTGAATAAAACATGCATCCTGTCATACATATGTTGAATTTATGTATTGATTTCATTAAAATATCACTTTACAGAAGTACTACATTCTATTTTAAGAGTATAGTTTGTACTTTTTTTAGCTTTTGTTCACCTGAAATTGTTTGTAGATTTCACTGTAACTTTCTTTCCTTTAGTGTATCTACCCACTCGGTTATAAACCATTAAACAGCATCATTACTTCTGCTGATTCAGCAAATCATCAAGTTCCATCTCCTCATAAGAAAAGGAAATTGTGTGATAACAGTGACTTTTCTCCTGTTGAATCACATCCAAAAAAAGCAAGAACTAATAACGTGGTAAATGTTGAGCACACTATTAGTACGGACCCTGCTGTCAAATGCTATCAGAATAGCTTATGTATTCGCAAGTCAGGCGAACACGGTGTGTTACAAAATGGCCAGCAAAAACCTAGTGACAGTGTGGAGTCCTGCGTGCAGAAAGTGGATTCTGAAACAACCACCAACACCAACAACTATCAAGAAAGTCCTCCTAAGACTTCTCGTCCCAGAAGACACCACTTGCCAAATTCTAAACTTTGCTCAACAACATCGGAAATTTCACTCAAAGATGATAAAGGTTCCACTAATAACACAGATTTATGTCTTCAGTGGAGAAACGTGCATAATCTTTGTTGGTTAGATTGCATTTTGTCAGCGCTGGTACACTTAGAAGCATTAAAATTTGCTCTGGCAGAAGAATATAATGATGGAAAATGTTTACTCCAGAAACTCTTAACAAGATATAATCAAGCAACTGTTCTTCTGAATACCTGTAAAAGGAGTAAAGTAACAGGTGAGTAAATTTAGCTGCTGTTTTTTCATATTCAGACTGATCTGATCTGCTGCAAATATGTGGAATTTAGTACAGTGCACTTAAATATGCCTCCATTCTATTTCAAGATCACAAAAGAATGAGTTGCAATTCATTATCATGAATTTCCAGAGTAGTGTGCTTTATCTAGCAGAATCCTGGTAACCTCTGAAATTGGGTTTTTTGGGGGCAAACGTGCACACTTTGAAAGCATCAAACACTAAGCATCTCTGGAATTTTTTGGTCATATCCCCTGAGATCTGCAAGCTGTGCTGTGGGTGATAGTGCTTCCTAACCTGTTTTAGTCAAAATTAGTCAAACACATTAACCTGGTTCATATTGTCTGAAAGGGTTACTGAGTACTCACATGTGCAGCTTAATAGGTTAGAGAACTGTAACTTCCAAGCACAGGGGCAGTGATGGGCAGCTGGAATCAACCTTCCAGGCAGCACAGCTAGAGCCAGAGAAGGATGTGTCACTGTAATCTACTAGTATCGCCTTTGATCATTTTCTGGATCATGTGGATTCAGTTTAAGACTCTTAAGCTATGGTCTGATTTTCTAGTCCTCTTGAAACTGGCCCATTCAGTTCATGTCATAAGTCTAAAATTCTACAGGATCATCTGTTAGAGAATTGATACGGATCTCTGATTAGCCAGTACCTTCCATGATTGTTTTTTTTCAATAGACATTTCAGGAGGAGTGTGTGTTTGAATATATAGACTGTAGTCCCAGAACAGCATTAAATAACAGGAAGAATATCATATCTTTCCTGGGAAAAATAACAGGATTGACTTCAGAAACTATTATTTAATCTGGAACAACACATTTACATTTTTTATTATGAAACAAATTGTGTGACATCATTACAAAGCATGTAAGCAAATTGTTGCACTTTTGATCATAATGTTTAGTTTTTAAAATCTACTCTTAATCTCTGAATCTCCAGTGTTTGTAATGTCTGCTTACATTATCCTTAAATGTCATTACTATCTGGCTGTTGATACAGACTCTTAGCTGTAATTTAAGTAAGGTCAAGTAATGGTTAGCAGACTGCAGTAAAATGTGTGTAACTTGTGTAAATTCTTCTCTAATTTGCAAATCAATTAACACCTAGCATTGCCTATTTTAGTATCAGTTTTAAGCAAATAGGTCAATATGAAAGGCATCAGTTTGCAGAGAGTAAGTGCATGTTAGGGGTACATATATGTGTGAAAGGGTGAGGTTGCTAACGCATAAATACCTGAAAGCATATGCTTTTTTTTTTCTTTAGATGTTCTTCCAAAAGCAGAATCACATCTCAATGAAATCAGAAACATAATTTATGCACAGCTTCAGCCTCAGCTTAAGTGTGAATTGGGTAAGTAATTAGTGCAGCATCTCAGTATTTACTTTCAAGAACCTCTACATGTAAAGCCTTGTAGTATGTCAGTACATAAAATATGTATGTACGTATGCATCCAAGAGAGCTTGCAAATGCTTTTGTTGGTTTTTTTTTTAATTGGTGTCATAGGCATACTTTGCAGTGTGATCAGCTCTTTTGTCCCTTGACTGGTTTTGACTTTTTTAGAGTGTGTTCTCATCTTTGTAACTCTTCTGCGGTCATGAAATTGTCATTGATAACAACCTAATAACATGGATCAATCCCTTTGCTGTGAGGATTAGAAACAGCCTTGAAGGGATAACTGGGATTAATATCATAGCAATAAGCTTATCTTCTTCCTTTTTGAAGTACTGAAAGCTGATTTCAAATATTCAGTGACTTTTTTTCTGCCCCATCTTTGAAGGCCAGAAAGAGAGTCCAGTGTTTGCACTCCCTCTACTCTTACGACTGGATCAACAAGCTGAGAAACTATTCTTGCATTCATTTGCATGGAAGTTCGAATGTGTATGTTGTGGCTACAAATACCAGGAACGGTGAGATTTTTATTTAAGTAGCTTCTATATAACTGTTCTACCTTACTTTTTAAAATCTGCTTATAATAGTTAATTTTCTTCAGATCTCTACGTTTTTGTACAGCTTGTTGGGGAAGTGTTATGTCATCCACTTTTTTAGGCTAGCGTTTGCAAATAGTTTACTGTGATGTCTTAGGAAAACCACGTTACTACTTAAGAAAGAAGTAGCAGATAACTCTGTGAGTCCCTGGCTATGATCACTCTGATATTTCTCTGGGAGTGTACAGATTGTTGTGGTTCTAAAGAATATATGCCTAGTATACTTTTGCAGTTGAAGAATATTTGTAATATTCATTTGGCTTACAAAGATTCAGATATTCTCTCACATAATTTATCTATTTTAAAATAGCATTATGGGAAGTAATATCTTGACAACTGATTTAGTTTTGTGTAGCTGCAGGTACAAGCTAGTCAGACTCCTTTTAGAGAGTTGGCAGAAAAAGAGAGACACTTTCAGAAGACAGTTCACTTCACTTGAAAAATACCCATTTGTCTCCACTGTCTTAGGTTTATACAATCGAATTCTAGATCCCCAAGTGAGATGGGATTGATGCTATCTGTTACACTGCCAGCTAATGTGTAGTCCTGGTTAATAGGATGTGTTGAAGAGCCTTTTTTACGTACTGTGTGGGGTTTTTTAAGTTGAAAAATCAAGGTTAGGTTGAATATAAAGGAAGTCCTTTCTGTGGCAATGAATGAATGAACTACGTTATTTCACTTTAATATCCCGTACATTGTATTTTCATTCAATATAACCTTTGTGTAATCACAGCTCTGAATGTACCGTTTTTAGAAAACAAGACCTTGTATAACATGGATTCTGAGGTGATTTTTTACCACTTCCTTCTCTCCTTGAGATTCTGTATTAGTTAGTAAATTATGCAGATCCTGGTATAAGCTCTGTCTTATTCTGGGAAGGAAACAGAGATAACATGTTAAGGGAGAAAGAGCAAATAATGTGAAAATGAAGGTCACAGAGCTGCTGAGAACAAATGCTGACTGATACCGTTTGGCAGAACTGGATTCAGTGCTGACTTGGATGTGAGGCCGTCCCAATGGAATTCATACAAATGGCATGAATAAGAATAGAATTTGGCTTTTTCTTAACATTTTTGTCACTTTTTTCTCCTAGGGTGTATATTCATTGTTTTCTGATCAGCAACTCAACTTCACTTTTTTTTTTTTTTGTGTGTGTGTGTTTGTCCAGACTTAGGAAAACGCTAACAACATTCACAAATATAATACCTGGTTGGCATCCACTTAATGCTATTCACATTGGACCATGTAATAACTGTAGTGATAGATCTCAAAGAAGACAGATGATTTTGGAAAAGTAAGTTTGAATATGTGAACTTGAAAATAAAATACATAAAATTCTGAGACTTCATTTATTGAACCTATCACTTTCAAAACCAAACCATTGTCTTGAGTTTAGAGAGATTCTAAACTTTAAACTCTGATAAACACTCATTTTTAAACATTTTAGATCATTCTTAAATGCTGAGATGGCAAATAGTGTTTAATAAGCATGAAACACAGAGCAGTGTTGTGTTTGAGCCAGGTCGTAAATACTTACTACCAAGTCGTAAATATAGACAAGTGATATCTAGCGTCAGCCTTTTCACAGTCTCTGCCCTTGGTGGATAAAACTGTTGTCTGATCAACTGTTTACTAGTTTGACTTGGGAACAATGTGCTTTCCTACTGTGGTTATGGCACAGTTATCTCCTGGGTTTTTTTCACCTTTTCCCCACTCTCAAAATCCCTTATGTGGTCTTGGTTTTTTCTCCCAATCTATAATAAAATGGAATATCCAGTTGGAGTATTCTTATCCCTTGACTACTGTGAAATCTGGAGAGTCCTGTGTGGAAAGAGAACACTAAAAGCAGGACCACATGCTCTTTGAGGTGCCTTACTTTTTCGCTAGGAACTTTTGCCACTATTTTGTAGTAATAAAATGGTTCTCTATTGTGTCTTTATTAGAGTACCCTCAATATTAATGTTACATTTCGTAGAAGGCTTGCCACATAACAACCTGGAGAACTATTCATTTCAGTTTGAAGGAGATACCTACCAAATAACATCTATTGTTCAGTATCAAACAGATAAGAAGCACTTCATAACCTGGTCTTTGAATCCTGATGGTAAGAACCATAAATTCTATTGTAATACTTCATGAGTCTACATCAAATGCTGTTTTATGGATTACTGCAGTAATCTCAACAGGCCGTATATAATAGCAAGGATTTCTTTTGTCTGTATTCTAAACTTCATATTAAAGTTTTGTAAATAATTTTGGGAATTTTGTTACTCAGGGTGAAGGTTTCAGTTTGGTTTAACCGATTTGTTCGGCAGAGTTCTGTCCTACGCTGTACTCACTGGCAAAAGTTATGAAAGGAAACAACTCTACCCAAATAACTTTGTAAAAGTTAAAAAATACGGTCTGAGCAAGGCTGTGGGACAAATGGTTATTTTAAAGCCAGTTATTAATCCATTCTTGACTGGAAGTGAGGGAATTGATGGAACTACCAGCATTAATGAAGTTTGTTTTCATCAAGTTGATATTTTGATTTTCGTGCTTCTGTAGAGAGAATGGAATGCAGTCTTATCAAGTGTTCTGACAACATGAACATTTTCTAAATCATAGTGCCAGAGTTTAAGAAAAAATAGGAAGAGGAAGCAGCTGGGAAGTGCCAAGTTAGGCACTAATTTTAAATTCTTAAAGCTGTAAAATACTTGCCCTTGATCTCTGAACAATTTGCAGGTGGTGAGGCAGATTACTAAAATGAGCAGTTTCTCTTAAACCCCCATGCTTCCCACCTATGCAATGTAAAGGTCTATAGAGAAACTTAATTTAAGAGGTGGTTCTTCCCTCAGACCTGTGCCGGTATTTTTCAGACAAGATGTCAGCATCATTAGCTCAGCCAAAAAAATCCTTAGCTTTGATTTTTTGGTTGACCTACTCTAACCTGTAATAATATTGCGACAAATTCTGCTTGTGTGTGGTGTTTTTACAGTGGAAATCTCCCGGTTTTCTCTGATGCAATAAAGTATGGAGAAAACCCTTTTATTTTCTGCTTGTCAGAGGAATGGGTTCATAAAAATATTTGACAAGTGTCTGAGGACAGTGACTTCAATTTTGAAAGTCTCTGAGTCTCTACACTGGTTGCTATTTATTTTTCAGGAACTTGGCTTGAATGTGATGATTTGAAGGGGCCATATTGCAAGAGACATAAAAGATTTGAAGTTCCTACTTCAGAGATTCATATTGTTATCTGGGAAAAGAAAATATCCCATGTGCCAGAAGAACTGAATTCACAGTTCCGGAGTAAAAATATTGAAGATTTTCCTCTGAATAATGTACAGACAAATTCCACGGTGTTGCATTGTGGTCTTGGCAATGCTGTAGACAAAATACCTGCAGAACATTGCAAAGAGGATTCTCCAAGAACTCCAGATAAGAGCCCGCAGCCGGTAGCTCAGGATGAAAGTAGCATTCATCGTGGTTTAGAAAATCTGGCGCATGATGATCTCGTAACACTGATGCTTGAAGAAATTCAGGTTGACTCAGAAGGTAAATCGCTGTTGAATGGACAGATGGTGGGAAATAACCTCCTTGTTGAAATGGGCACACCGCAACAGGGGGAATTAGCTGTTTCACCTAACACGTCATATACAGGAGAGTTTGCTGGAACTAGTCTAGCTATGAACAACAAATGCACGTTATATGAAAATCGCGGCATTTGCTTGCCTCTAGAAGAGTTGAACCCAGTAAGTATTACTCCTCCTGTGCCCAAAAACCATAACCCTGACTCATCTGGCTCCTCACTTGCTCAAAGAACAGATGACAGAACTAATTTACCTAGCAGAGACCATGGGTTAAATTCAGAACTACAGCTAAACAACAAGTTGTCACCAGTAGAGAATATTATGCAAAAATCACCTGACTTGAAAGATGCAAGCAGACTTGTAGTTAATTCTCAGGTTGCCAATTCTTCTGTTGCCAATAATTCCTTTCAGCCTCCACACAAAGACCAAAAAAGAGGATTTGTAGGAAGCTGGGTGAAGAAATTATTAAATAAGAATACTTCTTTTATGCCTTTAAGTGCCTCAGGTCTCAAGAATGAGAGAAGTTGCAAAACTCCCTCAATGCAAAAAATAAGTGAAGTGCGGTTGCCAGTTAAGGGAGCAAGTAATTTTGGTGGATTTCAAAGCAGAGGTACAAACAAAACAACTGAGACCTCAAAGACAGTAGTTCCTCAGAGTAATAATACTCATCCTTTATCAAATGCCAAAGGATTTTCTCAAAGCACTCGTCTTCCAACAGCAAGTCATACCACTATCAGAGGTCCAACTTGGAATAAGTCGGGAACTACATTGGGTACCTCAGGTAAAGTGACTCAGTTCCAGTCACCTGGCTGCAACTCTGGGAAGGCAGAAGAGTCAGACAGTGACAAAACAAAAAAACTTCGCCTAAAACTGTTAAAAAAACTTAATGCTAAAAAGAAGAAGTTGGCTTCACTGGATAGGCTAGCAGTGGAACAGATAAGACATGAAAAACCTGTGAGTGGCGGTATAAGTGCCCCATCACAGACTGCATCTCACAATGACAGTGAATTGTTGCAGACCTTTTTGAGGGAACTGCAGTATCAGATTGATGTTGCAGATAAAGAATCTGAATTTAATGCGAACTCTGTATCAGGGTGCACCAGCCATAATAACAGTGATGAAATACTGGCAGAATTACTGTCCCCTACTTCAACTGTTGCTTCCTTAGAGGCCCCAAAAAGCGAAGATGAATGTATGTATATGGAAATGGTGGACAGCAGTGTTGCAACAACAGCGTCTGATGAGAAGACCAGTGTGCCACCTGGAGCAATGACAAGTGAGGACCACAATTACTACAGTCCTGTAAAGGACAATAATTCAGAACTCCATCCAATAGGCAAACCCAGTATGAAGAAACTTGCTTTTGAAAGCCCTACAACGGAGGATATCCTCGAAGATCTGTTCTCCATTTCAGCACCAAGCTCGATGGCCGGTGACATAGATTTACCTCATTTCGATGAAACTCTGTTTGAAACTTGGTAAATGCTCAGTTTCTTGGTTTTAAGTATTTTTCAATATTATGTATATTTTGAAACAAAGCACTATTAGATTATGTTTTCTAACTAATTTAATTGCACACTGGCTGTACTTGAACAATTACATTTGAGGGGTTTTTTTTTCTTAAGATTTTATTGTAGCAGACAAATAAGGTTTTAATGCATTTTAGTTTTCTGAGAAGCAGTTATTTTAGCTGTCAGATATGATGAAGATTTTTAATGAAGAGTTCCCATGAGTCTTAATTTTTGCTGCTTTTAATATGGAAAACTTACCCATATTCTACTGAGTTTGAGAAACAATAAACTTCAGTAGTCTTGATCATGTAATGGTATAAGAAATATTATTTAGGCTGCAGTGATTTATTTTACAGGATCACCTAACTCCTGAAGTCTTCTTGTCCGAAAATTTTTTTTGTAAAAAAGTACCCTCTGTAGCAGGGATGTTTGCATATTGTGATAGAAAGATCATTTGCAACACTAAACTCGAGGTTGCTGTTCGGTTAGGAACGCCACTCTCTTCAGAATTACTGTTCAACAAGCTCACCCTAATGTATACACTCCTTGGATGCAAGGAAGGATGGATGCGTGGTAGAAATTTTCCTATTTAAAGTTCTAACATGTACTGAGTTTTCATTCTGGGTAATTGAAAATATAATTTCGCAGAATATTCTTCTGAGCCTGGTTATTTTTTAAGTAAAATTACTAAGATTTGGGCCAGAGTTTTCAGCACTAAGAAAGAATATCAGATGTAACTTTTAGTTATTCATAGATGCGGATTCACTAATAAAAGAATTCAAGTTAACTGTAAGTTAGCACCCATTTCTGTTGTCACTAGGAGCTTTTCCTGTGTAGAGCAGTGTAGCCCTGTCCGGCTGTGAGAGTGCCGAGGAGAGGCAAGGGCAGTAGGAAGAAAGTAATGGAAAAGGTGCCAAGACAGCAGTGAGTAAGCAGAGGGATTCACATCTTGGTGTTTCTGGATTTGTGTAGCTTTTGTTTTGCTAGATAGAGGAGTCTTTTTCAAATTCATAAATGCAGAGCTGTGGGTATTGTGTACTAAATTAGATTAGCTGTACATTTTTCTGTACTCAGAAATAGCAAGGATTTTATCAGCAAGTCTTTGTTTCAGCCACTTTTAGAGGTATTCTGTGTTTTTTCATTGTTTTAGATCCCAAATTCAAAACGTAAGTCCTCAGTCTTACTCTTCCCATCAGTGCAGTTGAAGATAATTATTACGAGGCACGGCTACAGATTTAAGTAGTCTTGGATTGCTTGAACCAGGTTCAAGAAGTGTTTGAAAAACTGTCAGTAGCACTGAACTCACCTTGCCAGGCTATTTCTGTTGCAATTACATACTTGTTTATCAAACTGGCACTTGAGACAATGAATGGTTTCATTCTTGATATGGAAGTCTCTGTAAAGAACTTGAGCTCCTTGGTTTTAAATGCTGTAACTGATAACGTTACAATAGAAAACAAATCGATGGATTCTGAATGTACAGTGCCAGTGTACTGCTGGTGAAATGTTTGTCTGTTTGTCAATTCCCTTATTAAAAAAAAATGCTGACCAAAATTAGAGTTTGATTTATCAGTGAATAAATAGATGCCTCGGGGAGACTTGAGGGAGGTGATCAGATTTTCCTGTGGTGTTTTCCAACCAGTGGTTCCTGTATATGCAAACCACTAAAAAGCAGTATGTCTCACCGCCCCTGACTACTTGTTGCAGAAGTTTCCCCAAGCCGTGGGGAGCTGCCTGCAAGTGTAGATACCATCTGTGACTGACTGGGTTGCAGCTACCTGCTGCTGTGTAGTGGGAACTCCTGCACCATTGGCTCAGGACGTGACACAGACCCAGGGGTGAGTGAAGCAGCAAGCCTGGGGTTGGTGTGATGCAGAATGCATAGGGCAGCTTGAAGAAGGGACCCCACTAGAAGATGAGGAACTCCTGGTGGTAAGGATTATAATAAGGTTAATAGCAGAGAAGGGTTTGGGGGCACATCTGCTGTGCCTATATGCCTGGACAGAAGCAGGAATCTCTGGTCTCCACGGGCAGCACCAGCACAAACTGATGTTGGAAGTCCTCGATCTGCAGCTGCATAGCACACAGCATGGGTACACAAATGCGTAGAAGCTCCAAGAGCAAATAAATAGTGCTTGAGATTAAAGTAAGTATGAAACTAAATCTGCTGCTTTGCTGCCTTTTATCTGCAATAGTTAAATAAAAATGGTGGTGTGCAGGTTTGTCTGTTTCCATAAATGGTTTACTGCCTCGGATCCTGTGCGAGTGAGAGTTCAGCTGAGACTGAATGAAAACCCCATGAGCAAAGAAACCGTTTGCAATTTGGTGTCTACTGAACTTTCTGGTTTGAGACTGGTTTTAAAATGCAGGCTGGGTGATCAGCTTTTTACTTGCCATAAAGAGAATATGAAGTATTAGTTCTGTGTCAGTTAGAAATATACAAGGCGGGCATATAGCAAATATGATTTGTGAGCTGAAGCTCATCCCTATATTTTGGAGGTTATAGGGTATGTTATAGGGTAAATTTCCAAAAGTCTAGTGGCTTTGTGCACTTTGAAGGGATGATAATTCACACCTCTTGCATCACTTGATCTTGTCAGTCTGTGTCTTTGGGAGTTGGCACTTACGGATTTACAGCGTTGGAGTTGAGTCAGCTCTAGGGGGGAAGTAGCACTGGGATACAGGTCGTACTGCTTCAGGATATATTCAGACACTTTTTACTGAAAAGAGAGGGCTGCCTTCTCTCATCCTGCCTACACTAAACCCGCCCACCTGCCAAGGAGCTGCCTGGATGGGTTTGTGGCTGTACACCTGCTAGAGCACTGTTCTAGAAATTCATTGTGCTGCTGGTTACAAATCCGATTTTGATCTTGATGTTTTCAATGGCTGCCTACTGCCATTTACTCTTTTTCCAGCATTGCTTTTTTGCCTTAAAGAATTATTCCTCTCCTGATGATGTATCAATGACAGCAATTGTGTCTTGTCTGTGTTCTTTTTGCAAAGCCAAACAGCTGCTGCTCTCCGTGTGCGCCCCTGCATGCTCAGAGCAGAGCATGTTACCTTCCTAGCACATGATGTGGCTCTAAGCGTGTGCTGTGCTTTGAAGTTCACCAGGATTCAGTCTCGGAGTGGAAGAGCTTACAGTCTAAGTATAGATCTAAGACAGCATGTGGACAGAGCAAGAGAATCAGGTTAACGGGATTATAAGGCTGATGAAGTTTGCAGCGTGCTTAGTTTTGCACTGCTATGCACAAACACAGTCCAGTTGCTCAGGAGGGAGATGCTGAAGCTGCACAGTGCAGAACACATGGAGCTGTGGGGAGAGCAAATGGTGGGAAGGGAGTGTAAAGGAGTAGCCCTGGCCTGCCTGGGGGGGCAGCGGCCTCCAGCTGAGGTTTTCTAGAGAGAGGGTGAAGAAACCTCAGGACATGTTTCACCCTGGATATGAGGCTATATTACTTTTTTATGTAAACAACTGTGTAAAGGGACTTCTGTAATGCCCAAGGCCAGGTTTGGGCTGGCTCTAATCCTGTCCCCAGATTTCCACTTTACAAACAGGGCTGGCAATACCCCGGGAAACCTGCCGCAGCAGTACCTGGCCAGGAGGCACCTCCCTGTCCTCCTCGGGGAAATGAGCTGTGGCCCTGGTGAGTGCTCCTGTTGCAGAACATCCCAAAGCAAATGCCAGAGCTGGGGGGCTGAAGAGCAGGAGAGCCCTGAATTATTTTAAATCCCTCTGCTAGTGGACTGGCTGTTCAGCCTCGTGGGTTTAGAGAGAGGATGGCTGATAATTTTCATGTAAGAAATATACTGCTTTTAAGCAGTTTCAGAGTTCTTCCATACCATAACTCTATCTTTTTTGCAGGTTGTTTCATTTTTTTGTATTTTTGTTGGCTTGCTCTTTCTATTGGTGTAACAGAGCAAGAGATTTAAATAATCGGGAAAGCTCTGAGAAAGAAATTGTGCATCTGGATTTTCTAAGATAGCATTTTAAACTCTGTCAGTGAGTATCCATCTCTCTTTTCTTCCCCCTACCCCGCTTTGCCATGGAAAGATGAGATTTTTACATGCTTTGTGCCACAGCACCATAAATGAATCTCTTGCTCTGCAAGCAGGGAAAGCGCTGCCGTTTGGTAGTGGGACCGCACTAGTTTTGCAGTTTTTGCCCCAAGTTTTCTGGTGATGTTCAGACCGTTTCAGCCGAGCCCCGTGCCTCCACTTGTACCGCATCCCTTCCAGCAGCGGCGGGAGCAGCGTGCCGCAGAGGGGCAGTCTGTGCGGGGCGATGACTGGGCTCACGGCACCCAGCCGCCCTGCCCCTCCCGGCCGCGCTTGTGAAGGAGGAACCGGGAAAACTGACGGCTGCAGCTGACACAGGAAGAGGAAAAAAAGAAGAAAAACTTGGTGTTTCCGCCCGGTTTCGAACCGGGGACCTTTCGCGTGTTAGGCGAACGTGATAACCACTACACTACGGAAACTCCCGCTGGTGGCGTTGTGTCCGGCGGCCGCTCTTGACCGGGCACAGGAACGTGGCGGCGCGGGGCTGCCGCGCCTCTGCGGCCGGTGGCAGCCGCGGGGAAGCTCCTCTCGGCAGAAGGAGACTCGGGGGCTGGAAGCGCTTCTCGGGCAGCTCCCACCGGCATAAGGGCAGCGCGGGCCGGCTCCAGCCGCCGCGGCACTGGCCCGGCAGGGGAAAAAAATAGCCCCGTGCCGGAAAACGTCATCCTTCGTCCCTGGGTGGGCTCGAACCACCAACCTTTCGGTTAACAGCCGAACGCGCTAACCGATTGCGCCACAGAGACGAGCTGAGCACAGCGGCCGCCGAGGCGCTGCTGATGCCCGCGGCGGGCGGCGCGGGGCGTCCCCACGGAGCCGGCGGGCTCTGCCCACGCACCCACGGGCGTCACCCGCGCTGAGAAACGGCCCCGCTCGGGGAAGAGTCCCTCTGGAGAGCTTTGCTTTGTGTCCCGGCCGCTTCTCCCGCAGCGTTTGGGGTGGGGTTTTCCACCACCAGCTCCAGTGTCCGGTCGCTTTTTCACTCCGAGGAACATTCCTTCCCTGGTTTCCCCTAGTGTTGCTGTGGCCGTTCCCACAGGAGCAAGGGAGAGGGAGACGGCAGACAAGCAGAACAAAATAAGGTTTAAAGTTATGCCTCTTGTCAGGAGAAGTGTGTGTGGGAGCCTGACAGCTGGCAAGGGACAGCCTGCGAGGACGTACGAAGGACCAGCACACCAGGAGCATCAGCCTGTTACCTAACACAGGCCCGAGTATCCAGCGTCTTTCCTCCCCGTAATTCCAATACTGAACAGAACTAGTTGTGACCAGAGACCTGGGCAACAGAAGGCAAAATTCATCCCACACCAGCCAAGACCTGTGATAATTATTTGCAAGAGTTAATGGAAAGCGGAAGCACTGACAGAAATGAGTTAGGGAAAAAAAAACATCTCAAAGGAGAGCAGAAGGGAAACTGCTACCCAGGCAGCCTCGCTTCAGCTCTAAAAAATCTATACAATTAATCATTAAACAATCGATTTGCAGCCACCTCAAAGGTAATAAGGTGATAACGACAACTAACGTGAGTCGTGAAAACCAAATTATGCTAAAATAGTGTAATTTGCCATCAGGAATCCCAGGTCCCAGAGACTGAGAGGAAAAGCTGGAGCAAGGAAGGTGTACCCCCAGTGGAGGATCAGGTCAGGGAATACTCAAGCAACCTACACACACGTAAGTCCTTGGGCTCTGATAGGATGGACCCACAAGTGCTGAGGGAGCTGGCAGATGTCATTGCAAGGCCACTCTCGAACATTTTTGATTGACCATGGCAGCTGAGAGAAGTGCTGAAGGACCAGAGAAAAGCACATGTCACTCCCATCTTCAAGAAGGGCAAGAAGGAGGACCTAGGGAACTATAGGCCAGTCAGCCTCACCTCAATCCCTGGGAAGGTGGTGAAACAGATAATGTTGGAAATGGTCTGCAGACACATCAGGGACAAAGAAATCATCAGGAGCAGTCAGCAAGGCTTCACCAAGGGGAAGTAATGCTTGAACAACTCAATAAGCTTCCATGATGGATTGGCTTGGTAGATGAGGGGAGAGCAGTGCATACTGTCTACCTGGACTTCAATAAGGCCTTCGACACTGTCTCCCACAAGATCCTCACAGAGGAGCTGTTATGTACAGGCTGGATGAACAGACAGGTGGACTGAACTGGCTGAATGGCCAGGATCAGAGGGTGGTGACCAGTGGCACAAAGTCTAGTTTGAGGCCAGGAACTAGTGGTGAACCTCAGGGATCACCGCTGGGTCCAGTCCTGTTCAACACCTTCATTAATGATCTGGATGATGGGACAGAGTGAACCCTCATCAAGTTTGCAGACAACACCAAACTCAGAGGAGTAGCTCATTTGCCAAAGTGTTGTGCTGCCATCCAGAGGGACCTCAATAGGCTGGAGAAATGGGCTGACAGGAACGTTATGGAATTCAACAAGGAGAAGTGCAAAGTCCTGCACCTGGGGCACAGCCTCACACCCTGATATATGCTGGGAACCACCTACCTGGAAAGCAGCTTGGCCAAAAAGGACCTGGGGGTCCTGATGGACTGTGTGTTGAACATGATCCATCAATGTGCCTTTGCAGCAAAGAAGGCCAACGGCATCCTGGGCTGCATTAGAAGTGTGGCCAGCAGGTTGAGGGAGGTGATCCTTCCCCTCTACTCAGCACTGGTGAGGCCACATCTGGAGTGCTGGTCCAGTTCTGGGCTCCCCAGCACAAGAGAAACATGGACAGACTGGAGAGAGACCAATGATGGGCCACAAAGATGATGAAGGGACTGGAGCATCTCTCCTGTGAGGAAAGCCTGAGAGAACCTGGAGAAGAGGAGGCTCAGGGGGATCTCATCAATGCATATAAATACCTGGAGGGGGGTGCAGAGAGGACGGAGCCAGGCTCTCTTCAGTGGTGCCCAGTGGCAGGACCAGAGGCAATGGACACAAACTGAAACACAGGAAGTTTGCCCTGAACATCAGGAAACACTTTTTCACCGAGGGTGACCAAGCACTGGCACCAGTTGCCCAGGGAGGCTGTGGAGTCTCCATCCTTGGAGCTTTTCTAAAAAAGTCTCAGAAGGGGCTGTCCTGGGCCCCGCTCAGCTCTCCAGTCTCCTGATGGCAGAGAAAATACCAAATCTGCAGATGTGCCCAGGTTGGAGGTGAGTATCCAGCATCTCGGTGGAGAGGCTCACAGTCAAACTGGTCTTGCTACATTGCAGCAACGCTCAGCCCACTGAAATTTTGATCAAGATAAGCCCAAATAACTGCTCTGGGAAGGTGAGCCCTGGTGCACAAACTCAGTTACATAGGGCTGTCTGGAGAGGCAGGAGTGCTGCACAGATGGACCCAAGGGCAAAGCGCAGCCACAGGGATGTCAGCAGCATGGCACACATTCAAAAAGGCAAATGTTAATTGGGAGAGCAGTGGGTGAGACATGGGGGGTGCGGGGGAGGCTGCACCCGAGCCCCAGAGGGTCCGTGGGCTCTGTCTTCAAGCGCTGTGTTTTGAGCTGAATCCAGATAAATGGAGTATGGACACAGTAATGAAAAGGATGAGGTATGGGAAATGTGGAGGAGGAGGGGTTTTTGAGGCAGTGCTCTGACTGCTCCCAGGGTGTCCTCTTGGCTGTGCAAAATGAAGACAGCATTTAAAAAACTGCAGTGTTGCCCTTTCTTCATGTTGCACTTCACATTTCCAGCTCTGTTCATGCTCTCCTTTGGGGTTTTGTCAGGCTGCAGAGAGGATGCCATGCTGAAGCAGACTGGTGTGACAGCAGGTAGTCACACACACGTGTGTCTATGTACTATATATTTGGTGGTCCTGTGGCGCTTTCAGTTTGCAAAGCACAGTGCTATTATTAACCAGGCAGTCCAAGGGGCTTGTGTCCTGTTGCACTTATGATAAAGCATGATGGCTGTATGCCACCTGACATTTATATGTAGAACATTCACAGAAGCAGCTTTTATTTTATTAGGTCTCCTTTAATTGGAGTCCTTGCAGCCGAGCGCTGAGCAGAGCGCATGAGAGGAGAGATGAGCATCCCAAAAGATATTTATAGATCTGTGTTCCCAGTCCTTTCCTCTTCAGTACAAAAGCAATCCTACAAAAGGATTATTCTGACTGGCTGTTCAAGATTTCCAGAGGAGGAGATTAATGTGCGGGAAGCCTCGCAGCCCAACTGGAAAAGCTCGCTGGCTTTGCACATTTTCATGAGCTTCATGGCTCACTGTGTCAAGGTTATCTGCCTCAGAAGGGAAGATGTGGATGTCAAACAGAAATGCAGCAAGCGGGAGGGCTGGGGGCTGACAGCAGCTGCTGAAGCACAGAATTACCTCTGCCTGGAGAACATAAATCACAGCTGGGAGTTGCAGCAGATGCAGGAACTGTTCCCCAAGGTGTCCATCCCTCCCCACTATTTTTTTTTTGCTTACTTGAGAAAAAACTCTATTTCAAATGGCCAAGTGGGATGTGATGGACGTGTCTTGCACCAATCTTTCTCCCAGGTGGACAGGGTTTTCTGGTGGTGCCAACATTGCCTGACCCAGATAGTGATCCTGGGTGCATCCCACAAACGACAGGGAGGCAAGAGCTGCCCAGATGTTTAGGTCTCAGGGAGAGGGAACAATTTAATGTGTAGATATGGCAGAAGCTGTTTGCAGAGTCATTTTGGCCCCACCTTAGCCCTTCCTTGCCCAGACAATTCCCCAAATTGTAAAAAAATTGCCAGAGCCTCCTTCCAATCTGCAGCTATTCCAGCACCAAGCCCCGGTAGGTTTACACTGGTGTAAGACAGCCAGAAGAAAGAGGAGGATCAGCGCCTTGCTGCAGGACAGCTGGGAGTCATCCTGCTGCAGATGGCCTTGCTGCTCACACAGTTGTGTGTGCGGGGACTATAGCCACCTTCTGTCAGTTAACAGAAGGTCACAACTCACAATGTTAATAACCTACCTCTCAGACACCATGTCTCTATATATTTGCTTGTACCCAAAGTACCTGAGAGTTTTCCATATCTAGTAGTACAGATTATAATAATTTGCATGATAGAGAGACTGGATAAAAACACCATTGTAGGTAAACGTGTCCCCATTGAACAAGATGGATGGCACCTGCTGGGAAGTCCTACGAGGTTGTGTCCCATCCAGAGAGGTAACCAGTTATCTGGCTGTGGTTTGGGTGCTGGGCAACACTCAGACCTTCTGGATAGCATGTGCTGGGGTACAGACAGACAGATGGGGCAAAAGTTGTCCAGAGCTCAGTCCAGTGAAAATGTTACTTTGATTATTGTTAAATCCCTACTAAAGGTAAGGATTTTTCATAAGGCTTTTCCCTATCAGAATATAGGCAAAAGGGAGCAGAGTGGTTACAGTCGGCAAGTGATGTGTGCTTTGGGTGAGAATGCTTTCCAGTGATCCGACAGAAGCTGTGGGACTTTCTGGAGCCGTCCAACCCTGCAGCCTGTGCTTCCCTGCCATCTCCATCACGGGGGTGAAGCCGAGGTGTGAACATGGTGCAGCCATTATGCTCAACCCTATTGGACTTTGGCTACTAAAATTGGGGTATAACTGTGAAGTCTGAGCCTGTAAAATGCTGAATGCTGGCAGCTGTCACTGTCTTCCAGGAAGCTGTTTGTAGGGGGAAGGAGGCAGGATCCATCCCTCGTAATGGAAGAGACATTTCTGTGCCCACCTGCAATGCTCACAGCGTTTGTGTACTGCTCATTCAAATATGCCAGATAGATCAGGAGCTTTTGCTTGTGACCTGGAGACCTGGGGTCTCCTCACTAGTGAGGCTGATGGAGATGTGACCAGGGCACGTCTGAGAGCAGCAGTGTTATTGAGACTCGCCAGCATTATTTCTCCTTTCAGCTACTTGTGGGGTGGTCAGGCACTTGCAGGCAGTGACATGAAATCCTGGCTGGTCTCTTCCAGCCTTTCTCCTGTTCCACACGGCTAGCTAAATGCTCAGACATACTTTAGATATAAAGATTCCTATTTTGCTTCTATGCAGGAAGGGCAACGGATATCTTTCCACATTATATACCCTCTTAGATCACAGAGATATAATCTCTTGTTTCTCTGGGCTTCATCTGTATGTGATAGTGAGTGAGTGAGTGAGTGAGTGAGTGAGTGAGTGAGTGAGTGAGTGAGTGAGCGAGCGAGTGAGCCAGCCTGCGGCTGCATTGCTCTGACATGCACCAGAACCCAGGGTGCTGCCACTCTCCTGTGAAGCCATAGGAAGTGTTTTATGACTCAAGATAAGAAAGACCTTCACTTCCTCCTTCTGTGCTTGCAGGGCTGAGCTGCCACTGAGGCTGCACCATCCACTCTGACAGCCCGCTCACAAGATGGACCAGGAAACCCTGGGAAGCATTGTCCTGCTCGCCATCGTCACCTTGATAAGCGTTGTCCAGAATGGTAAGACAAAAACAAGCATTTATTTAAGGGCTAAAAGGGAGCTGAGAAAAGTTCAGGATAATGTATGTTGATCTGATCTTTGGATAGATAATCTCTGGTTACGAGTGCATGTGTGCTTAGAAATTGGCTTTAGAAATGAGTGCATGCGTGCTTAGAAATTGGCTTTAGAAATGATCTTCTAAGCATATGATTTTGCATGTCGTTGTGGCAGTATCTTGGCAGTTGTGTGGTCCTACTCTTTGGTATTCTAGAGTGAGTTTCTCATACGTTTGTCTGCTAATGAAAGGACTAATATGCTGGGGTACCCTGTGACAATATGCATTTCAGTTTGATGACTGAAACCTCATTTCCTGGCTAAAGTCCTTAAAGTGGGCAGCCAGGGCTGCTCTCCAGCCAGAGTCCCACCACCCTGGGCAGGGGCCAGGCCCTGGGGGGCTGCAATGGGTCAAACCTTTGCACAGAGCTGGGCAAAGTGGGCAAGACTGCACAAACTCATCGGAGGAGTCTGTCTGGGTTATTTGTGGGCAGGCAGCTCTCCTGCTTAACTGCATCTCCAGGTCCTACAGCCCAACTAATCTCAATTAACTGACGTCCCAAGAACACTGCGCATTTCCTGCAAGGGAGAAGTTTCCCCTTTTTTTGCTCTTATTCAGATCTCTATAGTACCTACTACTCTTCAGGCTTTTTAAAATAAAACAAGTTTATCTATTGCGCAAATCTGATTTTAACTTTATCATCATATCTTACAAATAGTTAATCATTTTGGCAGGAAATTCTGCCCAGAATACAGAGAAGGGAGTGAGGTTTGCCACAGCTGCACTGAGATCACCCAGGTTCAAGGAAGGCCAGCAGTGGGATGAGGGGTGACGCAAATGCTAGAAATCTACTGTGAAGGCATCTTGGTGTGAATGGGAGATTCCCACTAGCGCAAACCCCACGTTCCGCCCTAGGAAATGGGCTACTCTTGGGCTGCTGCAGAGAGGGGAAGTGGTGGGAGCCTCTCAGACAGCAAAAAAAAAAAAAAGAAGTGGACTGGTTTAGTTTCAACATAGGCACTAAATGCTACATCATTTAACCCGATGCTGTTTTCTAGTAACTGCACAACTCATCAGAACACAACATGTTGAGATCAAAGCCCATACTGCAATTAAAAAAAATCTGTCAAATATACATTTCTTGCTATTTAATAAAATGACTTTATATACCGTTTTTTTCCTCTCACTTTGCAACTTGAGCATTTGCCTTTCAGCCTAACATGCACTTTAATCTCATGGAAATCTGTCTGTGAGATTACTGATCCAACTGCTGCTAATGGGCAGCGTGATGCTTGGCAGAGGACTTAGTGTGCCAAGCACAAGTGGTACACAGCTCTAAACCATAATTTCAGACCTTGCATCATCTGATTTCCTCCTCCTAGGCTTTCTGTCTAGAAAGACCAGATTGATATGCAGTCCTGCAATGAATGCAATAATTAAGGCAGTAGAAATGCTTGTCAAGGGCTATCAGTTGTACTGAACTCTTGCTATGGCTTTGGTTCAGCAAAGCACTTCGCCATCTGCTTGACTGTCTAAGTACATGAATCCAGTACCATGTAAACTCAGGGTTATATGCTTTTCTGCATCTGGTGCAGGATTAGAAAAGTTTATGTGAATGCTGTTATTCCTGAAGCTGAAGGTGGTCTTGTCTGGCATCCATTTACTGTCATCTTATTCATGTTGGGAATCTCCAAAACCCGAGAATGACTTGTGTGGCCGGATGCCACTGTGTCACACATGTAGCGATAGGGGGTTTTTTGCATCAGAGAGATGTTGCAATTCAGCAGCTTTCAGTGGTCATCGCTGAGCAGACTGGGGTGAAGGAAGCAAAGTGAAGTCAACAGAAAGAAGAGGCAACCTGCATGTTTGCCAGCACTCGCTAGATTGGAGCATCAGTTTCTGTTGGTGTGAACTTGTGAAATAACCAGGCTCAAATTGAACTCTTGCACATTAACTTGACCAGAGTGGGACTGCAGTGGTTCAGACTCAGAGCAGCCTGTGCAGTCCTGGAGCCTCAGGGCATCATCTCCTAGTGCAGCTGAGCTGAACTAAACCCCTTGGCTCCAGCCTTTCTCCACTCAGTCGTCTCATGCTGGCTTGTGAAACTACCCTCTTGCCTTGAGGTTCATAGTAAAGAGCAGGAAATATAACCATGGTGTTACAAGCTGCTTCACGCTGTAGTCTCCCATTTCACCAATGTCAGGTTAACAGAAGCCCAATGCTGCTGAGATGGAAGTGAAGGCCTGCAGTGAGGGCCATCCCTGGATGTGATCTGTCAGCTCTGTTCTCGTCTTTTGCAGAGCTTCAGCTCAGCTGAGCCACAGGCAGCCAGGACCCACCTCTTGGGCTGCCTTCTGGGAAGATTCTGGGAGCCTGCAGGGTGTGTGAGGTTGACAGGGCTAAGGAGCCACAGAATTGGGGAGCCATTTTCAGGGTGAAAAGCTCACTTGAAGCAAGAGGCTCTACCTCTCCACATGACTGTGAGATGCTGGGCACCCCTCCTCTTCACTGCCTTCACCTTGTGGGTCCACGTGGTCCGGAGGAAATATAGTCACTGTGGTGTGTTGGAGATAATTGACCCAGGAATTTTTGCTAGCTAAGAGGTGGACACCTCATGTGAGGTGGTTGTCTAAATTGTTTCTTGAGTCAATGGAGAAAGATCAGCAATTCAGTGGGGTGGTTCCTCTCATGCTGGTAGCTCTCTGAGGGATGGACTGACCTCCTGAGGTGCCTTTCTTCTGTTTCCCTCTGACGTCCACTGTTTACAAAAGGAAAATATCCACCTCCCCAACACTCCTTGATGTCTTTGAAGTGAGGTGAGACAAAGCCTGCTCCTCATCCATGGTGTGAGTGTACATGATAACCCTACCTCTGTCCTTTGCCCTACTGCCCAGTCCTTTAATCAAGGATCCATACACCACATCAGAGATGGCAAGAGCTTCCAGGACAGATGCCTGGACCTCCACAGCCAGATCCTTCCCCTGAGACCCAGCACCCCAGGCCTACCCAGCCCTGATCCCAGAAGCTGTGCACCAGGAGTGTCACCACTGGAACTTCCAAGCTCTTGTCCTTGGTGACCACTGTCACGTTGGACAAGTCTGTGTTCAGTCTCATGGCTCTCGGCATCACAGACCCTCTCTGCAGTGGCATGCTGGCATTTGGGAAGTGACAGCACCTGTGGCAGCAGAGAGGGAGATAGAAATATAGAGCTTACTCTTGGCTTTCTCTGAAGCTGTGCATCTTCTAGTGGTTTCACATACATGCTAAAAGGAAGGGAGAAGGAATGCTACATATCCCAGTGGGCCCATGCAGTCCCAGACCTGCAGAAAGTGTTTTCCCACCACTGCAGCTTTGTACTGGACAAAAAAATGCCATCAACCTAGTCCTCTCCAACTAGGTCCTCTTAGACCCTGTAAGCAGGTTAATAGCCCCATGCTAAAAAGGCTGGAGTAGTGGGTGGATGGAGATGATGAGAGCTCTCAATGGCTGTGCCACTGGACGGTGTCCGCTCTGGGTCCTCCAGGAACAGGTCCTCCAGGAGCTGGCCAGTGCACTGCACTGGTGGTAGTGGGAGGGTCTGCAGCCTGGCTCAGCATGGATTAAAGCACTGTGGGTTTTTCTGGAGAAAGGCCATATGTACCCAGGGCATCACTAAATATTGGAAGGCAAAAACCTCAGTAGCTTTTAGTGAAGGCAATGGAAGTACAAAAGACCTACTTACAGCAAAAGTGAGGGGAAAAAAGCAGTAACTCTTCAGACTGAGAGATAAAATCCTGCAGCTTATTAAGTTATACTTCTATTGTTATTGTAATATCTTTCCTGATGGGTTGTCTTTTATATATATCTTGTGCTAATATTCTAAACCACAGAGCGATTTGGATACACTGAGATGGGATGCATGATAATACAAAGCTTGCAGCTTGTAGCCTGTCAGAGCTCTGTCTGGTGTATTTAGCCACATGATTGATGGTCTCTGGTTTAGTATCATCAGATAAAACATGTTTGTCAAGTGTATGATACATTATCTTGAGGTGCTGCATTTTTGCAGCAGCTAACACCCTGATACAATGCGGTTGCTTAAGAGGAGGATACGCACAATGTGGACACACAGAGATCAGCCACCAGGACCAGGTTTCCAATGGGCCTTTTTGGAAAATGAACCAGACCTGCAGGATGTCCCCAGTTTGGCAAATGGGTGTCACTAAAAGGGAAGAGACTCCCTTGTGTCCCTGCTCCATTGGAGAGGGAGAATTGGGTTTGGCAGCTCTAACTGGAAACTTTTTTTCCCACTGGCGGCACAAGGGACCGAGCCTGGGCTGTACTTCTGCAGCAGACAGAGGTGTGGGCTGCCAGAAGTGCAGTGAGGGGATGAAGCAGTGCTCAGAGGTGAGAACCTGCTGCCAGTCACATATGAACACACTGGGATGTCTGAGGTCACACTGCACTGCGCCCTTACACAGAGGGTTTGGTTATACCTTGGTGACAGAGCAAGCACACTGGCCACATCCTGCACCTCCATGTACCCATGACCTCTCCTGCCCTCCAGCCTGGATGCTCATGAGAACACAGCTGAGCCCACAAAGCCCAGTTTCTGCAATATCTCCAAATAACATCTCAGATCAAATACTTTGTGGGTTTTTTTAACAGCTTTTTTTGCTAGCAAAGTGGAGCATGAAAGCAAGCACTGCAATGGCAAGGGGTTCCAGCGGCCAGGATCCTCTGCCTTCGACCGCGTCTACATTGCCAAGTGAGTAGGCAAGCCCTGGGGAGCTGGTGGGGGCAGCGCGGGGTTCCTCTGTCTCTTCATTAAGGGTTTAATCCTAACCCTTTGGGGGTCCAGCGGTGGGATCCAAATGCCCTCAGGTGAAGGCATGGTCTGCAATCCCTTGCTGTGTGCATTGCAGCAGTGTCCAGACCTGCGGTTCTCTGGTATGTCTGGTGGTGATCCCAGCTGCCTTCTGGACACCATGTGCTATATTGATATTGGACCTTTGGCTCTTATGAGTACTATGTCCCTCCATTTGGAAACCAGTTCACCCAGCAACAGCTAATGCTGGAAGTGCAATACAAGCACAGCCGGTGTCCCAAGAGCACTGTGGCTCAAAAGAAAAAAGCCAGCGGAGAGATGCTAACTTGCTGAAGAGCAGGTCAGTGGCAGAGCTCGTACAAACCCCTTGGTTCCCAGCAGCTCTCTCAGCATGTGGCTCTCCGCTTCTCCACCACATCCATACCTCTTGTCTTTGACATCCCTTCAGAGAGAGCAGAGGGGAAAATTAATTCCAGCCCAGAAAAGAAAAGAACATAAAATAATTTTTATTACCCATGAAGTACTGACAATGTGCTTGAAAGTTGGATGGGATGTCCAAGTACTGCCCTTCACAGGTGTGCAACCTCTGCCAAGGGCAGTGTGCTTCCCCCTCGGAAAGCATTCCCTGCCGAAGGAGGTAGCTGGAAATCATTCCTGTTCCCCTGCAAAGACACGTTAACTCTGTGAGACACCCCTCTTTGCAGTGTGATTCTCCTTTTGTTGGTTTCATGCAGCTTTCAATGACAGTAACTTGATTAATATGACTTAATTACAAGGATTTTCCAGGCCAACAAAGTGCACAGCATCTCTTATACACGTCATGACCAAACAGGTTAGAGGAGGAAAGCGGCTTTCACAGGTGCCAGAGGTGTGCACGGGGTGGTTTGTTTCCCTCATCAGGCAGGACAAAGGCATCCATTATCTAAGTGAGGAAACAAGGAAGCAGACCTGTGGGTGAGACAGCCTTTGGCCATGTCAGCCATCCCCTGGCAGATGCCTGCTGCAGGCAGGTCAGGGACCTCTCGCCCCTCTGGGGTTAAAAGCCCACCTGCAGCAGCTTTAGCACAGCACAAATTCACACCTCACCATCCTTTGCTGGTTACATGTTGATTTTGTTTTTATTTCCCCATGTTCTGATTTCTCTCTGGTAAATTCTTTTCTAGCCAGAACTGCGGACACACGTACCCTACGTTTCTGGCCGTGCTTTGGTGCGCTGGCCTTCTCTGCAGCCCAGGTAACTGTTGTGCACCCAGGTCCTTGAGCAAAAGCAATCCCACAAGCAGGTTTACCCTTTCATGAGGAAGGAATAACCCAGACTGTTTTTTCCAACAAATTTCTTATGTGTACTACAGGGATCTTATCTCCTTCCACAGTGGGCAGGGGCAGGTCAGCTGGCAGATCCTTTAGTGTTAACTAGCCAAGTGGCTTCTGCTAAATGCTTGAATGTCCCAGCACCTCTTGCTCTCAGTGTAGTTTTTAACAGTTCATTGTATCCCATTGTATCCAACAACCTGAAGGCTGTTGCATGGTGGGGTTGTGATATACCCAGTCAATGCCATGCTCCTTGGCGCAAGTAATTGGGAGGTTGTTTCAGAAGTGAATCCCATTGACTGATTCAATTCTTTCAGGGTTTCCATGTTGCCATAAAACTTGATTTTCAAGGCCCAAGATAGTATTCCTGGCAGTGGCATGGGCCTCAGGCTATGTTTCCAGCCATCCAGTAGTCACTTCCACCATAGCAAGCTCACGGTGCTTGCCATGGGGGGTTTGTAGTAGTGTGATATAATCAATCTGCCAGGCTTCCCCATATTGGTATTTCAGCCATCGTCTTCTCTACCAAGAAGGCTTTAGCTGCTTAGCTTGTTTGATTATGGCACATGTTTGACATTTGTGGATAACCTATGCGATGGCATCAATAGTCAAGTCCACTCCTCAATCACAAGCCCATTTGTATGTTGCATCCCTTCCTAAAGGTCCTGAGTGTCATGGGCCCACCAAGCTATAAATAGCTCACCCTTATGTTCCCAGTCCAGATCCACCTGAGCCACATCAATTCTAGCAGCCTGATCCACCTCATTGCTCTGCTATTCTTCAGTGGCACAACTCTTGGGTATGTATCTATGTGGGGTACTTTTACAGACCGGTCCTCTACCTGGACAGCAATATCTTGCCACAGTTCAGCAGCCCAGATGGATTTACCTCTGCTCTGACAATTAATCTCCTTCCATTGCCTTTGCCACCATCCATGAGTCAGTATAAAGTACTGGCCTTTTTTGCTGTTCAGCAATATCTAATGTCGGCTGGATGGTTTTCACCTTTGCAAACTGACTTGATTCACCTTGTCCTTCAGCAGTTCCTGCGACTTGTCATGTAGGAATCCACACAGCAGCTTTCCACCTTCAAAGTTTTCTTGCAATACAACAGGATCCATCTGTAAACAGCACATATTGCTTCTCACTTTCTGGTAATTTATTATACAGAGGGACCTCTTCAGCATGAGTCACCTCCTCTGGTGACACTCCGAAGTTTCAGCCCTCTGGCTAGTCCACGATCACTTCCAGGATTCCTGAGCGGTGAAGACTTCACATTTGAGCCCATTGCGTTACCAGTGCGACCCACTTACTCCATGTAGCACATCGCGTGATGTGTTGAACTGACCTTCCCTTTCAACATCCAGCCAAGCACAGGCAATCAAGGTGCCAGAAGGAGCAGTGCTTCAGTACAAAATACTTCTGAAGCAGCTCAAATTCCTTCATATGATGCTAATATTTCTTTTTCAGTTGGAGAATAACAGGCTTCAGATCCCCTATATCCCTGGCTCCAAAACCCTAGAGGTCAACCTTGAGTCTCTCCAGGCACTTTCTGCCAGAGGCTTCTGGTGGGGCTGTTATCTCTGGCTGAGGTGTAAAGCACATTTTTTACACCTTGTCCTGTTCAAACTGGCCCAAGTGTTATGGTATGAACTATCTCCTGTTTAGTTTGTTCAACGGCTTGCTGCTGCTCAGAGCCCCATTCAAAGTTATACTTCTTCTGGGTCACTCAATGGCAAGGGCTTATGATCAGACTACAACCTGGAATACATATTCTCCAAAAAACCATGACACCTAAGAAAGTTTGTAGGGGTTTTTTTTGTTAATTGGTGGAGACATACCAATTATTTTATTGATCGCATCCCTTGGGATATGACAATGTCTATCTTGCCATTTTATTCCTAAAAACTGGATTTCCTATGCAGGTCCTTTGACCTTACTTTGTTTTATAGCAAAACCAGCTTTCAAAAGAATCTGGATTATTCTTCTCCTCTTCTCAAACACTTCCTCCCCTGTGTTGCCCCATGCAATCATTACATCAATATATGGCAGGTGTTTGGGAACTGCACCTTGTTCCAGTGCAGTCTGTATGAATCCATGACAACTGGTAGGACTGTGTTTCCACCCCTGGGGAAGTTGATTCCAGGTGTACTGGATACCCCTCCATGCGAAAGCAAACTGTGGCCTGCACTCACTGCCAAAGGGATTGAGCAAAATGCATTGACAATATCAATTGTTGCATGCCATTTGGCATCCTTTGACTCCTGTTCGTATTGGAGTTCTAGCATGTCTGGTATGGCAGCACTTGGCAGTGCCCTGACTTCATTCAGGCCTCAACAGTCCACTGTTAGCCTCCACTCTCCATTTTTGCACTGGCCATGTGGGACTATTAAAGCAGTCTTACTGATCACTCCTTGACCCTCGAGTCACCAGATCAACTTATGGATGGGAACCAGGGTGTGATATTGTCATTGGTACACTGTCGTGGTAGCAACTGGCATCTGCTGTTCCTTAACCCGCAGCAACCCCACCACAGATGGATCCTTTGAGAGACCAGGAAAGACAGGCAGCTGTTTAATCTCCTTTGTACTCAAGGCAGCTATAAAAAAACCCCACTGGTACCGTTTTGGGTCTTTGAAGTACTCTCTCCTGAGGTAGTCTATGCCAAGGATACAAGGAGCCTCTGGACCAGCCACAACAGGATGCTTTTGCCACTCATTCCCAGTTAAGCTTACCTCCAACACAAAGAGATCTTGGGATCCTCCCATCACTCCAGAAATACCAATGGATTCTGACCCTTTGTAATCTAACAGTATTAGAGCATACTGTGCACTGGTGATCACCAAAGTTTTAGACTCCCGTGGGGCTGATGTGCCAGGCCATTGAATCCACACAGTCCAGTAAAACCAGTTGTCCCTTTCCTCTGCCTGGATGAGGGCAGGGCCCCTCTATTCCTGGTCAGAGTCTTTGTTACTTGGTTTTTGTAACTGCAAAACAGAAGCTCCTTGATCAGGGTCAAAAGTGTGATCAGCCCTTCTTCTCTGCCCATGGGACACTGAGGCAGTAATTTTCTTAGATGGATGCTTTTTGTCTGTTGTTTTTCCTTGCAGTTCCCACACCTGAGCTTCTAGTCTCCAAGTGGGTTCACCATCCTACTTCCTCATGTCCTCCCCCGGTCACGCAGGAAGAACCACTGGGTTGCACGAGGTGTGTGCAACCAATACCCTCTCCCTTGAACAGAAAAAGGCTTACTTAAATAACAGCTGAGGCCTTGGTTGAGTGCAATGAGGAAGACCTACTGTTCTCAGGTTGCTCAGACATTTTTTGGGTCAGTCTGTCCACAGCCAAGACACAGGCCCACATGAAGAAAGAGAGATTATCTTCCTATTCTCGAGTTGTCTGGATAGTTTATCTATGGTTGACACCTCTGTGTCTGTCCAGCTCATTATTGCCAGGGTGTGGGTGTATGATGTCGGTGCATTTCATACAAACTTTCACCACATGACCTGTGTGCAACGGATTTCATCCAGGTCTTTGGATGCCTAGTCTTTATCTAGGTTGTTATAGATCACCTCCAACACAGCTACTTCCCCCAGATACTGGACCTCACTCAGTGTTGGTCCATTTGCTCTGGGAATTTGCAAGTTCTTCCTTGAAGAGATACCTGCCCTTCACACTTGACAAGAGACACTGTCAAAGACTTGAGGACTCCTGCCTTTTTTCCAGTCCCTCTGTCAATAGCCTTATCCTTAACAAGGGAGCCCAGCTGCCGGTCTTCCTTACCCTCTAATTCCTGACTACTGGCCCCAGTAGTCCAGCACTGGAGTAACCATCTGAGAATTAGCTGACCTGATTGATGGCTAAAATCTTTTCACATATCTTGCAGCTCATGTAGGTATAGGGATCATATGGTTTCTGTCTAATTTATTATTTCAGTCCCTTCCTCCTGTTTTTCTGACTGCTCTGCTGCAGAACAGGCTGCCTCTTCTGGTTCCTTCTCCTGTTTCCTCTTAGGAGAAGCTTTCTCATCCCTTACTAAAAGAGCTGACTTCTACTTCCATTCTTTCTTTTTAGTTATAGAGGTGACCGATATCACATCTGGTTTAGCCATAGTATCTGTTGGTTTGTTTTCCCTCTCTTCTCTGTGAGGGTGCTGCATAATATCAAGCAGTGTTTGATAGATGCTGGCCAGGGCCCAGCACAATGTTGTAAATTGTGCCTCTTCGGAATAGCCATGGCATTATTTTGTTTTTTTTCCCAAACATTCTATCACTTCATCAGGATCCTCTAGTTGTTCAGGAGTGAAGTCTCAGACCATTGGAGGTGAGAAGTTCTCTAGATACCTGCCCATACTCTCTCACATGCCGTGCCACCCATGACCATACCCTAGCGGAGCCTGGGTTATATTCCTAAATTGCTTGTTAATCTTAGACAAAACCAAAGCGATATTCCTAAGAAACACCAATAGAAGTATTTTAACTACCCAAGGATATTCAAGATACTGAGAAGTTATTGTGATGAGGGAGAAAACATCACAGAAGAAGATAGCAAGGGTGTCATTCTGTTTTCCTCCACAAAAAAACCCTTTCAGATGAAGAAGTAAAATTGTTAATTGTCTCCATGAGATGACACCTGAAGTACAGTAATTACTTTGGTACAGAGCCCAAATACCAGACTACACTCAAGGTCAGTGTTCTAGTAGCAAATCTCCCAGGCAAAATATCACTGATCACTAGAGATCGCAGCAAGCTGCAAAAGCCAACACCAGTCTTTAACATGGACAGCAAAAAAAAGAGCATGGTGCAGATCAGATAAGATGAATCAATATTGTGACCTGCACCTGTTGACAGACATAAAACCCTTCTGATATGCTCTGGTCAATCCGTTATTATCTCAAAACCTTCAAGTCTCTATTCAGGCACAAAAAAGGACTGTTGTGGTTTAACCTCCGCCAGCAACTAAGCATCACACAACCTCTCGTTCACTTTCCCCTGCAGCAAGAAGGGGGAAGAGAATTGGAAGAGTAGGAGTGAGAAAACTCGTGGGTTGATATAAGAACAGTTTAATAATTGAAATAAAATAAAAATAATAATAGTAATAAAAAATAATAATAAATTGAAATGAAAATGACAATTGCAAAGAGAAATACAACCCAAGAAAGACAAGTGCTGCAAACGAAAACAATTGCTCACCACCAACTGACTGATGCCCAGCCAGCCCCTGAGCAGCAGCCCCCCTGCCAGCCTCCCTCCTACTTTTATTGCTGAACAATATGGTCTGGAATGTCCCTTTGGTCAGTTGGGCCCCAGCTGTGTTCCCTCCTATCTCCTTGTGCGCCCCCAGCCCACTGGTGGGGTGGGGTGAGAAGCAGAAAAGGTCTTGACTCTGTGTAAGCTCTGCTCAGCGATAACAAAAGCATCCCTGCATTATCAACGCTGTTTCCAGCACAAACCCAAAGCATAGCCCCATACCAGCTACTATGAAGAAAATTAACTCTATCCCCACCAAAACTAGCACAGTAACACAGAGGGTTTTTCTCCTCTTCAACCTTGCACCACTTTCAGCAAGGGATGGTGAGTGCTTATGAGATCACACTTCCAGGGAGCAAATTCTCCCACAGCGGGGGGACCAGTCTCACCCAGCTGTCCTGCAGGTACCCATGCTGTTTAATTAGCAGCACACTCCCTAGCACAGTTTATGCCAAGAGCTGTGTTCCCAGACACCACTCAGGACAATCCAGGCCAGGAACATTTCCCAGAAAGGCATTACAGATGAGATCCTTGTTTTGGGTGGAGGGTTTAGTACATGGATGCTGGATGCCACGTTAATCAACCTCAGGACTGGAAATAGCCTCAATTGATTAAATTGCCAGAGCTGCCAGCCCTTCCCCATGCTGAGGGCACCCAGGAGTATTTACCTGTATTTCTAAGTATCATCCCCTTCAATGCAATTTGAGTCATCCTTAAATTAAGATGAGTACTTTCCTGGGGTCTGTGTCAATTCTTTCTGCAGAAAAGGAGTTTCTTGACCAGAAGTGGGACTTTTGTCTGCAGGTGTGGGGAAAGGTAGAATTAGGGGGAAAGAGGAAAAGCCCCTTTTTATGTGCTCAGAAATGTATAGTCCTCCACCTGCTCCTAGAGAAGTGCATTTATCAGCTGCCTTTTATTTCTGGTGAAAGCTGTGCCTGAGCTGGCACCCTCCTTTCTGAGCCCAGCATGACACACACTGGGTTTTTGCAGCTGTGGACAGGATTATATCCACAAAGTCTTCAGAAAAACTGGTGTGAGAGTAAGGCAAGTGCACTTTTTCCCATGAAAAAGCATCTGTCCTGCTTCCAGTGCCCATCCCATAGCCCAGGGCTGCAGGTTCCCATTTCCCAGTCCAGCCCAGGGAGTAGATGGGGACAGTACGTACAGTGACGCCCGGTCTGGTGTTTGTAACGCCTTGTTTTATCCTTTATCCAGCTCCTGCCGCCTTTGCTGGCCTGATGTACTTGTTTGTGAGGCAGAAGTACTTTGTGGGCTACCTCGGGGAAAGGACTCAGAGGTAAGGAGTTGCAAAGCCTCTTCAAAATCCGAGATGCTGCCACTTCCACAGGCACAGCCATCGGATCATGGTGCTGCCTGCAATGGCCGCTTGCGTAGGGTAGCACAGGAAAGCCCCCCTCTTCTGGGTGCACAGGAGGAGCAGTGGGGGACATGGGAGGTGCAGCGGCACCGGGGTCAGGGTTGCTGCAGGAACAGAACAGCTGCTTCAGCGGCTCCTGCTCACAGCCTCTGCAAACCCACATGTTTGCATGTTTGTGCTGCTATTTGCACAAGATCGTCCTTTTATATTAATAAAACTTTTTACACACGTGTGGAACAAGGCTGTCCCATAGTCTGTGATGGCTGAGAAGACATGCAAGTCCCTCTGAAGAGCCACTTTGTTAAGCAGCAGCCTACACTGAGCACAGGAGGCCAAATCCAGACCCAAATGGATCCTGAAAATCGCATTTAAGAGCTTGCAGCTGCCTTACAATGCAAGACAGAGCAGGAATTTGCCCCCTCCATCTCAGCCCCCAAGGTCTTTCAGCTGGTCTCAATGGCAGAGCCTGAAGTCTGAGGACTTCTCATATGAGGTGAGACACATTTAACAAATTGCTTCCACCCCCTTTTTGTCTCCTCAGCACTCCCGGATACTTGTTTGGAAAGCGCATCATTTTGTTCCTGTTCCTCATGTCCGTGGCTGGAATACTCAACTACTATCTCGTCTTCTTCTTTGGAAGTGACTTTGAAATGTACATAAACATGATAACCAGCGCGATCTCTCCGTTGCTGCTCATTCCCTAGCTCCCTGCAGCACTGCGGGGGTCAGCAGGTTTAATACATCGATACTCAGAAGCAGCCATAACTCAACTGTTTAAGAAATGAACCCGTAACCCTTTTAGATTGCGGTAAATCTCATGCTCGATGGGCTTTGTAGTTTGATTTAACCTTGCTTTTTGCTTCAGGAAAAAGATTTATTGTGAGCGCTCGGCACGTCCAAGGAATGGTAACAACTTCCAGCTAATTCTTTAGAGCTTTTTTCCCTAAACAGCAGCTTGCAAACTGATTGTGTGACTGGAAGGGACACTGCGTGCTTGCTTCATAGCTGCATTGTACTTAGCTCTTGTCCCAAAACCCAGGAGCTTCTCAGCATCATTCCTGACCAGTGGCCTCCGCAGTTATCCTCATGCACAGGCACAGCCTCCTGCCACCATCCCGCGTGCCCCTGCCCACGCCAAGACACCAACCAGACCCTTCACCTACCCTTCCCACTTGTTGACAACCAAGCTCCCACTGCAGCAGGAGGACGGCAAATTGGCCCATCTCTCGTCTTCCTTGATAAATATTCATGTGCGTAATGCTCCCGACACTGATCTCATTTACACTTCAGCCTTTTTGTTCTCCCAGAGCTGTGGAAAGGGGTCTTGTGTAAATGAGGAGCCAGTGTATTGATGGTGGGGTTGATTTTGTTTTGCTTGGCTTTGTTTAATAAAGCAGTCTAAAAGGATGAAATCTGTTTGCTCCCATCTCCTTCTCCTGATGCAAGACCCCAGTGCTCCACAGCTGGTCAGCCGGCTGGTGAGCGGAGCAAGGGGAGGCGCACCGGGCTCTTTGTGCGAGCTGCTAATCACCCTGGTCATGGCCTTCAAGGATGCACGTTTAACAGCTCCCTCTCTATTAAGAAGTTGAATTTTCTGCCTCCATTGCTAACAGTGTGCCCCTACAAGTCTGTACTGGGAGCTGTTTGATGAGACAAGCGGACCGAGGCAGGCAAACAGGCCAGCACAGCCTTTTTAAACATTTCTACCCTATGGGTGCTTAAGCTCTTAAGCATCTGATTATCACATGTGGCATGGATGAAGCTGTATTTTATGACTCTTTTGGGAGGGACAGAGACTCCTCACTACATGAGAAGAGGGTTTGCAGAGCTGTTCTCAAAGGGAGGCGCAGAAATCTGCCAGCCTTTGTGCCACACCAAGGCCGGCAGGTTTTGTTGCTGCCCAATGGGGCAGAGGCGTTTGTGCACAGCAGCTCTCCTCTGCACTGGACCATTTGCACTGCCCAAATAACACACCACTCTTTTTTTTCTTATTTTCACAGGATTTTTAGATGTGAAAGATTAGTAATAAGCGTATTCATGGCATGATGATTTGCTAATAAATGTTCTCACCAGTTAGAATAGGTAATTCAAAAAACATAATTTAACCTCCTAACCTACAACTGCCAAGACACCTTACTCCAGGCCCAGCACTTACGTTCCTTTCCTCCCTTACTTCTCAAACAGCCGTAACACACTCCAAACCCTGCTTCATACCATGCTTCTCTGTCACCCTCTCTCTCCATAGCTCATTGGCAGCCACCCATCCTCGGTGGTGACCCACCACCCCTCTGCCCCATGGGGGTCAGCTCACCAAGGGATGGCAGCACCTCAGGAGGAGAGGGGTAACCCCTGTGGCCTGGAGTTACAGAGCTCTTCTGCATTGCTGGTATCAGCAAAGGCTCACACTGGCACTACCGCTACCCAGTTCAGAGAAGGAGATGCTTCACCAGCACCACAGTCCCTGCTCTCCAGCCACTCTGGTCTCCTTGAGGTCTGAGACTTGTTTATGGAGATCATCACTTGTGGCTCTGCCAACCCTATGTGTCCACCTTGCAGGTCTCCCAGCTGGATGAGTCTCCCCTGGTGCCTTTTTGTCCTCTATAGCAAGAAGCTTCTGATGTGTCCTGCTAGCGTGAGAAGAGGCGTTCCACTGACCAGCTATAAAGAGCAGAAGATTCCAATGTCTCTTTTGGGTCAGATAATCTGTCCCAGCACTCTCAGACCCCTCTGTTGACTCAGTGGTTAGTTTCTAGACAGCTGTATTTAGGTAAGATCAGGTCATCTTCTGAGGAAACTAAGGCCTGTGTTTTGCTGTAATCATTTATTTTGCAAGAATATCGCCTACTTACTTTCTCAAAGCCTTTCTGATAACAGAAGAGATGAAAATGTAGGCAAAATCTATTTTCCATCTATCTATAAATGGAAGCGGTGATAGTACCAGACAAACAGGTGATACATAAATTGATCACTATGTAAATTCTCTGTGAATGTCACACTGTGTTTTCCATGTTACAGGCAAGCCTTGTGGTTGCATTTGCCTTCCCACTCATTCTATGAGGGAAAGGCAACGTCAATGCTCTTTGAGCTTTCCCCACTGTGTTAGACAACTCCGGTTTTTGGTTTTGGCAGTAAAACCACCCTGATCTGGGCAGTACAGTTGCCAGTACTTTGTAAACCAGCTGCTCGGAAAGCCACAAACATAGGCTCATTCCAGGGGATTTGAACTAGATGACCTTTAAAGGTCCCTTCCAACCCAAAGCCTTCTATGATTCTATGAATGCACATGCAAAAATACATATGCTACTATAAAAGATGTATGGGCGCATACTGGGGTCACATACACATGAACTCACTAGGACCTACGGAGCTGCATTGGACATGGGGACATGACTGGTGACAGAAGTGGCAGTCCCCTCTGACAGCCCCCGTCCAAGGCTGGCTTGCAAGCTCCTGGGGCTAGCACCTATGTTTGGTGCAGTGCCCAGCGCAGCAGCTCCTGGCCTGGAGCTGGGACAGTATGCAAACAGCTATCACTTTCCCATCCTGCTGCTTGCGCTGATGCTGCTGATGGTCCCATTCACTGTGCTGCCAGGCTGTGGGCTCTGCTCCACCAGCAGTGCCCCAGCCCCTCGTGATGGTGTGCTACCATGGTGCCATGTAGCTGTTTGTGCATTGAAATTCCAGGTATGCTAATAAACACATTGTCTGTGTGTGGATACGCATAGACACAGAGTGTTTACTTACTATATGTGTATGTGTGCATATATATAGAGAGAGAGTAGGTGCTGAGTCATATAAATGCTAGAGGGTTTTCAGGGAGGGCAGGGAAGCAGATTGCTCAGGCACCAGCCCTCTCACAGCTTGCAGGCTGTGTACATCAGAGACTGTGGAGACTGCTGAAAGCCAGGCTATTGCAGGATGCTTTTGATCTGCTGATAAAGGCCTGGAGTACACACAATATTCCTGCCACCGTAACTGCATCTGCTTCTGTACAGCACTACAACCCTCTAGTGGAAACTCGGCCCTATTGGCACACCAGTGCTTGTGGCCACGGGATGAGGCATTCCTTTGAGGTTTGAAGCCTGACAGCATCCACATTTCTGAATAGATGCATTGTTGCTACTGAGTGCTATTTTTCATTATTCTGGCATGTAGGAGCCCTGGACCTGAAGCAGGACCCCTGCTTCACACAGGGTCCAGGCAAGCAGGCAACATCCAAGTGGGATAAGAAAGCTGTGCGCACCACCCACAAAGGTTTCCTGTAGTATTTCCTAGATTCCTGGTTTCCCATAACTTGTAGAATCAGCCTGTGCAGTATCAGCTTGATCTGAGTCACGTCTGTCCAATTCAAGTTTCCAAATGAGTCTCTCAGGATTGGGAGAGCAGTTCTGCTGGTGAAGAGCAGACTGGCTCTGGGCAGCTTCTTCAGCTGCCACCTGCTCCCATGTTACTTTCTTCTGGGAACGCAGCTGGTTTAACACTCACAGAAACCTTTCAAATGTCCTGTTGGATGGAATGCTGCAGAGCATGGAGCATTGGACCAAGTCAGTGGTGTGCCTTTTGCAGACTGCAGTGGGAGCAGGACTAGGCCATGTGGGGAATGCTTGGAAACAGTCTGCCCTCAGTCAAGTAAGTGGCCCTACAAAATGAGAATAGTGGTAAAGTCATTCCCTGAGTGATTTTAAATGGGTTTCATGTCCCAGTCAGAGCGAGCAGGGTGAGTTTCCCCATGAAAACCCCCTTGGTGAGCTGCAGAGCCTGGCAGAGCCTACCAGAGCAGCACACATGCTGACACCTGGGAATGGAAAGGTCCTCAGAGGCTATGGCATCCCTTTGAGGCTCCCAGGGAACATGTAGGAGCTTCACTGTCCCTCTGAGTAATGAAGACTGCTGCCCACAGGTCCATGGGGAAGGGTGCAGGACACCTCAGCTGTGGCTCCTCTCAAGGCGGTTTGGTGCCTCAAGGGAGGCTGCAGCGGAGAAAGAGATGCTTTTAGCAGCACTGCTGTGAATGCCAGGAAAACATATCCCACAGAGAGGAACAGCTTGTGTCAGTGCCCAGCCTCTGCCCCTCAATGTACCTGCCCCAGCGGAGTGAGGCTGAGGGCAGGAGGGCATCAGCACTGCCCCACCCATCCTGCCCACCAGAGGACCTCGCTGTCTCCAGCCAGTGCCCAGAGACATGGAAGCTGGCAAAAGTGACATTCCTGCCCCAAAGGACAAATGACGTCCATGCCAAGCTGTTTTTCCCCTTTAGAGGAGAAATAAATAACTTTTCAATTTCAGCTGTGAAGGTCTTCTCACTGCGAGATGATTTCATCAGACAGACGACCTCCCAGGGCTTTGTGCTGGCTGCCTGCTGAGCTGCTCGGATGCCATCAGCTGGGTGCTGCCCGCGCATCCCGGGGGAAGAGGACCAGACACCAATGGGCCAGCCATGATGTGGAGCGCGGAGAGTGAATGGGGTGTGGCTTTCACTTAAAAAAATAAAGGTATGATGGCATTGCCATGGACCTGAACTCATGGATACAGCAGTGCTGTTTCTGCCAGGTGGGAACCGGCAGGGGATGCTTGGGGGGGCTCAGGAGAAGGGCTGCTGCCTGCTATGCTGCTATATGCTGGTACAAGCATACAGCAGATTTATTATTGTTCCTGTGTTTTCCCAAAAGAGTGCCACCACTGCCTTCATCCCCAAACAATGTTTTCTGTGCTTTTGGCACAGCACTTCAGAGTGGGACAGTCTGACCCAGCCAGAGCCCCCTCAGTGCTCTCGGATTAAGCATAGCAGCACAATGTCTCCTGGCCAGCTGCTTCATGCGTTTCGGCTGTGCTGCAGCGAATGAATTTCCTTCCAAAAGGCAGCACCAGCCCACGCACTGCCCTAAGCAGATGGGACAGTGCATGTCCCTGCCAGCAGTTGTGGGCCCGCAGTCCTGCTGGCTGCTGCGTTTCTGTGCTCTCTCACCTCAGTGGGGACCACGTACCCTTGCTGGTGGACAGATGCTGGTGGACAGATTTACTTCTCTCAGACTTGACAGCTTCAGCCATAAACCAAAGCAGGCAGTCATCTATCAGAGTTTAAGTCACAGCTCAGTCTTGAGCTCTGTTTAACAATATTGTGGTTTCTTGGAGCATCTCCAGCAGAGGCAGTGCTAAAGAGCAGAAAATAATAGTTTTTGCAGCATAACCCCACTGCTCAGCCCAGCTCTGATCTCATTCCCCAAATCCCATGTGTCCCCTCTCCCTCCTCCCATCAGGCTTCCCAAGCATGCCCTGCAGTGCCAGCCCCAGTCATTCATCCCTCTCTGTGTTTGTTGTCCCCTCCACATCCCTCTGTTCAGTCAATACTCCTGTTGGCAGAGCCTCCTGCTGAGCCAGTGCAGGGAGCTGATCTGGCTGAAAACAACCTTCCCCCCCCCCCTTTATTGGCTTTGTTTTAATCCATCTCAGCCCCCTGATCCCCATTGCTGCAGGTGGAGACCCCGACAGAAATGTGTAAATGCTGAGTTTTGAGACACTCCTACGTGAGGTTAACTTCCCCTAATTCACACCGAGTTATCGCAGAGTCACCCCCCTTCTCTCATCTCTTACTGTCCATAGGATTGACGTGGCATCCCATGCAGTGCAGAAAACATGACTGTACTTAGATTCTGCCAAGCTTGCAACCTCTGCTGCAGATCTCTGACAGCACAGACCCTATCCATGACATTCTAGTGACACAGCTCACAAACAGAAAATAGCAGCAGGAAACTCAGCCCAGGCATGTTATGGGTACCAAAACCCCTGCCAGTCATTGCTTGTCCCACCCACTGTTGGTTTAATGGCTCCTGGGGTGCTCTATTTCAGAAAACTACTTTCATTGACCAAGCAGGGGCTTAAGTTTGTAAATTATTTTTTTTTTTGGTCTGAAGCAGGAGGATGTAACCCTTCTGACAGGGCTTCACTGGTGGCACCATAGTCTCAGCTTGAATTTAAAGAGGTTGCTAGTAAAACATCAGCTCCAGCTCCCTGGCAAAAGCGAGCTGAACTTTTCCTGTTCACACACAAGCCACACTGCCTTGGAAACAGTCTTTTAGGAAAAGGGAGAGATGAGAAGCAGAAAGATAGACAAAAAGTGATACATCCTGTCCTGGTTCCCCAGGCACAGACCCATGGGCCAGCCATGCAGGCAGGCCATGAGTAGCCCTGAGTCAGCTGAGAGTTCCACTCAAAGCAGCTGACTCACAGGTGTGTCCCACACCACCTGGTCATGCTCATTAGAAAAGGAGGGAGCTCAGTGAAGGTGGGGTTCCTCCTCCTCTCCCTGAGGCTCCTTGTTGGTGGTGCTCTGTTCCTGCCATCAGCATTGAACCAGGCTGAGTAGAACCCTTTATGTTTTGTGTTGATTGTTGTTTTCTGTTTTGTTATTCTATTAAATCTGTCTATACTTCAACTCGTGGGCCTTTTCCTTTTTCTCCCCAATTGTCCTTCCCATCTGGGGAGGGAGTCTTGGGTGATATACTAACTGCTATGATTTAGCCCTGAGTACTGGCTAACCGTACACACACACCTATGCTTTCACAGACCAGTCTCTCCAGCAAGGTGCCCTGGGCCAGCAGGCTGTTTGCCCCATGAAGTGCCAGCAAGTCCCTGTCCCCCCACGCGGGACTGCATGCACCTCCCTGAGCCTGGCATTACTCAAATGCTGCAAGCCTGGAGCTCAGGGCTTACCGCATTTGCACCTCAGCAGTACCTAGCTCCAGCATTTTGCTGTAAAATATGTTTGCAAGATGTTGCCCTGATCTCTGAGGCGTTGAGTGTCCTGCATCACCTCTTGCTCCATAGTGGGCTGCTCTGATGGGCTGGATCGCCCCTTGCCTCCCTTCTCTCTGCACCCCCAGATCCCCTGTGACACATTCTGGCTTTCTCCTGAGCTGTGTAGTCTGGGGAGCTGCCAACCAACATCCTAATGTTGGATCCTAAGCAGGATCCCACCAGGGCCATGTTCCTGGCACTTATGAGGTGTGGGGTGTGATGTGCTGGGTGTTTGCTCGCCATGGGACACAGAGATACTCATCCGAGTGGCCATGGGCACTACGGACCCGCTGAAAGTTGTGCGACTCACAGGGCTGCCCCAGGTTAACCTTCTGCACTGCTAAATGAGTGGGGGGGACCTGGTCAGGTTTCCCATGTGCTGCCACCATGCAAATAATGAGCAGTGAGCAGAGGTCTGGACCTGAGGTTGCACATCACATGGCAGGGGTGCAGTTTCACACACCACTGAGAACATTTGATAGCCTTCAGGCACTGGAAGGAGATGGTTCGTAACTCCCTGTGCTTTTCCCAAAACTTGCTTTCCCAGTCCTGGTCCTGGTGTCTCATCCTGTCCTTTGCTTCAGCTACGGCACACAGCAGATCCTGCCCAGGGCCACTCCACCCTCTCAGATGGCAGAAGACTTCCCGTTTCTGTGGGTTAGACTGCTCTGCAGAAAGGGTCTGAGAGGTCAGAGCTTCTGCAAGATTAATTGCAGCATGGGAAGCAAAGGGTGCAGCCTTTGCCTGTGGCTGTGAGTTGTGCTAAGCTGGGTGTAGCTATAAGGTTGCACTTGGATGATGCCTGGGTAGTTACAGTGTTGGACTTGAGATCAGTGGTGTCATCCTATGCAGGTTCAAATGCTGCTTTTAAATGCAGCCAGCAATCATAGGAGGCCTGGGGAGTACCGCTGTGTTTTCCCTGTGCTTACAACTGCTCCCAGGGATCTGATCTCAGCCACCATCAGAGGCAGGATCATGTCGACAAGAATTTTTGGTTTGAATCCATACAGCTGATATTATGTTTTGATGAATTTCTGCTCCCAGCTAATTTTGCAAAGCACACCACAGCTCTCCTCCAAGGCGAGGGGAACAGAGCAGTGATGCATGCTGCAAATCAATTAAGAGACACCCTGCCAAATCTGTTCCTTTGTCGAATGATTCAGCAAACGACTACGGGATGGTAAGTGGGTTTTATTAGTGTAGCATGAAAAATTCAGCACTGTAAATGAAAGAAAGATTAGTCCACAGGCCCTCAGGACCATAGCTGGGCAGGGCTTTTTTTCTCCCTCCACCAGCAGATGACCATTGGTCACACACAAACCTCCGGCCTGGATGGCACCAACCTGCTCCAGGGCTTGCAGTGAATAAGGAGCCTCTTCCTAACATTTCCCAGGGGAAGAGACCTCTCTGCTGGCCCCAGGGCATGGTGTCATCTGTGTGCAGGAGCTCTGCAGCCCCAAGGGTGGTAACAGCATTGAGGTGGGTGTGAGCAGTCTCCTCATGGCTTGGGTGAGGAGACAGATCCTGGGGCCAATGGTGATGCCAAGCACCATCCCACCAACTGAGCATCCCATTGGCATCCCAGACCCACCTGGGGAAGCTCACACATGCAAAACCTGCCCTGACCTTCTGCATTGCTATCACTGGAATGCAACTTGGGGCAAAACCTCTGGAATGCAGCTTGCCATGTCCTGAGACACTGCTGGCTGTGGGCAGAGGTTGCCGTCTCCCAGCGAATGTCCTCTCATCACTCCATCCTCGATGCCACGGAACTGTGATACCACACAGGCAAACACCACCACTCCTATCCTGAGGTCCCTCCACTGCTGCTGCATGTCACTGCTGGTGTTCAGCACCTCTTTCCTGGACCAAGACCCCATGAGACATGGTGCTGCCCCTCTGTATCTTTGTTATCAGTGAGAAATATAGCAATGCAGCCAGTGGCAGCAGCTCTGCTGTGAGTCTGTTGCATTACATGGGGGCTTGAGTGAGTAGGCAGCCAAGCTGTGTCTGAACTGCCACTTGCAGTGCTGGTGGCACATGCCAGCCCACACTGCTGGACCCACTGCAGCTTGCACAAGACACTCAGCAGATGATGGGGATGGCAGGCTGGAGCCCTCATTTATTAAATAATTGACAGGGTTTTTTCATACGAGTATGGCAGGAGCAGCCCTGGAGGGAGCCATGCAGAAGGCATGAAAGACAGGGTGCATGCACCCTGTAGTGCCACCCAAAGCACTTGAAGCCTGCATCATTGCACCCACTGCATCCTGTGCTCGCCCTCCTTCAGCAAAAATACCATTAAATTCAGGCTCAGGGCAGACCTAGATCAGATGTGTTCCTCCAGAAGAGCTAGCACAAATACAGTGCTAGCAGCTGTGAAAGTGTGGCTCAGGGCAACATTTGGCAGGATCATTAATGCTTCCCTCCCTCCCTTCTGGGCTGAGAAAACACCAAGGGTGATGCAGCAATCTTTTCTCCAGCACAGCCTGTGTTGCAGCTCTTCATTTTATAGTGGAGGTGTAGCAAGCCTAGGAAGGATACACATCCCAGGAAGCATCTATATGTGGACAGCTTCCGAAACCTAGTTCAAACCAATCTGCAATGAGCCTTGGCAAGTGTCAAGTGGACAAGGTTTCGTAAAAAGTTTCATTCCCAACATGGCAGTGTTCTTTACTGCTGCTGTCGGGGGTTTTCTAACCCAGGTAGGAAATGCTAATTGGTTTTTTCCTATGCTTGACTACTGTAATATATTTTACACTAACAAGGGATCTAAAGTTCATTAGTGGTCCAGTTTCTTGGTCTTTCATTATAAACTGCAGTAGAAATTTGTAGGAGGTATGCTTAAAATATTCCTGCTGTAAGTGTACAACCATAGTATAGCCCTGTGGAAACTGTATAAGGGTACATAACTCATTCTTTATATTCACCATCTATGTGGGTAAGGCTAAAATTATGGCATATATCCAAAGTTCTTGTACTGGTACCCTGCTCATTATGCCAGGAGACCTTACTGATTACATTATGGAGTTTATTACTTTACCATTGGCAAATGTCTAGTGACATTGAGATTTTGGGAACAGGAGCCTTCCAGGATTAGGTGTGCCTTGGATGGAAGGTGCAGAGAGAACTGAAACAGAGCCAGTGCCAGCTTCTGGCAAAGGACCCCTCTGCACAGTGGCTGGGAGGGAAGCAAAGCTGTGTCCCCTGCTCCTGAGAACTTGCCACTGTCCTGTGTCTCAAACACTGTAGCCTTGGGGCTGGGATAGGATAAGCTGAGCCTGGTTGACTCACATGCTCCTCTTCTGCCTCAGCACTTACTATATCACTTAGGCCCATGCTCTTCCAACAGGACTCAGGATTTAGTGCGGTTCACATTTGATCAGGCAGATCCCCGAGGAACCATTTGAATAGCAGAGGATATGAGTATGGAATATGAAGGGACCACCTGGGTCATTAAACCCAGTCCCCTGTTGTCCCTGGCAACCATATAATAGACATTTAATCCAAAAAGGCCCAACTACCTCCATTCCTCCTCCCCTGTGTGGCTGCAGCCTGTAACATGATATTAAAACCATCACTGAAAGAACATTTCCTACTGCAAAAAGGCTGAGCTCCCAGAAAATGGAAATTCTCTGGTGTCTTTGGCCATGATATATCGGTAGGAATAACACAGTTCCTAGCAATAGCATTTCACACAGAGCCAGACTTGGCATTTCCCCAAACACTTTCTCAGCCATTTTAGAGATTTATAACTAATAATTGCATAGCTGGATAAATAATTAGACTCTGAGGTTTTGTCTTAGCTTTTTCCTTATAAATAAATCCCTTATTCACAAGCTATATTAAAACACCTGTCAGTAGTATAATGTGCATTTCATATTGATGACTTGCTTATTTCCTGCCTGGGTACATTGATTTTATTTCCATTATCTGTACTCTTTTATTTATGTAATTATCAGCTCTGACTGTTTCATCGGAAATACATCCATTCTGTGTGTATAGGTGTATCCATAGGGGTATATTGGAGACGATTCAGTTACGCAAACACACATGCACAAACTGTTAGAGAGAAGCAGGTCAGCACAGGGCAGAAACCCATCATGAAATGATGGAGCTGTCCTAAATTGCACCTGATTGCCCTGAGTGAATGCTGAGATATGGCAGAGCTATGGCAGACCATGTTGTCCCACTGAAGAAGCACTCTGAAGGAAGAGCAGTGACTCCTAACAACAAACACGAACCCTGCAAAGGAACTGTTAATGTCTAGAAACACCTTCAGAAGGTCCTTCTAGGAAGGGGAAGATTAAGAAGGCAGAGATCTATTGCAGCACTGAGCTCTCATGGGACCTGGTGTTAGTAGGTATATATTAAGCACCTAAGAAAATGAGTTATAAAGGAAACAGAAAAAGCAGACTTAGAAATGTACACTGCTCCTATTTCATTATTGGTGTGCCCAAAAGTTGCACAACTACTTGAAGTCAAGGACAGGAAAATAGGTGTCAGGTTAGATTTATAAAAGTACAGGCACCCTCGGCCCTGGGAATAGATGAACACACACCTTTCATTGGCTGGAGGCAGATTTATGGGAGGGAGGACATGGGAGGCTAACAGGGCTGTTGCTGTCTCCCCCCTGGTTACTGCTGCCTGGCATGGCACATGCTGTGCATCATGGCAGCAGGGCTCTGCTGCCCCTCATCACTACCACAGCCCTATCTGGCCCCATTTTAATTTCCCACACTGTCAGTCCCTCAGGCAGCTTTGTCCCCTCTCCCTGTCTTCACTCTTCATCCGAGTTAGATAGAACCTCAGTTCCAAGCAGGGAATTTAGGGAATGAGGTCTGCAGCCCACAGGAATTAGTATCTCCTTGGGGGATGTGCTGAGGGGGAGCAAGCAAGGCAAAAGCTGTCCAGGAGCAGACTGGCTCTTACATAAACAGAACTGTAAACTCAGAAGACCCAAAAGCCTGTGGTTTTGCTGCACTTGTTTCTCCTCCCACTTTGTGCCAGCTGAGCTAAAACCAATGGAGCTGCAGCAAGTGGGGCAGGGAAGACCTGTGACCACTACTCATGTCTGAATCCCACCGCAAGACTGGGTGTAGCTGGCATGGACCTGAGTACACCTAATCTCGGTAGTGAAAATTGGGCTTGCTTTTGTATCAATCGACTTGATTTCATGGCTGTACTGAGACCCAAGAGCAAGTAAAGACACTGGCTTTGGGCCCGTCATCTCATGCCTCAGCTCTGGCCCTGGGCAAGGGTGATAGATTATGTGCAAGAAATATTTCTTAGTGACACTAATTGCTTTTTGTTCACCTGAAAACATTTGGCACAATGCCAGTAAGTATCAATAGTAAGGCTGGTGGATAAACATTGCTTTTTCTATGTTTATTGTAAGGATGGACAAATTTTGCATCATGCAATTACAAAACCCAAAGTAATGGTTTGAGTCAAACAAAAACAGTGTGTAAGAAGTCATTGCTATTTCCTCGTAACCACATTTTTCCTTTCTCCGTTGGGTTCAAGCCTTGCAGCAAGTGCCGTAGGAACACCGCTACAAACCCACCGGATGCGATTCTGTTGGAATTCCACCCAAAGAGGAGGGGCTGCGCAGCCAGCTTTGGCCACATGCCTCCCCCTTCCCAGCATCCCAACTGCACAATGTGCTTTATCTCCAGACCTCGGAAGATCTCCTCCATGTGGGCTGGCACAGGTACATTTGTGGAGGTCCAGGGCAGCTGCTTCCTACACATGCTTTGCTCACACTCTGTGTAGGAACTGGTCTGAGCAGATACCCAAAGACTGCATAACTTAATGCTTTGGTTTTGCTGGCTAGCAGGAGGTTTGCTTGTCACTGGCTCCTGCTGAGGGGTGTCAGAGAGCAGCCTCTCCTCACCAGTCACGGCTGGGCTGTCAAGTGGTGACAGTAGGAGATCAGTTGCTGGAAGGCGTCCAGGAGTTTCAGGAAAGACAGTCATGCTATTTACCAGAAAAGTCTTCAGTAACTGGTGAGTGCTCTCCTGGCCCTAGGAAGGTTTTGTTTTGGTTTTGTTTTTTCATTTCATTGGCAAGCTGGGGTTTATTTTTACTATTACCTTGTTTTCTACCTTTAGCCTGTACCTGGGGCTAAACTGTAGCAGTTGTTCTACCACCCGATGACTCCTCCCCAGCTGAGAAGGGGAATCAGGGAAAAAGGGAGAAACCCTGTGGGCTGAAGTAGAAACAGATTTAATGAAATAACAAAACTAGTACACTCACCAACATTAAGTGTACAAGGTTCTACTCAGCCTGGTCCTTAGGATCAGCAGCAGGAGCAGAAAGTCAAGAAGGAGGAGCCTCAGGAAGAAAAACTTCACCTGCAGTGAACTCCCTCCTTTTCTAACGAGCGTGACTAGGTGGTGTGGGACACACCTGTGAGTGAGCTGACCTGATGGGATCTCCCAGCTGACTTGGGGCTACTCATGGCCTGCCTGCATCGCTGGCCTATGGGTCTGTGCCTGGGCAACCAGGACACCTGTGAAACACTGGAGAACCTCTGCCCTTAGGAGCTGAACCTGTCCTCTGCCCACAAACCAGGCAGCCGTCTCCACTGCCCTGCGGCCACAGCACAACTGCTCCACTGCTGCACAGCCCTTGGTGAAGCCACCTGCACGGCATCCCTTGAAGAGCACCCGGACACCGTGGCTGCTGCCCTGTGCTCATCCATCCCCTTGGAAGTGCAGTGGTGATGTAAAAACCCAAGCTATTATTTATGCCATTAGATTCCTTTGTGGGTCACTTCACTCTGTACATAGAAGGAAATGAAGGGAACCATACTCACCTATGTTTATAATAAATTTTCACATAATTAGAAGGACTTTCTGTCTAGGGTGCGTGCTGGCCCACGGAGACCTGTGCAGCAAGACGCAGTCAGGGCAGCGTGATGAGAACAGCCAAGCTCTTCTCTGGTGATGACATGTGAGACTGAAAGGCTGGAGCATGCTTCACACAGGGCTACTGTGTCTGGAGCTAGGGAATTGCACTCCATAACCCACACAGAAAACATTCCCCTGATGCTAAGCCATGTTCCCTCCAGGATGTGACAGTTAGAGAAAGGGCAGAGAGGCACAACTAAAATGACTGAGGCAATGAAACAACTAGTAAGGAGAAGCTAAAAAGGCTTTGGAGAGGAGGAGGCTGGGGGGTTGTGAGTGACATTTGCAAAATCATGAAGGCAGTGAATGAGGAAAATGAAGAATGGTCATTCACCATGTCCCACACACTAGAACTAAGGGGAGCAGGATGAAACTAGTAGTAGATTGGTGTAAGGAAGATAAAAGTGCTTCCTCATGTAATGGGTAGTGAGCCCTCCTAAAAGCCCTACCCATGCTTTGTCTTGGAAAGAGCTAGATGGACCACAAGCAAAACTGAATGAAGGACTCAGTCAGACACTGAGCAGTGGATCAGTCAAGGATGATCAGGGTCTGATATCTTCTCTTTTATTTATCACTGTTGTCATAACCATTGTGTACATGTCTCTAACCTGTATTCATCAACGATTTTGAGATAAGCCTTGTAGGTACTCATCTATTTGGCTTATTATAAGAACGCATTCTCTGCCGGTAATTCTTGCACAAAAAGCAAAATAAGAATTAAGTACTAAAAGCTGTGATTTACACGAATGAGCAAGGCAGTGTTCAACCTAGCTGGCTAATTCTCCTTTAAATCTCTGCTCAAAGCCACAGGCAGGCTTCCAGCATGTGAGTCTTTCTTCAGTATTTCCTACAATTTGAACAGGAGTTCAGTTGGACTTCTAAATTAATGGGGGGAATTGGCTCTTCTCCAGCTGGTTTCCACCACTTCTGCAAAGATCACACAAAAATTGAAATGAACTTCCTAAAATTTCAAAATATGCTGCAGCCATTGTGAGGTAGTGGGAAACACTAGTGGAATAACCAACCAGCAAGGTCGCACTGCAGAAGAAACTTGACCTTTGGCTACAGTGTGACTGGAGCACTGTGAGAAGCAGAACTGTCAGACCGCATATGAGGAAGAAAGAGGTTTGGGGACTTCACTTTTTGTTCGACCCACATGGAAAGAATTCTGGAAACTGCCAGGCCACACAGTCTCCAGGTCAAACCCAAACTTTGGCAGCCCTATAGGAGAGATGTTTTTTAGATAGGAATTTTGGTGCTTCTGCCCATGCACATTTCCAATGAAAGGGCTCAGAAACATCCCCAAGTATGTATCGTGCCTTTTCAATATGCTCAGTATCTATTTCTGAACCTTGTAAGAAATTTTGTTGGGGGTGAGATACCAGGCAGGTTGCATGTAGCTGCTCTGCAAAACTGGAGCCTGGCAAAGCGTGGGGAGGAGAAGGAAGGTGAGTATGGAGAAAGCCTAGTGGATACAAGGTGGTGTTGTACATCTGAGGATGTTTAATGTGGATGTTAACATCTAATACATGAATCATTTGGGACACAGGAGGCTGCAGGTTCAGTTTTACTTCCTGTGGAAACCCTTCACTCTGGGAACATTTTGTACATGTAGATTTGCTTACCAGAGCTGTGAAGCAAGCTGAAGGATGAACTTTTATCATCTCTCAGGGCTGCTCAGTCTGTAGGATTTACTTTTATCAGGTAGTTTGTAGTTGAGACTTTCAGCCAGAAAACAGGGCAGAGCTTCGGACAGTGAATGTGAATCCTGAGCTGCTCTGGCCTTGGGAGGAAGAGAGGCAGAAATCTGGACAGTTACAGCCTTTGGAGAGACCTGTGGAACTGCCATTTTATAGGTTGGTTCCAAAATTTTACAAATTTGGGTAGTGGCTACAGATTTCTATTCCACTGAAAGCTGTGATGACACAGGCAGGAATTCCTCACAGCAGCAGAGCAGCTTTCAGCAGCTCCTCTGTGTGCCCTCCTCCCTCAGCTGTCTTGTGCTTGTGGGAGGACATACAGATGGGTCCTGAAAACTTATGCAGCTTTTGAATAATCTTGGGAAAAAAAAAAAAGAGGGGAGGGGTTATTCTTAGTCCATATCAATTTGCTTATTTGGTCCATGGTACTGTCCCAAAAATGTTAGTTAATACATGTACAGCAATTAGCAGCACAAACTGCTGAAGCTGGCACTGCTGCAAAGAGAAATACCTGTAGACATACAGCCTGAAGACTGGCCAGTACCTCAGCAAAGGACTTAAACTGATATACAGGGTATCAAGTATGTAATACAACACAGATAAATCATTTTGTCCCCCCTTCTGATTTCTAAAATATGATCACATCATGCTGTTAAAAACACACTGTCCTTTCTCAGTAGATCTACACCTTAGGTGACATCATCCATTCAAGGATTCTTCCAGCTCCCCACGAGATTTCAACCAACAGATGGCAGCAACCCTATTGCTAATGGCACTACAGCTACGGTTTTTGTTCTCCTCAAGGCACACAGTTTCCCTGGGTTGTTTGGGACCTCACTGATGAGCATATGGTCAGAAGGGCACCTGAAACGTCCTTGTAACAGAGCAAGCAGCCATGAAACACAGAGTCTCCACTGGCTGCACTCTCCAATGCATTCCTGGGGACAGGATGGCCCCGAAACCATGGCTGAGTCCTACCAGAGACAGCAAACGCTGCGGCCCCACCAGCTGTGTGGCAGCTGACATTCAGCATCACCATTTTTTCATACATGAGCTCTGCATGTTTTATGTAACTCATGTATTTACACACTGCCTCCACCCTGTTGGCAAAACTGCACTTGGCACAAGGCATGCATAGGTGGTCCTTTTGGTTCAACACCACAGGCACTTCTCACTTCTGGCTCTCTGCCACGTGTCCTGTAAAGCCATTTGGCCATTCACAGACACCCACAGGCTTTTCCCTCCAAGAAACCACTTGAAATTCAATCTCTTCACATAAAAGTTTTCTTTATCAGCCAGCACTTGCATTTTACATCCTCTCTTTGCTTTAAATGTACAGTTAAGTTGACCATGCACATAAATGGTATAAAATTCATTTTTGTGCGGACATCCAATGGACACCCTACATGTCTCATGCACATTTTGCTGTATGCGCAACATATAGCCCCAGGGCTAGACAGGGCTTGCTAAAAATTTCCTTGGCCTACCACACCCTGTTGGAGGAGGGATCTGGTGGATTTGGGAAGCAGGAGGGAGCTGGGTGCTGCAGGGCTGATCCTGCCTTTCTGAATTTGCTTCTTTCCTCCCAATGCCACCATGATGGTCACCTGCCTCTCCTGGGCACTGGTTGTTGCTTTGCGAGTGCTGCATGGCTCATGGTACAAGGGCAAACACAGGGATGAACAGGGAAAACTTAGTTGTGAGTTGCTGAGGAGGAGAAGACAGGAGACCTGGGAGAGCAGGGGTAGGTACAGACATCAAGCTAGGCTGGAGTTACCTTCCCACTCATTCATGTGCTTCTAATTTGAACCCAGGCCTCAAGCAAATGAGCAGCAGTCTTGAACACAACTAACCCAATTTTACTCAAATTTTCTAAACCCGTTCCTTTCTGCAGAACTTCAGCATTAAAGATGAAAGATCTGGAAAACTGCATTGAATGCCTGACAACAAAGGAGAATGATTATAAGTAATTTCTTAATACAACATCCTTGCTCAAATAGTTGCTAGAGACACATCTGGGGCGCTGTGTCTGGGTCTGGGATCCCCAGTACAAGAGAGACATGGACATACTGGAGAAATTCCCTCGAGGTCCTGTGTGACCTGACCTAGGTGTTCCTGCTCCGGCAGGGGGATTGGACTAGATGATCTTTTGAGGTCCCTTCCAATCCCTAACATTCTGTGATTCTGTGAAGGACCATGAAGTTACTTAAGGGACTGAAGCACCTGATATATGAAGGAAGGCTGAGAGAGCTAGGACTGTTCAGCTCAGAAAAGGAAAAGCTCAGGGGGATCTAATCAATCTGTATAAAAACCTGATGTTGGGAGAGAGTAAAGATTCAGACGCTTCTTACTAGTGCCCAATGGAAGGTGAGAGGCAATGGGCACAAATGGAAATACAGGAAGTTCTGTTTAAACATAAGATATATATTTGTTTACTCTACGAATGATTGAACACTAGAACAGATTTCTCAGAGAGATCATGGAGTCTCCATCCCTGAAGATATTCAAAGCTCAACTGGATATGGTCCCGGGCAAGCAGCTTCAGGTGGCCTCGCTTAAGCTGAGGGCTGGACTAGATAATTTCCAGGTGCCTTCCAACCTCAACCGTTCTGTGACTGTTGCACTCTTTAAATAACCTTGTTCTCAATGTAAGTCAAATACATATTTTTCCTGCAGTGAGAGCTGAGGCCAAGAAATGACACAGAAAGATGAATCAGTGTAATCTTATGATTTTAGAAAATGTTTTTAGTGATTTGACTGTTAAAGTAATTGCATGATTAAGTCATCTTGGTGACTTTATTCCTCAGAAACTGAAAGCCTGCTGAATTCCAATCTATGTTAAAATCAGCCCTGCCAATGCCCCAGACACCAGACTAATAACCTTCCTCCTCCATCACCATTTGAGCTAAACAAAACATATTAGGCATCGTAATTAGGTATATGCAGTCATTTTGGAAGGTGCATAGAAAATGACCTAATCCACAATTAGCTCACTGGGTCTGGTTTCTGTGGGGATTTTCTTACACTCCTGATGATGCTGCATACATTAGCGTACCTCTGCAAATCACCTCCAGGGATGACAAGAATACACAAGCACATATATGACTGCACTGTCCTACTCCCTCCAGTCTCACAGCCGGTCTGTGTTTTGTCCCTGTGGTGCCCCCGTGGTGGGAGCTCTCTGGAGCTTGTGCATATCCCAGGCACAATGAAACCTCTTGACTCTGCTGCACATAAATACATCAAATTGCTGCTCTCCATCTCATTTATGCAATCCCCAGGGGAGCATTAGTGGTGCTTGCCTCAGAAGAAGATAGATAAGAGAAAGCTCACCCTATCAGCCCTCACTCAAGGGTCAGGTGCATCTCTGTGCTGCTAGGAGGACAGTGCTCAATACCCACAGCAGAGCCTCTCTACACAGGGCATGAGGGAGATAGGGATGTGCATGGCTGTGATCTTCACAGAAAGGAGGTGAGAGCAGGGGTCACAGCCACAATTCTCAATGAGAAACAGGTACAACATATGCCGCCCTAGCAGATGTTTCATTTGGTTTTGCTCTTTTGAGCAAAAACAAAGCAAAAATAAATCAAATAAAGATTCCAGCTTCTTCAGGTTCACTGAAAAACAACCCAGCTGTAATAACAACAAATCATACATAGCACATAGCTCATTTTTCCTTCTGTAGGTTAACTAGAGAAGGTCACAGCAATCATGTTTAATAAAAGAAGGTTTCCCTTATTTTCTGGCACTGGCTCTGAGCAATTGGCCTGTAAGAGCTGCTTTCAAAATCACTCCCTGGCTATTCTGTCTCTTTTCTGCTTAACATTCCTTGAGACACTTGCAACCAAGTAGACTATTTCTCTTTTTTTTTTTTATTTTTTTTTTAAAAAAAACACTATTATATTAATTTAGCTCAGATTTCAACCAACACACATTATAAGTCTCTGCAGATTGTATATGAGCATGGGAATTTTGAATACACAGTAATTGAAATATATTACATTCAAATAGAGTCTCAAGAGGGCAGCTTCAAATGCTGGTTTAATTCTACTGCATTTTAAAAAGTCTGTGCATGATATGAAAATAAGTCACTGTGAGAGACTCTTCCTATACTGATGAACTAGTTCACTCTTTCCTCCTAGTGGCACCTTGTATTTTGCCTTTGTCAGCTACTCCTGAGCATTTGGTTTGATTTCCAGCAGATCTTTAAGACTCTGTAATCCTGGCTGTAAGTGGTCTGTGTGGTGCAGATAGTCAGTGTTTCATGCCTTGCCCATCACCTAGCACACAGCCGATTCTCAGTACCCGTTGAGCTACATTACCTGTGGCTGCATCCATCCTACCGAAGAGCAACCATGCTCACCATGCACCCAGCCTAGCCCCAGGCTGTCCTGCAGCTCTGCTTGCAGGATGCCCCTGCCAGCCCCTTCTCCAGATGGCAGCAGGCTCTGCAGACACCCGTACTTCTTCTCTGAACACCCCACCCTTGGGTCTTCTTCACCAGGACTGCTGCTCTGCCAGAGCTAGCAAGTGCCACCAGGCCTGTGGAGTCTTGCTAATGCCCACAGAGGATGATTCATTCGGGCACAGCTGTCACTGCCGCCTACCCAAGACACCGAGAGCCGCGGTAACGGAAAGGGAGCCTGCAGCTTGTCCTAGAAGCAGTGCTCACAGGGAGTGGTTTTTTGTGACTGTGACATGCCACCACCACGGGCTCCTTTGGAGACTGGCCACACATGAGCCCCAGCTGTACGTGACACTACCTTTGGGGCAGTCTGGTCATCACTGGGTTGAGATGCTGGACACAGAGATGGCATCTGGAAAAGGAAGGGAACCAGGTAGGTGTTTCCCAAGCCAGTGCTGTTCTGCTTACAGATGCCCTCCTGTGAAACACCTGGCTCAGGCTCCCCAGAGCTGGAGGGCAGAAACTTAGGGCCTTACACCTTCCCGTTACCCCAGACACACCTACTAGCTCAGGTCCTGCAAACAGCCAAGGATCTCCGAACTGTCAGTGCCTGCATTTCCCCATCCTAAGGCTGTATAGATCCCATGGACAACCCTTTTGCTTGCTAGGAAGGTTTTAGGGGGAACCATGGTCCAACAGCCTCAGTCCACAGAAATCAGCCTTTTCTCCTCTGCTGAGCTGCATTTCTCACTCCTGCTGCCTCTGCCCCAGCAGCTAAAGTTTCCACCCTAGCCTGCCCATGTGTGGACCTCACTGCTTCTGACCCCAGGCCAGTTCCCCTCCTGCCTATGTGCTGATCACTTATTTTTTTGTTCAAGTATTTCAACCCAAGGGGTAGAGCACAAAAAACCCTCTTGGACTTGTGAAAGAGATGTAAGTAGTATCACCCACCATGCCCAGTACAATCTGACTACTCACTATGATAAAGACAATTTCTTGGAACTACAGAAAGCATTGCTTTGGTTAGATCAATTTCATAGTGCAATTCTTAACTGCAGTGATTTTTTAGTTCATATTTTTCCAAGATCCATGTATGCTAAGTTCAAATGTTGCAAAGTTTTCAAATTTCCTGCATTGTCCTCAATAGAGGATTTGCAACACTGTGAAGTTGAAGTCATTTAATTTCTCCAAATAGTTATTTTGTTCACTGATAATGGAAATGTCTTGGATGTTTCCTTTGCATTACTTTTATTATCGGGATAACTGAGGAAGGAATGAAGAAGTCAAAAACACAAGCAGTTCCCCATCTCAGCACCTAGGCTGCATCCTGGATATTCCCAGGGTAAAGGCATTGTGGAAAAGCCTGTCCCACTTGAATAGTACTCTATACTTTTCTGTTCTCCGTGAGCCTGCCTAGCTCCATGGACCATGGGCTTGCCCAGGCTTCTCCTGGGCTAGGGACAGCAGCTCTCACTGCCACCCTTGCCAAAGGCACTCCACACTGATTAATACCACATGGTCCAGCAGGACAAATCTGATCCTGATTAAGAGTAAATACCCAATTTCCCTTCTATTAGATTAGCCTGAGTGCATCAGGATGTTTATTCTGGCTTTATGCTTCATCCAATCTTCTGATGTGTTGTGGAAGGACAAGTGATGCCTTTTCTGGTGTGCCGTGACAAATGCCATTGATTGTGAAGTGCGTACGTTTGCAAGGGTGGATGGGTGCTGCCTCCATACCTTGTGTCATATGGCTGCAGGAGTTTTGATTTATTACTGGGCCATCTAAAACCAGATTTACATCTCTTACAGCTGCACTGCTGCTCTAATTAACACAGCGTGGGGCTGCATTTTCTCTCCCTCTCTACTAGCACACAATGTTGTTTGTTGGGAAGGATGTTTCTCCCTCTCAGGAGTCTGATTAAAGAATAACAGTTCTGACCTGGGAGGCACAGCAAGCTCCTTTCTGCCCTGAATTGTGCAGCACTTTCCCTGCACTCTCCTTGTTGCCCTGCAGTTCTATTGGCAGTAAGAGATCCAAGCCTTGGGTTGGCATCACAGCAATACTGCTGGGGGAGGGGAGGGCTCGGCTCTCCTTCGGCCGCAGACCAGAAAGTCAGGTGGGTGGCATAGCAGAAAGGCAGCCCTGGGAGAAAGCCTGTCATGCATTTTCAGGCTAATTTGGTTTGGTCTCCTTGGTTGTCATTGCAATGCCTTCCACGCTCATTTAAAAATACATTTATGCAGGCTGAGCCGTGACTAAAGTGAAGCAGGGCAGCATGATATACCATATGAGGTATGACAACAGCAGCATGCCCAGGCTTTCTTCTTTCCCAGAGGTGCCCCGGAAGCCACAGTTTTGCTGTTGGACATCAGGACATAACTCCGGAGGTACCAGTGTTTCCAAGCTAGCATACTCCAGCTTCCCCATGCTTGGTGCCTCCAACTGCTGCATGGGCAGCTTGCAAACCACCTTGTTTGTCAGCTTGCTGACAAACCACCTTGTTCTGCTCTTGGCTCCATTTCATGCACAATTTGGTTGTCTTCAGTTAAAATCTGTACTGACATAATTAATACTAAAAACAAGCTTTACAGGGAGTTTTAGCTTTGTTATGTCCTTAAAACATAGGTACTTCAGCTCTTAGAAAGAGTACTTCACTGTATAAAACCACAACACGATAGTGAAGTCCTCCAGCCTTCAATCTCATGAATCACAAGTTCCTTAAAATCCAGCTAGCTTTAGAAAGAAAACCTTCAGTTATTTTACAGTAGAAATCAAAAAGCTTAGGGAAAAAAGTGGAAGCATATTTTTGCTGCATGAACAGTCTGTGATGTTGGTTGGTGCTCAGAAACCTCTTTCTGAAATGTTTAATGTGAATTCTTGGTGATATTGTTTTGCTTCTCTCACATATGCTCCATCCATAAGATTTGAGTCATTTTTGAAGAAAACAGGAGGATCTCCATGGTGACAAACTCCTGTGGTCTGAAAAAATGTGACAACATTTTCTGCATATCCTAACATATTTTTTTTCCAAAAAAAGCTGAGTTTACAATAATAAACATGTGAGAGCATCATTTTTAATATTCAGTATAAACAAAATCTTCCTGAACATGCAAAGAAACTGTCCTCTCTTATGTACACCTGCCAAAAAGTTATCAGTGTGCTCCTACGTAGTGAAAACTCTCCAGGAGTGATACGTTAACACAAACTGCTGCAGACTCCACCACACGAGAACTACCAGAGCTGGAGAATGTTATTTCCTCAGCCTTCCCTTATGAAAAATTAACACAGAAACATCTCTCTCATATCCTAACAAGATGGAGATCGTAGTGTTTTATGTGTTTATATACCCCAGTGAGTGATGACTGTAAGGATGCTCTGAGTAAGCAGAGTACGATGCCAGCAACACTCAAACTCCCCTCTCATACCAATGACCCACTGTGCAAAGTCTGTACAAGCCACCAGAGGAAACAGACCATTTCTCCTGAAGGTCTCACATTCCTGGTAAGGAAATTTGAGCCGTTTTCCCCAAATCACTGGAAATTGTTAAAGGCAGAATGTCCATCCATGTTAGGTGGAAAAAATCAGCCTCTTGCACTTTGCACCAGCTTGGAATGGGTTGCTCTCAAAAATAGCACGGGATGCAACTGTGATTTTTGCACAGACTCAACTCACATTATATACGCAAAGTAATTCTAGCAGTTGCCTTGTTGTTGGTACATCGCACAATCTGTGTGAATAAAACTATTTGGGTTTTTAACTGGAGGATTATATAGTGCAGAATGGCTGGCAAAGAAACTCCAGTGGTGTTTTGCTCTTCCAGTGCTCTGTACTCACACTGATTCCTGTTAAAAACACTTCAAGACTTTCAAAGCCCCTGTAGGACAGGAGCCAGATGAGTTACACATTTTCTTATTGCTCCCAACATGTTAAACAGCGAACTCATTTATATTACTGCTTCTTTTAAATGTGCCAGATCCTGCTTTTCTCAGTAAATTGCTTTTCTTGTGGAGTTTTTTCAGTATCTGTAATTATGATAGGGTTGCACAACCAGTTCCCCATGAAAATGGCCTTGACTTCCCCTAATCTTACATAGGTTTTATAACAGAATATTTATATTTGTTCAGTAGGATAGCTCCTCATTTTTACTAGTTTGTTACTGAAAGAAAAAAAATAATAGGGGTCTTCTAACTTTGATTTCTCAAAAAAAAAATCTGGAACAAGTGAACAATTTGTAAGCGTGAAAATGAGTAACAGATAAAATGTATTTGTCAAGGACAATCTGTCAAAATAATCCATGTCTCTCCTGGGTGATAGGTCTTGTGAGTAAGGGAAAAGAAACAGAAGTTACGCATCTAGAATTCAGCAAGCTTTCCGCTGTCTTACATGATGTTTTCATTGACAAAATAGGGAAACAGACTAAATGAAACTATGACTACAAGGTGCAAAAACAATTAGGTCATGTACCAGATGGCAATTATCAAAGATTAACTCATCAAATGAGAGGATGCATTGAGTGGAGTACATCTGCCACCTGTCCTGAACTTAAGTCCATCGTGTGCTTTTGTTAGTAACCTGACAGCAGCATGGAGCACTCACCCAGCAAACCTGCCTGGGACAAAAGGCGGATGCAGTTGCTTGACATCTGCCTGATGTGACATTGGTACTGCTGACCCTGCCATCCCTGCAGCGGGGGGATGAGCTCGACCTGCTCTTGGGTAACTCTGGGAGCTCAGCTCTTTGTTAATGGTTCTTTCCCAATGCTTCTCTTCTCAGTAGCAAGCACTGGTTGTGTTAATTCTTCTTTGCTCTCAGCAGCGGGGTAAGAATTTAGCATCAGTCAGCACTAAAGCTGTCACTGACTTCAAGGGGAGTGATGGTGCGCTGCTGTTGTCACTGTTGCTGGTGGAGATCCTAGGCTCAGTTCAGTGATCTGAACATAGGGCTCATAGGATGTGTGAGACGTGTGGGGTTGGCAGAGGCTATATAGCACTCAAATCCTTCTGCAGGAGCAGCTAGACACTTACTGGGGTGCCCAGAGCATCTCAGGCAGCACTGGATGCCTATGTTGGGGCAACATATCTAGTGGAGCCTAGTAGGCATCTCCATTTGATCATCTGAATCACTCTCCAGTCTATGCTGATGGTACCAAGTAATCTCCACTGACTTTAATAACAACTGAGATTCCTGTCTCACATATAGATCCCTACATTTTTTCTTAGTCAACAGCTGAATTGTATTTCAACTACTTAGTATAGGTCCAATACCAAACCATTAAACAGAATAAGAGTTTTGCCCTACCCTTCATAGATAGAAGAGGCCTTCAAGTCTTGCGCACAGACTTCCTTCATTGGGTTCATTTTCCCTGACAAATGGAAAATATTAGCTCCTATTAAGTGTTTTCTCACCGTTATCATCAAGCACTTTACAGACAGGGACAGGTAATCCTGCCTTTCTCCAGGCACAGAGACACAAGACTTGCTCCCAGATACATGGAAAATCAGTGCAAAACTGAGAACAAAACCACATGATTCTCAGCATATCCACCCACTAAGTCTTGCTGACCTGTGACAAATTTTAATTGCAAATTAAGCCTTCTGCTGATCTAATAGAAATCTGCATTAACTTTCCATACACCAAAACCCAGAAGCAATTAAAAAAAAAAAAAAAGATGGAGGAAAAGGAGAAGTTTTAACATACTGCATATGTATTCAAAGTATCATTGCTATCTTGCACTTCTCATCAGGGATTCCAACTCTGGACACTTCACTCATGTGTATTTGGGATCACATCTTGTTAAATGGAAAAGCTTTGGTGTCTCCATTCTCTCTTTCATTGCATGAGGTTTGATCACATTGTGTGAATGTTTGACCTCCAAGTGGAGCAGAATCAGGCAAGAAGAGACCAGTCCTTCTGCTGTGCTTAAAGCATTCGTGTTCATTGAGATCACGGTGGGGCAAAAGTACAAAAATGGAGGTTTCCAGCCAAGCAAAATATATTGTAGAATATTGAGAAATTGTGAGTAATGAGTTGTATGATCCAGCATCACTCAGCTTTCTCATTTCAAAATTGCAATGAGATCTGAAATTGCCCACTTTCACATAATTTACTGAGGGTTAACAAAAAGATTCATTCTTTCTTACACTGAGCTCCCTAGAGAATTTCTAAATCATGTGATTTTGTCATTCTGGTCCTTTTCTGCTTTCAGAATTGTCTCTGGAAAAATGTCTATTGTCCCCAAATGCCTGTTAATTGTGCTCAGTTTACTATGAAATTATTGTTTTTTCTTCTAACATCTTATCCTGCAAATCAAACAGAGATTGGCTCATCCATCTGAGCTCACGCTTTCTTGCACATTAACAACAGCGCAGAAGAAGAAAGCTAAATTATGCCCACAGTTATTGCAGGCAGTCATGGTCTTCCAGCTAATCTCAGAGTAATGTCTCTGGAATCCCATTATCTTCAGCAGTACAGATTAGGCTGAATTAAGCAGCTATTTTCCACCAAGTTCCTCCTCCACCATTTACTGAATTTGCAGGGCTAATATACAATATTAACAACTTTCCAGCACAGGCTGGATTTAGGGCTTCAGTGGAGCACACATTTTTTTGACTAATTTTACAGTGTACATATGCATTCAGAAAATGGGTCTAGGGCAATGCAAGCAGACAAAATTCATCTGCATCTAACTTCAGTAGTACAGAACTATTCAGTTTAAAGACTGTATATATATAAGCCATCATTGATCAAATTAAAACTGGCCATGAACAGGGCCAGAAATTTGAGCTCTAGCCATCGGAACAATGAGGTCCTGGAGCAGTTTTCTTCTAGAAATACTAGGTGTTCAGGTGGGAGCAGCCCACATGTAACTGTGGTCCTTCATGAGGGCTGCAAGAGCATTGTGCTCCAGCCTGTCCAGCAACGGACAACCTCTGGAGGTGACTCCAGGGATGAAGGTTGTCTGTGCATGCATGGAGATTGCAGGCTTCCCTCTCTGCCACCACCTGCCTGCACCTCCCAGCCTCTGGCCGTGGGGCTCCTGGGACAGAGTTTGAGTTGTCACAGGGAAAGATATCCTGCTCATCTCTAAATACTCTCCTTTTTTGATCAAACTGCTGTTTCATCTGGGCTGGTAATTTGCTCTCCTAGAATATCGATTCCAATTAAATAGAAAAGGAAAACTAAAGTAACTAAAAATCAATGTGAAAACAGAAGGAGTCTCATCAATGGAACCTAAAACCTATGATACATTTTTAACATTTCAGCATGCACACAAAAGGTGTAAAAGTATCTCTAAAAAGCTCTAACTACTGCTGTAACAGAAACATGTTCGTAAATGGTCAATAAAGTTGTAATTGAGTATTTGCAGACTAATTTTCCCCCAGAGCACTCAATTTCCTCTCCTTGTCCCATAATTTTCTTTAACTCCAATTTAATTTCAATTCCTACTCGCTCTAAGTCCCATCAGGTTGTATGGCATTAGGTACAGTTGTAGTCAAGGAATCTGCCAGTTTGCCAAAGGCTCTTCTGAAGCTGGTTACAACATACTTTGTGCCAAGACATGTTCAACAGCTCAATGAACCTGTCAGTCATCAATCAAAGTACCTGAGCATAAATGATTTGGTGTTTCGAGAACAGCACTGGCACTTCTGCATCTGAGCAAATACAGCCATAACTTAATTTTCCTGAAGTTAATATCCTCTATTTGTTCTTATTACATATGGAAAAACTCAAATGTATTCTTAGTTCAAAACATCACCCCTGCTACTGCCACTGCAGATCAAAATTGCACTTGCTTGGATAGGACGTGGGAAACCTCTGGCATCAGGGATGTTGTGTGGAAGGGAAGAAAAAACCTGAAAGGCTCTAAGATGACAGAAGTTTGTAAGCTGGGAAACTCATGTCTCTTTAAGATGCTCTCTGTGAAAGCTCAGAAAGCTCCTTCTCAAATTAATTTTGCATACTTCTAGAGGCCACTAATGGATGTGAACACTGATGTTTTCTCTGGCAACTGCAAACAGAGGATCATGCATGAAGTCTTACTGGAGCCGACTGCGGGCCATGTGGTCTAGCTGAGCAATTAAAATGCCTAGATAGTGCACTCAGTGCAATGTGTACAATTACCACATCTTCTTACCAGCTCATAATCTTGAGACTTGCCAACAACAGAACCTCTGTTCTGGCTTTTGAACATAACCAAATAGCAGCAATTCATTAAAAGACTTGTTAAGTTGCCTAGAATAGCTTCAGTGTTGTGGTATTGCTTTCACGCTGAGAAATCAATGAAGCCTTTCCAAATACCCATAAATCACCTTGAAATATTTCTTAATAATTTAAATTCCTGCCTAACCCTGCTGAAGTCAACAGCATTAAGCATGGTTGTGTGACAGAGCTCAGCAAAGAAGCACTCAGACGAGGGGGAGATTTGGGAAGAATGACAGAGGTCTGAGTAAGGCTCCCAAGCAAAGCAGCACACACTGGGACACCTCCAGCAGAAAAAATCCAGTAGAAAATATCTTTTAAAAATCACTTGAAATTTTACCAGTAGAGGGAAACAGAGCACCTTGGCTGCAACCTGCTCAGAGATGCAAGGCTATCACTGGCACCTTGAGCGTGTCCCTTTTCTTTGGTGATGAGCTCTTCTGTTCTCCCCGTGAGTGCTCTGGTTGACCCCTTACTGCCCTCAGCCATACACCTGCATGCAGGCAGCTGCATGCCTGCGAGCAGGCAAGGGCCCTGCATAGGCCACTCCATCCTCTCAGCTCAGGGGTTGATCAATACCTTCAGCATCTTGCTCTCCGAGCTTGTCTCCTCCTGAAAATGGGATAGTGTTTGCCCTTGGTATATAAATGAAGCCTTCAAAGTTGGTTTCATAAAGTTAGATTGCTAAATCCTCATTAAAGCACTTAAATACAAGTAGCTTAATCTTCAAAGCTGTTACTTACCTCTAACTTAATAGAATTTGTGGCTCCTTAGCACTTCTGAATATCAGGCCCCTAAAGATGTACTTCTGAATATCAGGCCCCTAAAGAGGTACTTCAGCACTTATATTTAGCATTAGGATCCTTGCTAGAGGGATGGAACTGTTTGGGAGGGATGTTGAATTATTTTTCTCAGTCTGTTAAGAATTAACACTTTTATATGCTACTTATAATTGGTGGTTTTGCTTGCTTTTCAGCCTCTTTGCCTTTTTCATAGATGTAACTGAGGTATAGAAGTTTTTACAAAAAGACAGTATATCTTGCATGGTACAAATACCATACCAGTCCCATGACAGCAGGAAGTTAATAAACTTTCAATGGAAAAAAAATACTCCGTGCATTCACTGGGATAGATCTTGTCTTTGTCAGCTGGAGAGCAACGGTGTGGTCAGAGAGATTTTCTGCTCATGCAAATTGTGTGCAACCTGTGCTTCACCACCCGTCACAGCCTCTTCTTCTCTGTCCCATGTCCTGCAGTGGCACCTTTATGTTCCAAAAAAATGACTTCTGTTAGAAGTTGTGAAGGAGGGAAGCTGGTAAGGCTGTGTTTTAAATCTGCCATTATTAATCTAGCAGATGTACAGAGTGCTACCAGGCTCATGAGTGTAACCTACAACAAGTTATAAGTAACTTTTAAAATTAACTTAATTTCCTGAAGTCATGCTGTGAGGAGGAAGAGTGCTCTGAGGTCTGCGTCTCCCATCACCAAAGTCAGGGACTTGTGATGAGGTGCCATGGTGCCTTTGGCCAGGACCTGTTGGCAGGCAACGGGACTCATGCCAGCGTGGAGCCAGGATGTGACTGTGATGGGCAGCTGGGCCTGGAAGGCACTCCTGGATCCTGCAGCTGGGAGCATCCCTTCAACAGACCTAAACATGCAACCCAATTGTCTGCACATACAAATGTAACAGCTTAAACTGGTATTTTAATTCCAGAAACCCACAGACTCGCCAGAAAATAGCCATAAAGTGTGAGTTATAATTAGTGCAGTTTCTACAGGTTCAGTTCCCCTGTCGAGTAGCCCCATGCCCATTAACATGCTCTTCTTCTGAAAGGAGTCAGTACTGTAAAACCATTCAAAAGTAATTTTTAAAAGAAAGTGTGTCTCATTAAGAGGGTTATCATTCCCTAGATGAGATCAATAGGCAAAGCTGATTTTTCCAAGAATCAAGGTTATTTTGGGGTTTATTCTTGCCACTGAAAAAATTTCTCGCATTGAAAAATTGGTCTTACAGAGAAATGATGAGGAACTGCTGAAAATGAGACAGTCTGAAAGTGTTGCACAGGAAATGTGTATTTTTTCAGTTGCACTTTTACAGGTTTGACAATGAAAGGTGCAGATGTAGCACCACACCTGTATTTTATGGGCAAGAATCTTTATTTTTCCTCTTTCATATAAACTATACCATTATAATAATCACTGCTTATCATGAAAAGTTTGTACATGTCTGGAAAAATGTTGAACAAATGATACAGGACATTAAATTATCACCATTGTTTGTTTCAAAGTAAGAGCATACAGAAAATTATTTTAGAATTGACATTTTTTCCAAGCTTTCTCTGTGTTTTTGTTCCTTTTGGTTTTAATACCAGTCTGTGCAGGAGTAATACAGAGAAATTGTTACAAGCTTTTTTTTTGGAATGGACTATAAGCTACAAGTAAAATGCAACAGATAGGATTATATTAGACTGCTTCCGTCATCAAACATTTTCTTCTCCCTGTTATCCTTTACGGTAACACCATTGCTTACTTGACTCATTTTTGCATCTTGTTTGTTGGGAAGGGAAAAAGAGAAAGTTTTCTTATGCTTTACTTATTTCAGCTGATTTTATTTTTTTTGCAAAGAATGATAGGATTAGCTAAAAATAAATCTGGTATTGACAGTGTCAGCTGTTCCACATCATAAATGAGCTTCCAAAAATCATAATATTGGATCAAAAATTATTTCCTCCAAAACATTCAATCTGAAAATCTGTTTATTTCTTCAGTAATCTGGATTGTGTTTTCAGGTTTTCTCTTGTAAGCACACGCACAAGGAACTTGCTTTCTAATGAAGAAGCATTTTTTCCATTTTCCTTTGACTCTAAAGGATAAAGACATAATAATACATTGCATCTCAGTAGGATCCTGAGAGCTGGGAAGGTAAATTAACAGTATTGTCAAGATTTTCAAAGGCTGGTGGATAAAGCTGGACAGCAGCTTCTTCAAATGCCTGTTATTCAGCTACCTTGCTCTTGTAATGATAACTGGAAAGAATCACGCCGTATCCTTAAATGATTTCTTAAGCCCCTCCATTTCTGTGTGACTTTAGCTGAGGGATGGCTTGGGTAGCAGAAATTCAGTTATGTGTTGTTTTTCTTTTCATAAAATATGTTCCCCTTGTTTAAAAAAAACACATGCCAAACTAGAAAAATTGTTGTGTTAAAAAATAATAGCTGATAGCAGTACTAATGATGTTTTGTTTAATAGGGCTCTAATACTTACCACCCATGGTGAATAGGAAGTCTACAGAGAAATGATCTTAAGGAGACCATTAATATTCTTTACAAAAGTCAAAATAAAAAATGTCTCTTTAAACAGTATATATTTTCTATTCTGTCTTTTTTCTCCGTGTATTTAAAACTCTTTAGATCGAAAATAAAGCACTCAGTTGATGCTAACTGTCCCAGTAAGAGTGTGTTGTGTTGATCATTTGGGCTGCGGTAACGTGTTCCCCTCGAATGCTATTGCCATTTTTTGGTAGTTGTTGCAAATGCTGCCTGCTTAACCTGGAGTTATTTTACACACTTTTTGCCAGCTATTTTTCCCATGTTCTTAAGGTTTAAACAAATCATAAGTCAGATTTGGAGACCCAAATAGAGCATTAAAATGTGCTTCATATTTCACTGATTTATATTTGAAGTAGCTATTCACTGGAAGATGTAATTTCCAATGCAAATAAGCTTCTACAAAAAAGAAGTACCTTGCAATGGCCTAGTGAAAACCATCTTTGCATCTGTATCTTTGTAAATGTTGTCATACCTTTCTTGAGTGCTTTCAGTTTGTAAATTATTCAGATTGAAACATTATGCTGCATATGATCGGGCTGAAGAGCTGTGAAATGAAGAGTGGTGTGCAGGGACTGAAGGGAAGCATATAGAAGGGACTTTGTAAGTAGCTTTCTCTATTCCTCAAAATCCCAAACCTGCGAGGGCTTCTCATGTCTACAGGAGAAGAAATTGCTTTCATGTGCTTTATGTGAAGTGGAGCCCACTCCTTACCCTGCCACACCATTGCTTTCGCTGAAGCATTGTAGCAACAGACAAATACAGTTTGTAGCAGATGCTTTTAGGAGTTTGTACTGTTTGGTTAACTTCATGGCACTAAGAAGTATGACGCTGGCCCAGGTTTCTGCTCTCTTACTTTGATACTAGTTTTAAGTGATTGCATGTGTATTTTTGTATACATATAGATACTTAAATCTAGTAACTGAATGCCAAGGTCAAAGCTACATATTTTTTTAAGGTGTCAATAAGAAATAATCAAGCTTTTTGCACCTCTCGCCCTTGAACTTAATAAACAGGGATTATAGTTTAGTACTGAAATTCAGCTAGCAGGTAGATTGTTTTTAAGCAAGAGATGTGGACTTCCAGATCTGTAGATAAAGACTTGTGATAAGAATTCTCTTCTTGTTCAAAAATGTAAGCAGAAATATAATACTTGGGCATTACCTTATAAAGACAATATTGAAGAAGCATCAGCTTTGCAGATATCAGATGTTATGTCCAGCTGAAATCAGGTATGTTCCTCAGCACATGTAGTCACTGGTAGATAGCAGTTTCAGAAGAGGGGAAAGAGTTTCTTTATGACAAACTAAGAAATGTGCAGAGATCTATTTTTACAATTTCCATTGCTGCCTGGCAATAGAGTGGTGAGAAGTTCCCTCTGCCCCGTGGCAGTGCTCAGCCTTGTGTCTCCCTGCACCAGGGCACCCATCTCCCCCTGTGGAGCTGCCTTGGGGTGGCTCACTGGGTCTGGGGAACATAGCAGTGCCTGTGGATGTTTTGGGGGCAGAGGTACAGTGTGCCTGCTGGGTACAGTGCCTTGGATGTTCATGTTAGTGTTTAGCTATGGTGGTGTCATTTTATCCCCTCAATTTTCACGGTTAATACAATGACATGCAGTTATTATGCTATGCAAAGCAATGTCTTACTGTACTGAGGTTTTTTTCTTCCTCCACTTACTACTATAGTAATTCAAGTGAATTTGTAATCTGAATCTTATCAAACTGGATATTTGGTGATTTCTCCTACAAATCAGTTCCAGACAGTTTGAGGCTGGCTGCTTCACAAGTACTGCCTAAATTATGATTGCTTTTGGAGCCCATTTCCAGCTCTTTTTCCAGCAACCTTGACTCTGTCAGTAGTCAGATTTCTTCCAGGTGAAACATGAAGCCCAGGCCAAATCCTGCAAAGACTTTAGTGAATGAGTATTTAGAGATAATGTACACCATGCCCCAGGCTGTTTCCTAAGAAGTAAACTCCCTGTAAAGACAGTAGGAATTTAGGAAGTAGGTTTGTTCATCAGCTGCACCAAGTTAACTCAATTTTTTGGAAGCTCATCAATGTTTGTCTGCTCATAATTTGTGGTTTTTTGCTGAGACATCTGGTAAGAGAGACTATCCTGTGCTTCCTTTGGTGGAACATTAAACAAGCTGTCATCATTAAGGATTATAATTGTCTGCACTGTACTTGGGTCTCATATGGATGGGATGATCTGACTAAGGCAGTTAAGTGATTTCCTACAGGCAAGAGGAAGACTTAGGTTTGGATGATGGAGATTGCTCTTAGTCATAGTTATAACATCATAACAGCCAAAGAGGAGTTAAATGGGTATTACCTGCATTATAATGGCAAAAATTTAAAAGGACTTCACCCTGGAAAACCTGGTCTTATTCTGGTGCCTCTAAGCCTCCAGAGAGGATGCTATCAAGGCTGTGAACTGTAAAGTAGGTAAATGTGCCTGAAAAGCATTCCTCTTTTCCCCCTTACGTGCTGGTCTCCCAGCTTCCCTATGTCATAGTGTGCGTGGAGGAACCCTGGAAGTGCATGGGTGGCCTGACCAGGAAATCCAGCCCCATGGGGCTAAGTGAGGCTGCTGGTCTGCTCCTGCCCTCAGCCCATGGCATCAGATTGATGATGATGACATTTTAAGAAAAATCTCAGGGAGCCATCTAGTTTGGGAATAGCTAAAAGGTGGCTGTAGCTCATTCAACATGGAAATCTTTCAGAGCCAACAGCAGAGTAAAAGTCTTCTCGGATACCCTCCGTGCAGGGGCTTTGTGGAGCCTCTAGTTCTATCCTGGTCAATGAGCTATGGGAGATACAGTAATATAGCTTGCAGTCATGGAGGAACTGGGCCAGGCTTGGATTTCTGGCTGATAGCTTAAAGGAAGAATTTTGAAAATAAAGCAATACTGTTGAGAGAAGCAAAACTCCTCTCAAGGTATATGCTGTTACTAAAAAATGAAAACCCCTGTTCCATCACTTGTATTTATGTGCTAGAGGTCAGACACCCAGCTCATATTATACATCCATGAAACCAACATGTCCAAATCTGGAGCTGAATTTGGCCCTTTCCAATTCTTTCTGTGGCTTGACTGACTTACCAAGTCATGGTGGCTGGATTGTGTGGCCACGGTGTTCTTTGCTGCCGCCAGAAAATATTTCTCCTGTTTTCCTTTTTATTTTTATCTACCTTTCCCATACACAGTAGGGCACTTGTCCCTACTCTCTTGCCTTGTTTTTATCTTGTGAGCAATTTGTAGCACTTCAGGCAATGGAGTAATACAGACTGTTAAAGATGAAATACAAATACCTGGTACCACTCAGTCATGGTTACAGCAGTCTCTGGTAACTGGCTTCTGGGTGGACATGACACAATTTCCAGCCTGGTGTGAGAAGAGCTGAGGACCTAAGAATTTTTGGCTTGCTTGTAGCTTTATGCATGCATTTCATGCTAACAGCTCAATGTGTCAGTCACGTACAGTCTTCCTCCACCTCCTCCCCCGCTGCTGTTGTGTTAGGAGAAATAATTCTCACTCTGTGGCTGCAAAAGATAACAAAAAAAATCTCAGTAATGCGTGAATCAGGCACCCCTCCACCATTTGAAGCTTAGCTATGCTGACAAGCCATGACATTGTGCTGCAGGGTGGTCTCACGGGTGACCTGGAACACCACCTGCCATATGGACCACCACTCCATCACACAATTGCATCATGATGCTCACAGGCATGATTTACAGGAGGCAGGGATAGTTAGGGTTCTGCCAGTTATAATCGCTGCTCAAGTGTGTATCAGTGACATTTGTTTTTCTTTCTGCATGCTGGAGCCTGGAAGAAACAAACTGTTTTCTGATTATAGGGATCTGAGCAACATGCATATTGTTCTCAGTTACACAGTGTGTTTGATTACTAACATTTTTGAAATCGCAGACTCTTCTTCTGGCAAAACCAATTCTTTTCTGCAATCTCACAGCGTGAGCATCGTTGTCACTTGAAAATGACTTTTTCAGGATTGCGTTTTGTACCACAGTTTTCTTCTTCCCTTAAATAAGCTTTCATCTGTGTTTTTCATAGATGCAACTAGAGCACGTGCTGGAAAGCAACAACCAGAGCATCATTCTGTTGCTTTCAGTATTAAGCATGTTCCTGTTGATAGTAGCTGATGCAATAAGTGGGAGCCCTGACTCTGGAGCAGGTTCCCACTGAGCTAGTGACTCCACAAACCCAGAAAGTGATGAGCTACACCATAGGAGTTTACAGCTGAAGTATATGTAATAGGTATATATGAAGTACATGAGTACCAGGAAGTCTATGTAATATGGTAAAGGAGGAAATACAAATAAGACAATCTCAGTGAACATGGCAGAGAGTGTTCTTGGCACGTGAGCAGCCTAACATTTTTGCTTAACATTAAGCTTTTTTAAGTGGGGCAAGGTCATAGCGGGAAGGTAATATTGGTTTACAAAATTGTGCAAAAAGATATGAGCTCTTTGGACATATTGTCTTTTTATTATTTTTTTTTGTGCCTGTACTGTGTAGTCACAGTTGCTGACAAGTGAAGAGCTCCACAGGTGGTAACAGGGAGCTTTTGTCCCATGGGAATGGTAGCAAAGAGGAAGTAGATGGATGGAGAGAGCTGGTATGTGAGTAACGGCTGCAGGATATTCAATATTATCCAGTTTGGGGCCTCCCAGTTCAAAGGAGCTATGGAACAATTGAAGAAGGTCCAGCAGAGGGTTACCAAGGTGGTCAGGACCCAGAGCACACAACTCAGGAGGAGGTCTAGAAGGACCTGAGCTGGTTTACTCTGTAGAAGGGGAGGCTAAGGGCTGATGTAATGGCTGCCTAATACTTCTTACAACTGCCCGAAGGACTACTGCGAAAATCTTGGAGTCAGACTCTTTCTAGTAATGTCAGACAATGAAAGCATGACAACCATAAGTTGTGGCCTGGGAGTTTTTTAAGACATAAAGGGTTTACCAGAAGAGTAAACTTTTTACCAGGCCAGTTACCCACAGAGAGGGATCCCCATCTTTGGAGATTTTCAAGACTTTGCTAGATGATGCAAGGCTAGCCTTCTTTAACTTTGGCAGCAGTCCTGTTTTGAGCAGGAGATTGGACCAGAGACCTCCAGAGGTCCCTTCCAGCCAACATGTCCATACCTGCAGCCATACTTTGCTTCCATCCAGAGCTTCAACTTTGCTGACAGAACATGACAAGTATACATCATCTCCTTCCAAAAGGTTTAGGTTTTCTATCTCTTCTCTCAGATTCTCTCTGCTAAATAAATGGTTGGGAGCAAGCCACCTTTGCCACCCACTGCCTATCATACTTTCCTGCATCTGCTTCTGCCAGGGTGCTGACAGAGCTCCACAGGCCACTGGCCACAGGACACCTGGCACCCCCAGTGCAGGAGCCCTCAGGTTGCAAGCTGCATTTCCTGCCAACAGCTTAAGGGAAGCAGCCCAGGAGGACAGCTCTCCCCTCCCCAAATGCTGGTGAAGGAGGCAGCGAAAGGGTAATTCCCTCAGGTTCGTGGTAAACATATCAGAGAGTGCAAGTGCTCAGCATCACTTTGACTTTGCAAAGAGCCCCTGGAAAGGAAAGGTGTGATGAACGCTGCGGTGTGCATACCTCAACTTCTAAATGCCTCTGCTGTGAATAGGATTTGGCAAAGAGGAGCCAGGCAGCCAGACACAGAGCTGTCACTGGTAGTGTGGGAGAACCTAATTACCCAGTAATGTGGAAAATAACCCAACCTGTTTATGGCATGTTGAAATACATGAGTAGCTGTTCAAGTGGAAGGTAGAGTATGAGCCAGCCAAAATCACATCCAAGTGGCTATACAATTCAAACTTCAAATAGTCCTAGCTACTGGCTCTGCAACAGGCAGCTCTGATCTGGCAGAGAAATCAAACCTTTCATCTTCATAGTGTGAGCTGCCCAAACCAAAGTCTGCTGCTCAGGCAAACCATTCCCAGACACTTGTCTGGTCAGCTGGGTCACAAGCCAACAGTGAACCCCACCAAGTGTGGAGCTGTGGCAAAACTCTGTTTTTCTTGACTGAGCTCAGCCTCCAACTGATGGAGGAGAAAATACAAGAATGTGTGGGTAGGAAGTAACATTGAGAAGGAGAAGTTGGAGCCTGCAGGATCACCTGAACAAAAGAAAAGCTAACAGGATGGAAAACATCTATTGGCAGATGCAAATAGACAGGCATAGGATAAACAATTAACTGGAGGAGATTTCTGTCCATGAATGTTGGCTGATTCATCTTCTGAGTAGGGCTGGGTCTCTGAGAGGACACAGCAACAAGAACTGCTTCTCAGGAATGACAATGCTGAGGCTGTGTGCAGGACCTGAGTATGCATGGCTTGGATAGCAGATTTCCAGAGCCTCATCCGTCTGAATAAAGAAACACTGTCTCTCTCATCAGTGAATTATTTATTCACTTTCAGGAAAGCAGGATCAGAATTGAGAGAGAGAGAGAGACTAGCAACAGATATTGGTATTCACAAGTAGAATTAGGATTTTAATCTATGTCTGCTACTTGGGAGGCAAAATTCTCAATATAAATGCTAAGTATTGCATGCTCTTATTATGATGGCTGCATGAATATGCATTGCCATTGCTGGCATGGGGAGTTTTTCTGATCAACCTTTGGCTTTGCCACAGTCTGGGCCACCCAGCAACTCCACCTGAGGGCATCAGCAAGAGAAGCAGCCAAGGCTGGGATGGCTATAAATGGGCTTAAATAGAGTTCAAATCAAGTCTGGTTGAGATCTCCCAACGCATGGAAGATTTTGCTCCCTCCCAGTGCCTTAAGAAACATGAAGCCGGGGCTCACCCCCTTCCTCTCCCTTCCTATGTGGCAGTGGGGACAAAAAGGATGAGCTGCTGGAGAAGCCAGCTGGAGATCCCCCTCTACAGGAGCAATGGCTGGAGCTGCCAGGGCTGGGCTCTCTGATCACTTGGAGATGTCTGTACAACCCTGCTGGGTCTGCCACTGGAAGGGGGAGAGCTGGGCAGACTTGCATCACTTCCAGTGTTGATCCTCTTACCTCCTGCTCTCCTCAACTCCCGTCACAAAGTTTTCCTGTGCTTGATACAAACACGTCTGCCATGGCCAGTCCATTTGCTACTCTCACACTACTGCCTCTCTTGTAGGATCTGCCCAGTGTCCCGTTCCACAGTTAGACCCTGGCTCTAGGCTGTTTTTACAGTGTCAATAGAATGACAGCATGTCGCTGGATCAATCCCTAGCTGATGTCATTAGAGTTATGTGTACTGATAATGAAGCAAAGTGCTGCTCTGTCCCGTGGCTTACCATATCAGGATCTTGTTAATTACTGCGGCTCAAGGAGCATTATTTATGCAGTAAATTATTGATGAATGCAGCTCTGTGAAAATTTGAAGATGTTGTCTGTCATTCTGCTGAATGAATAATAGTACATGGAGCACTTGCAGCAACACTGTCTCCCTGATCCAGAGAAAGGGAGGGGGAAAATACACAAAAGCACTTTCCTTGGATGACTGCAAAGTACAGAAAATATTTTGCTTCTCCATAACCATATTTGATTTTACTAGGAACTATATAAAATTAAGGAGTGTAGTGAGCTTCAAGCAACTGTCAGGAGAAGACACTTAGCTTGCAATGGGGAGACACCAGTGGATTAAAAATAGGATGCTCCCTTCAGGGGTAGTGTTGAATCCATATCATCTTCAGTAGGTTCAGAAAAGATTTTTGCTCAGGGAATATATATAAATGCAAGCTTGTTTGCACAGATACAGTAAATTTATTTAAGAAACTAATCTGAGAGGAGAAGTGTCTGCTAATTAATTCAGACCTGCCCCTTGCAGAAGCACGCGCTCCAGGCACCAAGGTAATTCTCTGCACAGCATTGCTGCGAGTGTGACTAATAGCACTGTGGGGGACTTTTTTCTTTAACATCTGCTTTCTTTTGTTATTTTGCAACACTGAACAACAAATTACTCTTGAAGAACTTCAGTCACTGAATTCTGTATTTTAGGTAAGGGTTTGCCAGCAAAATTGTTATCTCTACACGAGCATGGGAACAAATGCCCAGAGTGGGCCGAGAGTGACATTCCCAGTGACTGGATCCACTGAGGCCCTCAGGATGTAACCAAGTGGTTGGGAGAGATGCCACCCCTTGGCCAGAGGGATGTCCTTAACTGGCATGAGGTTCAGGTGGAGGGAGAAAAGGCTCCCCAGCACAGAGCAGTTGCCCAGCCTGTCATTGCTGTCAGCACGTGTGTGTTGCTGGTGATGAATTTATTCTCCTTCAGCCTCATTTCCTGCTGTCTGGCTCTGTAGGAGGAAGCATCTTAGGAAGAAGAAGGGAAAAGGGAGCTGTGCTCTGGGACTAGTCTCTAGCTGCTTTTGGGAGCTTGTAATAGGGAAGGAGCCAAGAGCTGTCAGAAGGTAAAGATCTTTTCTGCTGGAGGAGGAAACCTGGCACCCGCTTAGAAAGGCAGCCGTAGGTTGGGCAGCCTACACAAAGGGGGGCACAGCACAGCAAAAGAAGCAGCGCGATTCCTTTGCTCACCCTCCAAACTCTTTGTAGTCAGGTAGCTACATACACCCCTTCTCCTGCTGCTGTTCATGAGATGAGAGGCTGGAGTTGTTCTGGGAGGTGCTCAGCACAGCTGCAGGTGGTAGGGAGCAGGGTTTATTGAGGTCTCTGCTCCCAACTGTGCTCCATCTTGGCATGCTGATCCAGCATGGGAATTTTGGCAATAATGAAAAGAGCAGGTTTTTTAGGTTGACAAAAAGCTTGCTGTGGAGTCAAGGGTCCAGCTTCAGAAGGAGGGGGAGCTCTGCAGATGAAGCACCCTGTCAGCAGCCCAAAACTTGCTGGCTGGCTGGGTTAAAGTCCTGGGAATAGTGCTGCCACCTTTTGAATAATAACTAGAAAGAGCTGCAGTGGGGGCACAGGTCTGCACTCCCAGATGCCTGGGGACATGGCTTACCCACCAGCTGCTGCATGAAAGCTGCTCTCCACCATCACCTCACAAGTCCCAGGAGGCCAAAGGGTATATCCATCTCTGCAGAGGCTTCCCAGAGGGGAATTTCTGTCATGCCATCCATCCACTGCGTGGACAGGTGGCAAACACCACCAGCCACCTCCGTCACAGTCGCCTTTGCCAATCCCTGCTATTCAGACAGGCCTTGCAAACATGTTATACCTTTCTCAAGACCAGGGAATGGATGATCAGGGTGTCTTAATCCAATTCTGTAGCAAAAATCCTGATCCTCCAGGCCTAAGTGCTGTTCAGATAGATCCACTTCGCCCATCAGATAGGAGTGATGGAGGTCTCCATTCTGCAGGTGGCAAGAGGACCACTTTTGGGTATCTAGGAAAAATTGTCCCACAGTTGTACTTGGTGTACACAAGATCCATAATTTAACCTGATCCGTAACATTTTTAAAGCATTTTTCCATACTTACATAGACTTTTCACAAGCTGCAAACTATGCTTTTCTCAACAATGTATTTCTAAGGAGCCTGAAATTACCATAATTTGTTTTGTAGTGCAGAAAAAGCCCTAGGCTTATTTCCTGGATTTTGTTTTCCTTCATTATTCAACAATAATTATACCACTCTATCCAGATGACTAAAAGCTAGCCAAACAAGTTTTCATTTTATTAAATAGGCTGCAAATACCACAAGCGATTTAAGTCCAGTTGTCATGATTTGCTGGAGTCAGGTGACAGTATCCATCCCAAGATGCTCATGCAAAGCTAGGTTTTCTCAACTAGTAAAATAATGAACTCATCCTGGATTTAAGAAAATTAGTGTATTTCTAGACAAAATTGTCCAGAATTGTAGGCTCACATTAGCACACTTGGTAATGAATGATCTTTAAGCAGACTGAATATAATCTTTTGCGGCAATTATATGTTGTTTCTTCCACTCCCAGGAACTGGAAAAGGAGGGCTATAAATCAATACATGTAGAGAAGTTCAAATGGGTAATGAAGAAGTGCATGAATACACATAGCACAATACATGAACTACAATTTTTAAAAGCCTGAAAAGCCAGACAATGTTTTGTTGAAGCGTAGCTCTGCTCTATGGGCCTAATCCTGCAGACAGGAGATCCTTCAACAGCTTCTGTGCTGTTGTAGTCACTGAATTTCCCAGGGTATTCCGAAACTCAGAATATTAGAAATTTAAAAATATGTAATATAGAAAAGCTATATTTTAAACATTTTTTCTCCCTGTGTCCAGAGTGGTTACTTGTTCATAGTTATGGAAAGAGGGAGGGTTCTTTGTCTTAAGTAAAACCTGTAGGACTGTAGGATAACTCTGCAAACAGAACTGAACGATATTTGGGTCACATTCATTTTTACTTAGTCATGATGGGTTTGGCATATTTATGGAAAATGAACCCATAATTGAATTAATCTGATCCATGTTTGGAAAAAAAAGTTATTCCTGAAATTCTGATACTTGTCCAGAAACCAATATAGAAACCGAGACTGCAAAACCCTACTATTTCCAGTTGAGTAAAAATCTGATATGAAAATAAAGCCTATTAATCCAGTTACTCTTCATGTAACATGTTTGTCTCAAAGTCGTATCATATGTACTTTTCAGAGCCATGAGCAAGTTGAAAAACTTTTCAGGAAAAAAGTCTATGTTGCAACAGGAAGAATATAGTGGGTGAGTGTGCATAGGGGACAGCTTCTGGGTCTTTTAATTTTGTTTTTCTCACTTGGGGAACAAGTCATTCACCCAAAACTAGGAGTAAGAACCTGTCCTTACTCCCCACGAACAGACCCATGGGCCAGCCATGCAGGCAGGCCATGAGTAGCCCAATCAAGATCCAATCAAGGCAGCTGACTCACGAGTGTATCCCATACCACACATAATCATGCTCATTATAGAAGGAGGGAGCTCAGTCAGGGTGGAGACCCTCTTCCTGGGGTTTCTCCCTCTTGGCCTTCTGCTACTGCTGTTGATCTCAAGGACCGGGCTGAGTAGAACCTTGTGTACTTTATGTTGGTTGTTGTATTACTTTTGTTATATCATTAAATCTTTTTCTACTTCAACTCATGGGGCTTCTCCCTTCTTTCCCTGATTCTCCTTCTCAGCTGGAGAGGAGTCATTGGGTGGTAGAACAACTGCTACAATTTAGTCCTGGGTACAGGCTAAATGTAGACAGAACTGCAGCCTCAGAAATTCATCAGTAGGATTTAAATCATCATTTACAATGCATTAAAGAGAGGAAGTCTTAAATGAGATTCAAATGTTCACATTAACATACTTCTGTAAAATGTGCTTTTTTGTTCTATTTCAGATGACAGTTTGCCTGGTACAGGATCCAAACTTCCTTCTCGGGTTTTGTACAAATTGATCAGAAAGTTAGGAAAACAATCCTAATATCCTGATCATCCTCAAACTAATCTTGTAGGCATGTTCCACACCAGTGTCCCTGCTCCTCTCCCTGTGCAGTAATAAGCATGTGCTGGACATTCTTCTAAAAACCGCTCCCTAATGTGCCCATGCATTGTGAAGTTGTGAGCCAAACATCAGCCCCATTGATAAAATGTTGTGGAAAAATTTATTTGCCAGTGTTATAGGTGATGAGCAAGGGTTTCATCCTGGGTGGGACTTGATGGCTCTTTGTTCTTGATCAATAAGGCCAAGTGTCAGATCCTGCACTTTGGTCACAACAGCCACATGCAATGCTACTGCAAGTTTGCATAAATGTGAAAGAATTCAGAGTTACTTTTCTATAACAAATGATGTTAAATTAATAAAATACATCATGCTGACATGGCAAGATGTCAGCCTGTTGCTGTGTTGAGATTACAGTAACAAACTCTGCACCTTTGCCTTTTTCTGAAGCAGTTGCAGTGTCCTGGTATCGGTCACAACCCCATGCAGCGCTACAGGCTTGGGGAAGAGTGGCTGGAAAGCTGCCTGGTGGAAAAGGACTTGGAGGTGCTGATCAACAGCTGGCTGAACACGAGCCAGCAGTGTGCCCAGGTGGCCAAGAAGGCCAACGGCATCCTGGCCTGTATCAGAAACGGTGTGACCAGCAGGAGTAGGGAGTTGTTTGCTCCCCTGTACTCAGCTCTGGTGAGGCAGTATCTCGAATACTGTGTTCAGTTTTGGGCCTCTCACTACAAGAAGGACATTGAGCTGCTGGAGCATGTCCAGAGAAGGGGAACGAAGATGGTGAAGGATCTGGAGCACAAGTCTGATGAGGAGCAGCTGAGGGAACTGGGGTTGTTTAGTCTGGAGAAGAGGAGGCTGAGGGGAGACCTCATTGCTCTCTACAACTACCTGAAAGGAGGTTGTAGTGATGCGGGGGTCAGTCTCTTCTCCCGAGTAACTAGTGATAGGACAAGGGGTAATGGCCTCAAATTGTGCCAGGGGAGGTTTAGATTGGATATTAGGAAAAATTTTTCACTGGAAGGATTGTTAGACATTGGAACACGCTGCCCAGCACAGTGGTGGAGTCCCCATTCCTGGAGTTATTTAAGAAACATGTAGATGAGGTGCTAAGGGACATGGTTTAGTGGGGAATTGGCAGTGATAGGTTAATGGTTGGACCTGATGATCTTAGAGGTCTCTTCCACCCATGGTGATTCTGTGATTCTCCATTATTTTTAATAGGATGCAATTTACACTGTGCTCAGTCTGGTGAGGGTCACGTGATATTTACATTTGATATAGGATGAGAGGAAATGGCCTCAAGTTGCGTCAGGGAAGGTTGAGATTGGATTATAGGAAAAAAATGCTTCTCAGAAGGGTTTGCCAAGCTTTGGAACAGGCTGCCCAGGGAAGTGGTTGAGTCACCATCCCTGGAGATATTTAAAGGATGTGTAGATGTGGCAGTTAGAGACTTGGCAGTGCTAGGTTTATGGTTTGACTCAATGATCTTAAGGGTCTTTTCCAGCCTAAATGATTCTATGATCTCTGCAAGGTATTTGAGGTCCTTGGAGGTGTCAGAGGGCAGCCACGCACAGAGCCCAGACCTGTCAGCAGCACCTTGTCTTCTCATGGAGCATGGGGGTGGCAATGTCCTCACATGATTTTTAGGAGAAGACTGCTAAGGAGAAGCCTAAGAGGGTGTTGAATTTCACTGTCATGTCACAGTATAACAACTCCTGGGAAGAGTGTGAGTGTTTCCCGCTTGCACTGTTGGATCCCTCTGGCCTTGACAGCAATTAGAGTCTCATGTCATTTTTCTCCACCATGTCCTGTTGGATGTACAAAACTATATCGTAAAATAGGTCAGTTTGTCTCTCTTCATTATAGTCTTAATTTTATTGCTCTACCCATATCATGTGCTTGGGTGTTTATTCAGCTTGAAGTCAGACATAAATCGTAGTATGTAGGTGTGTCCTGCCCTTGATGATGAGTGAATGTGAAATACAGCTAATGCTTGTTCAGGACCTGCCTGCAAAATATTTGGCACTAAGAAATGTTCAGTACAAATGGGTTATGAAACTAATTGACAATGCCACACAGTCACCAGCCTAGCCAGTGGCCCCAAAGCTTCCTCATACCTGGCCATCCCCTGATTTATATTGGGGATGGTGGACAATGTATTATGTCTCCCAGAGAAAGGCATTTTGCCTTCTGCTGCAGGAGCTGGGGACTGTTCACCCAAGGAAAGCGCTGAGTGAACAGGTTTAATCCTGCTCCCTTCCAAGTCACAAAAAGCAGGGTTGGACCAAATACAACAAAATGTCCCTTTTATCTACTGTGTAGCGTACCAAACAGCCTGCTGTTGCAATAAAATATTTATAGCTAATCATTTTGTTAAATGAAACATGTACTTTAGGGCACCTTTTATAATTAACAAGCCATGTTCCAGTTAATTTTGCACATGATGTTACACAGTTTATTACCAGGTACTACAAGAATACGTAATAACTACCTACAAACAATTGCCCATATTAAGCTGTAGCATTACAAACAAAAGCAGTTAAGCTCTTGAGAAGCTTAGTATTATTTGTTTGTAAACAAGTATAAAGGTGGGAACTTTGCCAAACAAAACGTTGGGTTAGCAATAAATAATGAAGCAATAAACCTTGCAATGCAGTTATTGTGGTGCTACAGTAATGGAGTAATGAGGGTGTTTTAGCAGAGACTTTAATGAAGGCAGGTTTTGTTGACAGATAATTTTTAAAAATACTGGTAGGGTCAAGCTGCACTTAATGATGCATTAGATGACCTGAGTGCTGGTGTTAGCACTGAAATAATAGCTCATGATCTGAGTAAGGCATTCTCAGTGGATTATGGCTAAATGAACATATCCAGCATTGACCGTTGTCTGATTTGCAGATTAGAGACCAAAAGAAGACATTTGAGGGGATTGTGCTGAAGTGAAACCTCCAACACCTGCCATTCCTCTTGTTCTCAACAAGCCAGAAGTTGTGGATGTAAGGAACTGTCAGAGCTTTGTTCTAATCTAACCAGAGAGCAGAGATGTTGCATTCTTAGTTCACTGACTTCATCAGAGCAATGCAGGATGCTAAGCTATCTTAGCCCAGAAGGCCAACCACATCCTGGGCTGCATCTAAAGCAGTGTGGACAGCAGGTCGAGGGAGGTGCCTCTGTCCCTCTGCTCTGCTCTTGTGAGACCCCACCTGGAGGACTGCATCCAGCTGGAGCTCCCAACATAAGAAGGACACGGACCTGTTGGAGTGACTCCAGAGGAGGGCCATGAAAATGATCAGAGGGCTGGAGCACCTCTCCTATGAAGACAGGCTGAGAGAGTTGGGGTTACTCAGCCTGGAGAAGAGAAGGCTCTGGGGAGACCTTGTAGCACCTTCCAGTACCTGAAGGGGCCTACAAGTAAGCTGGAGAGGGACTTTTTACAAGGGCATGTAGTGATAGGATGAGGGGTAACAGTTTTAAACTGAAGAGGATAGATTTAGATTAGGAAGAAATTCTTGACTGTGAGGGTTCTGAGACAGTGGAACAGGTTGCCCAGAGAAGTTGTGGCTGCCCCCTCCCTGGAAGTGTTCAAGGCCAGGCTGGATGGGGCTTTGAACAACCTGGTCTAGTGGGAGGTGTCCCTGCCCATGGCAGGGGGGTTGGAACGAGATGATCTTTGAGGTCCCTTCCAACCCAAACCATTCTATGATTCTATTTGTTTCTGCTCTGCAAGCATAGAACAACCACTACCACCATTCCCAATGGATGTCTGGCAGGCTGAATCTATTCAGGATGAGGTTACCCACTGGGCTTCATCTTGTAGTCAGTAAACCAAGAGTATGCTTAAACTAAACCTCAACATTTTCCTATTGCAGATGTAATCTGAGGAGACAGCTCCAAATGCTTATTGAAGCATCTTCTGAGTAAAAATTATCCCTTGGTTAGATAACATGGGTATCTTGCCCATTTCTTCCCTGCCTGGCAGAACAAGCAAGGTGTACAGGGCTCAGGCTGAGGAAGGAAAGAGGAAGCCTGATCTATTCCAACTGGGCAAGCCTCCCTCCACCATTTTTTCCTAGCACAAGCCTCAGCATTCCCTGGGGAGGGACAGAGTGGGAAATTCCCCTCTGATGCACACACACTTCTCTGAGCCACTGTGTGCTGGCCTGGCCAGTCCATGCAGACCCCATGGCAGGGGTACAAGGTGCCCTGGATGGAGGAGGCACCGGTGCCACGTGGGTCAAGCCAAGGAAGGGCTAGGGGATCCACATGCCTGCCTCTGGGGATGTGCTCAAGCCTTGGACACTGCAGGATTAGGCCTTCCCATGAATTAACTGTTAATGTGGCACTTTCAGCCTTACTCTGAGTGCAAAAGGCTGGGGCTGACTCTGCTGCTTATTTGGGAGCTGGCAATTCTCACATATTTGTTACTTTTATTGGTGCTCTGTGTTCAGTTTTTGCAAATTGCTGAGCAGCTTTGCAAAGCCAATGTGTGCCTTCAGCTCTCTCTGGCTTAATCACTGGTCCTTTGATAACCAATATCTATAATGCGAATTAGCCATCTGTGAAACGCTGCCCCGCTGTATTTGTGCCAAATCCCTACATCCATATTTGAGATTAGGGACAGAGAGGGGGAAACAAGTCCGTGAGTACAATTTTCTTGCAAAGCATTTCTTAGCTGTTTCTTTTTTTAAGGCTGTGTCAATATTTGGCTCACATCCTCTGCGGGAATACTCGTAAGGTAAACATTTATGTTTCTAATATAATGGAAAACCAGGTCAGAAATGAAGGTGTTAATGACACTCAGTTTGAACGCTGGCAAAATTATTGCTAATTTTCACTGCATTTAACTTTCTTCTTTTTGTTCTATATTATCCCGGTCTGTCTGCAGGAGACCTGATGCTTCCCAGGCTGTCTAGGTCTGGATTCCCCAGTCTGGTTGCTCCATTTTGATGTTGCACCGGTTTCTTTTTGTTTGCCCTAAAAGCGGAGGCAGCACAGAAGGAGAGACGTGCAACCAGAGGACAAATTCCTGGTTTCCTTTTTCATGCTGAAGCCAGCAGATGGTGCCTACTGCCTTCACGCTCTTCTCGGAGAAACCCTGCGCTATCCGCTAGTTTATTGATGGTGTTTGCCAGGGAACAGCTATGAGGCTCACAGCTACTTGTCACTTTTCAGAGAGCTGAAGGATTGGGCTCTGAAAGCAAAACACATCCCACAGTGTTGAGAGCTTTAGGATTTCAAACCCCTACGAGTTCAGTTGTTTTCATGGACTGTTGTCTTAAAATGCTGCTTTGCTGCCATCATAATAATTTGGGGGATTTTTTCTTTGAAATTGGAAGATGGGAGGAGGAGAGCAAGTTGTATCATCTCCTTGGACAGGTTTCCAAGTGGAGCTTGCAGAATCAGTCTGTAAGAGGCAGCTTATGCCTCTGGCATGGGGCTGCTGGGGCCCAGGGGAGCCTGTGCGAGTCAGGATGATTTGCAGGGAACACTGAGTAGCATGTGCTTCCAGGAGGGATGCAATGAGACTGCTTCGGCCCAGAGAAAAAGGGTGATAAGCTCTCAGAAAGCATCTTCCCAATCCGTTCCCAGCACTGGTAAAGAAGCACCTTCCATCCTCACTGCTGAGGGGAGAAAGTTGTCAGGTTCCGTGTCTGCTTTGGGACACCTTTACACCTTGAATATTTTCCCAGAACAACTACGGCTGTTCTCTCTCCCAGTGTGGCTTACATCTGCTGGAAGGTGCACAGAGGCTGGGTTACATGGACTAAAAAATGTAAAAATAAAAAAACATATCGGAGCTGCTCTGTCATTTGGTGATGGAGAGTGCAGGCAGCAGTGTGCTGAGGATAAAAGGCTCAGCTGCACATTTACACCATTCACTCCTGTGCAAAGAGCTTAACTTGTTCTTATTTAGTTACCTATGTATTTCCTTTCTAC